>CM061753.1:263223384-264440029 GCA_030979885.1 Lolium multiflorum
GCCTTTTCTTTCGATCTCATCTTAGCCCTTGAAAACGTTGAGGAACTTGCCTGGCCCATGGGACCCACATGCATCCTCTATGTGCCCTCAAAAGTTTCACTGTTTGATTTTTTTTCACCTCTAGTCTTTGGCTATTTCCTTTCTGCTTTTCATCCCCTGCCTTGTAGAGCGTTAATGATTCTTTGGCTTGGTGGGACCCGCATGTCATCCTCTATGTACAATCAAGTCTCTTTTCTTGGATTTTTTTACCCCCTTATTTTTGGTCACTTGCCTTTTCTTTCGACCTCATGCAGCCTCTGAAACGTAGGAACCTGGTGGCTCATGGGACCCACATGTCATCCTCGATACTATAAAAGTTTCTTTTCTTGGATTTTTTTCACCTTCTTATTTTTGGTTGTTTCCTTTTTCTTTTGATCCCCTGTAGCCTTGGAAACATTGATTAAACTCTTTGTGCAAAGGCCATGTCATCTCATGTACAATCAACTTGCAGATCTTGGGACGGAAGAGCTTGTGCATAAGTGGGACCCATATGTCTATCCTCTATGTACAATAAAAAGTTTTATGCCCTGCAGATTGCACTTTGACCCCTAATTTCTGGCTTCTTTCTTTTTCTTTTGGTCTCTCATGCCGCCTCACAAACGTTGAGTAAGGTCTTTGGGTCATGGATTATGCATCTCAGCTCTCTATGTACAATCAACTTTCTTTTCTGGGGGTTTTTTACCCTAATTTCTGGCTTTCTCTTTTTCTTTTGATCTCAAGCCGCATTTGACACGTTGACCTACATTTCTTGCAAAATGGGACCCGCATGTCATCTTTTTGTGCAATAAAGTTTCTTTTCTTGGATTATTTTTGGCTCGATATTTGATCTTGCTGTCTTTTCTACCTAGTCTCATGCCTGGAAGCGTTGAGGGAAGCTTTGCTAAGCATGGATATGTCATACTCTATGAACAATAAAAGTTTCCTTCCTTGGAGTTATTGTTTACCTTAATTTGTTTACTATTTTTCTTTTGATCCCACCACCACTTGGCAAACGTTGGGTAAGATCTTGACACAAGGGGCCATATGTCATCCTCTGTGTACAATCAACTTGCAAATCTTGGGGCGAAAGAGCTTGTATAAGTGGGACCCATATGTCATCATCTATGCAATAAGTTCACTGTGGATTATTTTTGCTCCACGAATGTTGTGCACACTTTTCCTGCTGTCATGCATGTAAAACGTTGAGTAGGTGCTAGCTCATGGGACTGTACAATAAAGTTTCATTTCTTAGATTTTTTTTACCCATTGATTTTTGCTAACTTGCCTTTTCTTTTCGATCATATGCCGCCTTTGAAATTGAGGTCGCAGGTGGCTCAAGCATGGGTCCCACATGTCGGCCTCTATGAACAATAAACCTTTCCTTTGTTGTATTTTTTACCCCTAATTTCCGGCTATTTGCCTTTTTCTTTTGATCCCTGAGCAACTTTAAAACGATGAGGACCTTTGCTAACCCAAGTTAGTTTTATGTCATCTCTGAAGAATATAAGTTTCCTTTTTGGATTTATTTTTGACCCTAATTCATTTCTGGCTATTCTTCTGATCCCTGCCGACTTCGAAATGATGAGGATGCAGCTAGCAGATCGGTCCCCACATGTATTATCTATGAACAATAAATGTTTCCTTTGTAGGATTTATTTTTACCCCTATTTTCGGGCTACTTGCCTTTTTCTTTGAAACGTTGAGGACGGTACTGTCTCATGGGTCCCACATGGCATCCTCTCTGAACGATAAACCTTCATTTCTTGTTAACGACGGGTTTATCAGTATTATTTTCGCAGACTAATACAAGCTCTTTGGCTCGAAGATCTTGCAAGTTGATAGATTAAATCAAGGAATTATTAGGATATGTTTTAAATTTCAAATCCACTTTATGAATTTTAAAAAATACCGTTATCCATGTGGGTATGGAGCGATCAAGGATTTTCATATTGGGCATGAGCAGTTTCAAAAATTGGAACCCTATAATTAAAAATAAATAAAAACAACTTTTATGTAGAATCTCCGTGTATTTTTTTTTTTTGCCAATCATAGGATCTGTGTTTCATTAGAAAAGGGCCGAAATTGCATGAGCAGAAAGGCCCATTTGTAGTTATTGGGCTTCGACAGCCGGAGCAAGTAGGCGAGAGAAATTACCATGTAGATGGCCGTTGGCAACCCAAAGTGAAATATTGGGCCCAACGCGGGGGAATCTTTGAGCGGTACTATTTTCTAGTGGAAAGGTGGTACATGGTAATCCTGCCAAAAAAGATGGACACGGGTTGCTGAAATTTGCCCATCTGCGCCTAATATACGCCGCGCGGCTCCCTTCCCGCGCCCGCCCGCCCGCGCATCATACCTAAAATCTCGCGTCCCGAGCTACGATGCTACCCGGCGTCTGAACCACCAGTACCTTGAGCGATCGCGGCAGCGCCCAAAGAGTATGCAGCGGAGATGCGTGGCGGCGGCGGCTTCTCGACCTCGGCTTTCAGTTCGCGCGAGGCAGCAGCCAGCGTCTGACGCCGATGGCGTAGCCAGCTCAGGCGCCAGCGATCGTCGATAATTTCCATAATGTGGGCGTTTTCGGCCCGTGGGGATCTCAGCGCGCGCCGTACATGCGTTAGACGGAAGAACAACCCCACACGCCGTATAAGGGCGGCGGCGTTGCTATCATGAAAGCGGGGCAGCACCCATGATGGCGGCTCCCACTTCCCAAGACGTTGCAGAAACGAGCTGTGAGGCTGGAGCGGAGAAAGCGGCTGAGCGGGCAGCGAAGAAAGGAGGACACGCCGCCACAGCGGAGGCGGAGGCGGCGGGCCGTCGTACGAGGCGAGCTCCCGCACTGACTACCATTGCGAGGTGACCCGTTGGATTGACCTCTTCTCGTCGGATCCGGTGTCGGAGCGACACCGGACTGTCAAGTGAAGTTTAGTTTTATTGCACTACTTTGTACAAATATGAACTACGGAGTATCTATCAAGCTAATTTTATCCTATTTTATGTCTATTTCTATTCTTTGTTTGATCTTCGTTTCCTCTATTTTTTCATTATATTCTGTTTTTGGCGCTGCATTTATAGCGCTCTGAGAAAATATCTGTTGTTTCGGCCCTGCATTTGTACTCCACGGTTGCGACTTCCGGTGGAAAAGCTATTTGTGTCATGTGGCATCAGCCATTCAGCCCACGAGCGCCTAAATATGAAACCCTTCTTTGAGTTCTTGTAATATGTTTGTCAATGAGGAGCTTACCTAATTAGTTAAAAAAAAAAGATGTTCAGCGTGGGATTCGAAAAAAGATCTTCATGTTTTCTGAAAAGCTATCTAGTTCGGACTTTTCATTGTGTTGGCTAGTGCATGAAGCTTGACACCTGTATTATGTGATCCTGTTATGAGGATAAGAACACCTTCAGGTTGCATTGCTACTACTGCAGCAGTGGTGTACCTTCAATGGAGACTGATGCAAGAGAGTTGGTACTGGTGAACCTGCACCTGACATCATCGTGCCACCTAAATAGGTTGTGTATTGGGATTAGACTGATAAGCATAGCACCTTGCAAAGAACAAAGATGCTGGTAGTTGCATTGATTCGACAAAAAGTCATGTATGCTCAGCAGTCTGGTACCTGGATCTGGATCTTAGTGTTGCAGCCAGTTTGGCGATGTTTGTCATGGAAAGCTTATCTTTTCCGTGTAAGTGTTATTATGTGAACAAAAAGTTGTATGTACACTATATATATCGTTCAGAGAACCAAGATTGCATATTCTTACCTGGTTATAACACATCATAATAACAATTAAAGAGAAAAGGAACATTTGCCTTTGCAATGTGATTGTGCCAAGTAGATTAGACAACCAACCACAAACATTACAGGGCAACAGCCAAACGCATGCGAAAGTCCTAAGGTAAGCTCCATAGTACATGTTGAAACCAAAAGCCTAGAAACCATAAGAAAGGTAGCTCCACATCACAGTTCCACGACAGCAGCATACTGATCATAAAACATATATCAAGTCAGGACAGCTGCACCACCACGTAAGCATCCATGGGGTCTGGCTCAAGAGCGAAGACTGTGTGAATGCTGCAAAATGTGGCTCTTGCCTCACCACACCCATACATCTTATCATGGAACCTTACCAAATCAGCATGAATCATCTTGACATAAACATAGCTCCCCTCTCCATGCTGATGGGATTGAACAATGCGCCAGTTGCAGTGCTTCAGCTTGTCAAGCAGTATGCAGGAGATGACGAAGCATGCTGGCTGGTCTTTTGTAGTGACAATGGCTTGGAGTAGCTGGTCCTGTGAACCACCCAGCTGGATCTTTAGAGCTTGAAGGACAGTCCGTGCTATATAAGCTACCGTTGCTGACTTCAGCTCAGAATCAGGTGAATGACAGTCAGATCCTTCTTGATCAGATTCAGCGGAATCATCACCACTACTTACAGGTGCGTCAGGTTCAACGGAAGGCACATCAGGTACATGCTCCGGTTCATAGGAGTCGGTAGCACGGTAGAACCTAAAGGGATAGTAGGACCAGATATGTTCTCGGACAGGACCGCTTGCTGAAATCTCTACAATACTCCCGGAGTAGACCACTAGTCTCTCTGGAAGGGTAAACCACCAATATCCACTTGATTAGAGGCTCACCTACCGGCTCAGGTCCACCACCCAGTCGTACTCGTGAGGCCCGGGTTTTAACAATGCAGAAACATGGAGTGCGGATCATCGGTAGCAACTCCGGCCATCGGCTGCCCGGTTATATCGGTCTTGACAATAGGTAAACCGTTTTGCTCGATTCGAAGGAATTCCGTGGCACGACACCGTTCATAGAGGCTCTACTAGCAATGGTGCACCACCGTTCTGACGGGGGTAAACCCAATCCACAACCTTCTTCATGTGACACGATGATGCCGGGTATAGGCTCATCGGTACCGGAATCATTTATCGGTCTCCACAGGCAGGTAAACAAGGTGGCGTCGGGTTTAAGAAGCTGGCATGCCATTTCCGCCTTTGTCATCGGACAATATAGAGTTTTCTTCAACTCTATGTTTCTGCAATAATAAGCACGAACAGAAATTAGACCAGAGCATCTAGCCATCTAACAGGGGCAGCAGCAAAACAAGCGTCGGTCCATATGTTTACCTTGAACACACAGATTTAGAAGTCATTTCACATAGCATCCGCTTTTTCGTTCCTTCCCCTACGTCCATCTGGAATAAGTAATACTATTGATCACATAAAACTAATTAATCAAATATATGCATATGTTGAGAAGTTTACACAGCAAATTGTGGATTCTGCTTTCATCACCTACGAATCATCGTTCTATATATTTACCTTGTTAACGGGATATCGGAGGTCAAAGAATGAGAAGTCATCTCACTAAGTATCGGTTTTTTAGCTCTTTCCCCTCCATCCATCTGCAATAAGAAGTACTATTGATCACATAAAGCCAATTCATTGAATATATGCATATGTTGAGAAGTTTGCACAACAAATTGTGGATTCTACTTCCAATCACCAAGTAATCTCGTGAGAAATGCATGATCAAGATATGTTTCTCCCTCTTGATCGACATCTGCATCTCCATTAAGACTAATCATCGTCGCGATGGTGCTAGAGCATACACTTCCAATCACCAGACAAGCAAAAAATTGTTGATTCTAGTAATGCTTAATCGGCAGTGGCCATGGAACGACCACAGATCGACCAAAAAAAATAAATCATCAGCCTACTGACCACCAGGCAAAACAAACTAGGCCCATACATGGCCTCACAAATCATCATCAAACGTCGATCAAACTAGCAAGTTTGAACATGGATTACTAATTTATTTTCTGATAAAGTGAGTATATTAATATCGAAAGATATTGATTGCACTGAGCCTCTGCAACAACGCAATACCTTACTGGTAGTACGGATGCACATGGATTCCTAATACTCCCTCTATTCGGTTTTAATTAGTCGACGCGAGGGAGAGAAGAAAATGAACTGTTGATGCTTTCAACTAGAGTCAATTAAATACGAACGGAAGAAGTATGTATTAGTATTGACAAATATCCGGATCTAGTCTAAAAACAAATTGGCATGTAAATCCTAGTAGTCTACTAAACTAGGATCAATACCCTAGATTAGGGTTGCAAGCGGCGTCCGCGATCGTCCCACAAAGCAGAAAATTAGAGCAAATAGTGGTTGAGATTAGAGCAGATTTAAAGCACTCGCACTGAAACTAGCTATCCCGCTACCCACCCCGCTTGACACCTGCCCTAGATGTGAATCTACACCAAATATTCAAACAAGGATGAGCAACCGCCAATAAAATTTTATCCGCATCATCATCTCTACCATACAAAAGGGTATGGTGATTTCACATACAGCCATTGTTGCCGCGGACGAGGATGAGTGATGCGCCGCGGAGAAGGTGCCTCACGCCTCTGTCGCGCCGTCGAAGAGGAAGTCGAAGCCGCGCGATTGTGGTCCGTCGCCGATATGGGGGTGGAGCTACTAGGGAAGAGATGGAGGTGGAGGTGGAGAGGGGGTGATGGTTTGTACTAGTGGCGGCCGGTGAGATAGTTATAAATACAGCCTCTCTCTCTTTTTGGCAAGGAATGCAGCTTCTCTTGGAAGGCAACGAGGCAACGCACTCCAGATTATTATAATAATATGGACGGAGAAATTTGGTCGCATCTGTGTTGTCTTGTCAAATGAATCACCAGGATTTGCTTTTAGTACTCCAGATTTGGGCGACCAAGGAAGTAGAGATAGTAATGTACGCCATCTAGCTGCACGCTATCAAATCAAATAAATGGTCATGCCATTTACTTTTAAGATGGTGCAGCAGTTATTCTGACCAAAGAAACATGCACGTCTGCTGATTATTTCGATGGGTATACATTTACCGTCAGCTAGCAAAGATTGTTTGGCACATTGTTCTTATGGCTTTCAACATCACACCCCTTAATAATATTATTAATCAATGTTTGGGCAATCAATGTGAGTGTGTTAATAAAAAATTAAAACCCACAAATCCAACTGTACTATTTTTAGGACCATATGAAAGACAAGGAATGATTTTAAATGCCATATGGAGTACCTCCAACCATGTGAAATATGGTTGTGTCATGCAGGTGATACCCATGGCTTCGCATTGGATCTGTATGTTGTCCTACATACAGTCAACTATGAAGTATCACGATTTGGTTTTGGGTGCAACCGGCTAGAGAATGATGCACGGGTTTGTACAGCCAGTACAATTCACATTAAGATTTTCCGATAGGATGTTGATGTGTATATGTAAGAATCATACACTAGAATGTCTTCTATGTTTAGATGGTTGATCTACGTTTATACTTTATGTGAACCATGAGGTTAAGACCTTTGTACTGTAATAAAGATTGCTAAATAACAGTATATATGTATGTCTCTAGGGACACTGAAACAGCCAAACAACCATGCATGTGTATAGACCGTATTTGATCAAATTAAAAGAAGCACCCGGGTTCATGCAAATAGCATAAATTTATCACCTAAGTACATTAGCTATAAATAGTTAAATAGGAGTCAAGACCAGCTGAGCTAGCTAGTAGTATGATCCTACTATTACATAAATATCCTAACTCTGATTGTCTTTGTTCCAGTCCAGCGCGTTGGTGTAGCTTGGGATGAACCAAAACCCCGTATGCCAGTTGGCCCCCGGACCGCTGCTTGAGAAAGATATGCTTTGGTGGTCTTCGCCATTTAGACTGAAGCGGAAAATTTCTTGATGTGATGTGTCAAAGTGAGAGCCAATGGCCTGAGGCGTGGTGTAGATGCAGGTTCTTCTTGTCAAATATCCTGGGGGAAATGTTGCACCACCCACTGGCATGAAAATCGGATAGTTCAACCCAAGGAACATAGAATAGTCTCCAAGATTAGTAACCCTTTCCCACGGGTTGGCGGCTGGAAGTAACCGACTAGTGTCATTCGAGAATACAATGCAGGTATACCCCGAATAGATGTGAACAGCGCGACCGCAATGGACAGAAGGGGTACTATCATAATGAGTTGGAGCACCATCAGCGTCAAAATCCATTACGCCACGTGCATAGACCAGGAGAAGTCTAGAGATCTTGCCAGCTACCACGTACGACTATTAGAGTCAAAATCATCATCGTCATCAAATCCAGCCGTCCACGGAATGAATGGAGCAGGGAGCACTATAGGACCTTGAAAAAGGAAAGAACACGTCACATGAAAATATATTTCATGGTTTATCTACTAGTGATATTGATTTGATATTGGGATGCCAATACTAGTACTTTATAAAATCATGGTCGACATAAGATGGTTTGAAATATATTTAGAACATCTTGGTAAAACTTCATATGGATTTAAAACATGTTCCCGAAAATATTGGTCCAAATTTTAGATGGTTTGAATATAGTACTCCTTATTCTCTAGAACCAGGGGAATATAAACAAATGAAAGTCTTTATCAATATTGCATGCACCTTTATTGATTCTATTTCTACTCTACCTTAAATTTTCTAGGGAGTAATAATAAAGAAACTTAATTACTAGGGGGCCTTTTTTCTAAGGAACAACATGCACATTAGACCATACTAAAATTCCTATAGATGTTAAATTCTATATATGTCCATACCACAAGAGGGTTATGGTGTGCGCCTATGGAATTCCTTTAAGCCAAAAGATGCGACAGTTCAACAAATAAGAGGTGAAATACTATATAAGTTACGTATATAAAAAGATAGGGAGGAAATGTTACCAAATTGATTAGGATCCCATGCATAAACATTTCCAAGCTCAGTAACGACGAACACAAGTCCGTTATGTATAATTGCATCGCAGTATATGGCGCCGTACTGAAACTGGGTTTCAAGAAATATCCATGCACGGGGATATTCGCCATGGAGGTAGGCAATTGCAAAGTCGAAGATTGCGACAAGGGAGAAATCTTGATACCCCCTAGCAGCTGTAGGAACTTGGCAAATATCTTCTGCAGTTGAATAGCAGAACACTGATACTCGAATATAAGTGGATTGTGTGTGGTTTCCAACTTGTCCCTCAAAGATGGAAGCTTAATCTTGCGATGAGTGTAGACATTGAGGAGGTTCCACTTGCCTTCGGGGCCAACCATGGCGATCCAATCTCCATTGGCGCCTGCCCGCTCCTCATCCTTACCGTGTGGCATTAGGCCATCATAGGAGGTTCAGCGGCAGTAGTTTGCACTTGCTGTGCACCGGCAAATCCTCCTTCGCCCATGGTTTATCCGTCGGGTCACAACAGAGAACACACGGAAGGCCAAACGGCTGAGAAGCAGGCAGAGTGGCACTGTATTTGGCTGACCGAAGAATACTTTTGGAGGAACCGACTAGGGACGCGACGGTGATGGCGTCGCAGGCATTAGGCACTTCAGGGGCCTTCCGGCCAAACACCTTGTAGAGCAGCCCAGATCCACAGGACCTGCTCCCAGTTCGCCATCGCAATGAGGCAGGTGGTACAATGGGGTTGGTATTTTCTTGGGAGATCTACTGATTCGAACTTTGGGAGAGAGATGGCGATCAATGGCGGCAGGTGGGGGTTTGAGTTGGAGAATAGAGGCTCTCAAACTGGGCACTGCTGGATAGGATGCGAAAGCGCCATGGCGGAGACGCGGGCGCGTGCTATGGAAGATGGGCGGAGTGGGGATAGACGACGGAGGTGAACCGAGACGCCGCTCATATACTGCCTACTGCAGTTTCGAGGAGAGTGTGAATGTGTTCAAAAAAAAGAGGAGAGTGTGAATGTGTTCAAAAAAAGAGGAGAGTGTGAATGTGTTCAAAAAAGGAGGAGTGTGACTGTGACCCGACACCCGAGTAGGAGCCGAGCAGACGGACTATAGGAGAAGCCCCATCATTACAGAACATTAATCGTGCTTCCTACAATAAATAAGTGAAACATCCCAGGCACATCCCAGGCTTGTGTTGTCTAATCAAATCGATGGCCATGTCAGTATTATGGTGAACAAATAAAACAAATACACACCAACATTGTTCTTTTTGCAACGTACACCAACCTAGCAAGGCATCAACCTTCTCACCATCAACTACGACCTCCGTCTCACCAAAGTTGTCTCAACTTTGTAAAAAAAAATACATCTATCCATCTAAATTTTAACAAAGGTGAGACACTTTTGGTGGGACAGAGGGAGTACAAAAAAACTTCACTACTCCATGCTAGTATCGGCCACTAATTCAAATTTCAACTGAAGGCGTGCTATTTTGGTCCTGAAAATTGCCAAAAAAATACAACCCAAAAAATGCAACGGATCCATGTTGGGGTACACCCTACGCAATATACATTAAGAAACTTTGAAACTTCAGCGACCTTGTAAGAATGCCCATGACAGTGCAGGTTTGCCAAATTAGGAAGAGACAAAATATGAATTCAACCTAAGAAATCTAAACGAAGCCTTAGACAATAGCATAGTTAACACGTTCAGGAAAAAATGAAGAGAACAACATTAGCAAGAAATACTCCATTTTAGTTTGAACTTGCAGTCACATATATATACTAGTAGACTAGTAGTACTGCCAAAATACTAATACTCCGAGCTGCATTCTAGCACTCCAACTAGCTAGCTAATAGTTCTGGAGTAGTAGTACTACTATACAAGTCCAAAATACATCCGAACGAACCCTACTTCGAACTAAACTACTCCCTCTGATCTTCGAGTAACTACATTGCAGTATGACTAAACGAAGATTATTGTATAACCTTCTTGTTGATGCAAACGCAGATAGGCAACACACGCTGCCCTCCATTCTGCTTCGCATAACGGGGCGGCACCGCCAGGAAAGAAGTGAGCTGCTGCAACATGATCGAGCTAGGCGTCAGGGAGCTCGTCGGCTCGATTACCGCCATCAAGGTGTCCGTCGAGAGGTCACTGGTCCCCGTCGCCGGCGCCGGCGGACCAATCACCAACAGCTGCGCCTTGTACATCGGAAACAAGCACGCGGCCGACCTGATGCACACACGGGACACAATGGTGGTCGGGCCGAGCGCTCCAACGGTGATGGCGAACACGCTACCGTCTTCTTCCCCACTGCCGATGAACAGGTGTCCCCGCGGTTGTACCGGAAGACGAACTATGCACCAGGCGGGTATGCCATCCTGGAACGTAAACACCTGGGATGGAGTGGGATGCTTGGAGGTGTACCAGGGGCTCCCGCGGCGGGCCGGTGAAGCTGCAGCCGGTATTGATGGCCTCTGCCGGCGCACGGACCATCTGGTGCAGAAGCTGCCTGGTGCTTGTAGGACTCTGTGGAGGCGACCAAGCTGGCAGCTGACGCACTTGACCATTGCCCCGGATCGATTCGACGGCGGCACGATTCGACGACGGCAACCACGCCGGCTGCTGCTCTTGCACGGGTTCGAGCGCAGCTCGCCGCGCAGCGCCGACAGCCATATGACCGCCCTTACTGGAACAACGTCGTGGCATCAGTTGTCATTGACATTTCTCACAGGTGAACCTGATGAAATCGGAAGGGAGCGACCTTGGATATGGGGGGTTTGAAGGCGCGAGCGAGAGGGCACAGAAGAGGGGCCTCCTCCATCTTCGAAGAAGAGTGATCGGAGCAGGCAGGATGGGTTAACATACCATGCCTTGGAGTGGAGTATGGATACTACTTATAGGAAGAACTTCCTTGCTAAGAATCGGCGTCGGCCGTACGCAAGCATAGATGCACCAGCGGCTCTGCAGTTTGTCAAAATAAAAGGACAGAGCTGCAGTGACTTGAAGTCTCCAAATCTCATTGTGACTTGGTACCACCATCTACCAACCATTTGAGATCCAACGTTCCAAACTAATCTCTTATTTCGAACCTAAAAACAAAAATTACGAAAAAATCCAGTAAAATGTAGATGCCTTGTTCTAAAATCTGTGAATATTTCATCCCACATTAGCTTGTGATTAAAGAGCTTTTTACGTATATAACACTTTCAGGTACTCCCCCCTGATTCATATTAATTGACTTCAATATGGATGTATCTAGAACTAAAATGTGTCTAGTACATCCATATTAAGTCAGTGTATAGACTAAATACTCCATATATTTTCTCACAAACCTTTGATTCAAATCGAATGAAACTTCACTAAAATATAAATCGAAATATGCACGATTAACTGGAAGTTCTTGAAAGATTTCTGAGCAATTATAATAATTATTTAGTTTAAATTCTAAGTCGATCGCATACATTGGATCTGAGATGGATGGTGGATGGTGGCACCAAGTCACTGTGAAACTTGGAAGTATCAAGTCGGTGAAGCTCTATCCCAAAATAAAAGCTTCGTGAAGGGGGCAGTTTGGTTCAAAAAAGAAGACAGTGCCAAGCAGTTGTCAAACAATACCCATATAGTAAAATGTACTCCCTCTGATTCAAATGAATTGACTCAACTTTGTCTAGATATGGATGTATCAAGTCACTGAAGCTAAAATAAAAGCTTCATGAAGGGGGAAGTTTGGTTCGAAAAAAAATACAGTGCCAAGCAGCTGTCAAATGTACTCCCTCCGATTCAAACGAAATGACTCAACTTTGTATTTTGCATGTTAAAGGTTTTTCGTAAAACTTGGCCAATCTTAACATAGTTAGATATAAGGCCTAAGGCTCCTTTGATTCATAGGATGGGAAAACCATAGAAATATGGAAAACATAGGATTGAGATTTAATGGCTAGTTGAATCATATAGGAAGATGAGTTGTGTTTGATTGTGCCAAAGGAAATTTTCCATGAGGTATGACCTAATATTTTATTCTTATAGGATTTGCACTGCAAGATAGGATATGTTCCTATGAATCAAACAACTAGTGTGGGGAAAGTTCACATGTGATCTAAATCCTACATAATTCCTATACAAATCCTATATATGAATTTTAGTTGTTAGGTCACTTAAAATGACTTCACTTGAAGAGTTACATTTTTTTTTCTGAATTAGTAGTGATGCCTAACCATATATATACCTAAACCAAGAGAATCAGCATAAACTTATGTATATTAATAGTAAACGCATATATGAATGTTTTTATCTACAAACCCAGGGTCATATATATGTACATAGAAACATGCATATATACTAGTTTTTGTACCTTGGTGTGTTCCTCTTTTTGGGCTATCTCTTTTTTGTTCACCGATTCACAACCAACGCCCTAGATTAATTTGGCACTTAAAAAATAACATTTTGTTTTTGGCGCACTAACACAAATAGTAGTAGCACGGTCAACATTGTAGAGAAGTACAAAATAAATGTGTGTGGGAAAAAATGACTTAAAGTGACCATTACATTGAGAAAAAGGTAGAACCAAGCATTGCACAGGGAAAAAGCAGGCCAGTGCCCAGAAAGAAAAAAACAAGTTGGGCTATACTCCCTCCATCCTGAAATAATGGTGTAGAGTTAAAATTTGTCCATAAAAGAGTGTACTTCTCGTTTTGCAATGCACTTTAAAATTTGTCCACAAAAGAGTGGTAGTAAAAAATATTTCTTTCTCATCACGAGGGATATAGTTTCTTCACGACTAGTACGTACTACCTCCATCACAAAGCTTAAGTCTTTTTTTAAGAGTCAAAGCAAGTAAAGGTTGATGAAAATTTAGAACAATCTATCAACTAATATAATATTTTGTAGATACCATACCAAAAAAAATCGTTGTCTATGTATTGATATTAATTTTGTATTTTGCATGATAATGATTTTTGGTAAAATCTTAGTTTACTTTGACATAGTTTGAGCTAAATAATATAAGCCTTACACTTTGGGATGGAGGTAGTAGTATTTAGCATAATATGGTTTTCTTATTTACTACATGCATTTAGATCATTGGAGGGGGAAAAGTTGAAGAGGAAAGTGATGGTCGATGACAGTTTCCCAATGTAATAATAAAATCCTTAATATGCCTTGAAAATCCACACGTACGCTCTTTCTAGGACAGAGGCAGTATGAGGTAATGCACCCACGCGCTGTCATCTGCCGGTTCGTGCTATGTCTCCCAAATCTTGAAATATCGTCAATTATCCATTTCACGTCCACACTTCTCCCTCTCTCCACGGACTAGGAAAAAACCCTCTCTTCGCTTCCCCTTCCCATTCCACCGATGGAGAGCCCAACTGACGCCGTCAACGCAGCGAAAGCGAAAGCCGCGCGGCTGGCCTTAGCCGCAGAGGAGGCGTGCAGAGCCGCGACCGCAGCACGCATGGCCGCAACGGCGGCGATCATTGCCGCAGCGGATGCCAAAGACGAAGCGGAGGCCATTGCCGAAGGTCGGGCCATCGGTCGCTCATCGGCATCCGATGCTGTTGGTAGATGGGTCCACTCTCTTGGGAAGCATCCCCTAGATGACGAGGCCGAGGTTGAACTCATCTTTGAACCTCCGCCGCCGACCTTCGACGAGAATATGACCGACGAGGGAGGAAGTATGTTAGATTCACCTCTCTCCCTTATTCAACATAGCCACAGCCTTTGGAAGTTGCGCTATGGTCTCTCCTCTTTTGCGCTGCGTTAGAATCTTTTTAGATTCATATTCATTATTAGTTGCAATTGCTACATATTTGCTTCACATCCGATTCACCTCTCTCTCTTTAACATAGCCCTGTATCGATTTGCTTTATGGTCTCTCCCTCTTTTTTCTGCTAGGGTTTTGAATTAGCGTCAGAATCTTTTTAGATTCATATTCATTATTAGTTGCAATTGCTACATATTTGCTTCACCTGTTTATTTGGCATGTCTGTTGATTCACTGCGATGAGTGTGACGATGTCAGTGACGTCATAGGAAGAACCGGGGCCACTCTCAGCAAGCTTAGGCGGGAAGTTCGACAAGTGTGGAGTGAACCCTGGGCCCAGTGCAGGAAGACACATGCACAAGAGCACTTAAGGTTGACTTCCAGACGTCTGCAGCATGCACAAAGCCCGGTGGGTCCGGCTGTCTCAAAGTTGGGGAAACTGTTAACCGATCCGGCTTCATAGCCAACCACATGGCATATGGGCTATTCCTAAGGAAGAAATTGAACCAAGCTATCGAGACCCGGTGTGCCACCCTCTCCATTCTCAGCCTGGAATTAAAAGGTATGGGCAGCAAGCCAGAAGAAGCGGGTTGAAGAAGATAGTAAAATATACTCCGTAACTGTTGTGCATGTTTGTCTCTCCTACTGCTTCAAAAGCAGCATCTTTTGTTGAACTCTGTTTATGTTTGCTGCTCAGCAGCGTTTGTAGTGAACCTATTAGCTTAATTAGGGGTTGTTGAACTATGTCTGTGTTGAACCTTGCTTAATTAGGTTGTGTTGAACTCTGTTTGTGTTGGCGTGGGAAGGGAGGCATGATGCTACCCTGAATTTGCGGGACCCCCAAAAAACTTGCAAATACGAGTGATGCATCCAAAAGGAACAAACTTCTTACATGGTAGACCCTAGTCTGAAAGCAAGAAATGCGATCGGGTCCTTAACAGCCACCGCCCGTTGGTCAATTATTTTGCACCGCCTCCGCATGTGACTTGTACTCACTTGAAGTTTGGGACCTCACGCATGGGCACCACACGTAAGTGAAAGACCTGTTGGTGTAAAAACTCGGTTGATTATTATACTGCATTAGTACAAAGTTTCCTATGGATTCAAGGGTTGGAAAGCCAAGTTAACTCATTTTCATGACTAAATCCAGGCTTACTTTTTTCATTTTCATGTTTTTAACTTGTTTAAATCTTGGTCAAACAAAAGGATCTGACCAGGATTCAAGTGGGCATAAAAATTCAAAAAGAAATCAAAAAAAAAAACCAAAGCATAAGCTTCTTATGTCATATATTAAGCATGCAGTTGATCAACGAAGTCTAGACATATTCAAACGAGAAAAATCATTCTACCCCTAACCCTAAGCTCTGTCTTATGAAGTCAAGCATGAAGAAAAGTGGTTTGGGTTTCAAACATTGGAAATTGAAAAAACTCCCAAAAGCCATTTTGGAGTGACTAAGAAAGAATCCGGGCTTTCATTTTGTTCATGTTTTAAATTGGTTTGAAATCTTAATTGACTAAGTTTGACCAAGATTCAAATGGACAACAAATTCAAAAAAATCAAACAAACACATAGATTCTTATGTCATATAGTAAGCATTCAAGTTGATAAACAAAGTCTAGACATATTTAAACAAGAAAAATCATGTATATACTTGGCCCCTAACCCTAAACTTTGTCTTATGAAGTCAAGCATTAAGAGGAGTGGTTTTGGGTTTCAAACATGGAAATTTAAAAAACCTCCCAAAAGCTTCATTTGGAGTGACTAAGAAGAATCTAGGCTTACTTTTCATTTCATGTTTTAAACTGGTTTAAATCTTGGTCAAACTAGGATTTGACCAAAGATTCAAATGGGCATAAAACAAATTCAAAAAAAACTAAACACATAGTCTTTTTGATGTCACATAATAAGCATTCAAGTTGATAAACAAGGTCTAGACATATTCAAACCAGAAAAATCGTATCTACCCACCTGCCCTAACTGTCTTATGAAGTAAAGCACGGAGAGATATCATTTTGGGTTTGAACATGGAAAATTAAAAAAAACCTCCAAAAGCTTCATTTTGGAGTGAATAAAAAGATCCACACTTACTTTTCATTTTTTATGTTTTAAACTTGTTTAAATATTGGTCAAACCTGCAAGGATTTGACCAAGATTCAAATGGGCATAAAAATTCAAAAAAAAACGAAAACCACTTCTCTTCGTCCTTGACTTCATTAGACAGAGTTTAGGGTTGGGGTATATACATGATTTGTAATGTTTAAATATGTATAGACTCTCTTGATCAACATGAATGCTTACTATATATATACATAAGAATGATATGTGCTTTGGTTTTTCATTTTGAATTCTTTATTGAATTTTTATCTGTTGAATCTTGGTCAAATCCTAGGTTTGACCAAGAATTAAACAAATTGATGGCTGAAAATGAAAAAGTAAGGCTGGATCCTTCTTATTCACTCAAAAAATGAAGCTTTTGGGAGGGTTTTGAATTTTCCATGTTTGAAACCCAAAATAACTTCCTCTTTATGCTTGACTTCATATATATCACAGAGTTTTAGCTGAGAATTATATACATGATTTTTCTAGTTTGAATAAGACTAGACAAACCTTGTTCTTGAATGCTTACTATAAACCAAAAATTCATGTATCTACACCTAACCCTAAACTATGCATGAAGAAAGTGGTTTTGGGTTTCAAACACGGATATCTCAACTCCCAAAAGCTTCATTTGGAGTGAATAAGAAGGATCAAGGCTTAATTTTCATTTCATGTTTTAATCTTGTTTAAATCTTGCTCAAACCTGATTTGACCAAGATTCAAATGGGCATAATTTAAAAAAATGAAAAACCAAGCACATAGTCTTCTTATATATGTCATATAGTAAGCATTCAATTAAGTTGATAAACAAGCTATGGACATATTCAACCCAGAAAATCATGATGAATCTACCCCCTATAATCCCTAAAACCTAACTTATGAAGTCAAGCATGAAGAAGTGGTTTGGTATAAATCATGGAAATTTCATATACATCATGTTTACAACTTGTTTAAATCATGGTCCAACCTAGGATCAGATTCAATAGACATAAATATTCAGAAAAAAACAAAAAATGGAAAATCAAGGCACATGTTTTAAACTTGTTTAAATCTTGGTCAATCTCAAGGATTTATTTGACCAAGATTCAAATAGGCCTAAAAAATTTGAAAAAATCAAAAAGAGAATGAAAAACCAAAGTACATAGCGTTCTTATGTCATATGTATAGTAAGCATTCAGTTGATAAAGGTCCTAGACATAAACCAGAAAAAATCACGTATATATCTACCCCTAACCCTAAACTGATCTGTAGATCTTATGAAGTCAATCATGAAGAGAAGTGGTTTTGGGTTTTCAAACATTTAAAATTTCAAGAACATCCCAAAAGCTTCATTTTTAGAGTGACTAAGAAGGATCCATGCTTACTTACTCGTTTTCACGTGTTAAACTTGTCTAAATCTTGGTGAAACCTAGGATTTGACCAAGATATGATTAAAATGTGCAGAAAAGATCAGAAAAATGAAAAACAAAGTACATAGTCTTCTTATATATGTCTAGTAAACATATTCAAGTTGATAAACAAGGTTTGGACATATTCAAACCATACAAATCATGTCTCTATACCCCCTAAACCTAAACTTTTTCTTATGAAGTCAAGCATGAAGAGAAGTGGTTTTGGGTTTCAAAGATGGAAATTTCAAAAACCTCCAAAAACTTCATTTTAGGGTAGTAAGAAGTGAAGTTGATAAACAAGGTTTAGACATATTCCAAACCAGACAAATCATGTATCTACCTAACCCTAAACTCGGTCTTAAGAAGTCTAGCATGAAGAAATCGTTTTGAGTTTCAAACGTTTAAGCCAAAAGCCCATTTCAAATATTTCACTTATTCAAAGTTGGTTCAAATTTGAAAAACATAAGATATAGCACACATAGTGCATACATTTTCACACATACTGCACTAGATGCTAACCCTATAGTTTGAGGCCACTGGATGAGGTCGAAAAAGTTCTTAGATTAGCGTGGTGTTCGAACCCCGTAGTTGGATTTTTGAACCTTGATCGTAGTACGGGGCAAAACCCTAGTTTAACCTATTTAATTATAGATTAGTATATATCGATGTTTCTACCTTTTTATTATTACTATGCTGCAGATGCATTTGCAGTCAGTGAAACTCGAGGAAGAGGATCACTCGGAAGGAGAGAAAAAGGCAGAGCATTATGGTGTCTTACTTTGGGTGATGATGACAGTGTTATTGTTGTCACGGAAGGTTGTCAGTGCGCAGGAGATGCGACGACAGCAAACGTGTAGTCAGCGAAGACCGAGGTAGAAAGAGATTGTTTTTTTTTTTTGTAGAGAGGGACAGCCGAGAAGGATCCGGAAGGACCCACGGACTTCAATACGCATCTGATACGTCTTCCTCTTGACAAGAAGATGGGCTGGGAGTTGGCGGCCACCTGTGCACGTGACTTGTGCTCCTTCAAGTGTGGGACCTCACGCGTGGGCACCACACGTAAGTGACAGGCCTGTTGGTGTAAAAATTCGGTTGATTATAATAGTGCATTAGAACAAAGTTTCCTATGGATTCAAGGGTAGGAATCCAAGTTAACTCATTTATGACATTATTTTTCCATGAAGCAAAGTTAACACTATCCATTGGTACATTTGGGTAGAGCTAGAAGGATCAATGCTTACTTATTCGTTTAATTTCACGTGTGACTGCTAAATCTTGTTCATTCTAAGTTTGACCAGATTCAAATGGTGAAGAAATAATTAAAAAGCAGAAAAAATGAAAAACCAAATCACATAATATCTTATGTATAGTAAGCATTCAAGTTGATAAACAGGTCTGAACATTCGTGAATAAAATCATGTATCTACCCCCTGTCTATCTTATGAAGTCAAGCGTGTGAAGAGAAGTGGTTTGGGTTTCAAACTTTTCAAATTTCAAAAACCTCCCAAAGCTTCATTTAGAGTGACTAAGGATACATGCTTCCCTTTACATTTCATGTTTTAAACTTGTTTAAATTATCTTGGTCAAACCTAGGATTTGTGAAGATACAAATGGGTTGGCACACAAAATTCAAAAAAATCAGAAAAATGAAAAACCAAATCACATAGTCTTCTTATGTCATATCGTAGGCAATCAAGTTGATAAACAAGGTCTAGACTCTCCAAACTAGATAATCATGTATATATCTACACATCTATGAAGTCTAGCATGAAGGGGAAGTCGTTTTGGGTTTCAAACATTGAAATTAAGAACATCCCAAAGCTTCATTTTAGAGTGACTACGAAGGATATATACATTTTCATGTTTTAATATTGTTTAAATCTTGGTCAAACCAAGGATTTGACCAAGATTCAAATGGCCTTAAAAATTCAGAAAAAATGAAGAATGAAAAAACCAAGCACATAACATTCTTGTCATAATAACAAGTAAGCATTCAGTTGATATACAAGGTCTAGACATATATATTGAAACCTAGGATTTGACTAGCTAAGATTCAAATGACTGGCATAATTCCAAAAAACAAAAACCAAACACATAGTCTTCTGATGTCATATAGCAAGCATTCAAGTTGATAAACAAACTTGTTTAAATCATGTTGGTCAAACCTAGGATTTGACCAAGATTCAAATGGGCATAATTTTAAAAAAATTGTAAAATCAAGGCATAGTCTTCTTATGTCATATAGTAACTAATAATTAAGTTGATAAACAAGGTCTAGACATATCAAACCAGAAAATTCATGTGTCTAGCTACCCCTAACCCTAAACTCTGCACGAAGAGAAGTGGTTTTGGGTTTCAAACATGGATATTTCAAAAACCCTCCCCAAAACCTTCATTTTGGAGTTAATAAGAAGGATCAAGGCTTACTTTTTCATTTTCATGTTTTAATCTTTTTTAAATGTTGTCAAACCTAGGTTTTGACCAATATTCAATGGGCATAATTAAAAAAAAAATGAAATATCAAGGCACATAGTCTTCTTATGTCTGTAGTAAGCATTCAATTAAGTTACAATGATAAACAGAGCTCTAGTTGTATTCAAACCATGAAGAAAAAATCAAACTCTACCCCCTATATATCCCTAAACCCTAACATATAAGTAAAGCACGAAGAGAAGTGGTTTTGGTTTAAAACATGGAGAGCTTTAAAACCCTCCCAAGAGCTTCATTTTGGAGTGACTAATTAAGAAGCATACATGCTTACCTTTTCATATTCATGTTTTAAACTTGTTCAAATCTACGTCAACAAACCTAGGATTTGACGAAGAATCAAATGGGTATAAAAATTTAAAAACAAGCTCTAGATAAGCTCAAGTTGAAAAACAAGTTCTAGACATATTCCAACCAGAAAAATCATGCATGTACCCCATATCCCTAAACCCTGACTTATGAATTCAAGCATGAAGAGAAGTGGTTTTGGTTTCAATCATGGAAATTTCAAAAACCCTCCCAAGAGCTTCATTTTGGAGTGGCTAAGAAGGATAGATACTTAATTTTTCATATTTATGTTTTAAACTAGTTTAAATCATGGTCAAACCTAGGATTTGACCAAGATTCAAATAGGCATAAAAATTCAAAATAAATGAAAATAAATGAAAAACCAAGGCACACAGTCTTCTTATGTCATATAGTAAGCATTCAATTAAGTTGATAAACAAGGTCTAGACATATTCAAACCAGAAACATCATATTATCACTACTATTTCAACTCTGTGTGAAGTCAAGCATGAAGAAAGTGTCGTGGTTTTTGGTTTCAAACATGGAAATTTTAAAACCCTACCAAGATCTACATTTTTGGAGTGACTAAGAAGGATATATGCTTAATTTTTCCTATTGTAATGTTTTATTAAACATTTAATCATGGTCTGACTTAGATTTGGCCAGATTCAAATGGGCATAAAAATTCAAAAAAACAAAAATGGAAAATCAGGCACATAGTCTTCTTATGTCACATTAGTAAGCATTCAATTAAGGTTGATAAACAGGTCTAGATATATTCAAACCAGAGAAATCATGTATCTACAACCCTAAACTCTATCTCATGAAGTCAAGCATGAAGAGAAGTGGTTTTTTGGTTTCAAGCATGGAAATTTCAAAAACTCCCCAAACTTCATTTTAGAGTGACTAAGAAGGATACAAGCTTGCCTCATTTTCATGTTTTCTTGTTTAATATTTTGGTCAAATCTAGGTTTGACAAGATTCAAATGGGTAAACATATGATAAGTGATGCAAATATCATTTCTAAGTGCGGGCAAACCAGATATGTGGTTTTTGGTTTCAAACATATTCAAACGAGAGAAATCATGTATCTACCCCCTAACACTAAACTCTGTCTCATGAAGTCAAGCGCATGCATGAAGATATGTGGTTTTTGGTTTCAAACATGGAAATTTCAAAAACCCTCCCAAGAGCTTCATTTCGAAGTGATTAATTAAGAAGCATTGCATGCTTACTTTTTCTATTCATGTTTTCTTATTCAAATCTTGGTGAAACCTAGGATTTGACCAAGATTCAAGTGGATAAAAATTTAAAAATACAAAAGGTCTTCATGTATTTATAGTGGCATTCAATTAAGTTGATAAACAAGTTCTAGACATATTCAAACAAGAAAAATCATGCATGTATCTACCCATAACCCTAAACTTTGTTTCATGAAGCATTGTGGTTTTTGGTTTGAACATGAAGTTCAAAAACCCTCCCAAGAGCTTCATTTTGAAGTGACTAAGAAGCATACGCTTCTTCATATTCATGTTTTTAACTTATTCAAATCTTGGTGGAACCAAGGATTTGACACAAGATTCGAATGGGTATAAAAATTCAAAAAATAAGGTCTTCTCTATGGTAGCATTAGTAATGTCATTAAGGTCATAAACATGTTGAACCAAGGATCGTATCTCTGTACATACTAACCCTAATTCTTGGTCAAGCATGAAGAAAGTGGTTTTTGGTTTCAAGCATGGAAATTTCCATGTTTGAAACTAAAAAACTATTCATATGCTTGACTTCATATGACAGAGTTTGTTAAAGGGTAGATACATGATTTTTAGTTTGAATATGTTGAACTTGTTTATCAACTTAAATGCTAACTATATGACATCGAATGGGCATAAAAATTTAAAAAAATTAAAAATGTAAAACCAAAATTTAATTGGGAGGAAAGGGTACATGAATTACAATTAAAAAACAAGGTAACTTAAATACTTGGATGCCCCAAGATGTGTGGAAGCCCAAAACAATGGCAAAACATATCATGTGCGCTTAACATCAGTCAAATACATAGTAGGCACCATAGTTTGACCTAAATTTGAAATCAAAGAGAAGGTGGTTAGAAAAAATCAAAATCGTATAAACATGAAATCAAAAAATTGTGATGCACTCTAGCTATGAAAATTATCAAACAATGCAAACCAAAATGATTTTTAAGGAATACTAGTTCAACTTATTTAATTTTTTATTTGTAGGCCAAAATTAAACCCCGTAGTGGATTTTTAACGATCATATTGAAGTTCTGGTTTGGACAAACAACAAGCAGATCGCGGTAAAATTCTTTAGCTTTTCATTTTACTATTAAAACGTAATGTTTGCCCGTCGAGTGAAACTGGAGAAGATCACTCAGAAGGAAAAAGGCAACAGATTTATCTTTGATGGTGTATATTCTTTTTACTTTGATGTTCATTGTGCAGAGTTTGTCGGTGCGCAGGAGGTAAACGACGGCAATAAGTCGACGGGGCAGAATGAGAGATTTGTTTTTTTTTGAGAGGGACATGAAGGATCCGAAAGACCCAACTTCGCATCCCGATGCGTCTTCTCTACAAAGAAGATGTTGGGATTGTACCTATTGCACGTATTGTGCTCACTCAAGTGGGATATCCATTGGGCACCACACGTAAGTGATGACCCACATGTAAAAACTCGGTTGATTATAATAGTGCATTAGAACAAAGTTTCCTATGGATTCAAGGTAGGAAATCCAAGTTATCACTTACATGACAATATTTTCCATGAAGCAAAGTTAACACTATCAATTGGTACATTTTGGAGTGACTAAGAAGGATCAATGCTTACTTATTCGTTTAATTTCACGTGTTAAACTTGTCTAAATCTTGTTCAAACCTAGGATTTGACCAAGATTCAAATGGGCAGAAAAATAATTAAAAAACAGAAAAATGAAAAACCAAATCACATAGTCTTCTTATGTCATATAGTAAGCATTCAAGTTGATAAACAAGGTCTAGACATATTCAAACCGACAAATCATGTATCTATACCTTTATAAACTCTCTTATGAAGTCATCATGTGAAGAGAAGTGGTTTTAGTTTCAAACAAAATTTCAAAAACCTCCCAAAAGCTTCATTTTAGAGTGACTAAGAAGGATACATGCTTCCCTTTACATTTTCATGTTTTAAACTTGTTTAAATTATCTTGGTCAAACCTAGGATTTGAGAAGATACAAATGGGTGGGCACAAAATTCAAAAAAATCAGAAAAATGAAAAACCAAATCACATAGTCTTCTTATGTCATATCGTAAGCAATCAAGTTGATAAACAAGGTCTAGATATATCCAAACCAGACAAATCATGTATCTACCCCCTGTCGATCTTATGAAGTCTAGCATGAAGGGAAGTCGTTTTGGGTTTCAAACATTGAAATTTAAAGAACATCCCAAAAGCTTCATTTTAGAGTGACTAAGAAGGATACAGACTTCCCTTTTCATTTTCATGTTTTAAATTTGTTTAAATCTTGGTCAAACCAAGGATTTGACCAAGATTCAAATAGCCCTAAAAATTCAGAAAAAAATGAAAAGAATGAAAAACCAAAGCACATAACATTCTTATGTCATATGTATAGTAAGCATTCAAGTTGATATACAAGGTCTAGACATATATATTCAAACCTAGGATTTGACTAAGATTCAAATGGGCATAACAAATTCAAAAAACAAAAACCAAACACATAGTCTTCGATGTCATATAGCAAGCATTCAAGTTGATAAACAAACTTGTTTAAATCATGGTCAAACCTAGGATTTGACCAAGATTCAAATGGCATAATTTTAAAAAATGTAATCAAGGCACATAGTCTTCTTATGTCATATAGTAAGCATTCAATTAAGTTGATAAACAAGGTCTAGACATATCAAACCAGAAAATTCAGGTGTCTAGCTACCCCTAACCCTAAACTCTGCACGAAGAGAAGTGGTTTTGGGTTTCAAACATGGATATTTCCCAAAAACCTTCATTTTGGAGTTAATAAGAAGGATCAAGGCTTACTTTTTCATTTTCATGTTTTAATCTTTTTTAAATCTTTGTCAAACCTAGGTTTTGACCAATATTCAAAAGGGCATAATTAAAAATGAAATATCAAGGCACATAGTCTTCTTATGTCATATAGTAAGCATTCAATTAAGTTGATAAACAAGCTCTAGACATATTCAAACCAGAAATCAAGCACGAAGAGAAGTGGTTTTTGGTTTAAATCATGGAAATTTCAAAAACCCTCCCAAGAGCTTCATTTTGGAGTGACTAATTAAGAAGCATACATGCTTACCTTTTCATATTCATGTTTTAAACTTGTTCAAATCTAGGTCAACAAACCTAGGATTTGATGAAGAATCAAATGGGTATAAAAATTTAAAAACAAGCTCTAGATAAGCTCAAGTTGAAAAACAAGTTCTAGACATATTCCAACCAGAAAAATCATGCATGTACCCCCTATATATATATCCCTAAACCCGACTTATGAAGTCAAGCATGAAGAGAAGTGGTTTTTGGTTTCAATCATGGAAATTTCAAAAACCCTCCCAAGAGCTTCATTTTGGAGTGGCTAAGAAGGATAGATACTTAATTTTTCATATTTATGTTTTAAACTAGTTTAAATCATGGTCAAACCTAGGATTTGACCAAGATTCAAATGGGCATAAAAATTCAAAATAAATGAAAATAAATGAAAAACCAAGGCACGTAGTCTTCTTATGTCATATAGTAAGCATTCAATTAAGTTGATAAACAAGGTCTAGACATATTCAAACCAGAAACATCATGTATCTAGCTACCCTAGCCCTAAACTCTGTCTTATGAAGTCAAGCATGCATGAAGAGAAGTACGTGGTTTTTTGGTTTAAAACATGGAAATTTCAAAAACCCTCTCAAGAGCTTCATTTTGGAGTGACTACAAGGATACATGCTTAATTTTCATATTCATGTTTTAAACTTGTTTAAATCATGGTCAATAGGATTTGACCAAGATTCAAATGGGCATAATTTAAAAAATGTAAAATCAAGGCACATAGTCTTCTTATGTCATATAGTAAGCATTCAATTAAGTTGATAAACAAGGTCTAGACATATCAAACCAGAAAAATCATGTATCTACCCCTATATATCCCCAAAAACTCTGTCTTTATGAAGTCAAGCATGAAGAGAAGTGGTTTTTGGTTTCAAGCATGGAAATTTCAAAAACCTCCCCAAACTTCATTTTAGAGTGACTAAGAAGGATACAAGCTTGCCTTTTCATTTTCATGTTTTAAACTTGTTTAAATTATCTTGGTCAAATCTAGGATTTGACAAGATTCAAATGGGCAAACATATGATAAGTGATGCAAATATCATTTCTAAGTGCGGGCAAACCAGAGATATATATGTGGTTTTGGTTTCAAACATATTCAAACGAGGAAATCATGTATCTACCCCTAACACTAAACTCGTCTCATGAAGTCAAGCGCATGCATGAAGATATGTGGTTTTTGGTTTCAAACATGGAAATTTCAAAACCCTCCCAAGAGCTTCATTTCGAAGTGATTAATTAAGCATATCATGCTTTCTCTTCATATTCATGTTTTAAACTTATTCAAATCTTGGTGAACCAGGAGTTGACCAAGATTCAAATGGGTATAAAAATTTAAAAAATACAAAAAAGGTCTTCTTATGTTATATAGTAGGCATTCAATTAAGTTGATAAACAAGTTCTAGACATATTCAAACAAGAAAAATCATGCATGTATCTACCCATAACCCTAAACTTTGTTTCATGAAGTCAAGCATTGTGGTTTTTGGTTTCGAACATGGAAATTCAAAAACCCTCCCAAGAGCTTCATTTTGAAGTGACTAAGAAGCATGCATGCTTACTTCATATTCATGTTTTTAACTTATTCAAATCTTGGTGGAACCAAGGATTTGACAAAGAAGATGGGTATAAAAATTCAAAAAAAACAAGGTCTTCTCTTATGTTATATAGTAAGCATTCAATTAATTTGATAAACAAGGTCTAAACATATTCAAACCAGGAAAATCATGTATCTACTACCCTAAACTCTGTCTTATGAAGTCAAGCATGCATGAAGAAGTGGTTTTTGGTTTCAAGCATGGAAATTTCCATGTTTGAAACCCCCACTTCTCTTCATATGCTTGACTATATGACCAGTTTACTTAGGGGTAGATACATGATTGGTTTGAATATGTCAAGACACTTGTTTATCAACTTAAATGCTAACTATATGACATCAAAATGGGCATAAAAATTTAAAAAAATTAAAAATGTAAAACCAAAATTTAATTGGGAGGAAAGGGTACATGAATTACAATTAAAAAACAAGGTAACTTAAATACTTGGATGCCCCAAGATGTGTGGAAGCCCAAAACAATGGCAAAACATATCATGTGCGCATGCTGCATCCAATTCAAGTAGAACACATAGTAGGCACCGATAGTTTGACCTAAATTTGAAATCAAAGAGAAGGTGGTTAGAAAAAATCAAAATTGGCAAAGCAAAGCATGAAATCAAAAAATTGTGATGCACTCTAGCTATGAAAATTATCAAACAATGCAAACCAAAATGATTTTTTAGAGGAATACTAGTTCAACTTATTTAATTTTTTATTTGTAGGCCAAAATCAAACCCCGTACATGGAAAACCCTAGTTTATAACCTATTTAATAATAGATTCGTAGTCGATTCTTTTACTTTTTTATTATTACTATGCAGCACATGTGTGTTGCCGTCGAGTGAAACTGGAAGAGGAATCACTCGGAAGGAGAAGAAGGGAGAGCAGTCGGGGCCCCTCTTATTGATGGTGTATATTCTTTTTCTGGTGATGTTGACTGTTGTACAGGGTTTGTCGGTGAGCAGGGCGAGCGAGCGAGTCGAGCGAGCCCGAGAATGAGAGAGATTTGTTTTTTTTTTGTGAGAGGACAACCGAAGGATCCAGAAGGACCCACGGACTTCCATATCGTCGTCTTCTTGACAAAGAAGATGGCTGGGAGTTAGCGTACCTATTGCACGTGACTTGTGCTCACTCAAGTGTGGGACCTCGCAGCGTGGGCACCACACGTAAGAAAGACCTGTTGGTGTAAAAACTCGGTTGATTATAATAGTGCATTAGAACAAAGTTTCCTATGGATTCAAGGGTAGGAAATCCAAGTTAACTCATTTACATGACATTATTTTTTCCATGAAGCAAAGTTAACACTATCAATTGGTACATTTTGGAGTGACTAAGAAGGATCAATGCTTACTTATTCGTTTTATTTCACGTGTTAAACTTGTCTAAATCTTGTTCAAACCTAGGATTTGACCAAGATTCAAATGGGCAGAAAAATAATTAAAAAACAGAAAAATGAAAAACCAAATCACATAGTCTTTATGTCATATAGTAAGCATTCAAGTTGATAAACAAGGTCTAGACATATTCAAACCAGAAAATCATGTATCTACCCTTAACCCCTAAACTCTGTCTTATGAAGTCAAGCGTGAAGAGAAGTGGTTTGGGTTTCAAACATCGAAATTTCAAAAACCTCCCAAAAGCTATTTTAGAGTGACTAAGAAGGATACATGCTTCCCTTACATTTTCATGTTTTAAACTTGTTCAAATCTTGGTCAAACCTAGGATTTGACGAAGATACAAATGGGTGGGCACAAAATTCAAAAAAATCAGAAAAATGAAAAACCAAATCACATAGTCTTCTTATGTCATATCGTAAGCAATCAAGTTGATAAACAAGGTTGAATATATCCAAACCAGACAAATCATGTATCTACCCACGATCTTATGAAGTCTAGCATGAAGGGAAGTCGTTTTGGGTTTCAAACATTGAAATTTAAAGAACATAGCTTCATTTTAGAGTGACTAAGAAGGATACAGACTTCCTTTTCATTTTCATGTTTTAAATTTGTTTAAATCTTGGTCAAACCAAGGATTTGACCAAGATTCAAATGGCCTAAAAATTCAGAAAAAAATGAAAAGAATGAAAAACCAAAGCACATAACATACTTATGTCATATGTATAGTAAGCATTCAAGTTGATACACAGGTCTAGACATATATATTCAAACCTAGGATTTGACTAAGATTCAAATGGGCATAACAAATTCAAAAAACAAAAACCAAACACATAGTCTTCTGATGTCATATAGCAAGCATTCAAGTTGATAAACAAACTTGTTTAAATCATGGTCAAACCTAGGATTTGACCAAGATTCAAATGGGCATAATTTTAAAAAAATGTAAAATCAAGGCACATAGTCTTCTTATGTCATATAGTAAGCATTCAATTAAGTTGATAAACAAGGTCTAGACATATCAAACCAGAAAATTCAGGTGTCTAGCTACCCCTAACCCTAAACTCTGCACGAAGAGAAGTGGTTTTGGGTTTCAAACATGGATATTTCAAAACCCTCCCAAAAACCTTCATTTTGGAGTTAATAAGAAGGATCAAGGCTTACTTTTTCATTTTCATGTTTTAATCTTTTTTAAATCTTTGTCAAACCTAGGTTTTGACCAATATTCAAAAGGGCAAATTAAAAAAATGAAATATCAAGGCACATAGTCTTCTTATGTCATATAGTAAGCATTCAATTAAGTTGATAAACAAGCTCTAGACATATTCAAACCAGAAAAATCATGATGTATCTACCCCCTATATATCCCTAAACCCTAACTTATGAAGTCAAGCACGAAGAGAAGTGGTTTTGGTTTAAATCATGGAAATTTCAAAAACCTCCCAGAAGATTCATTTTGGAGTGACTAATTAAGAAGCACTTATGCTTACCTTTTCATATTCATGTTTTAAACTTTCAAATCTAGGTCAACAAACCTAGGATTTGATGAAGAATCAAATGGGTATAAAAAATTTAAAAACAAGCTCTAGATAAGCTCAAGTTGAAAAACAAGTTCTAGACATATTCCAACCAGAAAAATCATGCATGTACCCCTATATATATATCCCTAAACCCTGACTTATGAAGTCAAGCATGAAGAGAAGTGGTTTTTGGTTTCAATCATGGAAATTTCAAAAACCTCCCAAGAGCTTAATTTTGGAGTGGCTAAGAAGGATAGATACTTATTTTTCATTTTATATGTTTTAAACTAGTTTAAATCATGGTCAAACCTAGGATTTGACCAAGATTCAAATGGGCATAAAAATTCAAAATAAATGAAAATAAATGAAAAACCAAGGCGTAGTCTTCTTATGTCATATAGTAAGCATTCAATTAAGTTGATAAACAAGGTCTAGACATATTCAAACCAGAAACATCATGTATCTAGCTACCCTAGCCCTAAACTCTGTCTTATGAAGTCAAGCATGCATGAAGAGAAGTACGTGGTTTTTGGTTTCAAACATGGAAATTTCAAAAACCCTCTCAAGAGCTTCATTTTGGAGTGACTACGAAGGATCATGCTTAATTTTCATATTCATGTTTTAAACTTGTTTAAATCATGGTCAAACCTAGGATTTGACCAAGATTCAAATGGGCATAATTTAAAAAATGTAAAATCAAGGCACATAGTCTTCTTATGTCATATAGTAAGCATTCAATTAAGTTGATAAACAAGGTCTAGACATATCAAACCAGAAAAATCATGTATCTACCCCTATATATCCCCAAAAACTCTGTCTTTATGAAGTCAAGCATGAAGAGAAGTGGTTTTTTGGTTTCAAGCATGGAAATTTCAAAAACCTCCCCAAACTTCATTTTAGAGTGACTTACAAGCTTGCCTTTTCATTTTCATGTTTTAAACTTGTTTAAATTATCTTGGTCAAATCTAGGATTTGACAAGATTCAAATGGGCAAACATATGATAAGTGATGCAAATATCATTTCTAAGTGCGGGCAAACCAGAGATATATATGTGGTTTTTGGTTTCAAACATATTCAAACGAGAGAAATCATGTATCTACCCCCTAACACTAAACTCTGTCTCATGAAGTCAAGCGCATGCATGAAGATATGTGGTTTTTGGTTTCAAACATGGAAATTTCAAAAACCCTCCCAAGAGCTTCATTTCGAAGTGATTAATTAAGAAGCATACATGCATGCTTACTTTTTCATATTCATGTTTTAAACTTATTCAAATCTTGGTGAAACCTAGGATTTGACCAAGATTCAAATGGGTATAAAAATTTAAAAAAATACAAAAAAGGTCTTCTTATGTTATATAGTAGGCATTCAATTAAGTTGATAAACAAGTTCTAGACATATTCAAACAAGAAAAATCATGCATGTATCTACCCATAACCCTAAACTTTGTTTCATGAAGTCAAGCATTGTGGTTTTTGGTTTTGAACATGGAAATTCAAAAACCCTCCCAAGAGCTTTATTTTGAAGTGACTAAGAAGCATACATGCTTACTTTTTCATATTCATGTTTTTAACTTATTCAAATCTTGGTGGAACCAAGGATTTGACAAAGATTCGAATGGGTATAAAAATTCAAAAAAAACAAGGTCTTCTCTTATGTTATATAGTAAGCATTCAATTAATTTGATAAACAAGGTCTAAACATATTCAAACCAGGAAAATCATGTATCTACCACCTAACCCTAAACTCTGTCTTATGAAGTCAACATGCATGAAGAGAAGTGGTTTTGGTTTCAAGCATGGAAATTTCCATGTTTGAAACCAAAACCACTCTCTTCATATGCTTGACTTCATATGACAGTTTAGCGTTAGGGTAGATACATGATTTTGGTTTGAATGTCGGTTTACCTTGTTTATCAACTTAAATGCTAACTATATGACATCAGAATGGGCATAAAAATTTAAAAAAATTAAAAATGTAAAACCAAAATTTAATTGGGAGGAAAGGGTACATGAATTACAATTAAAAAACAAGGTAACTTAAATACTTGGATGCCCCAAGATGTGTGGAAGCCCAAAACAATGGCAAAACATATCATGTGCGCATGCTGCATCCAATTCAAGTAGAACACATAGTAGGCACCGATAGTTTGACCTAAATTTGAAATCAAAGAGAAGGTGGTTAGAAAAAATCAAAATTGGCAAAGCAAAGCATGAAATCAAAAAATTGTGATGCACTCTAGCTATGAAAATTATCAAACAATGCAAACCAAAATGATTTTTTAGAGGAATACTAGTTCAACTTATTTAATTTTTTATTTGTAGGCCAAAATCAAACCCCGTAGTTGGATTTTTTTCAACTTGATCTGTAGTACTGGGAAAACCCTAGTTTATAACCTATTTAATAATAGATTCGTAGTCGATTCTTTTACTTTTTATTATTACTATGCAGCACATGTGTGTTTGCCCGTCGAGTGAAACTCGGAGGAAGAGGAATCACTCGGAAGGAGAAGAAGGGAGAGCAGTCACGGGGCCCCTCTTAGGGCTCCTTTGATTCATAGGATTGATATAGGAATTATGTAGGAATTGAATCCTATAGGAAAATTTCCTATACAAGTCATTTGATTCATAGGAACATATCCTATAGGAATTATTCCTATAGGAATCTTGTAGTACAAATCCTATAGGAAAAAAGCATTAGCTCATACCTCATGGAAAAATTCCTTTGCTACAATCAAAGACACACCATATTCCTATAGGATTCAACTTGGCATGACATTCCAATCCTACACCTTTCCTATTCCTACACTCTTCATATTCCTATGAATCAAAGGAGCCCTTATTGATGGTGTATATTCTTTTTCTGGTGATGTTGACTGTTGTGCAGGGTTTGTCAGTGCGCAGGAGGTGCGAGCGAGCGAGTCGAGCGAGGCGAGAATGAGAGAGATTTGTTTTTTTTTTGTGAGAGGGACAACCGAAGGATCCAGAAGGACCCACAGACTTCCAATACGCATCCTGATGCGTCTTCTCTTGACAAAGAAGATGGCTGGGAGTTGGCGTACCTATTGCACGTGACTTGTGCTCACTCAAGTGTGGGACCTCACGCGTGGGCACCACACGTAAGTGACAGACCTGTTGGTGTAAAAACTCGGTTGATTATTATAGTGCATTAGAACAAAGTTTCCTATGGATTCAAGGGTAGGAAATCCAAGTTAACTCATTTACATGACATTATTTTTTCCATGAAGCAAAGTTAACACTATCAATTGGTACATTTTGGAGTGACTAAGAAGGATCAATGCTTACTTATTCGTTTAATTTCACGTGTTAAACTTGTCTAAATCTTGTTCAAACCTAGGATTTGACCAAGATTCAAATGGGCAGAAAAATAATTAAAAAACAGAAAAATGAAAAACCAAATCACATAGTAAGCATTCAAGTTGATAAACAAGGTCTAGACATATTCAAACCAGACAAATCATGTATCTATACCCCTAACCTAAACTCTGTCTTATGAAGTCAAGCATGTGAAGAGAAGTGGTTTTGGGTTTGGGGGTATATATACATGATTTTTATTGTTTAAATATATATAGACTTTGTTGATCAACATGAATGCTTAATTACTATATGACATAAGAGTTTATGTGCTTTGGCATGTTTCTTTTTTGATTTTTATGCATTTGAATCTTGGTCAAATCCTAGGTTTTGACAAAGATTTAAACAAGTTTGAAACATGAAAATGAAAAAGTAAGCTTGGATCCTTCTTGGTCCTTAAATGGCTTTGGGTGGGTTTTTGAAATTTCCATGTTTGAAACCCAAAACCACTTCTTCTCTTCATGCTTGACTTCATAAGACAACGTTTAGGGTTAGGGGGTAGATACATGATTTTTCTGGTTTGAATATGTCTAGACTTCGTTGATCAACTTCAATGCTTAGTATATTACATAAGAAGACTATGTGGTTTGGTTTTTGATTTTCTTGATTTTGTTTGATTTTTTATGACCATTTGAATCTTGGTCAAATCCTAGGTTTGACCAAGATTTAAACAAGTTTAAAACATGAAAATGAAAAAGTAAGCATGGATCCTTCTTAGTCATGACAATGAGTTAACTTGGCTTTACTACCCTTGATGAATCCATAGGAAACTTTTTGTACTAATGCAGTATAATATTCTGGTTTGAATATGTCTAGACCTTGTTTATCAACTTAATTTGAAAGACATACAAGTTATAGCACACATAGTGCATACATTTTCACACACTGCACTAGATGCTAACCCTATAGTTTGAGGCCATTTGGATGAGGTCGAAAAAATTCTTGGATTAGAATCGTGTTGTTCGAACCCCGTAGTTGGATTTTTTGAACCCTTGATCTTTAGAACTGGGCAAAACCCAAGTTTAACCATGCAAGATTCAAATGGCCCTAAAAATTCAGAAAAAAATCAAAAGAATGAAAAACCAAAGCACATATATAGCATTCTTATGTCATATGTATAGTAAGCATGCATTCAAGTTGATAAACAAGGTCTAGACATATATATTCAAACCAGAAAAATCATGTATATATCTACCCCTAAAACTCTAATTAAACTATGTCTTATGAAGTCAATCATGTAGAGAAGTGGTTTTGGGTTTCAAATATGGAAATTTCAAGAACCTCCCAAAAGCTTCATTTTAGAGTGACTAAGAAGGATCCAGGCTTATCTTTTCATTTCATGTTTTAAACTTGTTTAAATCCTGGTCAAACCTAGGATTTGACCAAGATTTATGGGCATAAAATTCAAAAAAATCAGAAAAATAAAAAACCAAAGCACATAAGCATATTCAAGTTGATAAACAAGGTTTGGACATATTCAACCCATACACAAATCATGTATCTACCCCTAACCCTAAACTCTGTCTTATGAAGTCAAGCATGAAGAGAAGTGGTTTCGGGTTTCAAACATGGAAATATCAAAAACCTCCCAAAAACTTCATTTTAGAGTGACTGAGAAGGTTGCATGCTTCCCTTTTCATTTTCATGTTTTAAACTTGTTTAAATCTTGGTCAAACCTAGAATTTGACAAGATTCAAATGGGCATCAAAATTCAAAAAAATCAGAAAAAGAAAAACCAAAGCAATAGTTTTCTTATGTCATATAGTAAGCATTAAAGTTGATAAACAAGGTCTAGACATATTCAACCAGACAAATCATGTATCTATACCCCTAACCCCTAAACTCTGTCTTATGAAGTCAAGCATGTGAAGAGAAGTGGTTTTGGGTTTCAAACATCGAAATTTCAAAAACCTCCCAAAAGCTTCATTTTAGAGTGACTAAGAAGGATACATGCTTCCCTTTTCATTTTCATGTTTTAAACTTGTTTAAATTATCTTGGTCAAACCTAGGATTCGACATGATTCAAATGGGCATCAAAATAAAAAAAAAACAGAAAAAGGAAAAACCAAAGCAATAGTTTTCTTATATATGTCATATAGTAAGCATTAAAGTTGATAAACAAGGTCTAGATATATCCAAACCAAACAAATCATGTATCTACCCCCTGTCGATCTTATGAAGCTAGTCTACTAGCATGTGAAGGGAACTCGTTTTCGGTTTCAAACATAGAAATTACAAGAACATCCCAAAAGCTTCTCCATTTTAGAGTGACTACGAAGGATACTGACTTCCCTTTTCATTTTCATGTTTTAAACTTGTTTAAATCTTGGTCAAACCAAGGATTTGACCAAGATTCAAATGGCCCTAAAAATTTAGAAAAAAATCAAAAGAATGAAAAACCAAAGCACATAGCATTCTTATGTCATATGTATAGTAAGCATTCAAGTTGATAAACAAGGTCTAGACATATTCAAACCAAAAAATCATGTATATATCTACCCCTAACCCTAAACTGATCTGTCGATCTTATGGAAGTCAATCATGAAGAGAAGTGGTTTTGGGTTTCAAACATGGAAATTTCAAGAACATCCCAAAAGCTTCATTTTAGAGTGACTAAGAAGGATCCATGCTTACTTACTCGTTTTCACGTGTTAAACTTGTCTAAATCTTGGTGAAACCTAGGATTTGACCAAGATATGATTCAAATGCGCAGAAAATTAAAAAAGTCAGAAAAATTAAAAACCAAAGTACATAGTCTTCTTATGTCATATAGTAAGCATATTCAAGTTGATAAACAAGGTTTGGACATATTCAAACCATACAAATCATGTATCTATACCCCCTAACCCTAAACTTTTCTTATGAAGTCAAGCATGAAGAGAAGTGGTTTTGGGTTTCAAAGATGGAAATTTCAAAAACCTCCAAAAACTTCATTTTAGAGTGACTGAGAAGTTAGCATTAAAGTTGATAAACAAGGTTTAGACATATTCAAACCAGACAAATCATGTATCTACCCCTAACCCTAAACTCGGTCTTATGAAGTCTAGCATGAAGAGAATCGTTTTGAGTTTCAAACGTTTAAGCCAAAAGCCCCATTTCAAATATTTCAAACTTATTCAAAGTTGGTTCAAATTTGAAAGACATACAAGTTATAGCACACATAGTGCATACATTTTCACACATACTGCACTAGATGCTAACCCTATAGTTTGAGGCCACTTGGATGAGGTCGAAAAAGTTCTTGGATTAGAATCGTGTTGTTCGAACCCCGTAGTTGGATTTTTTTGAACCTTGATCTGTAGTACAGGGCAAAACCCTAGTTTAACCTATTTAATTATAGATTCGTATATCGATTTTTCTACCTTTTTATTATTACTATACTGCAGATGTGCGTTTGCCCGTCGAGTGAAACTCGGAGGAAGAGGGATCACTCGGAAGGAGAAAAAAAAAGCAGAGCATTATGGTGTCTTCCCTTTTTCGGGTGATGATGATGATGTTGACTGTTGTGCAGGGTTTGTCAGTGCGCAGGAGGTGCGAGCGAGCGAGCGAGCGAGTCGAGCGAGGCCGAGAATGAGAGAGATTTGTTTTTTTGTGAGAGGGACAACCGAAGGATCCAGAAGGACCCACAGACTTCCAATACGCATCTGATGCGTCTTCTCTTGACAAAGAAGATGGCTGGGAGTTGGCGTACCTATTGCACGTGACTTGTGCTCACTCAAGTGTGGGACCTCACGCGTGGGCACCACACGTAAGTGACAGACCTGTTGGTGTAAAAACTCGGTTGATTATAATAGTGCATTAGAACAAAGTTTCCTATGGATTCAAGGGTAGGAAATCCAAGTTAACTCATTTACATGGCATTATTTTTTCCATGAAGCAAAGTTAACACTATCAATTGGTACATTTTGGAGTGACTAAGAAGGATCAATGCTTACTTATTCGTTTAATTTCACGTGTTAAACTTGTCTAAATCTTGTTCAAACCTAGGATTTGACCAAGATTCAAATGGGCAGAAAAATAATTAAAAAACAGAAAAATGAAAAACCAAATCACATAGTCTTCTTATGTCATATAGTAAGCATTCAAGTTGATAAACAAGGTCTAGACATATTCAAACCAGACAAATCATGTATCTATACCCCTAACCCCTAAACTCTGTCTTATGAAGTCAAGCATGAAGAGAAGTGGTTTTGGGTTTCAAACATCGAAATTTCAAAAACCTCCCAAAAGCTTCATTTTAGAGTGACTATGAAGGATACATGCTTCCCTTTACATTTTCATGTTTTAAACTTGTTTAAATTATCTTGGTCAAACCTAGGATTTGACGAAGATACAAATGGGTGGGCACAAAATTCAAAAAAATCAGAAAAATGAAAAACCAAATCACATAGTCTTCTTATGTCATATCGTAAGCAATCAAGTTGATAAACAAGGTCTAGATATATCCAAACCAGACAAATCATGTATCTACCCCCTGTCGATCTTATGAAGTCTAGCATGAAGGGAAGTCGTTTTGGGTTTCAAACATTGAAATTTAAAGAACATCCCAAAAGCTTCATTTTAGAGTGACTAAGAAGGATACAGACTTCCCTTTTCATTTTCATGTTTTAAATTTGTTTAAATCTTGGTCAAACCAAGGATTTGACCAAGATTCAAATGGCCCTAAAAATTCAGAAAAAAATGAAAAGAATGAAAAACCAAAGCACATAACATTCTTATGTCATATGTATAGTAAGCATTCAAGTTGATATACAAGGTCTAGACATATATATTCAAACCTAGGATTTGACTAGCTAAGATTCAAATGGGCATAACAAATTCAAAAAACAAAAACCAAACACATAGTCTTCTGATGTCATATAGCAAGCATTCAAGTTGATAAACAAACTTGTTTAAATCATGGTCAAACCTAGGATTTGACCAAGATTCAAATGGGCATAATTTTAAAAAAATTGTAAAATCAAGGCACATAGTCTTCTTATGTCATATAGTAAGCATTCAATTAAGTTGATAAACAAGGTCTAGACATATCAAACCAGAAAATTCAGGTGTCTAGCTACCCCTAACCCTAAACTCTGCACGAAGAGAAGTGGTTTTGGGTTTCAAACATGGATATTTCAAAAACCCTCCCAAAAACCTTCATTTTGGAGTTAATAAGAAGGATCAAGGCTTACTTTTTCATTTTCATGTTTTAATCTTTTTTAAATCTTTGTCAAACCTAGGTTTTGACCAATATTCAAAAGGGCATAATTTAAAAAAAATGAAATATCAAGGCACATAGTCTTCTTATGTCATATAGTAAGCATTCAATTAAGTTGATAAACAAGCTCTAGACATATTCAAACCAGAAAAATCATGATGTATCTACCCCCTATATATCCCTAAACCCTAACTTATGAAGTCAAGCACGAAGAGAAGTGGTTTTTGGTTTAAATCATGGAAATTTCAAAAACCCTCCCAAGAGCTTCATTTTGGAGTGACTAATTAAGAAGCATACATGCTTACCTTTTCATATTCATGTTTTAAACTTGTTCAAATCTAGGTCAACAAACCTAGGATTTGATGAAGAATCAAATGGGTATAAAAAATTTAAAAACAAGCTCTAGATAAGCTCAAGTTGAAAAACAAGTTCTAGACATATTCCAACCAGAAAAATCATGCATGTACCCCCTATATATATATCCCTAAACCCTGACTTATGAAGTCAAGCATGAAGAGAAGTGGTTTTTGGTTTCAATCATGGAAATTTCAAAAACCCTCCCAAGAGCTTCATTTTGGAGTGGCTAAGAAGGATAGATACTTAATTTTTCATATTTATGTTTTAAACTAGTTTAAATCATGGTCAAACCTAGGATTTGACCAAGATTCAAATGGGCATAAAAATTCAAAATAAATGAAAATAAATGAAAAACCAAGGCACGTAGTCTTCTTATGTCATATAGTAAGCATTCAATTAAGTTGATAAACAAGGTCTAGACATATTCAAACCAGAAACATCATGTATCTAGCTACCCTAGCCCTCAACTCTGTCTTATGAAGTCAAGCATGCATGAAGAGAAGTCGTGGTTTTTGGTTTCAAACATGGAAATTTTAAAAACCCTACCAAGATCTACATTTTGGAGTGACTAAGAAGGATATATGCTTAATTTTTCCTATTCATGTTTTATTAAACTTGTTTAAATCATGGTCAAACCTAGGATTTGACCAAGATTCAAATGGGCATAAAAATTCAAAAAAACAAAAAATGGAAAATCAAGGCACATAGTCTTCTTATGTCACATTAGTAAGCATTCAATTAAGTTGATAAACAAGGTCTAGATATATTCAAACCAGAGAAATCATGTATCTACCCCTAACCCTAAACTCTATCTCATGAAGTCAAGCATGAAGATATGTGGTTTTTGGTTTAAAACATGGAAATTTCAAAAACCCTCCCAAGAGCTTCATTTTGGAGTGACTAAGAAGGATATATGCTTAATTTTTCATATTCATGTTTTCAACTTGTTTAAATCATGGTCAAACTTAGGATTTGACCAAGATTCAAATGGGCATAAAATTAAAAAAACAATAAAATGAAAAACCAATGCACATAGTCTTCTTATGTCATATATATAGTAAGCATTCAATTAAGTTGATAACAAGGTCTAGACATATTCAAACGAGAAAAATCATGTATCAAGCTACCCCTAACCCCAAACTCTGTCTTATGAAGTCAAGCATGAAGAGAAGTACGTGGTTTTTTGGTTTCAAACATGGAAATTTCAAAAACCCTCTCAAGAGCTTCATTTTGGAGTGACTACGAAGGATACATGCTTAATTTTCATATTCATGTTTTAAACTTGTTTAAATCATGGTCAAACCTAGGATTTGACCAAGATTCAAATGGGCATATATGAATCTTTAGCAGGTGCGTTTTTTTTACTAATCCATATGGAATATTTTGATAAAACCCTTTTAGAAGGCTTTGTTAAGGCCTCAAGGACAATGAGTTGGGAGGAGGCCAGGTAGACTGTAGCTAGGCATTGATTCGGAATTTATGATGCTTGCGACTTGCTTGCGTGGCTTGTTGATTTCCCAGGTGACGCAGCTTTTTTTGACTGCCCAGCCATGGATAGGTCATAGGAGTGCAGAGCTGTAGGCGGTGCGGATAAGTACGCGGGGCATTGATGATGTAGGTGTGTTCGGTTGCCCACGCGAGTGCAGAGCTGTAGGGTTATGCGAGTAGGCCTTTAAACTGGGAGGTGGCACAAGAAGATTTTAGTAAGGAATGGTTCCTTTCCAGAGGAATGGAATGGTTCCATCCCCGCGTTCGGTTTGGACAAAAAGGAGGTACAGAATGGTACTTTTTTTTGTTCGGTTGGAGGAATTGGAGAGCAGAACGGAATGTGGTTAAACTAAACTTTTGTCTAAGAATCGTAATTAACAATGGCAAATAGCCTTTTAAATCTTAAAATCGTAATTAACAACGCCTAATGGCCTTTTTAATCTTAAAATCGTAATTAATGTTATTTTTTGTATGGTCGGGGAATTTGGAGAGTAGAACGGAATGAAGTTAAAGTTTAATCTTTTGTCTAAATATCGTAATTAATAGTGGCCTTTTTAATCTCAAAATCATAATTAACAACAACTAATAATTTTTTTGGTTGGATTAGTGAAGTGCTTTGTAATTAATAGCGGCTAAGTAACAGCCGTTCCACCACATTCCACCGATTCGGTGGAATGGGTGCATTCTGCATATGGGGAGAATATTCCCTTTCGAGGAACCACTCGGTTCCGTTCCATTCCACAACCGAACACAAGAATGGGCTCTAGGTGCGGAACGGTTCCATTCCATTCCACTTGGTTCTGGAACCGAACACACCCTAAATGCGTTGCAATGGAAAATGACAGTGTGTGGTGGCCTGATGGTGAAGAAGAAAGGTCGGGCGAAGAGTTGTTGGCTAGAGTCGGTTTTATACGAATCGACGAGGTGCGGGATAGTTTGATTTTAAGGGCTCCTTTCATTCACAGGATAGGGAAATCATAGGAGTAGGAATGTAGGATTGGGATTTGGGATGACATGTGTAGTTAAATCCTATAATAAGATGAGTTGCGTTTGATTGCGCCAAATGAATTTTTCCATGAGGTAGGACCAAATATTTAATCCTATACTAGGATTTGCACTACTTGATGATTCCTATAGGATTATTTCCTATTGGATATGTTCATATGAATCAAACTACTAGTGTAGGAAATATTCCTATAAGATCTAAATCCTATTATCTTATACCAACCTAATATGAATCAAAGAAGCCCTAAAGGATTTTCGAAGGAATCATGTACGAAGTATGATTTTTCTAAGTCACCCAACATATATACTAGGAATAGAACTAAGTAGTACCATATACTTAGGCCCGCATGCACAAATATTAAGTGTGGATTGAGGAAGTCGATAACTTGGGAAAAAACTTTCGCAACTGCACACCTATGTTACCACCCTTGCGACGCTAATTGTCGTAGAGCTGACCTAGAACGAACTCTTGTCTCGGTTAACATGAGAGAGATAAGGGATAAATACAATTGTGATACACTTTCCTAATATTTTGTTGAATGAGATAATCTTGTGTTTTCCTAATAGGGTTAATTAAGTACACATTTGGCAGCTCGTGTGTTGCATACGTTGGTGAACTTTAGACCCCAACTATATATTATTATTTGAACTCACCTCTAACACTTAATTATGTATAATAAGGTCCCTAACTAACCTCAAACACAATTAGGTATAACAGCGGTCCATAACTAACCTCAAACACTTAATTAGGTCTTACATTGCCCCCTTAGACTACCCCTTACCCTCAGCGACGTACGCAACATGGTGTTTGGGTTGAATGGCCCACCCTATTTTAAAATGTTTTAGTTAATTAATTATGTAAAAAATTATCACATATAAAGTGGAAAAAAGAAAATTAGTAAGGTGTGCCCACCTGGCCTACGGTTGTTTTGTGCGTCCTCCACTGCGTACTCCTCTTGATCTGTGACGATGAACATAGTTCTTTAGAACACATGCAACACTTACAGTTGATAGGCCGTTGCAAAGCTAATCAATGATAAAACCTGCTTTCATAATCCATTGTACTTTGATTTAATTAGTCCCTCTAATGGACCCCAACTATGTGTGCTTGAGATTTAGCAAAATGCTTTGCCGCCGTGCCACATAACAAATAATAAACAGACCAATCAAGTTTTTATCATTGCTAGACCTAACTAAGTGTTCAAGTGCTCAATTTTGACCACATTAGAGTTGAGGGGCCAAACATAATTCTTAAATACGTGAGGGACCGAACATATACTTCTAAACACCCGAGGGACAAGACAAATTTGAGTACTATTGTTATTATTAGACTAGTCACAATGGGGAGTATCATATAATAGTATCATACATATGATACTAATGTACGATATTATTTTCACAGTCCATATTATCATCATGTAGTAGTATAATATGTTACATGTATTTAGGGATTTGTAGAATCTCAATACAAAAGTGTGTACAAGATTTGTTTGGCAGTAATTTTTCTAGTTCTACATGATATGATACGATATCTACCTATGATACCACTATCGTCTCTTTCATCATTAACTGATATGACACATCAACATTTTGCATGCATGTAGTGCATGATACTACTTATGATATTGCCATTGCGAGTAGTCTCCCTTTGTCCTAGAGTACAATGCCAATTTGTTTTCAGAGGCAAACTTAGACTAATACTTGGGCCCGCCAATTATGAGTTGCATGTCATTCAAAACTATATCATCGGATGCTTGTTTCGATGAACTTTCCAATGGTATATTTTGCGGATGTCATAAAATTAGGCTGGTCATACTATTTCTATAGTGGGTAGTATCATGGAGTAGTATCATAGTAATGCTACATTTATTATTTTTTAGAATCTCAATGCAAATTTGTGTACAAGATTTGTTTAGCATTAAGTTTTCTCGTTGTTTGCGCTATGATACAGTATCTACCTATGTTACACTAATCTCCTCTCTCCTACTTAATTAGCTGCCACATCAACATTTTTGTGGGACCAATGTGTATGATACTAGCTATGATACTAGCACTATCATGTGGGTACCTAAATCTCGAGTCAAAGTTTGACACGAAACCGATGTGGACTTTATTCATGGTGGAAGGGAGTAACAATCATAAGCACATTATTATTATTGTTTGAACAACATTTTATTTGATGTGCCATAAGAAGTTTAGAAACTCCTAGCCTGCGGAGGTGGCGTTTTGGCACACGCGTGCATATGCACCAATTATAGAAAATGATTAAAAAAATTATATAAATGTTAATTTTTTTGGTATACATTGTGACATCATATGTTCGTTCACAAGTTTTCGTGGAAAAACGACATTTTGTGTGGCGTGTAAAAAAAGGCAAAAAATATACTGTACGTAGTCGTGTTACAACATCAAAATTTGTCTTTTTTATAGGAGCCACATAATTTTTTTGTGAGAAAACTTGTGTACCAACATAAAATGTCTAGATATACATGTAAAATTTTAGTTTAGAATTTTTTGACACTTTGAAATATGGATTCACATAATGGGAGCATATGCTCCTATGAGGCAAAGTGCATTTCCGCTAGCCCCCGCCATTTCTTATATCTCTATATTGTCTATATATCTATACCTCTACCTCTACCCCCTTGGATTCCTGAACAGACGTACAGTACTAGTAGGGCCTACTATTTATTATTATTACATACTCTAAAAAAAAAACCTACTGCAGCCAAAATTTAATATCATCGAGCGGTAAAATTCCCCGCCAACGCCCAAATATCTCGCGCCGCAAAGTTTCAGATCTGCGAATATTTTTTTCCTCAAAAGAAGGACTGCGAAATTCCCTTCTACTCCTCTATCGCCCAGCTTCGCCCTAGTTTCGCCCGCAAGCCCTCAGAGAAACCGCCCCTCTTGCCTACCTCCAGATCTTCCCGGCCGCCGCACTTCGCCGTTCAAGCTGCCACGGCTTCAAACCCCGAGGCTGCCCTATCCGCACCTACTCCGGCGTCCACCGCACCGTATCTCGTTCGCCGACTCTATCGACCACCGCACCTGACCAGCTTCGCCGACACCGACGCCACCGTGCACTGCACATCATCTGCTTCACCGACCTTCTAGTTCGGCCGGCGCGCTGAACACTTCATCGACCGCCCAGCATGTCCTTCTCCGACCCCCCAAGATCTGCTTCCCCGGCACCCACCGCAACAGCAGTCCCCTCGCCGACCTCCACGTCACCCGTAAGAACGCGGAACACGTCTAAACGCCGCCCAGAAATAGGTAACCAGACATCCCTGCGCGTTTTGTTCTGTTAGGAGTATTGCAGCTGACTGTATTTCTGAATTCGTGCTATATTTCTAACTTACAAGTGCTTTCGTTGATAACCACCTCATCCTTTAGGTTTAAACACGACGCATAAGTATGTTTTTCCGTGACCAAACCCACCCATTCGCTGAAACTCTACATGGTATCAGAGCCTAGGTTTCCTTCCTGCTAGCCGCCACAAACAGTACCAAACAAGTTCTTCCTTTGATCACAAAACCCACCGTTGAGATGTAGAAATCCAGGCGGCGGGAGGCCGCATCAGGTGCTCTGCGTCGGTTGCGGCTATCACACACAGCGATGTGAGCTGTGTGAGATCGGCGGCTGCTCGCGCGGGGAGAAAGAAGAGGGTGAAGATCGTTTTGGTTTAGAAAGGAGAGAAGAGGAAGTGAATCCGTGGCAGAGAGATCTGGATCCGTGTGAGGGGCAGAAGTTGGAGGCGTGCGGAGTGGGGCGAGCCTTTGAGCGCAGGGCGGAGCCGGAGGTTGGTGCTGGACGTTGACCAGCGCGAGCCGGTCGATGTGGCCAGGTGCGGTCCGCCAGGTTGGCCAGGGCGCGCAGACGAGGCGCCATCCGAGTGGAAGTGAGGAGAAAATGGAGATGTGAGGCTGTGAGGATATGTGGTGATGGAGTTGATGAGGCTGCGGTTGAGTCGTGATGGAGTTGATGAGGCTGCGGTTTAGTGGTGATGGTGATGGTTGTGGATATGTCCAGGGGAAAGGCATGCGTGCCTGAGGTGAGACTGGTTGAGGCCTGACCGGGGGATAGGCATGGGTGCTTGAGGAGTGGATGGTTGAGGCAGGAGTTGGCTGGGGGTTTGTGGGAGAGACGGAAGAGGTGGCCGGGCAGAGTGGAGAAGAGAGGCTGAGGACATTGAGGCGAGTGTGGATGGTTCTGCGGAACTTGTGTGGTGAGGCAGCCGGGGTTGTTGAGGACGTGTATGGTTAGGAGTTGTGCGTATCCCAGATGGTTGAAGCTGGATATCTTCGCTGCTGATGAAGAGATGAATCGAGATGACAAGATGATGGAAAGTGCAATGCTGTCATGTATCCTAGGAGTTATGCTGAATGTTCATTACTGGTAGTTGTCATATGTGTCATGTTGTTGTTGCAAGATGGCCATGGTTGTTTACCCATGATCATCTTGAGGGGGTGTGTTACCATGAGTGAGTTTAGTAGTAGCGCTGTAGTAATATTGTATCCAGTGTGAGGCCCATAGAGGCCCATGTCCAGTAGTATTGTAACCCTAACTCAGATGATATAAATACACAGTGTGGTGGTCTGAGTAACCTAACCCACCCATTCGCTGAAACTCTACAAAATATGAGCCACCAATCATGAGCCGTTGAATGCTCTACATGTCCACGATTGACAACAACAACAACAACAAAGCCTTTATTCCCAAACAAGTTGGGGTAGGCTATACAAGTCCACAATTGACACGATTACAATTTCTCACTATTTGGCCGTAGGCTACTGCTCTAGTTACATCATGTTTGATATCTTTCTGCGATCCTGTATTACATGTTTATGCACGTCATAATGCTTCTACCAAGGTTCAAAAAAGCGCTAGGCGCTAAGCGAGCGGTGAGGCACTGCTTAGAGGAACTGCTGCTTAAGCGAGCTTAAGCGCCGCTTAAGCGCTCAGGCTAAAATCGTACGAACATGAAACAGGGAAGTCAAGATGGGCACATATACCCCTATAATATGCTGTAAATTTGTATCCTAAGCATGTAATGCTACATTTCTGAGGAATACGGGGATTAATACCTTGGTTAGCCTCGGTTTTGCTCCAATTTCTTATAAACACACAAGCAGCTAAGCAAACAATGTAACAAACACAAACAAGCAGCTAAGCTTTACTGGAGTAGCAAGCAGCTAAGCAGTAGAGGAGTAGCAAGCAGCTAAGCCAGACCTAATCACCATCAATGCATCGAGCAAGGAGCAGAGCAACACAGGCAACACACCAACACTCGCATAGAGGAGATTCTAGCACAAAACACGACCAGATTCCCTGTCTCGCTTAATCGAACGCTTAGGCCAAAAGCGAAGCGGAAGACAACCGCTCAGCGCTTAAGCGCGCTTAAGCGTACCTAGGCGTACGCTTTTTTGAACCATGGCTTCTACTACTATTTGGTGTCAATTTAATTATAGCAAAGCCGTGACTCGTAACTGTTTGTTATTATTACACGTGCAGCAGGCACATCTTACACTCATAAACGTAGAGTAAAGCTCGCCTATAATCATGTAAGTACCTGCTGTTTTTTGTATATTGCTTAATGCAAACTTCTATATCTTGGACCTGTTTCTGTTTACAATTGGCCTCTCCTTCATGCAGAGGAGAAACAGTGAGGCACCAGGTTCTTCTGTCCAAGTACCCGATGAGGTCCGTGTGACTCAAAAAAAAGCTCACGTAAGTTCCCTGTTTTTTTTGGAATGTTAATTTACCTCCTGTGCATAGTTCAATTGCATCATTTTCTGTATGTTGCACTACCTAAGTTGCCTAATGGAATCTAATAAAATATAAACAATGACCATATGGAACATTGCACACTGCCTTTGACCCATCTGGCATCCGGCATGCCTGGGTATAAGTTACATGATTTGGCTATGTTAATACAAGTCCTGAAATTCTATTATGTTAATTTTTTGCCTGTTGCTTCATTGAGTTTGCCTGTTGTTCCATGGCTAGTGCATGAAGTTTGATAGAAATGATCCTAGCTGAAATGATGCACTTTGTGTTTTTTTATTGCTTTATTCCTAACCTAGCTTCCTATTCTACTTGAAACATGATTGCTTTATTCCTAACCTAGCTTCCTATTCTACTTGAAACATGGTGAAAAAATAGTTATATTACTTGTTTAAATGTCTAGCTTTGTTTTTCTGAGTCCCATTGACATGATGTGGTATATCCATATTCAAATGATCTGGCTGTTTATATAATACGCTCCATGTTCAATTGCTTCATTCAGTTTCTAGTAATCTATTATACATGATGCACATGGTGCTACTTGTTATATGCCCTTTTTGTTTGAGTTTGATCATGAATTCAAGATTAAGCATTGCCTAAACGTTGACCAACGTAGGAAGATTCCCTCCCTTGTCTATACGTTGTGAGATAGATGATGAGACCTCTCTAGCAGCGAATTTATACGCGCTAGATAACACCCCGTTTAATTCGGTCCTGTTGGGACTCGAACCCGGGTGGGCTGGCTGCGCACTCGCAAGCCTTGCCACTGAGCTAGCACTCAGTTCTCAGATTAAGCAATGCCTCGTTATGCTTAATTTAAATGTTATGGCACTTCATACAAGCCATACAATTAATTGTTGCATTGACCTTCTGCGATGTCGAAGGCACTATCTGAGTCATGCTTAAATCAATCATACATTATTTTCCTAATAGTATCAAATCCAACATGCACATCTTTTGACTGTATTTGGCTATTTGCTAGATTTCTTCTGTGCAGTGACCTGGCTTCGTTATTGGGCACATGATGTCTAGTTGCTTGGTTCATTGTATACATCATCGCCATGATCTAGTTTGGTTTGTTCTAAGAGGCATGTGGCTTAACTGGTTTCTTTGTTGTATCTGCCCATGGTTCTTTCAAAATTATGTCAACAATGCTGTTTGTTTGCCTTGTATTGTATTGCATTTTAACTTGTTTTGTCTTAGTTTCAGCCTGCAAACAAAGCTGTAATGTCAGTAGGGACAACCCATTTATCAAGTGTTGCGGTCATTTCACAGAGCAACAGTGACAGTGGCACGTGCTCTCATTGGTCCACTGAGTCCGGTACACCAACCATTCCAGAAGAAATAGATGTACGAGGCTCTATTTTTGATTGTTGTGTTATATCAGCTCAATGATGTTCTTGAAATTGGAGGTCTTTTATTGCATCATATGATGTTGTAACTTGTTTTATCTAAATTTCAGGCTTCAAATAAAGCTACAATGCCAGAAGCAAGGGCCAATGCCTCAAGTATTGATGTTTCACAAAGCAGCAGTGAGAGTGCATATTGCTCGCATAGGCCCATGGTATCTATTGGTCAACTTAATCCGGCACAAAGAGATTTCGGGGATGCACTCCAAGAGGCAGTTGATATATTTGGGCGGGAAAACAAAGATGCTGATGAATTAATTGCCAAGACACGCCAAGAGATACATGAATTGAAAAATAGGCAAACTTTGACAGAAAATGTTCTAAAGAATCTCCTATGCACTTGTCATGGTAAGCCAGTTGTGATGTGTCTGGGAATTGAAGGTGTCTAAATAAACTTTGATTCTGTTGTTCAGTCAAGTGGACTGCTGATGCCAATGCTGTAACTAATTACTGCTCAAAATTTCGTTCAAAATTTCGTGGTCTGTAATAATTGCAAATTTTGTTGTTGTACTAAAATTAGATATGTTCCATGTGGCTGCTGTATTTTGTGTGAAATAATTTCCTGATGTGTACTTCAATTAAACCATAAATCGACTGCATGCTGAAAATTTGAATCTGAGCGCACGTGTGAACTATTTTCTGCTCGTAATGCAATAACGGCTGTTTCTTGGAAGGACTACGTACATGGGTGAAAAGTTAGAGAAGCTACAGTACTCTAACTTGAAGGTGAAAAGTTAGAGAAGCTACAGTACTCTAACTTTCCTTCCCCCAAACCATATGTCTAAAATCCAAATAATTTAAATTAATTTGCACAATACAAACTTGTGTCTTGCATTTGAAGTAATTACATGCAGAGAAAATTATGGTGTAATAAAATTTAGTTTAGTTTTTAAACATCTACAGTAATCACCTTTATTAGTTAAAGACAGTGCATAACCTTGTACTTATGCTACAGAAGCCTGACTTTGCTTCTTTATTTTTCCTGACTTAGCTCCTTCACGTTAGAGGATACGGTTCCCGTACATGGTAGCCCATTAATAATTATGCCTAGCAAGATAGATGGTCCTTATTATAGTCAGGCATGTCAACTTGTATGATTAAAAGTAGTTCGTACACATTAAATCTACCATCTGCATTTTTCTCTGTAATAACTTTTCTTTTTACACTACTCAAAACTTGTCTGGCTAATATGAAATTTGAGATGGCAAAACCCGGGAAAGATAAAGATATCACCAAAAACTCTTTCCTGCGAAATGCTGGGTTTTGAAGCCCAAGTCCAAGTCTTTCTCTGCTCAAGTTTTGGAGGAACAACTCCAAGTAGACATGTTGAGATCGAGATTAGAAGCATGTGATGCCCTACTGCACGAGGCCAATCAAGTTCGTTATAATCTCCCAAAGACTAAGAAAATGCCATAGATAATTGGAGATGAACACTAACATAGTGAGTATATTGGTCTTGTGAAATGTTTCCTTAGATTAAGGCACCGTTCAGACTTTTGTTGGTGGATGCATTTATCTGCGGTTGGGATCAACTTGGTAGTTGTTCCTGTGGATGTTATATAAATTAATTGCCTAGCCTTTTTTGAATCAGTTCGAACTTAAATGGTATCATAGCCAAGGTCTCAAGTTTGAATTGTCGAACGTGTGGTTTAATTTAATCTCTGTCGGGCGGCAAAATCTCCCACCAATCCTGAAATATTTCAAACGCATTTTTGAATGGGATTAAGAAGATAGATCATGATCATGGTAGTGACCTATATTCAACGTGATGATGATTTGATTTTGCACTCGGCCATGAACAGAGGTACTAGTACGGTGTCACAATTTTTTATCATTATACTTGTACCTTAGCGAAATTCAAAATCTCATAGCGGCAAAACTTCCCGCCCACAAAATACAAAAATTTCACACGCTTCCAAATTCCCATTCTACCCCTGTGGAGATGATAGCAAAGTCGGTTGGTGAGGGGTTTGCCCGTCATTTTTCGATCACCACCTCCCTAGCCCGGAAACCCTCCCAAAAAATACATTTCCTTCAGTCTCTCATCTGAGACCACCCACCGGAACTTCTCAAGTCCCTCTCTCTACCACCTCCACGACCACCGCACCGGAACATCCCGCCGGACTTCCCGGCCTACCCGAGCCCTCGCGATCCTCGTCATCCGGCTGCCTGCCGGAGCCGCTTCATCGACGCCGTCATCAACCGGACCGGATCATCCCGCCGAACCTCGAAACCATATGCTCATCCAGCGGTCTACCGCAGTCGCCAGCTGCGGTATCGTCCACCCCGCCGGAGCCGCCGCCGGATCCGTCGTCCACGCATCGGATCTTGCTCACCGACACCGTGCATGAACCGGATCTGCTTCCCCGGCGCGTGCATGATCTAAACTCTTCTCTGTCGCTTTTCTATTGCTTGCCTGCAAGTTCTTGTTTAATCTTGGGGGAACCTGTTTGTGCTAACGACGCGCCGTTACGTTTTTGCAGATGAGATGAGTAACCATGAAGTGTAATGGCCGTCTCTCCAACCCCAAGTAGCACATGTAGCGTACTTCATCACCGGATCTATCAACCCCAGGAAGATCTGCTGTGACTCCCACAGAGTGCTTCTCCTAATGTAAGTCCCTTGTTTTAGCGCCATGTTCTGGGTTCAGATGCTTGTTTGTCTGAAGCTCTTTTAGTTCATTCCTAGCTATGACCGTAACACGTTGCTATTTTCTACTTCATTGCTAACTTTAAGCGATTGAACATTTTGGTCTGTAGATGTAGCCATCATAACTTCTATCTTGCTCAGTCGTTGTTACAAAATTATATAGGTATTATAGTAACATCCTGCTATTATTTAGTTCATGGCCAATTTTAAGTAATTGCACATGTTGGTTCGCATTCCCTGCTCTATAGCTTTTGGCATCGTAACTTCTATATTTGGTTTACATTCCCTGCTCTAGATCTAGCCATCATAACTTTATCTTGCTCAGTCGTTGTTACAAAAATTATGGCCTGCTACTATGTTGTTTGTGCAAATTTTTTACTCCATGAACATGTTGGCTTGCATTCCCTGTACTACAGGTGATGCCATTGTTTTGTATCTAGTTCATTGTAAGCTAACAAAGTAAGGACTTAGTTTGGCATGCTATCACTCTGCTATCTAGCCTGTAGTACAAATAAACTTGTCATACTACTAGATAATAATTTTGCGTGCCATCTTGTTCTTCAAAAGCTGCATTATTGACTTGTTTCTCTGACTTGGCATGACGCTCACATATGGAAAGCTGAACATATTGGTTTGCATTCCCTCTTATACAAGTTCACAGGTGATCCCACTATATTCTGTATCTGGTCCATCCTAAGCTCCAACATTAACTATCTCATGTTTGCACAAGTTTATATCCCGAAACATCTTGATTTGCATCCCCTTCACTATAAGTTCAGGAGTATTATTTAGTTCACGGCCAAAATGAAGTAATTGCACACATGTTGGTTCACATTCCCTCCTCTTTAGCTTTTGCCATCGTAACTTCTATTTTTGGTTTACATTCCCTGCTCTGTAGATGTAGCCATCATAACTTCATCTTGCTGATCGTTGTTACAAAATTTATAGCCTGCTAACTGTTGTTCATGCCAATTTGTACTCCCGAACATGTTGGTTTGCATGGGACTCGACAGTAGTAAGTCTCTTGTTTCATTCTAACATGCTGTTATATTGGCTGTTGGTATGCGGCATGCACTCTTTGTTTGCTTATTGTCGCATTACAATGATCTTGTTATAACGACGAAATGATGAGTTCCAAATTCTTTGGCAAACAATATTGTAGTGTCTTTGCCTTTCCATTGTTGCTGTCTTAACTTGTAATGTCTTTGTTTCAGATATAGGTGCTGCATGGACAACTTAAAAGATTGCCGGATCGCTTCATTGTATTGCTAGGTTTAATTACCATTCAATTTCTGTGGGTTCTGTAATATTTTTTTCAATGCCTTGCAGCTGATGTAATATTTAGTTAGTTTTTATAGTTCTTTCGCGCATTTTTCTTTGGTGCTTGTGGTAAGTGAGGCTATCCGACAGAAATCAATGCTGCGTAAATATTCTCGATATCTAAATCACGAAATTCCCATCCCTTAAACGGCCCATTTAAGCGAAATCACATATGTGCACGCAAATTCCTAAAGCCCATATTATGCCAGCATATAAACGGCAACAATTTGGCCCTTCTACAGGTGGCCCACTTATTTGGCCGCCCATTTGATTGACGGTGGACCCCACACTCTGGTTGGGTGGCCCTGATTTAAGGTGGACCCCACCCACTACTTATTGCCGGCCAATTGCTTTGTGGTGGACCCCACATACTAAATGGGCCGGCCTTTTAAGAGGAAAGAGGGACACTTTGTGTTTTTGGCCGGGCCTATCATGTTGGGCCGGCCCTGTTTACTATGGTGGACCCCACAAACCAATTGGGCCCCCCTGCTATATGGTGGACCCCACATACTAATTGGGCCGGCCCTTTAACGGGGAAAGTGGGACCCACCTGGCACTTTTGCCCGCTAATTTGTTGGGCCGGCCCATTTCTTTTGTGGTGGACCCATATTAAATGGGCCGGCCCTTTAAGAGGAAAGTGGGACCCTGTGTTTTTGGCCCGCTATCTTGTTGGGGGCGGCCCACTTTATATGGTGGACCCCATACTAATTGGGCCGGCCCTTTAAGGGAAGGTGGGACCCACTGTGTTTTGGCCCGCCCATATCTTGGTGGGCCACCACTTGCTATATGGTGGACCCCATTACTAAATGGTGAGCCCTTTAACGAGGAAAGTGGGACCCACCTGTTTTCTTGAGCCCGCTATTTTGTTGGGCCCACTTGCTATATAGTGGACCCCACAAACTAAATGGGCCGGCCCTTTAACGGAAAGTGGGACCCACTGTGTTTTGGCCCTACCACTATTTTGTTGGGCGGCCCGCTCTATATGGTGGACCCACAACCTAAATGGGCCGGCCTTTTAAGCGGAAAGTGGGACCACATGTGTTTTAGCCGACCCGCTGGCTTGTTGGGCGGCCTTGCTACGGCGGTGGACCCACTAAATGGGCGAGCCCGATGCTAAGGTGGACCCCATGTTAAATGGGCGGCCCATTTAAGTTTTGACCCAACCTTAGAGTTGAGCCCGGCCCACGTAACTAATGGACCAGCCCACTTATATAGTTGACCGGTCAAACTATGTCATCGCCGGCCCGCTTAAGACGTGGAGGCCTCGTGTGGGCCTACCATCTACACGGGTTCAGTGGTTAACGCCGTTAGCGCGATTAACGCGTCTGCCACGTGTCGGTTGCATGACGTCAGAGTCAACGGGCTCCCAGAAACACTTGCAACGGTCGGTCGCGTGGGAAGGGGCGCCAACGCGACGGACCGAAAAATCGTCGTTGGACTTTGCCTGACGCAGTTTCGACAACGGAACCCATATCGTCGGGTTAGGCCCATAGGCGACGAAAAATACCCCTTAGCGGACGATTTTGAGACGTTGTCTATCAGAACTTTTCTTGTAGTGGTGTAGAGTATGCATTTATCTATTCTGTTATGTGATCAAAGTTGAGAGTGTCCACTAGTGAAAGTCTAATCCCTAGGCCTTGTTCTAAATCTTGCTATCATTTGCTTGTTTCTTGTTTTATATTACTACTTTGGTCCTACTTTGTTTACTTCCTACAATATTACTACCATCAGCTGCCGCCATAAGCTATTTTGGCGCCGTACTACTGCTCATATTCATTCATACCACTTGTATTTCACTATCTCTTCGCCGAACTAGTGCACCTATGGTGTGTTGGGGACACAAGAGACTTCTTGCTTGTGGTTGCGGGGTTGCTTGAGAGGGATATCTTTGACCTCTTCCTCTGAGTTCGATAAACCTTGGGTGATCCACTTGAGGGAAACTTGCTGCTGTTCTACAAACTCTGCTCTTGGAGGCCCAACACCGTCTACAAGAATAGAAGCACCCGTAGACATCGAGGGCCGACCTGCGCGAGTGCGTGCAACGATCTGAACAGCACGGAATCAAAGTCGAGTAACCCTACAACGAGAGTCGACAATCTGACTACCGGAGAAGAGCTCCATGGTGAGTCGAGGAATATGAGCAACACAAGGAACATGAAAGCGGAACTACTAAGTGCCTCGTCTAGCAACTGGGAGGAGCAGAACCATTAGCGTAATAACGAAACAGAGAGACTCGATGGCGAACAGCTCAAGGCGGAAGAATCGTAAGTCATATGAAAAGATGCTCTAGTATCAAGAATCCAAGAGATTGTACGTGAATGAGAAGAAGGTAGTCTCTCAGCGAAGAGTCCCAAGTAGCAAGCAGGCATCGGAGTTGCTCAATCTCACGTGTGGTGAAAGGCGTAACTGAAGATGTCGACGTAGAGCGGTCACAAGTGCATGCACAAGCCACGGGAGGAGTCGGCGAGAGGCGGCCAAAACCGTGTGCAGAAGACGCTAGAGTCGACGTAGAGCAGCGAGTCGACATAAAGCGGCCACAACCGCGAGTAGAAGCCGCAAGAGTCGACGTAGAGCGGCGAGTCGACATAGACGGGGTCGACATAAAATGGCCACAACCGCGAGTAGAAGCCACGAGAGTCGGCGTAGAGAGGCGAGGCGACATAGACAAAGTCGACGGAGAACTGTCATAACCACGTGTAGAGCCACGAGAGGTGTCGATGTCGAGTGGCGAGGCACCATAGCCAAAGGCGGCAAGGAATGGCTGCAACAATGCTCAGAGGCCGCAAGAGTCGAGGTAGAGCGGCACACGGAGGCCGTCGAAGACGAAGCACCAAGTACCGATGGAGGGCACATGTGCGAGATAGGGCGAGTCGGCGTAGACAGAGTCGGCGGAAGTTAGCCACAACCGTGTGAAGAAGTCGCGAAACTCGACGAAGAGCGGCTAGCCGACGAAAACGGAGTCAACGAACGAGCACCAAGTACCGAGGGAAGGCACGCTGGCAAGACAGGAGCAGCGGAAGAAACACCATCAAAATACATGACGGAAGATGTAGACTTTCTTTTTTTTTGGTTTTTTTTGCTGGATCGGGTCAACTCCCGATCAGATCGAACACAGGCACGAAGCGCTCTGGGACGAAGTGCTCGACGCGGGCTGGAACTGCCGGGAACGGGAGGGTTGAGAGGCCGCAGCAGCCGGTGAGGAGGCGACGGACGGCGGAGGCGGCAGCCGGAGGCGGGGAGGCAGCCGGAAAGGGACGACGTGGAGCGGCTGGGAGGTGGGGCGGTGGCCGACGAGGAGAGGCGGCGGCCGGCAACGAGCAGGACGAGCCGGGACGGCCAGCCGACGGCTGTCAGCTGGGATGAGCCGAGGCGACGGCCGTGAGAGAGAGATGGCGGGACGATCCACGGGAGGACGAGTTGCAGCGTCAAAAAATTAGCCTAACCCTAATTTCGCCATAATACCATGTTAGGGAATATTTTTTTCGAGAAAACGCAAAGGACCTTTGCGTTTCATTTCATTGAAAAGATAGATAGTTGTTTACATCCTCCTAGGAGGCGAGATACAAGACCAAAACATCAGTGCACATCCCAGGTGGATGGCAACACTACCCGTAAACCCTGAGCCCCTGCCCTAGCCCAGATCGTAATCTCCTCCTTGATGTTTTGCAACAGGAGGTGCATGGATGGTTGTGCTCCATCAAAGACGCATGAGTTTCTCTGTTTCCACGTCATCCATGGGACCAATAGCGTAGTGGATGCAAGCTCTTTACGGAGAGGCGCCGGCGTGTCCTGCTTTGCGCGGTGCCACCAGTCGAGGAGGCTGGGCTCACCGTCTGGCGGCCGGGCAGTCATCCGCAGCCAGGCCAGGACCTCGTGCCACACCTGTCGGGTGAAAGGGCATTCCAGCATGAGGTGGCGCATCGACTCCATCGCCTGGTCGCAGAGGAGGCATCGCTGGTGGTGAGGTAGGCCATGTCGGGCTAGGCGCTCTGCCGTCCAGCATCTATCCATATTCGCCAGCCAGTGGAAGAACTTGACTTTTGGCGGCGCCCATGTCTTCCAAACCAATTTCCAGGAGCAACAAGGCGTGGATCCATGGAAGGTGGCTAGGTAGCAGGAGTTGGCCGTGTAGATGCCGGAGGCCGTCCACTTCCAGACTAGTTGGTCAGGTTGGTCGCTGAGCGCGGTATCTTGGATCATGTGCCATAGCGTCAAGTATTGGCCGATCTCGTGGATTCCAAGCAGTCCTTGGATGTCCCTGGCCCAGGCATTGTCGAGCATACCGTCAGCGACCGTTCTTACTTTGCGACATCTCTTGGGGATGCAATCATAGAGCCGCGGCATCAGCTCCTTTATAGCCCTACCACGGATCCATCTGTCCTCCCAGAAAAGCGCTCGCTGGCCGTTCCCAAGACACATGGTGGTCGAGGCAAAGAAGAGTGCTCGCTCGTCAACGGAGAACTGCAGGTCGAGGCTGCTCCAAGCTCGACTGTCGTCGGTGCGGGAGAGCCAAAGCCACCGCAGCCTGAGTGCAAGGCCAGCCCTTTCAATGTCCTGGACGCCGAGGCCGCCAAGAGAGATGGGGCGACAGACGCGGCTCCAATTGACGTGACAATGTCCTCCGTTGGTGGCGGCCCGACCGGCCCACAGGAATCCACGCTTGATTTTTTCGACCAACTTAAGGGCTCTTTTTGGCGGGGCGTATGCTAGCAACTGGTGAATGGGGATGGCGCAGAGAACGGATTTCACCATTGCCAGGCGGCCAGGCTTGCTCATGAGCCCTGCCTTCCAGGTTGGCAGGCGGCCGGCGATTTTGTCGATGACGGGCTGGAGCTGTGCCACGGTGGGCCGCCGTAGTGTCAAGGGAATGCCAAGGTAGGTGATAGGAAGATCGACAACAGGGCAGCCCAGCTGAGCAAGGATCGGCGTGGCCATCTCCTGGCTGCAGCGAAGGGGGCTTGCAGAGCTCTTGGCGAAGTTGACATTGAGGCCGGAGGCGCGACCGAAGAGGTGTAGGATTTCCTTGACCGCCTCAAGGTCACTAGGCGTGGGGTGGCAGAAGAGGACGACGTCGTCAGCGTATAAGGATATAGGAGGGACGTCCTTCCTTGGGTGTAGCCGCTGTAGGATGCCAAGCCGGACGACGTGCTTGAAGAGCTTGCCGAGCACATCGACGGCGAGGACGAAGAGCTGGGGTGACAAGGGGTCACCTTGCCTTAATCCACGCTGGTGCCAAATAGGGGGCACGGGTTCGCCATTGAGCAGGACGCGTGTGCTCGCAGAAGATAGCAATATCGACAGCCACTCGAGGAATATGTCTCCAAAACCGTAGCATCGCAGGGCTTCAAAGAGGAACGACCAAGATAGCGAGTCGAAAGCTTTTGCTAGGTCAAGCTTGAGGAGGACCCGTGGCTCGCCCAATTGGTGTAGGAGTTTCGCCGACTGTCTCACTAGCACGAAATTGTCGTGGAGGATGCGGCCCATGATGAACGCATTCTGATTGTTGCTGACGAGGGTGCTGAGACGTGGGGCCAGCCTGAGCGACAAGACTTTGGCGAAAATTTTCGCGACCAGGTGTATGAGGCTTATGGGCCTGTAGTCTGATAGGTGACTAGCATCGGATCGCTTGGGTAGAAGAGTGAGAAGCGCCTGATTGAGCTTGCTAAAACCCCGGCCTCGGAGATCAAACAGCTGCTGGAAGACGGCGACAAAGTCAGGCCGTACCGTGGCCCAGCATGCTCGGACGAATTCGGCCGTCAGGTCCGGGGGCTTTTCGAGCAGGCAACCTTTTTATTGCGCTCCAGATCTCCTCAGAGTCGAAGGGCGCTTCCAGCTCGTGCAGGTTGTGGGTCTCGATGAGCTGGGAGAAGTCCAAGGTGTGCTCCCTGTTGGCAGTAGTGCCTAGGAAAGCATCAAAGTGCTCGTAAGCGGCCTCAGCCATCTCGGTGTGCTCAATAAGGATGCCCCGATCCGTGGAAAAGCTGAAAACCCTGTTTTTCTGCTTCCTGTATGTGCATTGGCGGTGGTAGAACGACGTGTTCGCGTCACCGTCCTTCAAATTGGCAATCCTGGCACGTTGGCGGGCAATGGTTCGGTCGAGGGACGCAAGTCCGAGGTAGGAGACCTTTCGTTGCTTGCGCAGCTGGTTCTCATGAGTGGTTAGGTGTCGACTCTCCTACGCTTTGTCAAAGCGGGAGATGAGCTCACGGGCTATCGCCATCTTGTCTCTCACATTGCCGACAGTCTTTGTGCTCCAACTCGAGAGCATGCGTGCCGTAGCTTGCAGCCGCAACATGAGTCTCTGGAATGGGTCAGCGTCCCAAGCGGGATTCCATGCCGCCGTCACAGTGTCTTGGAAGCCGTCAAGCCTGAGCCAGTAATCTTCAAAGTGGAAGCGACGATGTGCCACTGGCATGGGACAACAGTCGAGGAGCAGGGGACTGTGTGATCAGAGATGACAGATGCCAAGCAACGGAGGTGGCTTTCTCCGTGGGCTTCCTCCCAATCGACGGTGCAAAGGACCCGGTCGAGGCGAACCAAGGTGGGCGGTGTTTGTTCATTGGACCAGGTGTATCGGCGCCCATTTAGGTATATTTCTTTGAGGAGTAGGTCATTGATGAGCCTCCTAAATCTTCCCATCATGCGCCGGTCGAGGTTGTCATTGTTTTTGTCTGCGGCCTGGTAGATTAACTTGAAATCGCCACACAACATCCAGGGCCCTTGACAATCATTCCTTATGTCACGCAGCTCTTGCAGGAATTGGATCTTCTCGTCGGTGTTTTGCGGGCCGTAGACAACGGAGATCCACCAGGGCGTACTCATCCCCGTAGACACCTTGGCCGTCAGCACGTTTGTGGTGAACAATGGGTCAGTAATAGTTACTGCCCTGCTCTTCCACGCGAGGAGAATGCCGCCACGAGTGCCAATAGCGGGAAGATAGGTGTAGTCATCAAAGTCAGGGCCTAGCGTCTCTAAGACAGTGGACGAATAGATCAAAGCCATTTTAGTTTCCTGGAGGCATACAATGGATGCTCCGGCAATGTCAATCAACGATCTGACGGCGAGGCGCCTAGCCCGGGCATTAAGACCCCTGACATTAGAAATTACAATTTTAAGGCCGCAATCCATAGGAGAGGGATCGACGGCAGGGCTAGTCTGGGCGGATCAATGCTCGCAAGCGATGTCGACGCTTGCTGCGGCTGGAGTGTGGACAGCCGTGGCAGGAATCTGCCTGTCAACCAGGGCGGCGATGGCGGAGAGGACGGCAAGGGAGATGGGCGCAGCGAATACACGATCGTAGGCGGTCATCTCGGCGGCTGTAATGACTTGGTCAACACCAATGATTCCTAGGGTGCGGAGAATCTGAACGTGAGCTCTGCGCTCCGCTGTTGGTGGTGCTCCGGTGCTCGCACGCATGGCAGATCGTCCGCGGTGCGGCGAAAGTTTAGCGGCGCCGTCGTGACTTCCTTCTGGGCGGCGGAAGCGCGGCATCAAGCTCCTTGGTAGCTGCTTTGAGGAAGTCCCCAAGTGTGCATGGCTGGGGCACAGAAGGTCGAGTCCGGCGTCGTATGGTGATCGGCGGCGTGGCAAAACGTCCTGGCGCAGAACGCAGGGGTGTAAGATCATCGACAGGAGGCGTGGGCTCCGTTGCCTGTGTGGTGCTGGGCTCTGGCAGGGTGGACTGCCTGTGCAGGATGAAGATGGGTTCCTCGAGATGGGCCATCTTGCATGGGCCGGGCTGGGCGGGCGCGTGAGGTGTGATCGGTGACGTGGCCACGTCCGGTGAAGGAGCTTGCAGGTCGGCATAAGCCTCCAAGGTGTGTACAGGAGAAACATCAGCTCTTTGCCCCGACAGAATATCTTCCTCGTTAGCCGGTCCCGTCGACAAGGAGTCTGGAACTTCGCTTTCGGGCGCTGCAGGATCCCGAGGAGAACAGCTGTTGGTCATGTCAGGGTGGGGTCCTGCTTTAGCGTCATGAGGTGCAGCAGGTGACATGTCATTCAAACTGGCGGGCGACTCGGTCTCAGGCATGGGCTGGTTGTCCCCACTGTCTGGCACAGCGGAAGGATCGGGATCAGCGACAGAGGGCTCGATCGGTGGCGTGGAGGAGGGGGCGACGAATGGGTGCGCGCCATCTGGCGGGGGAGAAGTTTCTCCATGCCTCGGATCCGGAGCGGTCGTATCGGCCGTTGCATGGCTGGCAGATGTGGGCTCGGGGTGCGTCCGCTTTTGTCGCCAAAAGAAGCGTCCACTTTGGGCAGGGGCACGAGGCCGGCGCTGCTGTCGTGGGCCCCGCAGAGGCGGCCAAGGCTCCATGGATCTTTCGCCGGCGGCAGAGGACCGCCATTGGCGTGGCGGCGGGGCAGGCCTGCGCGCGTCAGACCAGTGGCCATCAATGGCGAGCCCATCAGCTCGTCGTCGTGGACCGTACATGGCAAATGCAGGAGCGTCGAGGGCCATGCCATCCGCGCGTCCGGCGGGAGCGTCAGTGTTGTCTTCGGGACGGCGCCGTTTGCAACATCGATGGCGAGGTCCACGCCTGGCAACGTGATCACCGTTGGCGGCGCCGTGCCCGTTGCCGGCGCCTCCATTTCCTCCATCGGCGACGGCGGCCGTAGGGGAAGCATGCTCAGCAATCTCGGTGTGGACGATCTCGATGGAAACGGGGTAGGTTAGGGTCCGGACGGTCGGTGGCTCGGAGACGGCGCGCGCGGGGAGAAGCTCGACAACCTCGAGGACGGCATGTTGGCGGATGGCGGCGACGTCGTTGGTGCGGGCGGTGAGCCGGAAGGTGGCCATGTCCACCCTGGAGCGCGTGTCTGGGTGGATGCGCTCGACCCAGCAACCATGGGCGAGGAGGGACTCCACCGTAGACACCTGCCAGGCCTGCGCGGGGATGCCACGGAGCGCGAGCTCGACGCGGTGTTCCAGCCTAGCGCTGCCGGCATGCGCGAGCTTGCACCAGGGGCGGAAGCTGAGCGAGAAATTCGCGTCGCCGATGAAGTGGTCGCCGGAGAGACGGTCTTTGAGCTCTTGCGAGGCGAAGATGATCAGGAAATCTTCAGGCTGATGGAGGTGGATGGTGAAGTCGCCAGGCCCCTGGTTGAAACTTGCGTGGAGGGCACGCGCCACTTGGTTGGTGGTGACTGCCGGCCGAGTCCCAGTGATGGAGGCCACCATCGCCCGTCGTAGGACCTGCTCCGCCTCGTCCATCTCGATGCTGCGGGACAGGACGACACGTACTGGACTCGAGGAATCAACATCACGCGCCATCAACGTTGTCCCAGCAGGGGCACGCACCGGACCCAGGGGATCGACAGTGCGCGCCATGGCCGCAGCAGCTGGAGCGGGTTATCGGGGAGGGGGCGGTGGCGCGGCCGCGGCCGCGGCTTGGGCGGTGGCGGCGCTGGCGGCGGCGGGGAGGTGCGACATCGCTGGGAAGGGGCTTCGTCTTTCTGCGCACGGCGGGCTCGAGCGTGGTCGTATGCGCGCTGCTCCGGCGTGCAATCCCGGCTGCCGTGCCCAGAAAGGAGGCAACGGCGGCACCGGACGTCGTTCTTGCAGTCGCGGACGGCATGGCCAGGCTCAAGCCATCTGAAGCAGAGCCCGCCCTCCATCTCCGGGGACGTGCTGCGACGGCGCGGCGGTCGGTCCCTCATGCCTTGGGGACGGCGTCGTTGGTGGTGGCGGCGACGAGGTTGTTGCCAGCCGTCCGCGTCGGCTCTGCGGGCATCGGCGGGGTTGGCGTTGGCGCGATGGATCTCGGAGCGGGGGCCGATGCGCGTGGCGGCCGGTGCACGACGGGGAGCAGGAGGAGCGGCCTCCGGCGCGGTCGGGAACGGAGGCGGCGGTGGCGCCGGCGCGGCTCGAGGAGGCAAGCGGGCCACGTCGCTGTAGCTGCGCGAGCTGTCGCCCATGGAGCCGTCGTCGGAGAGCCAGCGGTCTTGGCGGCGGTGCCCGTGGCTGTCGCAGCTGCCGCTGGAGGACATGGCGGAGGAGGAGGAGACTGGGGAGGCCCAGGGCGGAGGCTTACCGGCGGTGGGGTCGTCGGCGGCGGGCTAGAGGTGGGCGGAGCTGGCTAGCAGGGGAGCTGGTGCGGGAGCCATCACGCCCCATGTTAGGGAATATGCAACTTGTATTTTACGGAGACCAAGGGCCACAATATATAGTACATGTACAGGTGACAAATATGCAAGAAAACCCGCTAACTACTGAAGAAAATACAAAATATAAATATCTCTCTAACACATACCATTTGAAACGGGTAGCATCGTCATGGAGATTTTCCAGAGCTTATTCTTCAGTCAAGTTCCTCTAGTCATGTGCATTCTTCTGCAGGCAACTTGCTCTGCCGTCAGGTCAATGGAGTGGGTACGAAGGCTTAGAGTCCAGTGACCTTTCACTCTGTTAAGTCCCAAAAAATATGTAACCACTTAGCTTCAAATTGGTTTAGAATAATAAAATAACATTCCAATAGTTTTATGGGTCCCAGTTTTGTCTTTAGGGAAACCTGCTATATGAAAGATTTAGCAACCTATCAAATCTCAACAAGCTAGCTTCTCCCGCACCTAGAGAGCAATGTGTTTATTATTCTCCAAGATGGAGCTTAGAGCATTTCCGCAGCCTCCAAATAGGGGCCGGCAGGGGCGCCGAGACTGCCGTATGGAGGGCGCCGGAAGAGCATCCTCTATTTGGGGATGCTGCTTCCACACCGGCGCCTCAGACCGGGCGGTCCCGATAGATTTAGAAAGTTAAAATCAAATTTTGAAAACGATATTCATAAGAAGTTCGAATGAAATTTATACAAATTTAACGCGAATTCAAACTAAAAAACTATATAAAAAAAACATCTAGCGGCGCTGGGAGTCGAAGGTGCTGAAGTCCAGGTCGTCGCCGTCGTCGCTGGATGGCCCGAAGGACCAGCTGTCGTCCTCGTCGGCCTTCTCCTCATTTGGCGCCGACAGCTCCGATGGTCCAGCGAGGTCGACGTAGTTGGCGCCGTGGTCCCTGGCGGACCACACCGCCGCCTGCCGCGGGTCCAGCGTAATGTGCCGGTAGTCTTCGTCGACGGAGCGGCCGACCATGAACTATAGGGCGAGGAACTCCTCGTCGTCGTCGTCGCCACGGTGGGCCGCCTGCGCCTCGGCCTCCTTCTCCCACCATTTCTTCTTCGTCGGCGGAAGTGATGGCGAGGCCGCGGCATCCTCCTCCTTGACGCGCGGCGGCCCGACCCCGTCGTCCGACGGGCCGGAGCAGAGGACGCGCGCCTCGCCTCGTCGCGGATGACGACGCCTCCGGAAGGAGGCGCGGACGAGCACGTGCGCGCGAAGGCAGACGACGATCCGGTGCGCGAGCTTTCGAACGCCGCGGTCCTTTCCGGCGCCCTTTGCAATGTCGGCGCCGACGCCATGCACACCGCCTGCGGGAAGTACACCGGGTCCTGTTGCCTGTCGCCGCGGACGCGCTGGCGGAAGCCGTACTGGCGGAGCGTATTGTCGACATCGCGGCCGTACCACCAGGCACGGCGGCCGACGGTGTTGAAGCGGCCGCTCGAGCGGTTGGCCGTCAGCGCGAGCTCGACGGGGCCCAGGACGGTTGGCCTGGTCAGGTCAATGGAGTTGGTACGGAGGCTTAGAGTCCAGTGACCTTTCACTCTGTTAGTCTGTTATAAGTCCCAAAAAATGTGTAACCACTTAGCTTCAAAATGGTTTAGAATAATAAAATAACATTCCAATAGTTTATGGGTCCTGGTTTTGTCCTTAGGGATCCTTGCTATATGAAAGATTTAGCAACCTATCAAATCTCAACAAGCTAGCTTCTCCCACACCTCGAGAGCAATGTGTTTATTATTCTCCAAGATGGAGCTTAGCGTTCGTTCACACTCTACCCCAGGTAACTACTCTCCTACTGCCCCTGCTGTTGGTGGCTGGTCAGGTCAATGCAATGTAGTGTTGACATGCATTTTCACACACTACTTCATACTGCACAAGTGTAGGCTCCAACAGCTACTTCCAAGTTACAACTAAATTATGTCGTCAGCAAATGGTTTTAGTGAATACTAGCAGATCTGGTATCCAGAAGCTCATGATTCTCCCCGTTCCCACCATATTGGTCATTGAACAGCAAGTCTTGGTGCTATTTAGAGTGGTTACCGACCGTGACAATCCACAGTTGAGTACTTAAGCATCCTCTTGCAAACAAGAGTTTTCACCTTCATACTCCCATAGTCCATAGCTGTATAAGACAAGTTGACGACAATGAACACTTTGGATGTCTTGTTTCCAGGCGTTGTTTGGTATCTTTACCTCTTTAACTTCTTTTGCAGCCTACCACTAGCCACCTGCGATGAAACTGAAGATGATAGACAAGCTCTTCTTTGCTTTAAGTCCCAGCTCACTGCTCCAGCAGGAATTTTAGCTTCATGGAGCAACACGTCCTTGGACGTCTGCAGCTGGCATGGCATCACATGCAGCACGCTGTCTCCTCGCCGTGTGATTGCACTGGACCTGGATTCAGAAGGCATCTCCGGCTCCATACCGGTTTGCATCGCCAACCTGACCTCTCTCACAAGGCTGCAGCTCTCAAATAATAGCTTCCATGGTGAAATACCTTCTTGGCTTGGCGTCCTGAGCCGGCTCAGCAAATTCAACCTCAGCATGAATGCTTTGGAAGGTAACATCCCATCTGAACTCTATGCATGTTCCCAGCTTCAAATCCTGGATTTGAGGAACAATTCCCTCCACGGCCGGATCCCCCCTAACCTAGGTCGATGCAAGCATCTTCAAGAGATTAATCTTAGCAATAACAATATAGAAGGAGCCATCCCTTCTTCTTTTGGAAACCTTCCTGAGCTACGCATGCTCGTTCTCAATAGCAACAGGCTTACCGGCAACATACCGCCGTCTTTGGGCAGTAGCGGTTTTCTCAAACATCTTGATCTTGGGGTGAATGCTCTAACAGGCGTCATCCCAGAATCCCTAGCAAACAGTTCATCCCTCCAAGTACTTTGGCTCATGAGCAATAATCTTACTGGAGAACTACCAAAGGCTCTCTTCAACACAACGTCTCTTCTTGACATTTCCCTCCACCAGAACAACCTTGTTGGTTCCATTCCTTCTGTTACTGCCACCTCTCCCCCTATTCAATACCTCGATTTAAGGAATAACCATATTTCAGGAAAAATACCTTCCTCGATAGGAAACCTTTCCTCCCTCATTGATCTTCGTCTTACGGAGAATAATTTATATGGGAGCATACCAGACAGCTTAGGTCAAATTCCGACACTACAGATACTGGCTATGAGTATAAACAGCTTATCTGGGCCAGTTCCACCATCTCTCTTCAACATGTCATCCCTGACATTTCTTGCCATAGGAAACAACTCTCTTGTTGGAAGCTTACCGTCCAACATTGGTTACACACTCCCAAATATTCAGGCACTAATCCTCTCAACAAACAAGTTTGATGGCCCAATCCCAGATTCTCTTGCTAAAGCATACAACCTTCGTATGCTCTACCTGTATAACAACAGCCTAACTGGGTACATACCCTTCTTTGGGTCATTGCCAAACTTAGAGGAACTTGATTTGGCATACAACAAGTTAGATGCAGGGAACTGGGGATTTGTCTCTTCACTCACAAATTGTTCTATGTTGACCAAACTGATGCTCGATGGGAATAATCTCCAAGGGAATTTACCAAGTTCTATCGGGAAACTTTCTGGTAGTCTTGAATGGTTATGGCTAAGGGAAAACAACATTTCTGGGCCTATACCACAAGAAATTGGCAATCTTACGAGCCTCAGCAGTGTATACATGGATTACAATCTTATCACTGGTGATATACCACCAACAATTGGGAATTTGCACAACTTGGTCTTTCTATCCTTCGCACAAAACAGACTGTCAGGGAAAATCCCAGAAACTATTGGAAATCTAGTTCAGCTAAGTTCTCTGAAATTGGATGGGAACAGCATTACTGGTAGTATACCTGCAAGCATAGGACGCTGTAATAAACTCTCAAAACTGAACCTTGCTTACAACTCACTAGATGGCAGTATACCAGGTAAAATCTTCCAGATTTCTTCTCTTTCTCAAGAGTTGGACTTGTCATACAATTACTTGTCTGGAGGAGTGTGGAAGTAGGCGGTCTCATTAATCTGAACAAATTTAGCATATCTAATAACAGGTTGACTGGCGACATCCCATCCACTCTTGGCCAGTGTGCAGTTCTGGAGTATCTTGAGAGGCAAAGCAACTTCATTGTTGGAAGCATCCCAGAAGCTTTTGTCAACTAGTCAGCATAAAAATTCCAGAGTCTTCACATCCTTGAGTACCCTGCAAGGTTTCAATTTTTCTTTCAACAATGTTGATGGAGAAGTTCCGAGAGGTGGTGTTTTTGACAATGGTGGTGCACTTTCAATTGAAGGGAATGATGATTTGTGCACTACTAGCATTACCACAGATGGTATACCTTTTTGTTCCACACCAGTTGGCAGGAAAGAGAAACACAATTCATTGGCTCTGGTCCTAGGGATAGTCATGTCAACCTCTGCTCCTGTTATATTAATTTTTTTATGTGTTGCAATAATTTATTGGAGGAAGAGAATGCAGAAAAAAAAACACATTTGCAAGAATCCAATGAGCACATGAAGAAGCTATCATATGAAGACATTGTGAGGGCAACGGACAGGTTCTCTCCAGCAAACCTAATTGGATCAGGATCATTTGGAGTGGTTTATAAGGAAAGTTTGAATCGTCCAGATGATCAAGTTGCCATCAAGATTTTTAACCTTAACATTTATGGAGCAGGTAGGAGCTTTGTTGCAGAGTGTGATGCCCTAAGAAATCCCCGTCATCGAAATCTTGTAAAGATCATCACTTCATGCTCTTCTGTGGATTCTACTGGGAAAGATTCAAGGCCCTAGTTTTTCAATACATGCCTAATGGAAACCTAGAAATGTGGCTGCATCCGGAAAAAGCCCTTGAGCATGGTGGAAGACATATTTTGACTTTCAGCCAAAGGATAAATTTGTTTGGATGTAGCATTTGCTTTGGATTATCTCCATAACCAGTGTGCCTCTCCACTAATACACTGCGACTTGAAGCCAAGCAATATTCTTTTGGATCTTGACATGATTGCCTATGTCACCGACTTTGTCCTGGCAAGGCTTATCTTCACTACACGGAGCGCACATCAAGAGCGTTCAGCAAGTTTGGCCTGCCTTAAAGGATCGGTACATCCAACCAGGTGAGATTAAGCATATGTGCAGTATGTTGGTTATGTTTTCTTTATAAACTTGTAAAAATACCGCAGATTATCTAATAATTTCGTGTCTATTTAAATGTGATTGCAGAGTATGGCATGAGCGAGGGGATATCAACCAAAGGCGACGCTTACAGTTACGGTGTGCTTCTACAGATGATGACAGGGTGCAGTCCAACCGATGAGAAATTCAGCGATGGTGGGACTCTTCGTGAGCTCGTCGATAAAATGTGGTTCATCACTCCCTCGAGGGTCCAGCTGCCCCACCATAGCCGACGTCCGGCCTCGTTGTTGTCCACGGGAGGCGGCCCGTCCCCCTCGTACCTGGCGAGTTCCATATCCCGGCGATTGGCGAAGAAGGCGTCCCAAGTTGTGGCGTTGTCGGGATCCCAGCGGGGATCCATGCGCTGCTCGGGGGTGAGCTCGACGTAGTAGTGGTGAGTGATGGCTGCACGCCGAGCTGCACCTTGGAGGCCGGGGGAGACCGGCACGCCTCCGGCGCTCAGACGCCAGCCCGGGGGGCATATGAACCCCGGCGGGCAGGGGTAGTTTGAGGCGGTGAGTGCCTCCACCTTCGCGTGCGTGAGGGCAAGATCACCGGACGCCATGGGTGAGATGCGTGGGAGAAATCTATAAAATTAGGATGAGATGTGGCCCTTTCACCGCTTCCCGGCTTTATATAGCGGCGACAATGGCGGGAAGCGGTGGAAAGGCGGGTAGATATAGGAGGGAACCGGTGGAACTGGCTGGAAGATGTAGGCAGGACACATCTCGCTGCCAAGGCTGGCCCGCGGCAATTTTCCATCCGTCGGCGCCCCCGCTAGGCTCCCTTTTTACTGGGTTCGACCTAGGGGCGCCGGATGGAAAGTTGGGCCGCGTCGGACGAAAATCTATTTTGGGAGCCGCAGTTGGGCACGTTTTCTGGCGCCCCCCCCAAAAAAAAGCGTATAGGGGGCCTTTTGGGGGGGCGTGGAGATGCTCTTAGAGTAGGCCTCTCTTGCTCCAAAACATCCCCCCATAGAGCGTCCAGACATGGGACGAGTTTCGACCGAGATCCTCGGAATCATGCATGTGGCCTCGCACATGGGTGTGGTGTGAAGCAAGGATTTCGCAGGATGGTACAGGTAGCAACAGAAGCTCATGTATGTATGTATAGAAGAACAACAAAATGTGCTATCTCATGGCTTTTCCTTCTTGAATTCAGTTGCAGACAGTAGTGTTTCGTCTCAATCGACCCAGATCCTCAGAATCATGCATGTGGCCTCACACATGGGTGTGGCATAAAGCAGGGATTTGGCAGGATCGTAGGTAGCAACACAAGTTCATGTATGTAAAGAAGAAGAGCAAAATGTACTATCTCATGGCTTTTCCTATTTGGGTTCAGTTGCAGACAGGCAGGCAGTAGTGTTTTCGTGTCGAATGCCTCTTCTTTTTTACACGTGCTTAGTAATTTGTACAAGCGCAATCCAAGCTAAGTACGAGTAGCTAACCATCGGTTGCCCAATCAAATTTAGAAGCTGTACGTGGAGTAAGATTGGGGATAATCTGGAGTTGATGAACATGGCTTGCCCACGAAATTGTAGAGAAGAAGGCCCTAGATCAATCAGATAGACATATGGCAGAAGCGTGTACCTGGCCGTCGCGGCACCCTAGCTGCGCCGCCACCTTCACACCGAACGCCGCCGCCGCCGTCCATTGGGCCCTTGCCCCCGTACGGCCATCTATCCCCTCAAGCCACCGTACGGCGCCGCTGCCCTTTTTCCTCTCGGACTGCGCCGCCGCCTTTCCTCCCTACAGGCAGGCGCCGCTAGCTGTTCTTTTTTGAAACAATGGGCTGCTCGATGATGTTATACTGTGGGACGTCTAGGTGTAGATCTAATACCGTGAACAACTATCTCTGTAATGTATTTCACTATGTACTGAGAGAGATGGAGAGAGATCGAGAGTACATAGATGGTTACCTTCTCCTTTGGAGGATGAACCATCGGACGTTGACATGGTGGCGATGACGGTGGCGTGAGCGTGCGGTGGCGGCGGCGGCGGAGCACGCGCTAGGACCCTAGATCGGTAGGGATATCGGTGGGGCGAGCAGCGCGTCGGTCAACCTCGTACCGCGTGCGTCCGGCCCCCACCTCTCTTTATAGCGCGGCGACAGGGGCCCACCAACCATAGACGCGGTTGGGCGCCCCCGATCAGGGCGCGTACGAGGTCAAAGGCTGGTTATCGATCCGTTGGGATCGATCCCGTGGAGATCATCCTAACATTCTCCCCCTTGATCTCAACTTTTCTTTTAACTTTATACTTTCACTTTATTCGTTTCATTTTAGATCAGTCCATAGGGCATGTTTCATCGTCACAGCTCTATTGCCGATAGAATCAGACAGCCACAATACACTTCTCTGTTTTGAAACAAATTCTTTTACTTTTGGGCCTCTTATGATCCAGGATAGGTAAGACTTTCCCTTAAACCCATGCCGGCTACGTGCTCCTTGAACACGCTGGGTGGTAAACCTTTCGTTAGCGGATCCGCAAGCATATCTTTTGTCCTTATATGCTCGAGACTTATTGTTTGATCCTGGACCTTGTGTTTCACAACATAATACTTAACCTCAATTGGTTTAGTAGCTGTACTCGACTTGTTGTTGTGAGCATAAAATACTGCAGGCTCATTGTCGTAGTACATCTTTAGTGGTTTGTCAATACAATCTACCACTTTCAAGTCGGGTATAAATTTCTTTAACCATAATGCCTGCCCCGTGGCTTCATAACATGCTATAAATTCTGCATACATCGTGGATGATGCAACTATGGTCTGTTTGGAGCTTCTCCACGAAATAGCTCCCCCTGCGAGGGTGAATACATATCCAGATGTGGATTTTCTATCATCTTTATCCCCCGCAAAATCTGCATCCGAATACCCTCTTATTTCTAGGGAATCAGATCTTCTGTATGTTAGCATGTAACTCTTTGTGCCTTTCACATAACGCAATGCCTTCTTTACCATTTTCCAGTGTTCAAAACCTGGATTTTCTTGATATCTACCGAGTACTCCGGTGATAAATGCTAAGTCAGGGCGAGTGCACACTTGTGCATACTGTAGGCTTCCAATAGCCGAAGCATATGGAACCGCTTTCATTTGATCGAGCTCGTATTGATTTTGGGGACTTTGATGTTTCCCAAAACTGTCGCCCTTGACTATAGGGGCAGGTGTGGCACTGCACTTATGCATATTATACTTAGTTAGAATCTTTTCTAAATAAGCCTTTTGCGATAGTCCTAATACTCCATTGTTTCTATCTCGGTGAATTCTATGCCCAAAACATATGACGCTTCACCAAGATCTTTCATATCAAAACTTGAGGACAAGAACTTCTTTGTCTCTTGCAGTAGACTAACATCACTGCTGGCAAGCAGAATATCATCCACATACAAGATTAGGAAAATATATTTCCCACTCTTAAACTTTGCATAAACACAATTGTCCTCAATATTTTCTTTAAATCCAAATCTCTTAATTGTTTCATTAAACTTTAGATACCACTGTCTGGAGGCTTGCTTTAATCCATAAATGGATTTCTTTAGGCGGCATCCCATTTCTTCCTTGCCTTCCATGATAAAACCCTTAGGTTGTTTCATGTAGACATTTTCTTCTAAATCCCCGTTTAGAAATGTCGTCTTTACATCCATTTGATGCAACTCTAAATCGAAATGTGCAACTAGTGCCATGATAATTCTGAAGGAATCCTTACATGAGACCGGAGAAAATGTCTCATTGTAATCTATCCCTTCTCTTTGTGTAAATCCTTTTGCCACAAGTCGTGCTTTATACTTTTCGACATTACCATTGGAGTCATATTTTATTTTGTAGACCCATTTGCAGCCCACTGTTTTGGCTCCTTTAGGAATATTCTCTAAGTCCCAAACATTGTTGGTACTCATCGATCTCATTTCGTCTTCCATGGCCTCCACCCACTTTAATGAATCTGGGCTTCTCATGGCTTCTTCATATGAAGTGGGATCACCTTCCATATGAACTGTTTCTGTGTTGTAAACTTTGTAATCAGTCGATTTTCTAGCTCTTGTAGACCTTCTAGGGGCCACATTATCTTGAGCATTCTGTTCCTCAACTTGTGGCTCAGCTTCTGGAGGTGGCTGTTGTTGCTCCCTTTCATGCTCAACAAATGGTTCATTTGGCTCCTGACGGACAGGTTCCGAATTTTCACTCATCGTTGTCATGGGTGGAGTCACAACAGGCGCTTGTACCACAATCGCAGGGATCGTCGGTACAGGTGCACATGGTAGCGCAAAAAATGGCTCCCGAGTCATCGTATTAGGTGCATGCACCCTCTTCTCCTCAAGATCAATTTTCCGAGCTACTATGCCCCCCCTCATCATTTCGTCCTCTAAGAAGACAGCATGTCTCGTTTCCACAAACTTTGTGTATTTCTCTGGACAGTAGAAATGATAACCTTTTGACTTTTCAGGATAGCCAATAAAATGGCAGCTGACTGTTTTGGTATCTAACTTTGCGATATTTGGATTGAATACTTTGGCCTCAGCAGGGCTCCCCCACACTTTCAGGTTCCCACACTCTCCCTATCCATAGCTCATACGGCGTTTTGGGCACCGATTTGCTTGGTACTCTGTTTAGAATGTGAATAGGGGTTTTTAACGCCTCAATCCACAATCCCAATGGTAGGGTGGAATAGCTCATCATCTGCGCACCATATCCATAAGAGTACGGTTGCGCCTTTCAGCTACCCCATTCTGCTGAGGTTCGGCATCGAGTACTGGGCGACTATTCCAGTCTCCTGTAGAAACCTTGCAAAAGGTCCAGGGACTTGGCCATATGGAGTATGTCGACCGTAGTACTCCCCTCCACGATCAGACCTGACTATCTTTATTCTTTTATCATGCTGATTTTCAACTTCAGCTTTGAATATTTTGAATTTATCCAACGCTTCTGTTCTTTCTTTTATTGGATAAATATAACCATATCGGGAGTAATCATCCGTGAATGTTATGAACGAATCATAGCCATCCACACTTTCACAGGAAATGGTCCACATATATCGGTGTGAATTATTTCTAGTGTTGCTGTGCTTCGATTTGCACCCTTTTTAATTTGCTTTACAAATTTTCCTTTAATGCAATCGATGCACTGTTCTATGTCTGAGAATTCTAATGGAGGAAGAATATCATTTTTAACGAGTCTTTCTATTCTCCCCCTCGAAATATGGCCTAGGCGACAGTGCCATAATTTCGATGATTCATCAGTTCTTTTTCTTTTCTTTCCTTCTTTTTCCGACAAGGGTATTTGTTCATTCACTTTACACACAGACAATACTTTTTCACGCAAGGACAATAAATAAAGCTCATCATGGAGTATAGCAACCCCAACATAAGAATTATTACACCATATGGCACATTTGCCATGTCCAAAATAACATTGATAACTGTCTTTATCTAAGCGCGATACACTTATTAAATTTCTATATATGGAAGGAACAAATAAGACATCTCTAAGCAGAATAGTCAAGCCATCAGCTAGCTCCAAGAGGACGTCGCTGATACGTCTCCAACGTATCGATAATTTCTTATGTTCCATGCTACTTTATTGATGATACCTACATATTTTATGCACATTATATGTCGTATTTACGCATTTTCTGGAACTAACCTATTAACAAGATGCCGAAGAGCCAGTTGCTTTTCTGCTGTTTTTGGTTTCAGAAATCCTAGTAACAAAATATTCTCGGAATTGGACGAAATCACCGCCCAGGGTCCTATTTTTGCACGAAGCTTCCAGAAGACCGAAAAGGATAAGAAGTGGGGCGACGAGGCGCCGCCACCATAGGGCCGCGCGGCCGGAGGGGCCCGCCCTATGGTGTGGGCCCCTCGTCAGCCCTCCGACTTTGCCCTTCCGCCTACTTAAAGCCTCCGTCGCGAAACCCCGGTCCGAGAGCCCGATACGGAAAACCTTCCAGACGCGCGCCGCCGCGTCCCATCTCGGGGATTCGGGAGATCGCCTCCGGCACCCGCCGGAGGGGATTCATCTCAGGACTCTACACCGCCATGGTCGCTCCGGAGTGATGAGTGAGTAGTTCACCCCTGGACTATGGGTCCATAGCGGTAGCTAGATGGTCGTCTTCTCCTAATTGTGCTTCATTGTTGGATCTTGTGAGCTGCCTAACATGATCAAGATCATCTATTTGTAATACTATATGTTGTGTTTGTCGGGATCCGATGGATAGAGAATACTATGTTATGGTGATTATCAATCTATTGTTTATGTGTTGTTTATGATCTTGCATGCTCTCCGTTATTAGTAGAGGCTCTGGCCAAGTTTTGCTCTTAACTCCAAGAGGGGTATTTATGCTCGATAGTGGGTTCATGCCTTCATTGACACCTGGGATCGTGACAGAGTTCTAAGGTTGTGATGTGCTGTTGCCACTAGGGATAAAACATTGATTCTATGTCTAAGGATGTAGTTGTTGATTACATTACGCACCATACTTAATGCAATTGTTTGTTGCTTTGCAACTTAATACCGAATGGGGTTCGGATGATAACCGAAGGTGGACTTTTTAGGCATAGATGCAGTTGGATGGCGGTCTATGTACTTTGTCGTAATGCCCGGATTAAATATCACTATATTTATCATATCATGTATATGCATTGTTATGCCCTTCTCTATTTGTCAATTGCCCGACTGTAATTTGTTCACCCAACATGCTTTTATCTTATGGGAGAGACACCTCTAGTGAACTGTGGACCCCGGTCCTATTCTTTACATCGCATACAATCTACTGCAATACTTGTTTTACTGTTTTCTTGCAAACAATCATCTTCCACACAATACGGTTAATCCTTTGTTACAGCAAGCCGGTGAGATTGACAACCTCACTGTTTCGTTGGGGCAAAGTACTTGGGTTGTGTTGTGCATGTTCCACGTTGGCGCCGGAATCCCTGTTGTTGCGCCGCATCACATTTCGCCACCATCAACCTTCAACGTGCTTCTTGGCTCCTCTGGTTCGATTAAACCTTGGTTTCTTTCTGAGGGAAAACTTGCTACTGTGCGCATCATACCTTCCTCTTGGGGTTCCCAACGAACGTGTGAGTTACACGCCATCAAGCTCTTTTTCGGCGCCGTGAGATCTGCAAGGGGAGTCTCCACTTCTCAATCTCTTTACTTTGTTTTTGTCTTGCTTTATTTTATTTACTACTTTGTTTGCTGCACCTAAACAAAACACAAAAAAATTAGTTGCTAGCTTTACTTTATTTACTGTCTTGCTCTCTATATCAAAAACACACAAAAAAATTAGTTACTTGCATTTACTTTATCTAGTTTGCTTTATTTACTGTAGCTAAAATGAATACCCCTGAAAATACTAAGTTGTGTGACTTCACAAATGCAAATAATAATGATTTCCTATGCACACCTATTGCTCCACCTGCTACTACAGCAGAATTCTTTGAAATTAAACCTGCTTTACTGAACCTGGTTATGAGAGATCAATTTTCTGGTGTTAGTTCTGATGATGCTGCTGCCCATCTCAATAATTTTGTTGAACTTTGTGAAATGCAAAAGTATAAGGATGTATAAGGTGATATTATTAAATTGAAAGTGTTTCCTTTCTCATTAAGAGGAAGAGCTAAAGATTGGTTGCTATCTTTACCTAAGAATAGTATTGATTCATGGACTAAATGTAAGGATGCTTTTATTGGTAGATATTATCCTCCCGCTAAAATTATATCTTTGAGAAGTAGCATAATGAATTTTAAGCAATTAGATACTGAACATGTTGCTCAAGCATGGGAGAGAATGAAAACTTTGGTAAAGAATTGCCCATGGACTGACTACTTGGATGATCATCCAAACCTTCTATGCAGGACTAAATTTTTCTTCGCGGAATTTATTGGATTCAGCTGCTGGAGGTACCTTTATGTCCATCACTTTGGGGGCGGCTACAAAACTTCTTGATGATATGATGATAAATTACTCTGATGGCACACGGAAAGAGCTCCACAAGGTAAGAAGGTAAATTCTTTGAAGAAACCTCTTCCTTGAGTGATAAGATTGATGTGATTATGTCTATGCTTGTGAATGGTAGATCTAATGTTGATCCAAATAATGTTCCTTTAGCTTCATTGGTTGCTCAAGAAGAAAATGTTGATGTGAATTTCATTAAAAATAATAATTTCAACAACAATGCTTATAGGAACAACTCGTAATAACTATAGGCCATATCCTGCTAGTGGTAATGGTTATGGTAATTCTTATGGGAATTCTTACAACAATAATAGGAGTGTACCCTCTGGTCTTGAAGCTATGCTTAAAGAATTTATTAGTACACAAACTGCTTTTAACAAATCTGTTGAGGAAAAGCTTGATAAATTTGATATTATTGCTTCTAGAGTTGATAGACTTGCCTCTGATGTTAATCTTTTAAAATTGAAAGTTATGCCTAATAATGATATTGATAATAAGATTACTACTACAGCAAATGCCATCCAAGTTAGAATTAATGAGAATATAAGATTAATGGCTGAATTGCGTGCTAGGTGGGATAGAGAAGAAAATAAAAAACTAGCTAAAGAGAATAATGTAGCTAAAGTTTGGACTATTACCACCACTAGTAATGTTAATGATTCACATGTTTCTGCACCTCCTACTATCAATGGTAAAATAATTGGTGTTGCAATGTTTCTACTCCTAGTGCAAAGCGAACAAAACTGCCTGAAATTGCTAAAACTGCTGAAACTGCTTGTGATAAAACTGCTGAAATTTTTTCCAACCTTGGGAACAATGATCCCATTGCTGTAGCTCATAATGATTTAGATTTTGATGATTGCCACATCTCTGAAGTTATAAAGTTCTTGCAAAAACTTGCTAAAAGTCCTAATGCTAGTGCTATAAATTTAGCCTTTACAAAACATATTACAAATGCTCTCATAAAAGCTAGAGAAGAGAAACTAAAACTTGAAACTTCTATTCCTAGAAAGTTAGAAGATGGTTGGGAGCCCATCATTAAAATGAAATTCAATGACTTTGAATGTAATGCTTTATGTGATCTTGGTGCAAGTATTTCTGTTATGCCTAAAAAGATTTATGATATGCTTGACTTGCCACCATTGAAGAATTGTTATTTGGATGTTAATCTAGCCGATAATGTTAAAAAGAAACCTTTGGGGAGGATTGATAATGTGCATTACGGTTAACAATAACCTTGTCCCCGTGGATTTTGTTGTTTTGGATATTGAATGCAATGCATCTTGTCCTATTGTGTTGGGAAGACCTTTTCTTCGAACCGTTGTGTGTGTTATTGATATGAGGGAAGGTAATATTAAATATCAATTTCCTCTCAAGAAAGGTATGGAAAACTTCCTAGAAAGAGAATGAAGTTGCCTTTTGACTCTATTATTAGAACAAGTTATGATGTTGATGCTTCTACTCTCGATGTTACTTGATTTGCACTTTCTGCGCCTAGCTGAAAGGCGTTAAAGAAAAGCGCTTATGGGAGACAACCCATGTTTTTACTACAGCAATTTTTTGTTTTGTTGAGTCTTGGAAGTTGTTTACTACTGTAGCAACCTCTCCTTATCATGTTTTTGTGCCAAGTAAAGTTTCTATGTTAAAGTTGATGTTATATTTGGGGTCGCTGCGCAGAAACAGCATTGCTGTCTGTCACGAATCTGGGCACAATTCTCTGTAGAAAATTCGAAAAAATCTGCCAATTACGAGCGTGATCCTCAGATATGTACGCAACTTTCATTAGCTTTGAGTTTTTCCATTTGAGCAAGTCTGGTGCCATCTTAAAATTCGTCTTTACGGACTGTTCTGTTTTTGATAGATTCTGCCTTTTATTTTGCATTGCCTCTTTTGCTATGTTGGATGAATTTCTTTGATCCATTAATGTCCAGTAGCTTTATGCAATGTCCAGAAGTGAAAAGAATGTTTGTGTCACCTCTGAATGTGTGAATTATTAATTGTGCACTAACCCTCTAATGAGTTTGCTTGAAGTTTGGTGTGAAGGAAGTTTTCAAGGGTCAAGAGAGAGATGATATACTATGATCAAGAGGAGTGAAAGCTCTAAGCTTGGGGATGCCCCGTGGTTCACCCCTGCATATTTTAAGAAGACTCAAGTGTCTAAGCTTGGGGATGCCCAAGGCATCCCCTTCTTCATCGACAACATCATCAGGTTCCTTCCCTGAAACTATATTTTTATTCAACATCTTGTGTTCTTTACTTGGAGCGTCGGTTTGTTTTTGTTTTTGTTTGAATAAAATGGATCCTAGCATTCACTTTGTGGGAGAGAGACACGCTCCGCTGTTGCATATGGACAAATATGTCCTTAGGCTTTACTCATAATGTTCAAGGCGAAGTTTCTTCTTCGTTAAATTGTTATATGGTTGGAATTGGAAAATGCTACATGTATTAATTCTAAAATGTCTTGGATAATGTGATACTCGGCAATTGTTGTGCTCATGTTTAAGCTCTTGCATCATATACTTTGCACCCATTAATGAAGAAATACATAGAGCTTGCTAAAATTTGATTTGCATATTTGGTCTCTCTAAGGTCTAGATAATATCTAGTATTGAGTTTTGAACAACAAGGAAGACGGTGTAGAGTCTTATAATGTTTACAATATGTCTTTTATGTGAGTTTTGCTGCACCGGTTCATCCTTGAGTTTGCTTCAAATAACCTTGCTAGCCTAAACCTTGTATCGAGAGGGAATACTTCTCATGCATCCAAAATCCTTGAGCCAACTACTATGCCATTTGTGTCCACCATACCTACCTACATGGTATTTCTCCGCCATTCCAAAGTAAATTGCTTGAGTGCTACCTTTAAAATTCCATCATTCACCTTTGCAATATATGGCTCATGGGAAAAAATAGCCTTAAAAACTATCGTAGTATTGAATATGTACTTATGCACTTTATCTTTTATTAAGTTGCTTGTTGTGCGATAACCATGCTTCTGGGAACGCCATCAACTATTTTTAAATATCATGTGAGTTGCTATGCATGTCGTCTTGTCTGAAGGATCTATCACCTTAATGATTGGAGCATGCAAATTGTTAGAGAAGAACATTGGGCCGCTAACTAAAGCCATGAATCATGGTTGAAGTTTCAGTTTTGGACATATATCCTCAATCTCATATGAGAATAATAATTGTTGCTACATGCTTATGCATTAAAGAGGAGTCCATTATCTGTTGTCCATGTTGTCCCGGTATGGATGTCTAAGTTGAGAATAATCAAAAGCGAGAAATCCAAAATGCGAGCTTTCTCCTTAGACCTTTGTACAGGCGGCATGGAGGTACCCCTTTGTGACACTTGGTTGAAACATGGCATGCAAAGATCCGGTAGTCCAAGCTAAGTAGGACGAGGTGCGGGCACTATTAGTATACTATGCATGAGGCTTGCAACTTGTAAGATATAATTTACATAACTCATATGCTTTATTACTACCGTTGACAAAATTGTTTCATGTTTTTAAAATAAAAGCTCTAGCACAAATACAGCAATCGATGCTTTCCTCTTTGAAGGACCATTCTTTTACTTTTATTGTTGAGTCGGTTTACCTATCTCCCTCCACCTTAAGAAGCAAACACTTGTGTGAACTGTGCATTGATTCCTACATACTTGCATATTGCACTTGTTATACTACTTTATGTTGACAATATCCATGAGATATACATGTTATAAGTTGAAAGCAACCGCTGAAACTTAATCTTCCTTTGTGTTGCTTCAATACCTTTACTTTGATTTATTGCTTTATGAGTTAACTCTTATGCAAGACTTATTGATGCTTGTCTTGAAGTACTATTCATGAAAAGTCTTTGCTTTATGATTCACTTGTTTACTCATGTCATTACCTTTGTTTTGATCGCTGCATTCATTACATATGTTTACAAATAGTATGATCAAGATTATGATGGCATGTCACTTGAAATTATCTTTGTTATCGTTTTACCTGCTCGGGACGAGCGAACTAAGCTTGGGGATGCTGATACGTCTCCAACGTATCGATAATTTCTTATGTTCCATGCTACTTTATTGATGATACCTACATGTTTTATGCACATTATATGTCGTATTTACGCATTTTCTGGAACTAACCTATTAACAAGATGCCGAAGAGCCATTGCTGTTCTGTTGTTTTGGTTTCAGAAATCCTAGTAACAAAATATTCTCGGAATTGGACGAAATCACCGCCGGGGTCCTATTTTTGCACGAAGCTTCGAAGACCGAAAGGGATAAGAAGTGGGCGACGAGCGCCGCCACCATGGGCCGCGCGGCCAGAGGCCCGCGCCGCCCTATGGTGTGGGCCCCGTCAGCCCTCCGACTTTGCCCTTCCGCCTACTTAAAGCCTCCGTCGCGAAACCCCAGTACCGAGAGCCCCGATACGGAAAACCTTCCGCGACGCCGCCGCCGCGAATCCCATCTCGGGGATTCAGGAGATCGCCTCCGGCACCCTGCCGGAGAGGGGATTCATCTCCCGGAGGACTCTACACCGCCATGGTCGGAGTGATGAGTGAGTAGTTCACCCTGGACTATGGGTCCATAGCAGTAGCTAGATGGTCGTCTTCTCCTAATTGTGCTTCATTGTTGGATCTTGTGAGCTGCCTAACATGATCAAGATCATCTATTTGTAATACTATATGTTGTGTTTGTCGGGATCCGATGGATAGAGAATACTATGTTATGGTGATTATCAATCTATTGTTTATGTGTTGTTTATGATCTTGCATGCTCTCCGTTATTACTAGAGGCTCTGGCCAAGTTTTTGCTCTTAACTCCAAGAGGGGTATTTATGCTCGATAGTGGGTTCATGCCTTCATTGACACTGGGATCGTGACAAGGTTCTAAGGTTGTGATGTGCTGTTGCCACTAGGGATAAAACATTGATTCTATGTCTAAGGATGTAGTTGTTGATTACATTACGCACCATACTTAATGCAATTGTCTGTTGCTTTGCAACTTAATACTGAATGGGGTTCGGATGATAACCTGAAGGTGGACTTTTTAGGCATAGATGCGGTTGGATGGCGGTCTATGTACTTTGTCGTAATGCCCGGATTAAATATCACTATATTTATCATATCATGTATATGCATTGTTATGCCCTTCTCTATTTGTCAATTGCCCGAGTAATTTGTTCACCCAACATGCTTTTATCTTATGGGAGAGACACCTCTAGTGAACTGTGGACCCCGGTCCTATTCTTTACATCGCATACAATCTACGCAATACTTGTTTGTTTTCTTGCAAACAATCATCTTCCACACAATACGGTTAATCCTTTGTTACAGCAAGCCGGTGAGATTGACAACCTCACTGTTTCGTTGGGGCAAAGTACTTGGATTGTGTTGTGCAGGTTCCACGTTGGCGCCGGAATCCCTTGTTGCGCCGCATCACATTTCGCCACCATCAACCTTCAACGTGCTTCTTGGCTCCTCCTGGTTCGATTAAACCTTGGTTTCTTTCTGAGGGAAAACTTGCTACTGTGCGCATCATACCTTCCTCTTGGGGTTCCCAACGAACGTGTGAGTTACACGCCATCAGTCGCCAACAGCTTCAACTTCTGCTTGAATTCCATTCGCGACTTCAACGCATCCTTCGCCTCTTTTCATAGTCCTCGTCGAATGGAATCCCTGTAAAGAATTTGCAACATGAACAGTTGCACCTGAGTCAATCCACCAAGTAGATTTCGAAAACTGTGTATACAAGGATTCATTTACAAAGGAAACTAAATTGTTACCTTTCTTTGCCATTAATTCTTTCAGCCAATCTGGGCAGTCTTTCTTGTAGTGCCTAGTCTTCTGACAGTGAAGGCACTGATCTTTGTTCACTGACAGTTGCCTGTGCTCGAACTTCTGATGATGCTGCATTGGGGCTTTTGCATATGGCTTTGAAGGAGAACCATTGTTACTTGGTGTGAAGGGCCTTTTCTTATTGTCCTTCACATAATTGATGGTACCTCCATTATGTGCCTTGAGTCTATCCTCCTCTTGCACACACATGGCAATGGTCTTTTCAATGTCCCATTTCTCAGGTCTCATGTTGTAATTGATGACAAAGTTGTCAAACTGTTGTGGCAATGAAGCCATCACCAAGTGAACCAGAAGTGCAGGCTTCAGCTCCAGGTCAGCATCCATGGGCTTCAGCTTTGCAGCCAGGTTGCTCATCCCGAGGATGTGCTCCCTGATGCCATGTGCACCTCCAGTATACTTTTCTGTCACCAGCTGCTTCAACAGCTGGGTTGCATATGTCTTTGAAGAACCAGTGAACTGGCTCTTTATCTTTTCTAGGTACTCCCCAGCGGAAGCACACTCTGTAATTGAGCCCACAATGGCGTTCTCAATTGTATTCTTTATAAATGCCATGCACTTTTTATTGGCAGTCTGCCACTTTGTGTTCTCTAGGGTGTAGGACATCTCCACAGGAGCATGGTCCCTTTTCTTTTTAGCCCATGCATCATCAGTATCCCCGTCAGCTCTGACGGGGTCAGTAGGCTTGATGGGCTGCGGTGTGTCAACCACCCAGTCCACCTCAGCACAGACGAAGGCGAAATCCACCTTCTTCCTCCATTCTGTGTAGTTATCCCCTCTAAGGGTGGGAACATCCTTGATGCAGCTCATCAAGTAGAACCCTCCTGAAAACCACAAAGAAGTGAGAACAGTACAATTGCAAATTATAATCCAACGTTGGTCCGAATTAAAACATGCAACTGTTAATGCAAATAAAACTATATCACCATTGGACAGAAATAGAGATAAATGCACATATCATTGCTATTTGCAGCGGAAACTGTGAATTTTAAACTTTAAACTTTGAACTTTGCTGAGACATTTCCTTTACTTTTTTAATTTCTGAATAAATATTTCATTGGTCCTATTTATTCAGAAAAAACTAGACAAAATTTTGGCCAAAAATGACCCAAAACTGCCTAAATATGCCTCTGTAATTAATAATACTGTAAAAAATGTAAAAAAACAGCTATTACTATTGCGGCCCACGAGGCCCGCGGCCCATGCGGCCCGCTCGCACCGAGCGGCACGCAGCAGACGCGGCGCCCACGCGGCCGAGCGGCACGCAGCGACGCGGCGCCCACGCGGCCTGCTCGACACGGCCCGCAACGCGGCCTGGCCACGGTCCCGACGCGGCCCACGCGGCCTGCCCCGGCCCGCGAGACCACGCGCGGACGCTGGCCATCGGATGAGATCCGACGGTCGGCCTTTCGGCGGTATAAAGGCCAATCGGAACCTTAGCCTCATTTTCTCCCGTCCCCTTCTCTGTTGCGGCGCGCCCTTCTCTGGCAGCGCGCCGCAACAGATAAGGGGACGGGAGAAAATGAGGCTAGGGTTAGAGTTCTGCCGGTTGGCACCCCTTTTATACCTCCCGAAAGTAAAGGCCGACCGTCGGATCTCATCCGATGGCCAGCAACGTTATACTGTGGGACGTCTAGGTGTAGATCTAATGACGTGAACAACTATCTCTGTAATGTATTTCACTATGTACTGAGAGAGATGGAGAGAGATCGAGAGTACACAGATGGTTACCTTCTCCTTTGGAGGATGAACCATCGGACGTTGACATGGTGGCGATGGCGGTGGCGTGAGCGTGCGGTGGCGGCGGCGGCGGAGCACGCGCTAGGACCCTAGATCGGTAGGGATATCGGTGGGGCGAGCAGCGCGTCGGTCAACCTCGTACCGCGTGCGTCCGGTCCCCACCTCTCTTTATAGCGCGGCGACAGGGGCCCACCAACCATAGACGCGGTTGGGCGCCCCCGATCAGGGCGCGTATGAGGTCAAAGGCTGGTTATCGATCCGTTGGGATCGATCCCGTGGAGATCATCCTAACAGATTCCCTCCTCCCTCTGTTTCTATTTATATGCACAAGGACTTGAGGTACAAGTCAAGTTTACAAGTATTGTTACACAAGATATATCCCTAACTAATCTTGGTTAGCCGCACGGGAGGATGTCTCCCTAACACGCCCCCGCAGTCTGAACTCGGTGCTTCGCCGACGTGAAGACTGGATCGAAATTCATGAAATAAGACAGACGGTAGTCCCTTAGTGAAGATGTCAGCAAACTGGGAACTGGAGGGTACATGTAGCACTCGCAGAGCCCCAAGAGCCACCTTCTCACGCACAAAATGTATATCAAGTTCAATGTGCTTGGTACGCCGATGCTGAACTGGGTTGGCCGAGAGATAAACAGCGCTCACGTTATCACAGTAGACAATCGTGGCGCTGTGAAGAGGACGCCGGAGCTCCTGCAGAAGATTACGGAGCCAACAAGTCTCGGCAACGGCAGTGGCAACAGCACGGTATTCAGCCTCAGCGCTAGAGCGTGACACGGTGGGCTGTCGGCGAGATGACCAAGAGACCAGGTTGTCACCCAAGAACACACAGTACCCTGACGTAGACCGGCGAGTATCTGGACATCCTGCCCAATTAGCATCCGAGTAGGCAATGAGAGAGTGAGAGGTGGAGGAGTGAAGAGTGAGACCATGATCAAGAGTCCCTTTGAGGTAGCAAAGGATTCGTTTGACAATGAGGAGGTGAGGTTCACGGGGATCGTGCATGTGAAGACAAACTTGTTGAACAGCGTAGGAGATTTCGAGCCGAGTGAGAGTCATGTATTGAAGAGCGCCGGCTAGACTGCGATAGAGAAATTGATCGGCCACAGGTCTTCCTGGGAAAGCTTCGGGCTGGCAAAAAAGCCCGACGGGAAATCCTGGCAGCCCGGCCCGACCAACTTTCAGCAAATTTTGGCCCGAGCCCGGCCCGCGGCCCGAAAAGCCCGATTTTTTCCGGGCTGGCCCGACGGCCCGGCCCGATCTAATGGTAATTTTCTTTTTTCTGTGGCCCGAGCCCGGCCCGATATAATTACGGGCTGAAGAATGATGGCCCGAGCCCGACCCGATAGAGAGAAAAAGCCCGGCCCGGCCCGGCCCGGGATGTTCAGGCCGGGTCAGGTCGGGCCGTTCGGGCCGGGCTTCCCATGCCCAGGTATGGCCACAGGAGGACCGGTAGAGGCAGGAAGCTTTGCTTGGTATCACACGCCCCTCTCGGTCTCCGCCGCGGCTTTCCCTCCTACCGCTCGACGGCCAGAGTATCGTGCTGAAATCAAAGATCTCGCATTAATTGTTCCTGACAGAAGTCGGGCTCCAACCGGTTTGCAAAGCTAGGACCTTCCTTTTCCGGCTAATCACGGTGAGCTTTGTCTGTCTTAATACGCGCCTGACATCGAATCAAAAGCTAATTTTTCCGGAGCAGTACTCGTCACCTAGCAGCGGCATCGTCATTTGTTTAGAGCTAATGCAAGATTATGGCGCTTAATCGGCCTACTACTGGCCTACTGCCTAGCAGCTATGGGGCGCCGCCGCATCCGGCAGAGACGAGCACGAGTCCGCGTCCGCCTCCCGGGATTCTATATATGCCCACCCGCCGCCCCGCCGGAGAGCCACAACAAGCTAACGCGATCTGATCGGAGCAGCAGCAGCGGCAGAGGGAAGAAGCGCGCGCCGTCGATCACCAGCAATGCCGCCCCGCAAGGTCGACGTGAGGTTCATCGAGAACGCGCGGTCGCGCGCCGCCAGGTACGCCAAGCGGTCCAGGGGCCTCCAGAAGAAGGCGTCCGAGCTCTCCACGCTCTGCGGCGCCCCCGTCGCGCTCGTCTGCGCACCGGCCGCCGGCGCCGGCGCGAGCGCCGGGGCTCCGCTCGCGTGGGAGTCGGAGGAGGGCGTTCTGGAGCGGTACCGCGCCGCTGCCGTCCCGCCGGATGCCCGCGCGCGGCACACGCACCGGAGCTACCTCGAGACCGAGCTGGGCAAGGAGAGGGCCAAGCTCGCCAGGGCGCGGCCCGGCGCGCTGCACGACTGGGACCCGGCGCTCAACGACATGGCGCCCGACGAGGCGCGGGAGGTGCTCGAGGCCATCGACGCCAACCTGCAGGCCGCGCGCGACAGGATGGCGGCTCTGGGCCTGCCCGCCGACGGCCGGCTCACGCTCGAACATGTCGCGGCGCCCGATGATCATGATGATGATGCTTCCGAGTCCGACGACGCCGCCGTCGCGCCGCAGTACCTCGCGCTGGGCTACGCCGGCTTCGAACCTCAGACGATGACATGCCACGGTGGGAGCAACGACCGCGGCGGCCAACTCGAGCAGTTCCTGATGCAACCGGAGCGCGGGCTCGTGTGCGTCGACGGCGGCGGCGGCAGCAGCTCCTACTTGGGCCCCGTCGACGGCACGCTGGCGCCGGGCGGCTACGGCGACAATGCCGGTTACACCTGGCCCGATCTGACCATGTGCTACCCCGCCCATGGCTCCTGGAACGCGCCCATGCCGGTTGGGTACCACCCCTACTACGCCGACGGCGCTCTGGCCCCTGAGCACTACTACGCCCAGGACCTCACCGGCGGGGACTACGCCGACACGCTGCCGCTCGAGCACACCATGGGCATGGACGAGACCTTCGCTTACCCCCTCATGGACAACACCTACGCGGCGCATTGGCAGACCCAGGACTTCCAGCGCTCCTACACCGGCACCGGCACCGGCACCGGCACCGGCCAGTATCCCGGGACACGCGGCTCCGGCCAAGCCTTCCATTATCTCTACTAGACGTCCGACCAACATCGTCAGAAGCCAGTTCTTGTCCTCACGGAAGGAGTTATCAGGAGATCGAGGAGGAAATTTCTTTGTTACCAGGGGCAATGGCAGTAGTACCAGAGACATGAGGAGTTCTTCCGAATTTTGTAGCTAGAAGTATCTTAATTCTCGCGCATTTGATGTTAGAGTTTTGCAGATTACATGATTCCTTTGTATTACATCCGTGAAATTCCACGGGCTTTTTTCTAACATTAGACCTTGATGAATTGTTATGGAATTCTCTCAAAGAGGATATAAAGCTCCCTGGACACAAAATTCATGCTCATTAATTGTTGAATACATGTACTGGAATCTAAACATTCTCGCAACGACTGACTGATTTAGGGAATAATCCATGAACAATCTCAACCCCTTTCTTATATCCTCCTTGATAGCCTTCACAGGCTTTCAGGTTTGCAGACAAAAACAGAGGAAACCACTTGCCGTTGATCGTAAAATAGTCCCAGAAAAACTCCATAAAGTAACCACATATATATAAGCTAAAGCCACCACATATATAAGCTGAAGCCATAGCTGTAAATCTACTGTAGCATGGGGTCAAATTTGTGTGATTTCAATTGTAAAATTTCCTTCACAGCAGCACTGTGCTGCCAAGTACCAACTGTAACACCAACACACCATGGACATGCAGGATTTAAAACGACATGATGAAACTTATTTTTGTGTTCAGTTGATATTTTAGCAACAGACTGGGATTTGCTACTGTACAGATTAACATCCAGAATTCAATAAAGATACAAGACTATATTACAGGAAAGTTATTGGATGGGTTGAACAGAAAACATGAAGAACCACTTGTATAACAGATTTTGATCTGGAAAAGATGAAACAATCTAGAAATGAAGCTGCTTGCACTGCGAAGCTACCGCCTCAGAGGGGCAGTAAGGACACTTGAAAGTTCTGGAGCTGCTCTTTGATAGCTTCATGATCGATTGCTTCGATACAGCGTGTCCACAGGGCATCAGCATCGGAGGGTTCTCGTCACTTGACTGCTCTCTCAGCACTGGGCATACAAACACAGAGTGGTACTGGAACTCTGGTCCAATGTCTATGGGGACTGGAAGCTGTTTCATGGCCTGCCACTCCAGTTTTTTGGCAGCCACTACCATGGTTAGCTTCAACAAGGTCGGCAGTCCTTGAAAACCAGCTGATATAGCTACATTAAGTGGGCTGTCGCTGGACTGTCCCAAGATGCTGCAGAACTGATGGATTAGCTCCTCAGATAGCTTCTCCCATTGCGTTGATGACACGAACTCGGCATATGGTGACTGATCAAGCCGATCCCAGATAAGGCAAGCCATCAGCCTTGGGATCTCCGCCTCGTGCATGAAGGCAAAGGGCCCCAGGTGAGTCCTTGCATATTGCAAAGCCTCGTCTTTACTTCCTTTATTAGTAAGTATCTCAACAAACTGGAGAGAATGGAGCTTCAGCTCAAGCATCGAGCTATTCTGCAACAGCTGATCATGGTTCTTGGCAGCCCAGCTGAGTGCAGGCTCAAGGTTTCTGGCTTTCATTGCTTCAAGAATTCCATACATCTCTTGAAACGATGATTTCAGGTAAGACCCATCTGACTCACCACACTCATGGACAAAGGAGTCTCCGAGATCAAAGAGGCCCTGGCGGTAGAAATGATTTGCTATTATGTTGTTTATTGTGGAAGCCTCAAAATCCACATTTCTATATGCCTTTGATATATCTGGATTAAAAGACTTTTCAAGGAGCTTGAGATATTTGCTCAGAGCAACATTCAATTCCTTTTGACAGCCTTCGAGCTGGTTCAATGGTGCCACTTCGTTCAGCTTGGCCTTCAGTTCTGCAAGGATGTGTGAATGGTCACAACTGTCCATGGAATCTGTATTCATCATCTGCATCTTCGTTATTGCCTGTGTAACTTCATTCACTATTTGATCGATAGCTTCCTGAACTTTGGTAGAAGATAAGGTACGCTTTTCGGCAACTCGGTCAAAGGCCTCTCTTAGACTGTCAATCTCCATTGTAGTGCACCAAACTAAGCAGCACAGTTTTGGCACTGCATGCAAATGTTAAAAATCATAATTCGTTCAGAAAACTACAATGAAGCAGAAATAAATGGCAGATACATAATAAATGTCTAGCTGCTGACCATTCAGAATGTAGAAACTAAAGCGTATAATTAATACTTCCTCCCTTCCAAATTAGTTGACGCAGCTTTTTTCCAAGATAAACGAATCTACACTCTGAAATGCATCTAGATACATGTGTATCTAGACCAAATCTGACCAAAGCCTAGTCAAATAATTTGGAATAGAGGGAATACTTCAGTATGGTGAATAAACCTATTGTGATCAAGAATCTATGAGAAAAATAAACAATCTTTGCCACTAAAACATTAAAGATAGTATTCAACATTGAAATTTCTCCTCATGTTGCCACTAAAACATTAAAGAAAGTATTCAACATTAAATTTCTCCTCATCTTGTACTACACTAAATCTCAAGACGTTGGCCAAACACTAGCGTTGCTCATAGTATCTTAGGAGCTCATTGGCAAAACAAATAGTGCTATTCTGCAATGACAGTGAACACCTATAAAGGAAGTTGTCAAAACGATCACACATTCTCCTTAAGCTGCACAAATAAAGCAAATAGAAGGCAACACCATGTTACCATTGTAACCTTTCTCTCTCAGTTCATAACCACTGATTGTCTAAATGTCTAGTGCTCCCAAATCTGAGCAGCCTGCAAAAATTTTGACCATGAATCATCCCCGTTTAAAACTTGTTCATTTAGCTAAGGTCTCGAGGACATGATTGCAAACACAACTTTTTATAGATAAAGAAGAATTTTATTGCTCTCTGACTGCCACACAGCCAAAATAGGTTATTAGAGCAAGTCCAGCATGACCCATATATCTTTCTGTCAGAGACTCCCCTAAAAAGATTCCTCCCCTATATTTTAGCTATCTCTAGCAGCACCCCATATAATCTTTCCTATATCACATTTACCTATATTTTAACAATACTTTGTAACCAACTTTGTAATGGTTATTTCTTCAACCGCTATAATTCGAGAGAATAATTCATACAACACAAGAAATAATTCATAAATGTACCAAAACAAAAAGAAGTACCAAACAGGGAATGTTTTAACAATGCAAAATTAGCAGAACTGGGACATAAAAAAAGCAGGGTACAATTTATTCAACATAAGCAGTAGTAAAATTAGCGAAATTGCAGTCAACTTCACTCAATTTCCCCATCCATTGGACAACAATTTGACAACAGTAGAAAATTTGCAAAGAGTGGCTCTAGCAGACAGCACCCGGCAGATTTGCTATCGCTCATTGTTCCTCTTCCATGAAAAAAAAGTGGGTACAGCTGTGGACGTTTATGTTCTTTGAGTTCACGCATTTGCACACAGATCGGAGGTGAGGTCAAAATCGAGCTGGTCGGGATGTATGTACATGCCCCTGGCCCGGCCGCATCACCGCCTCACCTCGTGTCGCGCTGTCCCCTCTCGTGCCGCTGCGACTAGGTGACTTACCCCCCCTCTCCCGGCCATCCCCGCCCCTCCCCTCCCGTCAAATCTTCTTCCTCTCCCTGGTTCCCGTTAGGTGTGGAATTTCGAGCTCGAATTTGAGCGAAATTGAAGAAAAAACAGAGGCAGACGAACCTGGTCGAGCGTGCGCTGGCGGGAGGACTTCACAGGGAGCGAGCGGTTGGTATCGTCGAAGGGTAGGTCTCAGGGGCTTGCGAGAGGAAGAAGAAGGAAAGCTACGGCACGGTGGCGTCTACCGTGGAGATATGGGACTTTGAGCGTGGATGGAGAGTAGATATTTGATTCAAAAGAAAAACATATTAGTTACTTATTAATAAAAATATTATTAATACAGTATATTATGATTCTTTTTTACTTTTAGACTATTTTTTTCGTACTCTATTTTTTTATTTTAAAGAAACTTCTGTGACCCATTTTAAGTCAAACTATATGCAGATATATAGAAGGTTACTAAGGTAATATCAAATTGAACGACAAGATCATCTCCTCCTTTATCGATTTCGGACCTAGCATAAAGGGAGTAAAACATCAAACCAATAAATTTTGTCACATTCGACCTGTGTTTCCTAATGTAACCAAGCAATCGTCGCCGACATCTTATGTTCATGCAAGTAATGTAGTCGAAGAGTCGCTCATGTTATATTAAATAAAAGTTCACCAACCTCAAGCCTACTTTAGGCATGTAATTCTGTATGCGTCGCGGTCCCTTAAAAAAACTTAGCATAGTGGAACCAACTGTGCCGCAATATTACGTAGATGACACCATTGTTACCTCCCTCAAAAACTCACGGGTTAAATGCATGCCCCGCGGAAACTTCTCGATGTATAAGAAGGTATATGTACTCGTTGTAGTGGTCGGTTTGTCAATTTCCGTCAAGCTCGTCTTCAATATTTCATTAATGGCATCATTTCTGTTGTTTCGAGCTCATCATATTAAATGTATTGTTACTAGAACTATGCAAGCCTCTGTTACCTTAGACTAGTCATAGTGGGAAGTAACATAGAGTAGTAACATGCACATGGGGAAATGCACTTTGACTCATAGGAGCATTTGCTCCCATTGTGTGAATCCACATTTTGAAGTGTCAAAAAAATTTAAACTAAATTTTTACATGTACATATAGACACTTTATGTTGGTACACAAATTTTCAAAAAAAGAAAACAATTTATGTGGCTCCTGTAAAAAAGACAAATTTTGATGTTGTAACACGACTACGTACAGCGCATCTTTTTGTCTTTTTTGTACACACCACATAAAATGTTGTTTTTCCACGAAAACTTGTGCACAAACATAGAATATCACGATGCACACCAAAAAAATTATGTCAATTTTTTTTGACATTTTTAAAATTAATTTTTAATTATTTTGTATAATGGGAGCATTTGCTCCTATGAGCCAAAACGCCACCTCCCATGCACATGTTACTACTCTATGTTACATTGTTACTACATTCATAGTGGTTAGTAACATCAAAGTAGTATCATAGATATCTTCATTAATTAGCTTATAGACTCATTGTATCTTGGTAAGTGTGATGTTACAGTAACTAGCTATGTTACTCCATCCTCCTCTCTCCTCATTAACTCACTGTCACATAAGCAAATTTGCTGAGTTGGATACTTAGTTACTAGTGAAGTTACTCCCACTATGAGAAGACTTAGGTACTTTTCCCGAAAAAACATCAATGGTGCATTCCGACACGGAAAAGGGTACATCAAAATACTTTCACTATCTACCTCTGGCTTTCCAGTTTCGATGTTAATCATGTTAGTTGATGGATATCCATATATAATTCACCATGGAACTCTACCCGGTAAGTGAAGTTTCCGGTAGAAGTCATCTAAATGTCAAACACAACACTAACATAACTGCAAGTGCTCCAATGGATTTTATTGTTGTAAGAAGTATTTCCCTTTAAAAGGGATAGTCTCATGTCTATTTCATACTCTTCCACACTATTTTGTTTGTCTTATGTGTTTCTCTAATAGAGTTGGGGGTTTAATGCAAGTTCATTAACTTTGTTTTGCGGCTAGAAGCTTTTCTAGTGCCGAATTGCACGCCTGAGATTGACTCTTTTATATAGCTTTTAAGCTAGGTTCAAACACCAGGAGGAGTCCTGAATTTCCAATCAAAAGATCTATTTTCACCCTGATAAAGATAAGTAAGAGAAGTGTATATCAATCATTGCAAATGATTGATCATACATTATATGTCAGATAGGGATAAGGAGACTAGTGAAAATTGGTTACGAGCAATGGAATCAGTGATCGATGCTCATGTATTCAAATATATGTAGTTAGTTTGTATATTTTGATAGAATGAAAAATTCCCACAGAAGTCAAACTGAAGTGCATACACAAATAATTTAACTTCTGAAGCTATCTTACATGGGAGTGAATGATGCCAATACGGTTGTTATCTAGTAATGGACCAAGAAGTACGCATGAAAGCAACAGCACAACAACAGGGAAAATAATGCCAACAGATAAGGATAAAAATCATGTAGTATTACATAAAGAATAAAAGCTGGCGTTAGGTACATTTTCTGATTGTACTCATAAGCATTTACATCTTGAACGTAATGATAATCACACACATACAACCACCTACAAGTCAAGCAAATCATTGACTTCTAAAAAAACAATTCTACCTAGTGTACAGAGAAACGTCACAAGTAGGATGTTGTGCCAGGCTAAGAGAGTTGGTCACTCGACTGCGCCCCTGTGGCAACTTTGACAAACACATCTTCCATGGTGGTGTCTGCGAGGCCCCATGCTTGCACTTCAACTCTCTTCTTGAAATTCTCCACAGCCATGAAGACATCTGCAATCCTAACTTCTTGCTTCGACAGCTCATATTTCTGTGTTCCTGACAAATGATATACCTTTCTTGCATTCGATGAGAGCTTCAGTACCAAATTCTCAACCTCGTGTTCGTACACTGAGGATGTCGTCATCGTCAGGACATAATAGCCTCCATATCTAGCTCTGAGCTGCAATATGGATTTCCGATAACTTGATGTAAACAGCAATGTCACGATGGATCTTAAATTATGGAGGGGAGGTTGCAACATGATCATGTACCTCTTGAGGCCTTCCTATGCATTGGAGCCTTCCATCTACCATAATACACAGCCGATCGCAGAGAGCTTCGGCTTCTTCCATGGAATGGGCTGTAGACATGCCAAAGAGAATCAGTGCTCTAATGCTACCATGGAAGATGAAACTATGGGCAAACACAAGTGAACAATCGTTATAGGTTGAAGGTTACTCGTAAGTATGATTGCTCTATCTTGCTTTGCTTGCTTCACTGCACTCCAGAGACTCTTCCTCGAGGCTGGATCCAGTCCAGTACTGGGCTCATCCATGTACACAACCTGAGGTGCATTTATGAAAGTATAAGCATGGATTTATAGGTGGCTGAAGAAATAAAAGATGATGTTGAAAGCTATACTTTAGCGTGTCCAATCAGTGAGATTGCGACACTAAGACGCCTCTTCATGCCACCGCTGTACTTCCTAACTTGCTTATCAGCAGCACCACCAAGAAGTAAATTTACACTTCTTAAAGATTCTTCAACAGCCTATAAATCAGTGTCATTCCAGTAAGTTTTCTGTTGAGGTTTTTATGGAACTCCATAGAACAAATAGGTTTATCTTACATAACTTACTAGGTGAATACAAACATAGTAGAGAAAGTTAAGAATTACAAACAACATATATAGGTTTATATGCAGATCATTTCTTGGATTCACCTTAGATATTATGCTAGTGAGCTATGAAATTAGTGAACCGGTACAACTTACAAGGTCCAAAGTAGAGCCATTGAGACTCTTCAGGCGACCATAAAACTGGAGATGTTCTCTGCCAGTCAGCATCTCCCAAAGCATACTGCATCCCAAAACAGAGACAACATACTGTGAAAATGAGAAGGCATTTTCATGAACTTGACCACTTAGAAATTATTTATAACAAAGAGGTACATATCCTACTCATTCTGTGGGCAAACCCCCATGCTGTTGTAGATGTTATCCATGTCAGTATGTATGCTGAAATCCTGTACAAATGCATTCCCTGATGTTGGCTTTGTGAATCCAATCATCTGTCAAGCATCAGCAAGAAAAATGAAAGTTACAATTGGATTAAGTCATCCCAATTAACCAACGATACTACTTAATTCGGAACATTGAGGAGTTCATTTAGTGATTTAGTAATTTGATCCTGAAGAAAGCTGGTTAAATTAACCCACAATAAACATGAGTATACAGAAGATCACCAAAAAAATCAGTATGGATAGGATTATAAATTATATGTGTAAAGGAAAATGAATATTTTTTAACAGAAAGGAGTGTTTCACATTGTAACAGAGTTTGGAACTTTAGATATAGCATATCAAATAAGAGATCTGGTGACAAACCATGCTAATAAAAGAGCTCTTGCCAGCTCCATTAGGACCAAGAATACCCAAACACTCTCCGTATCGTAAAGCAAGTGATAGACCTCGAACAGCATGCTTATCAGGGTTGCCATCCTTTCCATGATATAATTTCTTGAGATCGTCACATATAACAGCATAGCCACTATACTGTTGCTGTAGTACTTGATCAACAGTCTTCCTCTGTGATTCCACCATACCAAAGTAATATGTCAGAAACATATAAAGTAGCAGGTGACATCTTATATGCATGTTTATTCATACTTTGCCATACAAACAAAGTGCACTAATTGTAAAAATACTTCAGAATGATATATGTATGAATTTGTGAAGGATTTGGATACAGCCAGTTTTGATCTTAGGTTAACATGTTAGTGCAGAGCCACTCCATGTTATCTCTCTTTTTTAAATGGTTGATTCATGTATCGACCTTATGCGACCCATGATGTAAAGTAAGACATACTTTTCAATAATGCAATAAACATCGCATGCATCAATTGATGCAGAGGCTGGGGCTGCGGTTTCCATTTCGGAAAAAAAATGTATGAATTTGCGAGGGAACCTGCAGTTTTGTGGCACGGGTTCAAAGAGAGATGTGAAAATGTGGATCTCTTTGAAAATTGGGATGGGTGTAAGTGGCTTTTGAACAGCTCTGGGGTTTTCTCTGTAGACTCTCTGTATGTAGCTCTGAAAGTTAATCAAATAAGAAGCCCCTTCAAGAAGTTATGGTCTATAAAAGTACTTTTTTTAATCAAGGTTTTTGTGTGGTTGCTGTTCAGGAATAGCAATTTGACTAGTGATAACGTACTTATTAGAGGGCGGTAGGTACTGAGAAATGTTTATTATGTAATGAGAAAGAGTCAGTTGATCATTTGCTTCTATCTTAATAGTGCGGACGTAAGTTGTTTATTGGTGTGGTTTTGAGCTGTCTTGTTTTCCGGTAAAACACAGAAGAGCTTTGCTTTTCATTTTATTTGAGCTGTTGTTGGTGATGTTAGAGCAAAGTTTCACTATGAATCTCTGATATGTTTCCAGAACCTGAATGTACTGTTTTATCAGTTTCATGCAAATGAAATTGGGGAAAGTGCCCCTACATTAGAAAAAGAAGGTAATTGTTATAGTTCAGTAGAAAAATAATGGAACCTTACAGGTAATTCCAAAATTTGAAACTACACATAGACCAAGTGAATGGTGGAAAATTGAACTATGTGCAGGAGCGATGAACTGTAACATAATAACTTACTTCTTCGATAATGTCTAGCTTCTCCATTTCTACATGAACATCATTAGCAGGCCTATCGGCTAGTTCGTTAACAGCTATCTTTCTCCAAGTGGGATTCTTCCTTAGAAGACGTTTGACTATAGAAATGGGACTTGATCTGTGTCCAACTGCAGAAGCATGGTCAAAATAATATGCAACAGGAAGCAAAACCAACCACTCGACAATAATAATGATCAGCACATTCCTCATTCCATTTGAATCATCACTTAGATCACTCCATCGCATGCCAGGATTTCCTGTTTCCGAAGCCCTAATGGCATATTGGCTAAGCTCATATAATCCTCGGTATAAAGAAAATGCAGGTATTATCTCCAGAACTGTAATCCAATGTGCTGCAGTAACACAAGAAAATATTACACAATAATTTCATCCTGGCTTACCACAAGATCATAAAACTGGAATAGACAAGACTGGGTCCAAAAATGGATGGTATATATTTCATCAGAAAAATGGTATTTACTTGCTAAGGCATGGATAAAACTATAAAAAAATCTATTAACAAGTTAATTTCTACTTTCAATAAGTAGAAACCTAAAAAAAAATTCAATAATCACTGAACTTACATGGAAATTTTCCACCTTCAATAAAATTGCGAATAAGAGATCCTGCCATTAACCCTGATCCAAATATGTACAAGTATGCAATTGCTGGTATAAATAAGACAAGAATCAGAAACATCACACATCTTTCAGAAATGAACAATAGGATGCACACGGAAATAAAATGGCACAGTTTTTTATACCTTGAGCGGTATTAACTTTTGAAAAGAATGCTGCAGCTAGGAAGGATAATACAATCTGCAGGTTAATGAAACTGAAGAGGAAAACAAACTGGATACTGTAGTCGTTCTCCTTGAAAAAACTTAGACCTTCAAAGTAACAACTCATTAGATAAATGACTTGATAACTACTATTTTGTTCAAACAGCCATAGTCGGATAACTTGTTACCTATGACGGATCCAAAAATGACAAATAACAAAAGATACACTGTAGACAAAGTAAGGAAGTAGGCGTAGTAGATAATCCAGTAAGGGCCGTTCCCAAGCCCGTGCATTTTCATCATTGTTCGGAGCTTTTGTTGCTTCTCATATACAAGGTATGTCAGCATAACCTGTATTACAACTCAAGAGGTTCAAACATTGCAGCCCATTTACTCTGTGTAACTTTCTATGGTATGCTAGATATCCTGTTATATTCAATCCAATTTCTAGTAATAAAAAAATTTATTGTCAACTCTGATACCACTTACCGGGAAAAGCAATGCGACAACCCATTCAAAAAAGAGAGGACCAGCAAGAGAAGAAAAATCAATCGTCAGACGAGTTGCTTGCTTAGGCATTTCTTTTGAGAACTCGAGCAACATTTTTATGCCTGAACCTTGACCTTGTAGAAATTGGAGATAGGCATTTGAGACCTACAAATATGTCAAGCAATATGTCATTGGGGGATTGATTTTTGTATCTCAGCGGGCTGATAATTAATAGTGATGACTCAGTGTTGTTCTCGATGAAGAACATAGAACTCACCGCATTCAGTGATCGTGAAACACGCAGAAGTCCAAATGGCATTGGAATATAAGAGATATTCTGGTAAGTCGAGTTATAAATTGCAAGCACATTGAAACGCTTCTCGTTTGAGTCCTGGAAATCATAGGCTATAAAGCAGAAGTAGTTAGTGTTACACGTGCGTTAATGCCCACATGTAATGAAACAACAGTAATGTAGGCATGGAGAAGGAAAGGTGACATACCCATTGCAACTTCACTTATCCCTTCCCCAATTTTCCCTTTCCGGTAACCCTTAAATGTCTCCTCATTGATTGTTATTGAACTATTCCGCCACAAGGGTAGACCTTGAACACATTTTATCTCTGCTAAACGAAATTTGGAAATTCAGATATGAACCTTTTAAACCAAACACTCAGAAGAGGCACATAAATTATAATACACAGAGCATCATTGAGGGAATGTATAGAATTCAGCTCAAAAAAGGGAATGTATAGAAGTTCATGGTTCTCGCGAAATACACAAATATTGGAATAATTATGCTAGATCATTACAGTGAGAAGAGAAGTAGCAATACTTTACCTTTCTGAACATTAACAGCATCAATGGTAGTGTGGACCGTAACTGAATCCATGGGCTTGCATTGAGATTGAAGTACATAAATGGGTGCACCCGAGATAAAAGCAGGATCAATGAAGCCCGTAGAAGTACCTGGTACATCTGTCCCCTGAAATTACATGATAAGAAAGCAAGTTTCGAACTTTCGACCAGCGGTTTTCCATACAGAAACATACGTAGAATTAGAAGTAGTAATCTGGTTATTTTAACTTACAAGGAGAAGAGTAGATATGCTTGTAAAATCAGAAAGATTTGTAAGTGGCGAATCTATGAACATGTTCTGCATGACACCTGTCAAACAAACAAGCAAAACTGATGGTTAGACAAATATGGTATATTAAAAGAGTGTACTATCACCCTTATTTTCGTTGTTACTGCGAACAAAGAAATTAGTGTACAAAACGGAAAAAATTCTTCTAATTCCAATAGGCTAAATGACTCTGGGGGATTAAAAATATGTAAATTATACATATTACAGATTACTTACTGGTAGATAGACTTTCATTTGTTCCCGTGAAGGGTATACTGGCCGGGCAGGATTGTGATTTTCTGCATGACCCATCCGGAAGGCCTGTGAACAATTTAGAGGAATCCTGGATGGCACGATACTCGGGGCGGGGCACTTGCAGGAGAACAGGCCATTCTGGAGGATTTGGTATAGGGCAACTGCCAGCCTGATCCAGTGTAGAGTACTGAATTCCGCACACATTTTGGCACGGAACTGAACCATTCACGTTAACACACTTGCAGCCACACTTGTATTTTGGTTTATCCAACAAATTGTTGATGACTCGTTGAAGGATACTGAGCAATAGACAGAGGTATATCGGAACTATTATTAGCCGAATGGTTGCCTTCCTGTTACGTTTCTGCAAGATGATGAATGAAACATGGTTTGACACCTCTTAGCACAAGCCCAGAAATCAGCATATAATTAAAGAAACTAATGTTGATTGCCCGCAAATGGACCAAATTTGGCCGCTTTAACAGCAGATTTTGGCAACTTCACCATAAAATAAATGTCATTCACAATTCCGTAGTACTACCTTCGTTTCGAAACGGAAATGCTGGACGTACGGAAATTTGGTTACGGAAGGACCTTACGGAATGAGGTGGAAAGCCCGGGTTGGTGCAAATCTAATTCGTTTCCTTGATTTCAGGGCGTAATCCCTCTGATTTTCGTCCACGTCTGTCCGTAACTCAATTCCGTAAGAAAACAGCCCGTAGCTGTAGCATTACTGGTTTCGAAATATAGCTTTCTACAAATGGCTTATATTTCGGAACCAAGGTAATAGCAAAAAACCTAACCTTTCATTGCTTATATATAAATAAGCCTACGACGTCAAATCACCAGATACCCAGCAAATCTATTTGTAGTTACTATTGCGAACAGGAAAACCTACCCGAGTATTTCGTAATTCGTACCACTGCGAATCCCAAAATGAGCACGAAAAAAAAGACTGAAGAAAATGGAACAACGGGCGGGCATGGATCAGACCTGGAAGATGAGATTTTTGCGCAGGAGGGCATTGGTCTGCGAGGCGAAGCTCGGTGGCCTCGATGCGCCGCCGCCAGCAGCAGCAGACCCGCCGCCGGCCGAGGAGGGCTCCATTTACGGGCCAGCAGTTCTTGGGTTTCTCTTCTCTCCCCCTTTGACCGAACTTGGGTAAAGGGGCACAAGTCCACCATTAGCCGTTATAAGTAATGAGGGGGATTTATATGTAGTATACTGCCCAGGGAGATGCTTCCCGCCACAAAAGACTATTTTATCTTGTTTTCAACCAGCTCTTCTTCTTCGCAAGTGCATCGTTGAACATCCAAAGAGGTTGGAGGGAGTAGTCCTCTTCCTAGTGTGGAGTATAAAATTAGGAGACACTAAAATGCATCATATCAATTTTCCCTCTATTCATTCCAACGTGTATGAGTCCGATACAATTTAGAAACCTATAATTTCTTTGTTTTTCTAGGGATATAATTTCTTTGTTTATAGTTTAACGTTGGATGCTAAACTTAGGGGTATGTGCATCCCTATGGATCTACAGTACAGATTTTGACTTCACCAAAATAAACTTCAATTTCAGAGCCTCTTTTGTTTATATGAGTTTCCAAAAAAAAAAAAGTTGTGAGTGAGCACCATGACCGTGCACATCCACACTTTTTGGAATTTTGCTTTTTCATATCTTTTAGGCTATATAATATATGGATTTGAAACTTTGCAAATCACTGGAAAATAACAACTAAAATGCGGGAAAAATAGCTCAGATTTTTGTACGATTTTATATTTTTAAATATCTAAAATTTAGAACAAATTCTTTATATATATATATATATATATAAAGTCATAAAATAGTATTCTTCGCATATTCTAATTGTTATGTTTTAGTGATCTGCAGAATTTAAGTTCAAAAAATGTATGATATGAGGGATAAGAAAAGGAGTAATTTTTTGAAAGGGAAAAAGGAGTTAACGCAGATCTTGATGCACCTATGAACAATGCAGATAAAAGTCCGCACTTAGCACCTGCTTAGTAAGTCCCCTCTCTTCCAAAAGAATGAGCTTTTCCTGTTTTGTGCTCCTTGTGGTGTAACCAAACCTGATGTTAATACATCTCAAAATACATTATTTTAACATTTATTTTTCATACTACTACATTTTTATGATCCTATGAATCAACCCTTGGTGGGTCCACGTTTACTTGGAGTCATGGAAAAATCTATGCAAATCTTAAGAATCTTGGATTGTCAAATTAATGGCAGTATGTAGTGTGCATGCTAGTGTGGACTGTTCTACGTGTGTAGTGGGTGCCCTTTCTCTTAATAACGAAGGAAAAAAGTTTGAATAGTCTCATTAGCCAAGAAGAATAAATAACAGAGGAAAATTGGCATAAACGGCCACAAATTGCCGTCATCTTGGCTACCCAAACGAAGCACACACGCATCTAGGAAGACCACCGTCGAAATTGGCATCGCTCATTTTTATCGCTCCTCCTTGAGTCAGCTACTTCGTTTTCACATTTGATGTCCACCAATGAATGCCTTTACTTGTGGTCACGGGCCTACCAACTAGTGGCGGAACTAGGGGAGAAAGGGTCATGCCCCCAGCCACCCACCCCCTAAGTGAGGATTGACATGTTTGATCCTGCTAACCTTGAATCATGGCTCCGCCCTTGCTACCAACGCTCTCTAGTCACTAGTAGGAAAAAGCTCATCTGTGGCCCACCTAAAACCATATTCTGTGGCGCACCGTGCGCCACAGAATTCTCGCCGCCACAGAATTCTCGCCACATTCTGTGGCGCACCTGCCCATGCGCCACAGAAAGAGAAAGTCTTATTTATGTGGTGCGCCATAGAATTTTTTTTTGAATTTCAAAAAAAGAAATGGTGGCCAGATCTAGATCTTCATCTGGGGTCGCCGGATTTTTTTTAAAAAGTTGCTGGAGGTCGCCGGAGGTGGGTGGGTTGGTGGGGTTGGGTGGGATGGGAGGTGGGTGGCGGAGGAGGAGGCTGTCACGAGGTGGGTGGAGGAGGAGGAGGCCGGCCGGAGTGGGTTGGTGGAGGAGGAGGCCAGCCAGAGGTGGGTGGAGGAGGAGGAAGCCGGCCAGATTGGGTGGAGGAGGAGGAGGAGGAGGCCAGCCGGAAGTGGAGGAGGGGGAGAAGTGAAGGTCGCCGGAGGAGGAGGCCGGCCGGAGGTGGAGGAGGAGGAGAAGGAGAAGTGAAGGTCGCCGGAGGAGGAGGTCGCCGGGTGAAGGAGAGGAGGGAGGAGATGTGGAGAAGTGGAGAAGTGGAGAGGGGGAGAAGTGAAAAGTGAAGTGCATGAGAGGAGGAGGGCATCAGCAAATTCAAAATGCCGAGCTTAATTCTGTGGCGATGCGCCACATAAATTTTTTTCTTCGAATTTTCTATTTTCCAGGAAAAAATCTCGAATTTGCCATAACTTTTTACTATTTTCAAATTTGGCGATTCTAAAAAATTTCCAACCAGGCAAGCCCAGGTAAATTCTGATGTAGAATTTTCTTCCGGTCATTTTGATATATTGTGCGTTTTTTTCGAGTTCGTATGCAACCACAAATCCATTTTGATGATTTTGCAACGCAATTTTACAACAAAATGTCGAAATTCATGTTTGTTAATTTCCAGTGGTACTAGATAACATAATACATGGGCACCTCGAAGAATTTTATTTTTTAAAATTTCTATCTATTTCTTTTATATTTTACAAACCTAAAAAAAGGCGATCGATGGGGGGTGGGGGTGGAGTTGCGTGGGGAGCAAAAAAAACTTCTGTGACGCATGAAACTCATGTGCGCCACAGAAATGTGTATTTTCTGTGGCACACCATCCCACATGCGCAACAGAAAGACATATTTATGTGGCGCACCTAATTCTGTGGCGCACGTGGGATGGTGCGCCACAGAAATAATGAAACCAATGGTTGGGGGTGAGACCCACCTTTTTCTGTGGCGCATATGAGTGAGGTGCGCCACACAAATACGCTATTTCTATGGCGCACATTGTCTGGTCTGTCACAGAAATAAATTCTGTGGCGACGTAAAACTGATGCGGCACAGAATAGCATCCCATCTATAAGCCTTTTCCTACTAGTGAGTCGAGCCAAGCAGGATTTTTACTTTAAATTATCAGTACATTCTTTTCCTCGGCAAGGAATGACAGTCAAGCTCACTTGTAAATCTACCAATCATACCACTAAAGGCCATGCAAAGTCAACGAGTTGACCAGCACCACAGCCCCTGGGATCTAGATCCATCACGCTAGCTAACTCTGACACCCAACTCAAGGTGAACGCTAAGTTAACGCGTGATTTGCCTTGAAAAATAAATTTTGCTTAAAAATAAATTGGTGGCTTGCTTGATTGAATTTGACTTCGGCCCTTTCATAATTCTCTCGTGATTTTTGAGTTGAAACTCTTTGTATTGGAGGCTGCCACTGAAACTTCCAACGTCTTGATATACGCGGTTAGTTGATTTTTCAGCTAATCTGACATGTACAGTTGCACACGGCTAATTTACCAAGAAACACCTGCCGTGTAAACTCTGCGCTATCTTGAAGAACCCAAATCAAGATGAGATCCGAGCTCGATTGACCGGAAACCGCACCAACCGTCTAAATCAACAAGAGAATGCACTTGGCAACCTGCGAGAGCGTTGAGCAGTTGAAATTTGAAACAATTGAGATTTTATAATTTCCACCTAGACTTCGATATAGAAATACACTAATCAGTCTCGTTGACTTTACACCAGTCGTTGCGTTGCCCCAGGCACAAAATCCCCAGATCATCTGGACCAGATGAGATCTGCACGGTCTCCTTCTCTCTGCATTTGATTGGGAATGGATTATGCGTCAGTCTAAGCATGATGATCCATGGTTCCGCGTTCGAATAGGCAATATTATCTGTTTGACATTGGGGTGCAGTTCACTGCGATGACGTCCGACTAATCCTCTACGTCACATCTAGCAACCCGGCCGATATACTTTTTTTCCATAGAAAATCTAAAGGTGTGTTTGGTTTGTGTCCAAGATTGAGTAGCCAATATTTTGATTAAGCTATTTCTTGCCTACAAGGCTACAAGTTGGTCAACATTGGCTAAAAAAATGAACTATAATTCACAGTGGAGCTTTGACAACTATTCGAACAAGAACCAATCTTTTAGCTATAACCAAAACAATTGGCAGGGTATGCTTTGGTAGTAATCCAAACACACCCTAAGTCTTTTATTCGTAGTCTTTCAGGTGGTAATATTGACCATCAGCTTCTGTACATATGTGTTATCTTTTTTTTTTGGAAGGAATACATATGTGTTACCTACTTACTTCACATTCAAATGATCACCCTTTCGCCAACTCCTTCACTCGGGACACCATGGGATAGGGTTTTCGTGCCACCCGTTGGTGCCTCTGCTGCTGATCTACCTTGCATCCTGTGGTCTTAGGGTCATGGAGGAGCAGTGGATCTCGGTCCGTGCCAGCAGGAGGGCTCCATTGCTTGACTTTTTTTTGCAATTTGGTTAGGGTTTGTGACATGATCTAGAAGGCGTGGCGGTGGCTCCTTGAAGATGGAATAATGTTCTCCGCGCCTTTCCCCCATCCCAGCGATGCATCTAGCATCGTTAGAGGGCCTGTGGAGATGTGTCTCTAGCGGATCTCACTGGGGATTTGGTCCATGTTCCTTCTTATCTATGTTTATCTTTATCGCAACGGTTACAGCTTTCCTGCATTGGTTCTTCAGGGTCTTAGCGCGGTGACTTTTTATTTGTCTACTAAAAAAAGCTCTACGACGATAAGTTTTGATTGGCTCGAGTGAGGAAGGGGTCATGGTGGCGGCGCACCTTCGGCTCGCTCGAGTGCTTGTAGTCGTTAGGTAGTCCAACGACATGTTTGTAATTTTTATTACCTTTAGCATTCTTTGTAATGCAGTTGAAGATTATGAATAGATGATAGATCGGTGGACTTTTCGTATAAATCTAAATTTCCTTTCTAAAGAGGCTTACATTTCAGAAATGGAGGTAATATATTATAAAAAAATCTTGGATCATTACTTTGATATTTTAGTTGTTAAATTTTTTTGGGCTTATCGATGGTTAAATTTAGAATCGTTTGACAAGTCAATATGCTAAAATGACTCACATTTTTAGGTTGGAGGCAATATTCGTATTTATTTATAAGCATGGCATTGGGTTAAATTTGCCTTTTCCCTTCTTTTATTTCCTCTTCATTTGCATTTGTCTGATACTTTTTCCGGTATTATTTGTACATAGCATATTATAAAAAAAATTACTTGCAAAAATTAGGACTTACTAAAAAAAAGCACATATGACCGACCAAATCGATTAATCGGCGGATAAGCGATTAATCTCCATTTTAAGACCGACCGGTAAGCGACCGATAAGTTAACGATTAACGATTTTTTGAACATTAACTACAACTGTGCCTTACCACACTTTTGTTAACTCCATGATTCACATTTGGTAGACTCAATTTGTCGCCAAGAACCACCACAATTTATGCTATTTTGTTCAACACATTATGGTAGTAATAAGCCATAATTTGATTAAGGTTAGTCATAGTAATCTTAACCACTAATTAAACATGTTGTATGTCCACGAGGCCCGGCTCCCAGGGGGAAGATGTGGCTTTGTGCCGTCCAGTTAAAGCTGACTCTACTGGGTTTGGTTCGTCTCTCCGCCGCTAGATCTGGCCTTCTTGCAGTGACTCCCATTTGAGGATCTGTTTTTTTTCTTAACAATGTTTTATCAATACTAATGCTTTATTTCACATTTTGGCAAAACTATTTTGAAATCTGACCCCTGATGTCGGCATCAATGAAGATGGAGCCGAAACAGTGCAGGTCAGCGCCAAACGTCTGCGACGCCGAAGCAAGGTCATCGTCAGAGGGGACGTTGAACCAGTTAAACAATATCATGCCAAATTTGCTTGGCCCTGGCCTGCATAAATTCGATTTTATTCTCGTTGACGTTGAACTCAGGGGCAATACTTAGAAATAATTTCGTCGAGAGATCGGCTGAGGCATTGTTTTGCTAAAGGGTCAGATATGTAATAAAAAACACCTAATCAACGGTTGTCTAGTTGGTGGTGGACTAGGTAGGGCACCTATTCGTGTAGCAGGGTTTCACAATGATTGGATCAAAACTTTATCTCTAATGCGTGACAAGAGTCATTCAAATGCGCATGAACAATCCGGTGCAGTCTTTTAGTGCATATGAAGTAGGTGTCATATTCCTCAACAACGAACACAATGCCCATGAACAACTCCTTGTTCGGCCTAAATCCTCGTTGAAAATCCTTGGTGGTATGTGTTGCGTCGTTTTTAAAGTAGTTGGAGCCAGAAACATAGTCGACAAGCCGATGTGGGTCCTTGTTCTTCGCCTTCCCAACCCTCGATCCACCACGCCGAGGGTTGACGTTGTTCTGCTCTCGAAGATGGAGGAGATTGGTCAAGATCAAATACCGATGTTGTTGGTCAGCAACATCCTCCTCCTCCTTCATCAACAACTCCATTATCATCTCGTTCGTCGCATCGCAATCCATTGCGGCAATATGCCTAACACCTTGTTGGCGGGGGCGAACAAACGATGCTGCCGTCTGCGATGAGTCAGGGGGTCGATGGGGGGCGTGTGCGGCTGCCAAGGGGTTCCACGCGTGAAATCCTATGTGGACTGGAGTGTCAGCACTCCTGAGCTTCACATTGTGCCGTCTAGTTTTGGGGGGAGGCGGGAGCCTGTTTTGTGCCCGACATCGCAACAAATCTATGAGGAATGCTATTAGAGCATCTCCAGCCGCGTCCCCCAAAGGGATTTGGGGCGCGCCAGACAAAAAACGTTCCCAGTCGCGTGCCCCAAAGCATCTTTTTGTCCGGGGCGGCCCAATACGGTGCTGAAAGGATCGTATGCCGCACCTAGAGGGGGGTGAATAGGTGCTAACCAATTTTTAGTTCTTTTTCAATTTAGGTTTGACACAAGGGTAAATTCTCTAGATATGCAACTAAGTGAATTTACCTATATGACAAGGTTATCAACTAAGCAAGATATAGCTACGCAATATATAGGAGATAGAGTGGGATAGAGGTAACCGAGAGTGTAGCACGCGTTGACACGGAGATGATTCCCGTAGTTCCCTTCCTTTGCAAGAAGGTACGTCTACGTTTGGAGGAGTGTGGTTGCTACGCAAGCCAAACCAACAGCCACGAAGGCTTCACTCAGATCTCCTGTGAGCAACGCCACGAAGGCCTAGCCCACTTCCACTAAGGGATTTCCTCGAGGCGGAAACCGGGCCTTTACAAGGTTCTTGGGGCACACATCCACAACTGAATTGGAGGCTCCCAAATCTGTAACAATACAACAATCAACAACAACACATCAACAACAAATCAACTAGGGAACCAAATAGGAACACTAGCATGAGATCCCTCAAACAAGTGAGGGGGAAATGAAGAACGCTTCGGTGAGGATGTAGATCGGTGGCTTCTCCTTCGAATCCCCAAAGATCAAGAGCTTTGGTTGGGGGAGGAAGGAGATCTTGCAAATCTTGTGTTTCTTGAGGTGGCTCTAATGGTGGTGTAGCTTGGCAGAATTCTTGAGCAATGATTGAGCAAAGAGGTAAGGAAGAAGAAGAGGGGTATAAATACCCCTCCCCAAAATCCAACCGTTGAGCCTTCCGGGGGGCCGGATAATCCGCCCCCCCCGGATAATCCGGCCGCAGGTACAAAACTATGACATTGTCCGGTCAAATGTCCGGCCCTATGCCAGAGCCACTTTTCTTCCAGTCCTTAGCCAAAAACGGGGGGGCCGGATATTTCCAAAATATCCGGCCCGGATATTCCGGCCCTGGTACAATACCGGGACAATATCCGGGCAAATGTCCGGCCCCCATACTGAGCTGCTTTTCCTCGAAGACTTAGCCAAAATCAGGGGGCCGGATATTTCAACAATATCCGGCCCGGATTATCCGGCCTACCCAACATTTTCAGATATCTTTTGGCAGATGATCAAATCCAACACACATGAATAAATATCTATGTAATCCCTGTACCACTTAAACAATCATTAGTGTATCACATACATTGACATCAAACACTCAAAACATAATATGAGAGATGTTCTTTCAATCTCCCCCTTTTTGGTGTTTGATGACAATATACGGATTTGCAAGAGAATAACTATAGAGATAAACATGATGGCAAAAACATAGAGGCACTCCCCCTACATGTGTGCATATAAGTAATTTGCATTTGAATACAAATACACAACACATAGGATTGAGTTGCCTCAACACTAGAGATATCCATCATGAGCTCTAACACGAGACATAAACAAATATGAAGTTGAGATAGGATGCAAGAAGTCATACCCATGTGTAGATATAAGATACGGAGATATAACATCACACATAATATAGCATCCTTGATCTCAACATATAGAAATCCGAAAACCATAACAATGTCTCACACTTAACAATGTCTCACACCACATAGCACATAGTTTTAAACGGGACACAACCAAAGCAAATAGTGCAAATACGAGGGAACACAAGCAATAAAGGAATGGTAAACGCAAATGCTTGTGCCCAAACCATGCAAATCCCCGAGATAGTTCCTAATAGAACACTTCTCCCCCTTTGGCATCGAAACGCCAAAAAGGGGACAAGCGCGATGCTACTCGTCCCATGGGAATCACTCGGAGGCATAATCATCATCGGACTCGTCTGCCGCTTCCTCTTCATCCTCATCAGTGTCAGGTGCATCCGGGGAGCGGCGAGAGGTGTTGGACCTTTGAAGGCAGTCATCAAGTTCACTCCATGGAACCTGTGCAGAGTGCCATCCACTGTAACCCTGGTGAGCTGGAGGCTGAGGCGGGGGTCCTTGATCACCACTGAGCTTGTGAAGAATAACCGCCTGAGTGTGCTTAATCTCAGAACGCTCTCGGCTAGCAGCATAGTTTTCCTTGTGTATCTCAATGTTCATGCACAGGATGTGACGCTGAAACCAACTAAGCCGGCTCACTTGCTTCCTCATAGCCGGGACATCAGGGTGACGAGCAGGAGCAAAGCCACTAGAGCGAGCATCACGCATGAAAGTGTCAGGAGCAGGTACGGCTGAAGAGACTGGCTTAAGCTTGTAGGGCTTCTTGACATGGTGCTTCACCAAAGGATACCCACTTATGTCTTCATCAACCCCAGCCACAGAGTTGTTGATGAGAAGCTGAATGTAGGGTGCATAGGGTATGGTGGTCCGGGAGACCATGGCATCATGGATCTCATGGAAGATAAAGTCCATGACATCAAGAGTGTAGTCCCGTTCTTCATTCACATCACGAGCACACTTATAGCTGAGGTGCATAAGGTCCACAAGGGCTCCCCGAAGAGCATCATTGTTGCCACCACTTGGGCAAATGGTTGCCCGAAAGAACCGAAGCAACTGACTGTATATGGGAAGCAGCCCCTTAGCTTGACCAATTTTTCCCGCTGAGGTATAGAGATGCACAAGAGCATTCTTATCTGTCTGTTGTGGTCCATGAAGTCGACGACCCCCATCAACAGGAACTCCAAGATAACCAGCAAACTGGCGCAGAGTGGCACTGCAGTGAGTGGAGCCAGTCATCCATTCCATGGTGTGTTCCTCATCTTTCCTGATTGCCAAAGTGGCAAAGAACTGCTTCACCAAATCTGGGCTAAAGTCACACTGAATCTTCATGATATCATGCAAGCCCATTGACATAGGCACCCCAAATGGGCCTGCCATAGGTAGTACCCGGGATTTACTGAAGGCCCACTATCCGAAGAATAAGAAGATTCGGGAGCCCAAGATGTATTAAGGAAAGCTAGAGTTGTAATAGAAATTATTATTTGTAATCTGGCGGGATGAGTTAGAAACCGTCCCGAACTCTGTAACTTGTACAATACGAAACCCTCGGCTCCACCTCCTATATAAGGGGGAGTCGAGGGACAAAGAAAGGATCGAATCTTGTCAACATAACCCTAGTTTTCATAATCGCCGAGTACTTTTCGCCTAAACCTTCGAGATCTACTTGCCCTCTACTTCTAACAAAACCCTAGTCTACAATCTGTAGGCATTGACAAGTTAATCCTTTGTCAATTGGCGCCGTCTGTGGGGACTAGAGGCTGCAAGGATCTGATCTCGATGGCACGTTCAAGATCTTCGACTTCATCAACAGCAAGCAACGCGATGGATCGAGGTAACAAGGGAAAAACTGATCTATTCAATTTTATTCCTCACCCGCCCTCCCGTATGGATGCATGTGCCTATCTGGAGGAGCCCATCGTCATGACGTTCGGAGAATTCCGATTTGGCGTCAACAAGGAAGGATCCTACCGTCTCGAAGTTCCGATCTCGTCGGAATTTTCAGCGATCGACTCCAACTTTTCGTCGAGTGACGAGGAGTTTTCGTCGACATACTTCGTCGACAACAAGGCAAGCGGAAAGCTCGCCAAGATCTTCAGCAACACATCCTTCGAGTCATCTGCGGACTCCTTTATAAGCAGCGACTCCGACAGCGTCGACAGCTTCAACTTCATCGACAAGTCTGCGCCATCGGAAAGGTCTTCACCACTCTATATGATGGTGTCACCAGTCCCGACAAAAATCAATGCACAAAATATCATCAGATCTATGTGGTAGAAGGGGCAGGCACATCAGACCCGCCAACATCAGAGGCTTTCGACGAATTGGGAAATCCATACGTCGATCCCGCTGATCTCAGACATGGTCTAGGCACCAAATATCCTGGATCCACAACTCGCGCAAGAGTACAGCTCCCGCAAAGTGCGTGGGATAGGGCTGCGAAAGCCATGGATGGTTCAGAACCCATGACCAACACCGCTACTGCACAAGAACTTCAAGCATATCAATATAGACTTGCTCGAGTAAGCAGAGAGTTGGAAAAACAGACAGCATCCTTGAATAGGAGAAAAGAAGCAGCTTCTGCATCAAGCAGACGCCGGGCAGATTTAAGTCGCCTTTCAGGAAATACAGGAGATAGTCACAGAGAAGCTCGGAGGAGAGCAATGTCTCGGCTGCAAAACATACCTGAAGCAGAAAGAGGAAACATAATCCAAAATCTCGACATGTCCTTTATGTCGATCGACGAAAGAGGAAATATCATCCCGAAAACGCCAGAGGCAGGTTACATGGCAACACAAGCATACATCTTGGCGTCCAGACCACCTCCTGGGGACCCGAGAGAACCATTGTTCAATATGGCAATGGCTGGAGTAGGGGTTATGGGAACAGCGTTTGCAACAACGCCTCCCGAAGAAAATCCCAGACAAAATAGTCCACGACCCGCTGCAGCAGTTCAAGACCCACCAAGAGCAAGTGGAGCAAGAGACACAGCAGTCCAAGTAAGGGTGGACAGAGCGCGACAAGAAAGGAGGGACCGTCAGTACTCGCCAGAGCTTGCCGACGAAGATATGTGTGGGCTCCCATGCTTTACGAGAAGAGTGCGAAAAACTCGAGTCCCAAAAGGGTTCAAGTTACCCGAGAATTTCAAGAAGTTCGACGGCCTACAAGATCCCGAGGATTGGCTCGTAGATTATCTCGAGATGGTGAAACTGGTAGGAGGAACCAGAGCAACAGCTATGCAAAGTATCCAAGTTCACCTGAGTGGTGCCGCAAGATCTTGGATAAAGAAACTCCCTTTGAACTCCATCGACAGCTGGGAAACCTTTGAGGACATCTTCGTGAAGAACTTCCGATCCACCTGCAAAAAACCCGCGTCGTTGGAAGAATTACGAGCGTGTCGACAAAAACATGACGAGTCGATGAGAAAATATATACAGCGGTGGAACATTATCAAAAACTCGGCAGAAGACATATCTGACGAGAGGGCAATAGATGCGTTCGTGGCAGGAATCCGACGAGCAGACTTCGTCGAGGACTTGGGAAGAACTAATCCCAGGACAATCTCAGCGTTGATGGAAATCGCTAACAAGTGGGCAGATGGAGAAGACGCAATATACAACAAACGACACAGGTCGCCAGAAGAGGATCGTAGTCGAAATTATCAAAATAGAAGGCGATTTTCTCGCCAGTTCTACAACAACGATGCTCCCGGCCATATATCGGCTGGTTTTCGGGGAAACCCTGGAGGAAATAGTCGAGATGATTATCAAAGGAGCAACGAGCAACAAGGCGACAATAGAGGTGATTTTCGCGGCAACAGACAAAATAGTGGACCAAGGATTCAAAGACCTTACGTGTCTCCCGAGGAGATGATGAACGGTCCGTGTCAAATGCACTTTTACCTCGACAACAATGGAAAGAGACAGTCAGGACATCTCCAGAAAGACTGCCGCAATTTTCAGGCAATGTTGCGAGCCGCAGGAATCGCAAATGCCCAAGCAAATAACAGAAATCCTCGGGAGCCAAGGAGCGAGATTCACCTTCCACCTCCTCCCGCAATAACCGAAGAAAATCGACACCAGCTCAGAATAGCGGCAGCACCACAACCACCCCCATATGTCGATCCCAATTCCAATGGCGCAGTTTTGATGATTCAGAAAGCTAGGCCGTCCAACAGGGCGCAGAAGGTCATATCTCGACAAGTGTTTATGGCAGAGAAGATGCCTCCACCAACAGTCGAGTATCTAAATTGGTCAGGGCAAGACATAGGCTTCACAATCGCGGATCACCCGCAGCAAGTTCCTCGACCAGGACAATCAGCACTTATTCTACCCGCAGTAATCGCTGGGTTCGACGTGTCGCGAGTTTTCATAGATGGCGGCAGCAGCCTAAACCTCATGTATGCAGACACATTGAGGAAGATGAACATATCCCTGGCAAACTTGAAACCAACTGACACACGCTTTCACGGGATCACACCAGAGAAGCCAAGTTACCCATTGGGCAAGATCAACCTCGACGTTCAGTTTGGAACCCGAGAAAACTACAGAATAGAGAACCTGGAGTTCGAAGTCGTGGATTTCCCGTCGCAATATCACGCTTTGTTGGGACGACCAGCGTACGCCAGGTTCATGGCAGTACCGCATTATACATATCTGTTGTGGAGGTTGCCTGGGCCTAAGGGACCTATCACAATCAAAGGAAGCTTTGCACTGGCCGATAAATGCGACAAAGATTTCCATCGACTGTCAGAAACTTTCGGGATGCAAGCAGAATATGCGGCACCTAGGCTCACTGATTATGATGTGCTGCCAGAGGTAGGAAGATCTAAGGAGCCAACTTTCAATATAAATAAAGATTCAAAAGAGGTACAGATCCACCCGACAGATCCAAAGAAAACGACGTCCATTGCTACAAACATGGATGTCGCATAGGAAAGCGCGCTCGTCGAGTTCCTCCGTGAGCACTGGAAAATCTTCGCATGGTGTCCAGCTGACATGCCAGGAGTACCCAGGGAACTTGCCGAGCACCACCTCAATTTGGATCCTCTTGCACGACCAGTAAAGCAACCTTTGCGGCGTTTTTCAGAGCCTAGCCGCAAAGCTATGTTATCAGAAATAGATCGACTCAAAGATGCCGGGTTCATCAGAGAAATATCTACAGAAGCCACATGGGTAGCTAACCCAGTGATGGTGCCGAAGAAACACACAATAGTCCTTCGCATGTGCGTCGACTTTACGTGTCTCAATAAACATTGTCCCAAGGATCACTTTCCCCTCCCAAGGATCGATCAAATCATCGACTCCACGGCAGGATGTGAACGTCTTTCCTTCCTGGACGCATATTCTGGTTATAACCAGATTAGATTGAAAGAAGAAGATGAAGCCAAGACAGCGTTCATCACACCTTATGGCGTGTTTTGCTACAAAACAATGCCCTTTGGTCTGAAAAACGCGGGAGCAACATATCAGCGGATGATGCAGAAGTGCCTAGCAACACAGATCGGGAAAAATGTACAAGTCTACATCGACGATGTCGTAATAACATCAAAGAAAGGGTCAACGTTGATTGAAGATTTGAAGGAAACCTTCGACAACCTCGACAAGTTCTGCCTCAAGCTGAACCCGACAAAGTGCTCTTTTGGAGTACCCGCAGGAGAACTTCTCGGGTTCTTAGTATCAGCAAGGGGGATTGAAGCTAATCCCGAAAAAATACAGGCCATCGTCACTATGAGAAAGCCAACAAAGTTGAAGGAAATACAACAGTTAACGGGGCGAGTCGCAGCTTTAAGCAGATTCGTCGCCAGGCTAGGAGAAAAGGCGCTGCCGTTTTATGCGTTAATCAAGCAAGGGGAAAAATTTCAATGGAACGAGGAAGCAGACAGAGCTTTCGAGAATCTCAAGCGAGCAATTTCGACACCGCCGATATTGGTGGCACCAAAAGAGAAAGAACCTCTCCTCTTGTACATTGCAGCTACACCTCAGGTGGTCAGCACGGCCCTAGTGGTCGAAAGGGAAGAAGAGGGCAAGCTTCATGGAGTTCAAAGGCCAGTATATTTCATCAGCGAAGTACTGTCGCCGTCAAAACAGCGGTACCCGCAATACCAAAAGCTAGCATATGGAGTATTCACGACAGCAAGAAAATTGCGACACTACTTTTCGGCGCACCCGATAATAGTGGTCAATGAGGCTCCCTTATCAAATATATTGAACAACCCAGAAGCCACGGGTCGTGTCTCCCTTTGGGGAATAGAACTTTCCCCTCGGGACATCACGTATGAAAAAAGAAAAGCAATAAAGTCGCAGGTCTTACCAGATTTCATTGCAGAGTGGATGGAGCTACAAAACACGGGACCCCCAGATTTGTCGAGGACTTGGACCATGAACTTCGACGGGTCCAAGAGATTGGAAGGTGCTGGAGCAGGCGTGATATTAGTTTCACCTGAAGGCGACAAGTTGAAGTATGTTCTGCGGATGACGTTCCCAAACGCATCTAACAATGAAGCAGAATATGAAGCTCTCATACACGGGATGAAGATGGCGAAAGCTTGCGGTGCAACCCGATTGAAAATTTTCGGCGACTCACAGTTGGTAGCTCAGCAAGTAATGAACCAATGCGACGCAGTCAACGAAAGTATGATAGCATACAAGGAGGTGTACAATGAGCTGGAGAAGCTATTCGATGGTTGTGAAGTAAACCACATCAGCAGGATGAGCAACGATGAAGCCGACGTTCTCGCAAACATCGGGTCACAATGCCTCGCAATCCCTCCAGGTGTGTTCTGGGAAGAGATTAGCGAGAGATCAACAAAGCCGGCAAAAACAAAAAAGGAGAAGAAAGAGAAAACATCGACTGTCACCAAGGGCACAGCAGAAGAAGAAGAAGAAGAGCAAGAACTAGTCATGATGGTACAAGTTCCATGGATGCAGGCCTACATATCATACATCCTAAGGAAAGTCATACCCGACGATCCAGTCGAAGCAAGGCGAATAATTAGGCGATCAAAAGCTTTCACTGTGGTAAAAGGGGAACTGTACAAACGCAGTATTTCGGGTGTGCTACAACGGTGTGTTACACCCGAAGAAGGAAGGATCATCCTAAAGGACGTGCATGAAGGAATATACCGTACGAGCGCCAGGAAAAGCGGAGGACGTGTGTCCCCCACTTGCACGACGTGTCAACGTGGTGAGAAAAATGGACCCACGAAGCAGAAAAAATTTCGGCTATTCATAGAGGTGAAGAGATTTTGACAAGGGAAAGTTTGTCGACACGCAAAACAAAAAGAGAATGGCGACAGGGTAAATTATTCGACTACTACTGGAGCCTTTGATCAAATACAAAGTTTTTGCCCAAATGCTCGGGGGCTACTTTGAAAAAATAGAAAATTTCGAGTATGACAATATAGCAATGGCGAGAGCCTATGACCAAATTCAAGAATTTGTTCATAGCCTCGGGGGCTACTCCCATCGGGAGCGCTGGTCGCGCACCCGATAAATATAAAAAAATCGAGAAGGATCATAAATATAGTGGCAAAGGATGCTAATCTGTGGAGCCTACACCCAAGCACAAGTTCTTGGCTGTAGCCTCGGGGGCTACTCCCATCGGGAACGCTGTTCGCGTGCCCGATGAATTTGATCAGAAATAAAGAAAAAAAGTGAGTATATTTCGAGTTACACAAATAACTCTACATATACTCCCATCGGGAAGACAAAATAAAGTCATAAATATGACTCAATAAAATGTGCTATTCCAAAGGCGAAAAGCACTCGACAATATATTCTCAGAACGCCAAAGTTGCGATCAATTTCTGAATGCCGCAAATTTGCGAAGGTAAGACCCCAGATCCGTTCTGCTGGGCGTGGCATCGCCAAAGACTGCGCTCTGCTACTTTTATCCGTATCAACAGATACGAAGAAAAATCCTAACGGACGCGTTAGGTACCCGATAAATTTGACTGGGACTCGACAGAATGGTAAGACCTTAAGCGGCGCCTGTCGAAGTTTACACCAGTATCCCGAGATCATGTCCAGGGACGTGATCTTGAAGTAGGTTTTTGCGGATTGCCACTAGAGCAGTTAACTAGTACCTGATCCGTCAGATGAACTAGCCCCAACTACCATTATCCCTGTACAATATAGAATTTTATGTGGAGTATGAATAAAAGCTCTCGAACAAAAATAAACGGGAGAGATTTTCCCTGACTCTACGATTCAAGCAAAATCTCGGGGGCTACTGACATAGGCACCCCAAATGGGCCTGCCATAGGTAGTACCCGGGATTTACTGAAGGCCCACTATCCGAAGAATAAGAAGATTCGGGAGCCCAAGATGTATTAAGGAAAGCTAGAGTTGTAATAGAAATTATTATTTGTAATCTGGCGGGATGAGTTAGAAACCGTCCCGAACTCTGTAACTTGTACAATACGAAACCCTCGGCTCCACCTCCTATATAAGGGGGAGTCGAGGGACAAAGAAAGGATCGAATCTACTGTCAACATAACCCTAGTTTTCATAATCGCCGAGTACTTTTCGCCTAAACCTTCGAGATCTACTTGCCCTCTACTTCTAACAAAACCCTAGTCTACAATCTGTAGGCATTGACAAGTTAATCCTTTGTCACCCATCTTTCCAGCTACCCAGATAGCATCTTCAAAGTGATCGTTGATTGCCAGAATGTCCACATCGATAGCTTGCATGGGTCTCAGATTCTTCATGGGCTCATAGATGTCCTTGTAGATGAACTCCTGCTCAGTGCACCAGTATCTCCTGCCCGCTATGTCTTCATCCCTTGGGACATCATCATACCAGTTCTTCAAGCGGATAGCGGAGTAAGAAACTGGGTCCATGGTCTTGTAGTTCTCCCTCACTTCCTTGTTCTTCCGCCTTGAAGTGACGGACTTGCGAGGTGCATTGGGGGCAAACTCATCACTAGATCGATCATGCCTTGAGCGTCTCCGACCACCCCGAGAAGCACCACCTGTGAGAAGCAAAGGCGGGTAGCAAAGGAAAGGTAATGCTCATAAGTCATGTAAGATACAGTAATATACTCGAGAAACATGCTATAAGTCGGTACAAATCTAGACATGATAGATTGAAGCCAAACTGCAGCGGCGATGAAGCTCCAGGCCGGATAATCCGGTGTCCCCTGGGGGCGGATAATCCGGCCCGGCCGGATAATCCGGCCAGCTCGGGGGGCGGATAATCCGGCCCTGCGAGATTTGCAGTTTTCCAATCAAAAGCTTGTCTAAGACTAGATCGGCCTCATAGCATGCAAGAGGAGTACATTACAAAAGGTTTGGAACAACTAGACACCAATTCCACCAAGAAAAGAGCACATATAAAACACAACATCTAGGGTTAGAGATTGTGAATCATACCCACATCCATTGTGGAAACCGCTTGGAGGAGAAGGTAGCTAGGGAGGAGATGCACCCGATCCACCCACGAACTCCGAGAGGGGGCGGACGGAGCGTCTCCGGCGAGGAGGAGGAGGTCCGGCGAACTTGAGAGGAGAAAGAGGAGAGAGAGGCGCGTGGGGGTGGTGTGAACCGTTTGCCCCCCCGCGGCCTCGTCCTCAACCCTTTCAAGATCTGCCCAGGCCGGATAATCCGGGGTCGCCTGGGGCCGGATAATCCGGGGTTCTGAAAAATTCCAGAATCACGGGGAATCCGTCCCATCTTTCGTTGGTTATTTGCAAGACTCATGTGTGATGCAATAAAGTATCACGTCACATATAAGGTGCAAATTTACCAATAAGATGGAGCAACCTAGATCATCCGACCGAAACACCTCAAACTCCAAGTTTTTACCAAACATGACAAATGAGCAAGATGGAAATGGCTTATGGTAGAGAGTAGGCTTAGGTTGTAGAAGATACAAACTGTTAATGGTACATGATCACTCAAGTTTGCAAGATATGAGCAAATAAGGCCAAACTAGAGTGATTTCCCATAAGAACATGGAGTTGTCAAATAAAAGGCGATAAGACCCAAATAACTCCAACTCTTCACAAAGAAGAGTGTGGTGGCCTAGGCCACCATATATGAGTGTTATGGCATGGCACCGCGAAGATGTATCTTGGGCCCAAAACCACTACTCATCATTGAAGCTCACATATCATTATATGATATAAAGAGAATGATTTTATTTAATGTTGGCATTATGGGGGGAGGGATAGCTCAATAGTTTAAACCGCACTCCCCCTATTTCCATGCCCACATCTAAACCAAATAAAGTTTTGAGACAAAGGTGTGTTTGCAAGATGGTCAAGCTATACTCCTTGAATCAATGATATTTAGCTCATTCCTCAAATAAGAGAACCTTGCTTCATCAAGAGGCTTCGTGAATATATCGGCAAGTTGATCTTTGGTAGGAACATAGATAAGCTCAATATCACCACGGGCAACATGATCCCTAATGAAATGATTCCGGATCTCAATATGCTTCGTTCTTGAATGTTGCACCGGATTATAGGCAATCTTGATGGCACTTTCATTGTCACATAATAGAGGCACTTTGTCACAAATGACACCGTATTCCTTTAAAGTTTGCCTCATCCATAACAATTGAGTGCATCCACTTGCGGCGGCAACATATTCGGCTTCGGCGGTGGAGAGAGATATACAATTTTGCTTCTTAGAAGACCAACACACCAAGGACCTACCAAGGAATTGGCAAGCCCCGGAAGTTGATTTCCTATCATCCTTGTCACCCGCCCAATCCGCATCGGTATATCCATTGAGAATAAAGCTTGAGCCCTTGGGGTACCAAATACCATATCTTGGGGTATCAACCAAATATCGAAAGATTCTTTTGAGAGCCATCATGTGGCTCTCCTTAGGAGAAGCTTGATACCTTGCACACACACCAACACTCAACACTATGTCCGGTCTAGATGCACAAAGGTAAAGCAAGGATCCAATCATGGAGCGGTATACCTTTTGATCCACCTCTTTACCATTGGGATCTAGTGCAAGATGACATTTGGTAACCATAGGAGTGGCCACGCCCTTCAACTCGGTCATCTTGAACCTCTTGAGCATGTCTTGGAGATATTTTGCTTGATTGATGAAGGTTCCTCCTCTCAATTGCTTGATCTCAAAACCAAGGAAGAACTTCATCTCTCCCATCATAGACATCTCAAACCTATCGGTCATAAGCTTTGAAAATTCATCATTGAAAGCTTTGTTAGTAGAGCCAAAGATAATATCATCAACATACAATTGGCAAACGAAAAGCTCCCCATTAACCCTCTTAGTAAAAAGAGTGGGATCGATTAACCCAACATCAAACCCACGGTCTACCAACAATTCTTTAAGGTGCTCGTACCAAGCTCTAGGAGCTTGTTTGAGACCATAAAGTGCTTTATCAAGCTTGTAGACATGGTTAGGAAAGTTGAGATCCTCGAACCCCGGGGGTTGCTTAACATAAACCTCTTCATGCAAAGGACCATTAAGAAATGCACTTTTAACATCCATTTGTTGCAACTTAAAGTTATGATGCGATGCATAAGCAAGAAGGATACGGATGGACTCAAGACGAGCCACGGGAGCATAGGTCTCTCCAAAGTCAATTCCTTCAACTTGAGAGAAACCTTGAGCCACCAATCTTGCCTTGTTCCTCACAATATTTCCAAACTCATCTTGCTTGTTCTTGAATATCCACTTAGTGCCTATAACATTGCGGCACTCCTTTGGCTTCTCTACTAAGGTCCACACTTTGTTGCGCTTGAAGTTGTTGAGTTCCTCATGCATGGCTTCCACCCAATCCGAATCTTCAAGGGCTTCAAATACTTTCTTGGGTTCCACAACGGAGATATAAGCATGATGATTGCTAAAGTTAGCCAATTGCCTTCTTGTGGAGACCTTTGCTCGAACATCACCAAGGACCTTGTCATGAGTGTGTCCACGAATTTCAAGGATCCTATCTCTTCTTGCTAGACGACGGGCCTCGATCTCCTCCTTGGTTTTTCTAGGCCTTGGAGGTGTCACTTGATCAACTTGATCATTTGGGTCCCCGTCTTGACCTTCAATTTGAGCTTCCTCAATTTCTTGAGAATGCTCATCCTCATGTGCTTGATCTTGGACAATGTTTGGTGAAGTGCAAATATCAAATGGTTGATCTTGAATGCTTGGTTGATCTTGTCCTTGATCTTGTTCATGAGAGGGAGGGTTTTCTTCTTGTTCTTGGGTTGGTGCATCATTAGCTTCAAGAGATGGGGTTTGTTGATGTTGAGAGGATGAGGGCTCCACCGTGGTAGAGCATAGTTCTTCCCGAGACGCCACACCGTGTCCCTCAATGGGGCGGAAAAATCCCACACCCATTCTTACTATGGCATCTTGAGGTATTTCATCACCTGCACATACATCAACTTGCCCCACTTGGGAGCTATCATTTTCTTCGAACCTCACACTACAAGATTCGATGATAATCCCGGAGGCTATATCAAAGATTCTATAAGTGTGAGATTCGGCACCGTAACCAACAAATATACCCTCCAAAGCTTTAGGAGCAAATTTAGACAAACGAACTCCTTTGATTTTGTAGAAACACTTACAACCGAACACCTTGAAGTATGAGATATTAGGCTTGTTGCCGGTGAGTATTTCATATGGAGTCTTGTTCAATCCCTTGCGGAGATAGAGCCGGTTAGAAGAGTGGCAAGCGGTGGAGATGGCTTCGGCCCAAAAGTTATAGCGGGATTTATACTCCGCCATCATAGATCTTGCCATATCCATAAGAGTCCGGTTCTTCCTCTCCGCAACACCATTTTGTTGAGGGGTGTAAGCAGCGGAATATTGATGACGAATCCCCTCATCACTAAGGAAATCATTGAGTGTGTAGTTCTTGAACTCGGAGCCGTTGTCACTTCTTATTGCCATAATGAGGAGGTTGTGTTGGCGTTGCACCTCGGTGGCAAAGTCAATGAATATTTGTTGAGTCTCATCTTTCGTCTTGAGAAAGTAGACCCAAGTGTATCTTGAGTAATCATCAACAATCACCAAGCAATGTTTCTTCGCACCAAGACTTGCATGAGTAACGGGACCGAAGAGATCCACATGAAGGAGCTCCAAGATCCTCTTGGAAGAGATGATAGTCTTGCTTGGATGCGGAGAGTCATGCATTTTGCCTTCAACACAAGCCCTACAAACACGATCTTTGGCAAAAGAAACACTTTCCATTAGTCCCACAATATGGTTCCCTTTGTGAAGACTTTGCAAAGTTCTCATGTTGACATGGGCTAGGCGGCGATGCCACAACCAACCCACATCCGCCTTTCCGAATAGGCACATCGCACTTGAAGTGGTGGTCCCCGAAAAGTCCACCACATACAAGTTATGTTCGCGATACCCAACGAAAGCGACTTTTAGAGTCTTGCTCCACAAGAGGACCACAATATCATTATCAATAAAGACGGCGAAACCCATCTTGCCAAGGGCGGAAACGGAAAGCAAATTGTAACCAAGGGTTTTGACAAGCATGACATCCACAAGTGTTATGTTGTGTGCAACCACAACCTTGCCAAAACCCAATACCTCGGATGTAGAATTATCGCCAAAGGAGACGGTGATATTGTTTATGTTGGGCCTCAACTCCTTGACGAGGTTCTTGCCGCCGGTCATATGACTTGTACATCCACTATCAAGTACCCATTTTGAACCTCCGGCGGCATAGTCCTACATGAGATCAATTCTTGGATTTAGGTACCCATTTCTCAATGGGTCCTCTTTTGTTAGCAACAAGGGTCTTTGGGACCCAAATAGACCAAGCAACATAACCATCATATGGGCCAACATATTTAGCATAAACATCACCATAATAATCTTTAAATAGAACATAGTGAGGGTTAGCATTTCCCGCATTATCATCATTAGTGGTGTGATACGTCTCCAACGTATCGATAATTTCTTATGTTCCATGCTACTTTATTGATGATACCTACATGTTTTATGCACATTATATGTCATATTTATGCATTTTGGAACTAACCTATTAACAAGATGCCGAAGAGCCAGTTTTCTGTTTTTGGTTTCAGAAATCCTAGTAAGGAAATATTCTCGGAATTGGACGAAATCTTCGCCCACGGTCCTATTTTTGCACGAAGCTTCCAGAAGACCGAAGAGATAACGAAGTGGGGCGACGAGGCGCGCCACCATAGGGCCGCGCGGCCGGAGGGGGGCTGCCGCCCTATGGTGTGGGCCCTCGTCGGCCCCCGACCTACCCTTCCGCCTACTTAAAGCCTCCGTCGCGAAAACCCCGTACCGAGAGCCACGATACCTTCCGGAGACGCCGCCGCCGCGAATCCCATCTCGGGGATTCAGGAGATCGCCTCCGGCACTGCCGGAGAGGGGATTCATCTCCCGGAGGACTCTTCATCGCCATGATCGCCTCCGGAGTGATGAGTGAGTAGTTCACCCTGGACCATGGGTCCATAGCAGTAGCTAGATGGTCGTCTTCTCCTTGTTGTGCTTCATTGTTGGATCTTGTGAGCTGCCTAACATGATCAAGATCATCTATCTGTAATACTATATGTTGTGTTTGTCGGGATCCGATGGATAGAGAATACTATGTTATGGTGATTATCAATCTATTGTTTATGTGTTGTTTATGATCTTGCATGCTCTCCGTTATTAGTAGAGGCTCTGGCCAAGTTTTTGCTCTTAACTCCAAGAGGGAGTATTTATGCTCGATAGTGGGTTCATGCCTTCATTGACACCTGGGATCGTGACAGTAGGTTCTAAGGTTGTGATGTGCTGTTGCCACTAGGGATAAAACATTGATGCTATGTCTAAGGATGTAGTTGTCGATTACATTACGCACCATACTTAATGCAATTGTCTGTTGCTTAGCAACTTAATACGAATGGGGTTCGGATGATAACTTGAAGGTGGACTTTTTAGGCATAGATGCGGTTGGATGGCGGTCTATGTACTTTGTCGTAATGCCCGGATTAAATCTCACTATATTTATCATATCATGTATATGCATTGTTATGCCTTTCTCTATTTGTCAATTGCCCGTCTGTAATTTGTTCACCCAACATGCTTTTATCTTATGGGAGAGACACCTCTAGTGAACTGTGGACCCCGGTCCTATTCTTTACATAGCATACAATCTACGCAATTGTGTTTATTGTTTTCTTTGCAAACATCTTCCACTCGATACCTTTAATCCTTTGTTACAAGCCGGTGAGATTGACAACCTCAATGTTTCGTTGGGGCAAAGTACTTTGGTTTTGTTGTGCAGATTCCACATTGGCGCCGGAATCCTGTTGTTGCGCCGCATCACATTTCGCCATCATCAACCTTCAACGTGCTTCTTGGATCCTCCTGGTTCGATCAACCTTGGTTTCTTTCTGAGGAAAACTTGCCATTGTGCGCATCATACCTTCCTCTTGGGGTTCCCAACGGACGTGTACATCTACGCGCATCAAGCACATTTTCGCGCGTTGCGGGGAACGAAGAAAAGCTACACCACGGAGATTTCTAACTCCCACGTCAACTACTTTCGCGCCGTTGTCGGGGAGATCAAGACACGTTGCAAGGGGAGTCTCCACTTCTCAATCTCTTTACTTTGTTTTTGTCTTGCTTTATTTTATTTACTACTTTGTTTGCTGCACTAAATCAAAATACAAAAAAATTAGTTGCTAGTTTTACTTTATTTATTGTCTTGCTCTCTATATCAAAAACACAAAAAAATTAGTTACTTGCATTTATTTTATTATCATGACTAGTCCTGTAGTTGTTGCTCTATCACCTGAGGAATCGATCTTTACCTTTAAACAAGGGGGTGAGGAGAGTTTTGAGAAAGCTTGGTCTAGAATTTTTGATTCTTATAGTAGAACTGAACCTAAAATGCCTCTAAGTTTGCTTCTTAGTAACTTTTATTTTGGTCTTACTCTTCGTTATAGATACGCCTTAGATGCTGTAGTAGGAGGAGATTTCCTCCATTGTGATGGAGATCAAGCTTTTAATGCCATAAAAAAATTAGTCACATCATCTAGCTCTGCTAGTAACTTTGATTTATCCCTTGCTAGCATTCTTAATAGATTGAACACTCTCGAAACAAATATATCTTGTTTAAAAGAAGGGTACAACCATATTCGCGAATTTTATGATTATGTTCCATTAAGCTTTGAACCTTCAATGTGGGTGCCTACTATAAAAGTTACCATTTGTGATGAAATTTTTTATGCCCGCTGTGATATTATGTCTGAGTTCTGCCTTATGCCTAAAAGCATTTATGAATCTTTGCCACTTTGGGAACTTACTGAAGGAGGAGAAGGAATAACTCTTACTGATAATTCTGTTATAATTCCTAAGGGAATAGCTGAAGGTGTTTTCACAACCTTTCTTGGAAGAACGGTATCCACTGATTATCTTGTTGTTGAATGTGTAGGGACAGGACAAATTACGCTTGGAAGATCCCTGCTGAAACTCATGGGAGCAATCATAGATATGGGGAAGGGCACTCTAAATTTTACCTCTACACCAGGATGCGGTCATGTATTCCCTAAACCAAAAAGTAAGAAGAGTAGGCTCAAAGCCTCTGGTAAGAATGTTGATGCTTCTACTCTCGATGTTACTTGATTTGCACTTTCTGCGCCTAGCTGAAAGGCGTTAAAGAAAAGCGCTTATGGGAGACAACCCATGTTTTTACTACAGCAATTTTTTGTTTTGTTGAGTCTTGGAAGTTGTTTACTACTGTAGCAACCTCTCCTTATCATGTTTTTGTGCCAAGTAAAGTTTCTATGTCAAAGTTGATGTTATATTTGGGATCGCTGCGCAGAAACAGCATTGCTGTCTGTCACGAATCTGGGCACAGTTCTCTGTAGAAAATTCTAAAAAATCTGCCAATTTACGAGCGTGATCCTCAGATATGTACGCAACTTTCATTAGTTTTGAGTTTTTCCATTTGAGCAAGTCTGGTGCCAGCTTTAAATTCGTCTTTACGGACTGTTCTGTTTTTGACAGATTCTGCCTTTTATTTCGCATTGCCTCTTTTGCTATGTTGGATTCATTTCTTTGATCCATTAATGTCCAGTAGCTTTATGCAATGTCCAGAAGTGTAAAGAATGATTGTGCCACCTCTGAACATGTGAATTATTAATTGTGCACTAACCCTCTAATGAGTTTGCTTGAAGTTTGGTGTGAAGGAAGTTTTCAAGGTCAAGAGAGGAGAATGATATACTATGATCAAGAGGAGTGAAAGCTCTAAGCTTGGGGATGCCCCGTGGTTCACCCCTGCATATTCTAAGAAGACTCAAGCGTCTAAGCTTGGGGATGCCCAAGGCATCCCCTTCTTCATCGACAACATCATCAGGTTCCTCCCCTGAAACTATATTTTTATTCAATCACATCTTGTGTTCTTTACTTGGAGCGTCGGTTTGTTTTTGTTTTTGTTTTTGTTTGAATAAAATGGATCCTAGCATTCACTTTGTGGGAGAGAGACACGCTCCGCTGTTGCATATGGACAAATATGTCCTTAGGCTTTACTCATAATGTTCAAGGCGAAGTTTCTTCTTCGTTAAATTGTTATATGGATGGAATTGGAAAATGCTACATGTAGTAATTCTAAAATGTCTTGGATAATGTGATACTTGGCAATTGTTGTGCTCATGTTTAAGCTCTTGCATCATATGCTTTGCACCCATTAATGAAGAAATACATAGAGCTTGCTAAAATTTGATTTGCATATTTGGTCTCTCTAAGGTCTAGATAATATCTAGTATTGAGTTTTGAACAACAAGGAAGACGGTGTAGAGTCTTATAATGTTTACAATATGTCTTTTATGTGAGTTTTGCTGCACCGGTTCATCCTTGAGTTTGCTTCAAATAACCTTGCTAGCCTAAACCTTGTATCGAGAGGGAATACTTCTCATGCATCCAAAATCCTTGAGCCAACTACTATGCCATTTGTGTCCACCATACCTACCTACTACATGGTATTTCTCCGCCATTCCAAAGTAAATTGCTTGAGTGCTACCTTTAAAATTCCATCATCCACCTTTGCAATATATAGCTCATGGGACAAAATAGCCTTAAAAACTATCGTAGTATTGAATATGTACTTATGCACTTTATCTTTTATTAAGTTGCTTGTTGTGCGATAACCATGCTTCTGGGGAACGCCATCAACTATTGTTGAATATCATGTGAGTTGCTATGCATGTCCGTCTTGTCTGAAGGATCTATCATTTTAGTGGTTGGAGCATGCAAAATTGTTAGAGAAGAACATTGGGCCACTAACTAAAGCCATGAATCATGGTGGAAGTTTCAGTTTTGGACATATATCCTCAATCTCATATGAGAATAATAATCATTGCTACATGCTTATGCATTTAAGAGGAGTCCATTATCTGTTGTCCATGTTGTCCCGGTATGGATGTCTAAGTTGAGAATAATCAAAAGCGAGAAATCCAAAATGCGAGCATTCTCCTTAGACCTTTGTACAGGCGGCATGGAGGTACCCCTTTGTGACACTTGGTTGAAACATGGCATGCAAAGATCCGGTAGTCCAAGCTAAGTAGGACAAGGTGCGGGCACTATTAGTATACTATGCATGAGGCTTGCAACTTGTAAGATATAATTTACATAACTCATATGCTTTATTACTACCGTTGACAAAATTGTTTCATGTTTTCAAAATAAAAGCTCTAGCACAAATACAGCAATCAATGCTTTCCTCTTTGAAGGACCTTTCTTTTACTTTTATTGTTGAGTCAGTTTACCTATCTCCTTCCACCTTAAGAAGCAAACACTTGTGTGAACTGTGCATTGATTCCTACATACTCGCATATTGCACTTGTTATATTACTTTATGTTGACAATATCCATGAGATATACATGTTATAAGTTGAAAGCAACCGCTGAAACTTAATCTTCCTTTGTGTTGCTTCAACACCTTTACTTTGATTTATTGCTTTATGAGTTAACTCTTATGCAAGACTTATTGATGCTTGTCTTGAAGTACTATTCATGAAAAGTCTTTGTCATATGATTCACTTGTTTACTCATGTCATTACCTTTGTTTTGATCGCTGCATTCATTACATATGTTTACAAATAGTATGATCAAGATTATGATGGCATGTCACTTCAGAAATTATCTTTGTTATCGTTTTACCTGCTCGGGACGAGCAGAACTAAGCTTGGGGATGCTGATACGTCTCCAACGTATCGATAATTTCTTATGTTCCATGCTACTTTATTGATGATACCTACATGTTTTATGCACATTATATGTCATATTTATGCATTTTCTGGAACTAACCTATTAACAAGATGCCGAAGAGCCAGTTGTTGTTTTCTGCTGTTTTTGGTTTCAGAAATCCTAGTAAGGAAATATTCTCGGAATTGGACGAAATCTTCGCCCAGGGTCCTATTTTTGCACGCTTCCGAAGACCGAAGAGATAACGGTAGCGACGAGGCGCCGCCACCATAGGCCGCGCGCGAGGGGGCCCGCACCGCCCTATGGTGTGGGCCCCTCGTCAGCCCCCGACCTACCCTTCCGCCTACTTAAAGCCTCCGTCGCGAAACCCCGTACGAGAGCCACGATACGGAAACCTTCCGAGACGCGCCGCCGCGAATCCCATCTCGGGGATTCAGGAGATCGCCTCCGGCACCTGCCGGAGAGGGGATTCATCTCCGGAGGACTCTTCATCGCCATGATCGCCTCCGGAGTGATGAGTGAGTAGTTCACCCTGGACCATGGGTCCATAGCAGTAGCTAGATGGTCGTCTTCTCCTTGTTGTGCTTCATTGTTGGATCTTGTGAGCTGCCTAACATGATCAAGATCATCTATCTGTAATACTATATGTTGTGTTTGTCGGGATCCGATGGATAGAGAATACTATGTTATGGTGATTATCAATCTATTGTTTATGTGTTGTTTATGATCTTGCATGCTCTCCGTTATTAGTAGAGGCTCTGGCCAAGTTTTTGCTCTTAACTCCAAGAGGGAGTATTTATGCTCGATAGTGGGTTCATGCCTTCATTGACACCTGGGACGTGACAGTAGGTTCTAAGGTTGTGATGTGCTGTTGCCACTAGGGATAAAACATTGATGCTATGTCTAAGGATGTAGTTGTCGATTACATTACGCACCATACTTAATGCAATTGTCTGTTGCTTAGCAACTTAATACTGAATGGGGTTCGGATGATAACCTGAAGGTGGACTTTTTAGGCATAGATGCAGTTGGATGGCGGTCTATGTACTTTGTCGTAATGCCCGGATTAAATCTCACTATATTTATCATATCATGTATATGCATTGTTATGCCTTTCTCTATTTGTCAATTGCCCGACTGTAATTTGTTCACCCAACATGCTTTTATCTTATGGGAGAGACACCTCTAGTGAACTGTGGACCCCGGTCCTATTCTTTACATAGCATACAATCTCTGCTTGTGTTTACTGTTTTCTTTGCAAACATCTTCCACTCGATACCTTTAATCCTTTGTTACGGCAAGCCGGTGAGATTGACAACCTCACTGTTTCGTTGGGGCAAAGTACTTTGGTTTGTTGTGCAGATTCCACGTTGGCGCCGGAATCCCTGTTGTTGCGCCGCATCACATTTCGCCACCATCAACCTTCAACGTGCTTCTTGGCTCCTCCTGGTTCGATCAACCTTGGTTTCTTTCTGAGGGAAAACTTGCCATTGTGCGCATCATACCTTCCTCTTGGGGTTCCCAACGGACGTGTACATCTACGCATCAAGCACCATAATAATCTTTAAATAGAACATAGTGAGGGTTAGCATTTCCCGCATTATCATCATTAGTGGTGTTGCCCTTAGGGGCTTCACCATTGGTGATATCTTTCTTTTTCTCTTGTGCGGGCTTGGCCTTTTGCTTGTTAGCCTTCTTCGCCTTGGCATTGTAACCTAGGCCCTCCTTCCCATTGTTTGATCTTTGCTTACTCAAAAGATCATCCAAAGAAAGTTTATTTTGGGGAGAGGAAGCCTTAGCAAGTTCATCCTTCAACCTAGTATTTTCCTCAATAATATTTGCATGATCACAAGAAGGAGTAGAGGAACTAGGCACATCATATGAAGCAAGCCTAATTTGAAGTTGCTCATTTGACTTGGATAGGAGAGAGTATTCACTCTTCAAAGCTTTGTGAGCTTTGTCTAGTTCATCTAGATCCTTCACAAGTTTCTCATGATCAACACCAAATTGGGCCTTTTCCTTTTTAAGCAATTTAGTCTTAGCCCTAGCATGATCTCTAGCTTTAGTGAGCTTGTTAATTTCATCTTGAGGCTCTTCAAGATTTTCTAGCCTCTCCTCAAGAGAGGCTATAGTTTCTTGACTTTCCTCAAGGGCATTTTTAAGAGCATGGATTTCAAGAGAGTCTTCTCTCTCTATTTGACCCTTTTTCTCAAGCATATCATTTTGTTGAGCTAAACGAGCCATGAGATTTGAAACATGCTTTTTGTTGATACCTTGTAGGTTAAACATGAATTCATCAAATTCTAGCATTTCTTGTTTCACTTTTAGACTAGCATCATCAACCCCTAGATCACTTGATATGTTAGGCATAGAGGGGCTAGGAGATGATACCTCGGAGGATTTGGCCATGAGACAACTTTCTTCCTCCACATGAATGATCTCATTGGGGGATTCACTTGGTGATGAAGAGTTAGTGGAGAGGGAGGCAAGAGCGACCAATCCATTAGAGGTTGCATCTTCTTCATCATCAACATCATCATCTCCGGAGGAATATTCTTCATGAGTTGATAGCACAATAGATGTGTCCAAGGAGGACGTTGCCATGAAGCAATGTGCATTCTTGATATGAGGATTCTCATTGGGGGATTCAAAGAGAGATGAAGAGGGAATGTTGGTAGTGACGATGGCGGCCACTTCTTTTGAGCTTCCTTCTTCATCATCACTAGAGCTTACAACTTCATCGGAAGAATATTCTTCCCTAGTCACTAGCACAACTTTTGGGTGCCTCTTGCCCTTCTTGGTCTTGTTGTTGTAGAACTTCTTGTTGGGGGCTTTTGAGTATTTGCCCTTTGATTCTTTGCTCTTGTCCTTGGGAATGAGCCTTCCATTATGAAGCTCTCTATTTTCATAGGGGCATTCGGCAATGAAGTGGCGCTTGTCATCACAATTGTAGCATGATCTTGTCTTTGGACCAAAGCTAGTGAACCCACTCTTGTGGTTTCTCTTGATGTTGTCTTCCTTGGCCTTGGAGGGATCAACCCAAAAGGACTTTGCATGGAAGGCCATGTGATCATGATAGTGGCATTCCAAATCTTCCGGATAGGACATACTCCAAGATGCCCTATATTGCTCTTGAGGGTGCACTTCTTCTAAGGGGTTGACCACCAAGGCAAGATTGTTCCCTTTTGACATACCAATGGCACGATTGAGAGAATCATGAGAGTTTTGCTCGAGCACCTTGAGGGCTTGCATCTCGTGCACGGCATCTTGAGAAGAGAGAGAGGAATAGCATTCTCTCCCAACAAGGGTCTTGACATCAATGGGTACATATGGCATCATGCATTCAATGTACTTCTCCTTGATCCAAGAGTCATTGATGTGGGTGGCACCAATAAGCCGGAAGGAATCGGCAACAATGAGGAGTCTTGAATACTGATACGTCCCAAACGTATCTATAATTTCTTATGTTCCATGCTACTTTATTGATGATACCTACATGTTTTATACACATTATATGTCATTATTATGCGTTTCCGGAACTAACCTATTGACGAGATGCCGAAAGGCCAGTCTTTTCTGCTGTTTTTGGTTTCGAAATCCTAGTAAAGAAATATTTTGGAATCGGACGAAATAAAGACCGAGGACCTTATAATTCCCGGAAGCTTCCAGAGCACCGGAGAAGGACGAGAGGGGAGCCGGGGGCCCCACACCACACCCCGGCGCGGCCTAGGGGCGCGCCCGTGGTGTGGGCACCCCGTGGCCCCTCCGACTCCATCTCTTCGCCTATTTAATCGTCCCTGACCTAAAAACATCGACAGAAGACGAGACCCGAGAAAACCTTCCGAGCCGCCGCCATCGCGAAATCAAGATTCGGGGACGAAGCTCTGTTCGGCACCGCCGGACGGGAATTGCCCCCGAGTCATCTCCACCGCCGTCTCCACCGCCATCTTCACCGCCATCGCTGTCTCCATGATGAGGAGGGAGTAATTCACCCCCGGGGCTGAGGGCTCTACCGTAGCTATGTGGTTAATCTCTCTCTGTACTCCAATACAATGATCTCATGAGCTGCTTTACATGATTGAGATCCATATGATGAGCTTTGTATCGCTACTAGTTGTGTGCTACTCATGTGATGTTATTAAAGTAGTCTATTCCTCCTGCATGGTGTAAAGGTGATTAGTGTGTGCACCGTGTGGTTCTTGTCGTAGGCTATGATCATGATCTCTTGTAGATTGTGGAGTTAATTGTCATTATGATAGTATTGATGTGATCTATTCCTCCTTCATAGTGTAATGTGGACAGTGTGTGCACTATGTTAGTTCTTGGTTTATCTTGCAAAGATCTATTATGCTCTAAGGTTACTTAAACATGAATATCGAATGTTGTGGAGCTTGTTAACTCCGGCATTGAGGGTTCGTGTAATCCTACGCAACGAATGATGTTCATTATCAAACAAGAGTGTATGTAGCGCATATGAGAAGAAGTATTTATTATGCGATCAATGTTGAGAGTGTCCACTAGTGAAAGTATGATCCCTAGGCCTTGTTCCCAATACTGCAAACACCGTTTACTTACTGTTTTGTTGCATGTTTACTCGCTGCCATATTTTATTCAGATTGCTATTACCACTCATATACATCCATATTACTTGTATTTCACTATCTCTTCGCCGAACTAGTACACCTATACACCTGACAAGTGTATTTGGTGTGTTGGGGACACAAGAGACTTCTTGCTTTGTGATTACAGGGTTGCTTGAGAGGGATATCTTTGACCTCTTCCTCCCTGAGTTCGATAAACCTTGGGTAATCCACTTAAGGGAAACTTGCTGCTGTTCTACAAACCTCTTTGGAGGCCCAACATCGGCAACAATGAGGAGTCATCAAATACATGTCTTGATGATCTTCATCCGGTAGCCTCATGAATCCTTCGGCTTGATTCCGAAGAGCATTATACTTGTTCCTTCTCGTGCTCTCACTTCCAATGCAACTAGCGGCCAAACCTTCCCAAGCTTCCTTGGCGGTGGTGTAGTTCCGAACCCGAGGCAAATCCTTTGTCCCCACACTAGTTTGAATCATGTGCAAGGCGGTGTTGTTGAGTTGACTATCAACCGCTTCTCTTCTAGTCAACTTGTCGGGGTTGTAAGGGTTGAAGCCTTCCTGGATGATTCTCCAAAGTTCATTGGAGGCACTGCAAACATGGGAGCGAAACTCAAATCGCCAAGTGTCGTAATTCTCAACGGAAAACTTAGGTGGGTCGCCCCGAATGTTCAAATGAGGATGGGGGACCGGTATATCGGGAGATAGAAAAGGTGGAGCTACTCGATTGTAGCTCTCACCTCCACTAGTATCCCTAGGAGATGCAATGGTAGATTTGTTAGTGTTTAAGTTATCACCTTCCACGGGTTTGGTAGAGGAGGGTAGTGCCGAAGCACCTCCCTCTTCTAACACACCCGTGTCCTTTACCTCTACGACGGAAGCCTTAGGAGGGACCGGAGTCAAAAGCTCGGAAATCAATTTTCTCATGCTTTCCATTTGAGCGTCCATGGAGGATCTCAACGAATTGATTTCCTCCATGATGACCAACTTATCGGACTCTTCCATAGGCGTCTCGTCCGGCATACTCTTAGGCGGTTAAGCCCGAAATAAGAGCCGAGGCTCTGATACCAATTGAAAGGATCGTATGCCGCACCTAGAGGGGGGTGAATAGGTGCTAACCAATTTTTAGTTCTTTTTCAATTTAGGTTTGACACAAAGGTAAATTCTCTAGATATGCAACTAAGTGAATTTACCTATATGACAAGGTTATCAACTAAGCAAGATATAGCTACGCAATATATAGGAGATAGAGTGGGATAGAGGTAACCGAGAGTGTAGCACGCGTTGACACGGAGATGATTCCCGTAGTTCCCTTCCTTTGCAAGAAGGTACGTCTACGTTTGGAGGAGTGTGGTTGCTACGCAAGCCAAACCAACAGCCACGAAGGCTTCACTCAGATCTCCTGTGAGCAACGCCACGAAGGCCTAGCCCACTTCCACTAAGGGATTTCCTCGAGGCGGAAACCGGGCCTTTACAAGGTTCTTGGGGCACACATCCACAACTGAATTGGAGGCTCCCAAATCTGTAACAATACAACAATCAACAACAACACATCAACAACAAATCAACTAGGGAACCAAATAGGAACACTAGCATGAGATCCCTCAAACAAGTGAGGGGGAAATGAAGAACGCTTCGGTGAGGATGTAGATCGGTGGCTTCTCCTTCGAATCCCCAAAGATCAAGAGCTTTGGTTGGGGGAGGAAGGAGATCTTGCAAATCTTGTGTTTCTTGAGGTGGCTCTAATGGTGGTGTAGCTTGGCAGAATTCTTGAGCAATGATTGAGCAAAGAGGTAAGGAAGAAGAAGAGGGGTATAAATACCCCTCCCCAAAATCCAACCGTTGAGTTCCGGGGCCGGATAATCCGGCCTAAGTTGGGGCCGGATAATCCGCCGGATAATCCGGCCGCAGGTACAAAACTATGACATTGTCCGGTCAAATGTCGGCCCTATGCCAGAGCCACTTTTCTTCCAGTCCTTAGCCAAAAACGGGGGCCGGATATTTCCAAAATATCCGGCCCGGATATTCCGGCCCTGGTACAATACCGGGACAATATCCGGCAAATGTCCGGCCCCCATACTGAGCTGCTTTTCCTCGAAGACTTAGCCAAAAACAGGGGGCCGGATATTTCAACAATATCCGGCCCGGATTATCCGGCCTACCCAACATTTTCAGATATCTTTTGGCAGATGATCAAATCCAACACACATGAATAAATATCTATGTAATCCCTGTACCACTTAAACAATCATTAGTGTATCACATACATTGACATCAAACACTCAAAACATAATATGAGAGATGTTCTTTCAGTGCCCGGTGCCCCGAGCCCGTCCTCGCTACACATGGGACGCACCAGGCACGCCGGACACAATGAAAAGCGAGGCGAGGAGACGCGGGCCCGATGCGTCAGCGGCACATTCAAGTTTAAACCTAACCGTCGCCTACCTCGCGACGGAAGTTATTGGCGCGCCGTGACACACGAACGAAGCGTCGCAGCTTTTCCTTAATGGCGACGGAGGGGCAGGCGAGACGTCTCGTCGGTGCTGTGCAGCCTCCACGCGTAGCAGCGTTCACACGGCACCGCGCGTTCCCACGCTTTCTTCCCACCGCTTCTGGCCTCTTCCCGCGCTATCTTCCCGCCTCTTCTGGCGACGCCGGCTTCTATAAAAGCTCCCCACCCCCCGGCTCAATGGCAGCCACCATAGCCGTCGGCACCCCTTTCTCCGCCGCAAGCACAACCCTGCGTAATGATGAACTGCCCCGGCGTCGGCCAGTTCCCTCCTCCACCACGGTCTCCACCACCACCTCCACCACCCGAAGCACTGCAGTTCGACATCGACCAGGAAGCTGAGGAGAACGAGGCATGGGAGGAGGCGGCGCTGGCGGATACCATAGCGGCGTTCGAACATAGCCATGACGAAAGAGGCACGGAGGAGATGGGCAAGTGGTGGCGTGCAGAGCGGCACATGGGCGGAGGCGGGCGGAGCGGGAGGCGGCGGAGGTCGAGCGCGGGCGGCGGCGGAGGAACGAGGCGGCTTGGGGGGTGTGGCGGATGTGTTGGGGGCGCAACTGGAGGCACAAATGGAGGAGGAGGACGAGGACGAGGCGGAGCAGGAGGACGACGACGACTTCGAGTGGTCCCTCGACGACGAGCCGCACCCGGACGAGGCGGCGGATCAGCAACGAGCGCTCGTCGAGTCCTTCGAGTCGTAAAAGAAGCTTCAGGGTGACGCCCGTGCCCGCGAAGATGCGCAGATTCGCCGCGCCGTCAAGCTCTCCCTCCAGGCGGTGCAGCAGGGGAGGACAGGCGACGACGCAGTGTTGGAGTAGCGACGTCTGGTCACGGCCCTACGCATGGAGCTGCGGCGGAGGGGAGGCGACGACGTGGCGTGGCCGTCGAACGCGCCGCCGGGCGGCCTGTAGGCTAGGGTTTAGATGAAATGTAGCCGTTTTCATTGAAACTTGTAATATATAATCAATTTTGAATGGAAACATTTATTTTCATGCACTTTTATTTATTTAGGGACGCGGCACGAAGAAACACGTTCCCAGAACGCTCGATCCGGCGCCGTTTGGGAGACGCGGCTGGAGATGCTCTTAGAGCCCCGGTGAAGATGGTCTTAGTGTACAATATAGCTAGTTTAGCAGAAAAAAAGATGACATAATACTGCATGGGCCTGAACACAGCGCCTTGAGCCCTCGACAGGAAGAACAAGCATATGGGCTACAACACCAGGGCTTGTTCTTGCATATCCGTCAACCATCCACGGCCCAAACCACACGAACACCAAAATGGACCCCACGGCCCCATAACCCCGCATCAACAACCTCTCTTCAACCCGCAGTAATCGCCATCTACGCCTACGCGTTCCAGTTCGAAATTTTCCCCGACTCCGCCGCCGACCATTCGCCAACGGCCGCCCTTTCCCGCCCGCTCCGCCCCGCCCCACGATTCAAAACACGCCCCGCTCCCCATCCCCTCAAAGTCGCGCCGCACGCAGCGGACTCCAGCCCCGCCCACTGACAGGTCGACCCATCAGAAGAGCGGAGCACGGCGGGACCACCCAGCCGCGTGGGTACGCGGCCAAGCTGTGCACGCCAGCTAGGGGTCGGGCAGTTTATTTAGAGGCGCCGCCACTTTCCAAAACCCAACCCGAACCCCTATTCCTCTCTCTCTCGAGATTCTTCCAAAGGCTTCCTCCATTTCGGGTCGGCAGTTTCGTTTCGTGTTGGCGGCTGGGGCTCTGCGGGAGATCGAGTTTTCTCATCCAGCCGCGGCGGATCGAGTCCATGGCCACTCCGGGCGACCAGTCTGGTAGGGGAGATTTTTTTCTCGAAGATGTTTCGGTGCAGTGTTTGTGGCGGCTGCTGATCTATGTTGGTTTTTTTTTTCAGGGCCTGCGGCGGCGAAGGGGTCCAAGCTGCGGTACCCGCTGCGGTCGGCGAGCAGGGGGAAGGTGGAGCCGGCGGCGGCGGTGGAGGCCCCTCCTAGCGGCTCCGCCCCGAGGAGGTACCTTTTCGACAATCTCCAGACTTTACGATTTTTTTTACTGTTCCGTCGCGTTCACAAGGCTCTTACTGGAATCACCGTTCTGTCTCATGTCATATAGGGTAAATAAAGTATATCATGTAATAGTACCTGATAGATGTTCGTCCTGTCAATTACCCGTTAGATCTAAAGATTATCTAGCAGCCAGACATGCTTTTGAATACAATCATGTAATACATCTAAAGTAAACCAAAACAATGTAATATCAAAGCGAGCTCACAATAATAACTATTTGTTTCTCCTATCAAACCGTTGGCCCCATTAAGTTTTCTACCAGGGAATCGGTCCCGCTTCTGTAAAATTATGAGCAGCAATCAGCAGAGTCCAGTCAAAGATAGTACCAAGTCATTTTTTTTTGAAACCTGTACAGTGAGTTTCCTCACTGCGTATATTTTTACTGATTTTGTTTAAGGAGTAGCAAGCATTTACAAAAGCAAAGTGCTGCACTTAAAGAATGAAAGAGCTAAGCTATGAAAACCAAAACAATTACATAAAGTTGGTTACCCAGCCCCTAAGGCCACTGTAGGAGCTCCTCTTAGCTTTACGAACCAGTAGTAGTGTCAATTCCTCCTTAAACTTGCTCACAAGAATCACTATTTGCTCCTCCTAGTACCCTAGTTAAGACTAGGTAGTTGGCTCCTCCTAGTACCAGCGTTTGTTTTGTGAGGGTACTCAAGTAGGAACGTCAAAGCCCAGTCAGGGTACGAGAATAAGATGTGAGGGTTTACAAACACAGAATTAGCTTCTCCTAGATGATTAGCCTCAACTGGGCTGAGTTATCATTAATTCAGGAAGTTTCTGTGGGAAAACAATAGGCCAGCTTTCAAATGTATATATGTCCAGATAATTGCTTCAGAACTAAGCATGCATGTTTGGTGCTCTGTCAGTGAAAAATTGACTTGCAACTTACCTTGAGACCTCTGGTATTCCAACTTTGAAATCGCTGCCTGCCAGCTTTCTGTTTTAAATATCACTTCTAATTGTGTTCCATATATAGGGCCAAGCCATCTTCAGATGTCACCAGGAGCGTGTGCGCTCTCGATCTCTCGTCGGTGAAGGATAAATCAGCCAAGCCTCCGCGCAGGCACTCGATCCCTACCAAGCCAGGCCCTAGCCCAAGGCCTGCTGCTACTGGGACTATTACTCCAGTGTCCGTGGTTCGGTCAAGGAGGTCGGACATCGTGGGAAAGTTTGATACCCCGACATCAGAAGCATCCATGTCCACAGGAAGGCGCAAGTTCAGCACGCTGTCCTCGATCTCATACTGGATGACGCAGATCAGGCTTGCAGAGGCTGCTTCCAAGCACTCTATCTCATTGGGCTTCTTCAAGCTTGCTCTTCAATCAGAATGCGAGGTGAGCATCAGTTGGTTGGTTATTTGTGATCAGTTCAGTTCCTTTCATTGAATAATTGGCCATATTACTGTTATATGTGTGTTTATTGTTTGTGATTAGTTCTGTTTCTTTCATTGAATCATTGGTCATATTACTGTTATATGTGTGTTTATTATTTGTGATTAGTGCTCTTTCTTTCATTGAATCATTGGTCATGTTATTGTTATGTGTATTTTCTGCAGCCTCTGGATAGAATGAGAGAAGAACTCAAGGCTTATGTCGCCCGGCATGGCCTTACCACAGAACTGGAGGAACCTGTGAAGGATGTTCTTCAGGTTTATGATATTGCTGAAGATTTTGAGAAGCTGAAGATCTCTGCAGAGTCCTCACAAGAAGCAAAGAAGTCTGACAAGGCTGGTCTTAGTGCTACCAACGTGACTCCCAAGGGTAGTCTGAAGCCTAGGTCACTGAACTCTGTTGCAACTCAAAACAAAGATGGCAAGAAAGAGAACATTCAGAAGGAGAAGCCTGATGCCAAGGTCAGAGTTTCTTATAACCGGAATCCAACCAAAAATGCTGCTGGAAAGGAAACGGCTGCCAAAAATACTGTTAAGAAAACCAAGAAACAGGCCAAGGAGCAGCAGGAAGATGTCAATGGTGGTAGCGATGCTTTGTCAGTTGGTTCAGAGCAGGCATCTGGTAAGTGCCATTTTGTTTTGCTTAGTTACTACAATGAATTTCACCTCTTTCTGCAATGTATGGGCCTTGCTAATGGAAACTTTTTTTTCCAGTTGATGTGGTGAAGGAGGTAACATATGAAGATAAGGAGAACATGGTAAGATTAGCCTGTCTCTCTGTCTGCAATACAGAACACTATTACATATGTACCAGATTACTGTTTCGTACTAATTGCTAACTGAAACATTTATGCTTGCAGGGGGATACTGAGATGGCAATAGATGCTGGCAATGGCATAGCCCAAGAAGTTTAGAACAGACGGACCAATTTCAGATTCAAACCCTCCGTTTGCTGATTATGCAATATGAGTGTGCGGTGCTTGTTTTCTTTCCTCCATTGTTGATATGTCACTAGCGTTTATCTTTCTGGATCTCAAACCGTGAAGGGGTCTTTAGGAGTCTATTATGGTTTGGTGGGTGAGTCTGCTTGCTTGTATTGGCTTTGTTAAGTCAGGTTTGCCTGTGTGTGTCTTGCTTCTGAATATAGTTGAATTTTTTATTTGTGTGATCCTCTTGGGCAGAAATTGTCCCTTATCGTAGTGTTCTCATGTATCATATTGCAAGTGCATGATTATTCTGGTGTGCGCTTACTATAATGTGATCAGGACTTCAACTCTGCGCACGTGTGTGCACGCTCTATGTTTCGCGAGCGTAGAAAGTTGTACTGTCTGATCATGTGGATTTCCTTGCAGATCACTGAGCACACACGGATGTTTGTTTTTGATTGACTGCAACTTGTAAGCACATGATTTTGCTTGCTTGAGATCTAGATTTCCAATGCTAATCTGCACTCCCTCTTCATTTGTACTTTATATTCACCTACATTGTTTTGAGATATGGCTAAAAGACTGATTTGAGTAACTTGTTTCAACAGCACAATGTGCAAGAAAAGATACCCATCGGTGCTAATGCAAGGTCAAGTGTGCATTGTAATTAGTTGGAGAGTCTTGCCTGGAGAGGTCCACAGGTCTGGTAGAGAATAGACTTTTGAAAGGTGTACATGATAGGAACACATAAGTATTATAAAACAACTAAACTAAAGAGAGTGGCCAAATGGCCCCCATTCTTGGAGTTTTTGGAGAAATTCAAAAACGGTATTTGAAAGTTTCAGAAAATTCGGAACAAAAAATCTTGATGTAGATAATAATGAAGTCTACTAGTGTGCAAAAAATCTGTACGAAATTCGTCGTATTTTGGTCTCAGAAAAAATGAAAAATGTGTAGATCGGGTTGTGATGAACAGTGCAAATTTTGAAAAGTTAATGATTTGTCGTTTTTGTGTAGCCTAGAATACAATGAATTTTTAATTAAGATTTTTCACAGTGGTAGTTGAACACTGTATGCACCTGTTTTGATATTTTTTTGAAATTTACAAATACCATGTAGCTCGGTCTCCATTTGTGGTTTCCCCTAAATAAAAAATGTTATACATATAGACACACACACACACACACACACAGAAAACCAGAAATGCTGTGCAACTGGGTGTTACACCCAGTTCTGCAATAATCGATGTGTGCATATATGAGATTTTAAAATCATTTTAAGTTGGACACATATTGTTGGATGTAGTGTGGACACACAAAATTTAAAGCCTAAATTCTAGAAGAAAATGAAGAAGATAAGATCATCTAAATATACCGTAAATTCACTTAAAGTGGGATTTTCTTTTCGAAAGTAAGCAAAAAACGTACCATATCTTTATAGAAGACAAAGAAGCAAGTATATAATGGTTACAACTTGTTGCGAACATTGAGTTTAGCAAGAACGCCACACCCAACGACAACACGTGATCATCATAAGGCATATCTTTATAGAAGACAAAGCAGCAAGTATATAATGGTTACAACTTGTTGCGAACATTGAGTTTAGCAAGAACCCAACACCCAACGACAACACATGATCATCATAAGGCATGTAACTGACATTGACGTATTTTGTTTCCAAGATCACACACCAGCTTATAACTTACCGCCACCAATTATTATAGTTTCCTCATAAACCAGTACAAACTACTTGTTTTTTTAGACAGAAGGCTCGAGCAGAGCCCGGCTTTAAATTAATAAAGCCACAACGGCCAGAGAACATATAAGTCAGAACACCCACAACAACAGATAAACCACAAAGGTCCACCACCACAACAACAACTCCAGAAGGAGAAAAACACAGTGAATCAGCTAGTGCCCCAACAGATCGCCAAAACACAGCACCAGAGATACATGACCCAGGGTAGATGAACTTGTCTCGGTCCCTGGTGGTCGCATGGAGAGAGCGAATCCGGGTGATCGCCTCCTCCACCGCCGCGTGATCCTGCCTCCTAGCCACTGGCTTCCACACCTGCATATAAATAGACATTTTGTATAACCCATAGCGTCGTTGCTCCGGAAAGACCCCTTCAATTGTAAATTTGTTCCAAAGGTTCCATAGCATCCATAAGAGCGCAGCACATGCTATCCAAAGAACCCGTTTAGTTTGCCCCACTTGGTTTTGGAGGATCTGAAAGATATTCGCAAAGCAGGAGGGATTCCAAGTGTAACCAAGCAGTTCCCTAACTGTGCTCCATAGGAACTTGGCCAGTCAGGAGAAGAAGATGTGATTATTGTTTTCCACCTTCGCACAAAAGGGCGCAAACTCTAGTCGAGGGTCCGCTACGCCTCCGGATGTTCTCGTTAGACGGGAGGCGCTTCCTGGCAAGCTGCCAAAGGAAGATCCACACCTTCATCGGGACCGCAATCCGCCAGAGGTCGCTGAAGTGTTTGCTAGGGGTGCCCTGACAGAGCTTAAGGTAAAGTAAGAGGACCGAGAACCTCCCCGAAGGTTCCAGCGTCCACATGATAGTATCCTGCCGTTGCACATCGGGGGTATCGAGACCTCTCTAGAAAGATTGGCCCAATCAAAGTGCTCCCTAACGCCCAACTGGCGGTGGAAAGGGATATGCCAAGCCCCCTCCCGACGCGCCGCCTCCACCGAGGCCTCTTGCTCCTCCGGAATAGCAAAAAGAGCAGGAAATCTAGTGCACAAGGGCCCTGACCCCTGTCACCAATTCCGCCAAAAGCTCGCCGCCTTCCCTTAGTGCATCGAGTGCTTGGCCCCAAGCCGAAACATGTGTTTAAGTTTCTAGACAACATTCCAGAACTGCGAACCGGGGCAGTGGGCGTCCAACAACAAATACTTCTCTCTAAGGTATTTGTTTCGGATGATGTCCGCCCAAAGCCCCTGCTCCCCATCGTACAATCTCCAGATCCACTTGACCACGAGACACATATTCATGAGCCGAGTATAAACTATCCCGAGCACCCCATGCTCTTTGGTTTTGTAAGGGTATATTGCCCCTATGTGCCCCTATGTGTGGTTTTGGTAATTAATGACAACCCCTATGGACTAATGTTTTCATTGAGTTTATATGAAGGAATATTCCATAGGTACTACTTGTACTCCATGTGTTGGATTCAAGTATGGATGCCATGAAGATAAAGGTATACCTTGTGTATTGGCATCAAGATCATCGGTATGAAGATATATATGTGATATGATCAAGAAGAAGAAATGAATATGGAGTTCTTATGTGGAACTCAACATTAGCCATGCTCTATCTTAAGTGAGTATGAAAAGATACAAGGTGGATTTGGGCAAGTTCAAGTTGAGCATCTTGAGTGGATCACATGCTTGAAGCTTGCCGTCCATTTGGTGATAATGGACATGTGAAGATGTGCATCAATGGAGCTTTCCCATCATAGTGTATGGGGGAGCATTTGTGAGTCTTCACAAAGCAACATTGATCAAGTGAGGCATTCCGGCTTGTGTAGAGCTTGAAGAGTTATCATCAAGATCAAGCGGGATGCGCAAGGCAAAGGTATGACCTTGATAGGTTTTCCTTTTACCGGTCTCAAGGTGGTTGATGGGAGACCGGATTATAGGATAGATAGCCGCACTATTAAGAGGGGCTTTCGGTTGGGTAACTTGATCACGTCGTCCTAGGGAGCTCAATCCTTTGCATACTTTGCATATCCTTATTGCTTCTTAGTGTTTCTCTGTGTGAGGTTCTTGAGCTTGTTGCTAGCTTTACAACAAGCCCAAGTTCATCGAAAACGGAATCCGCATGCATCTTCTATTGCGTTTTCGAGTTTGGACGTCTTCATCGTTTCTTGAGACTCCCTCTCTAAAATCATCTAAAATATTCTGTGAGGAGTCTCCATATTTCCAGTTTTTGTTGGGGTTCTATTCGTCGTTATCTTTCCAACAAAATTGGTTTCATGTCATTCGGGGTTCGGGAGCATTAGCTATTAAAGAAAAAGGAAAGATGATAAAAGAATAAAAGAAAAAGAGAAAGTGGAGGAGCGGCGGCCGACCGGCCCAGCCACCGGCCCACCCGGTCCGCGACCGGGTTCGCGCCGTGCCATCCGGCCGCCTGGGGTCTTTGGCCCACGTCCGGCGGCTGGCTCGGTCCGTGACCGCCGCCGGCGGCCCGGCCGACCGGCCTCCGGCTGGGGATTCACTGGCCGCCCCACCAGGCGCTGCTCCGCCTGGGCTGCCTTCCCCGCGCGCCCACACCATGGCCGGCGCCCCGCTCCCGCGCGGCCCACACCTATCTGCCGCACAAGCACGCGTGGCCCACGCGCTGGGAGCAGCCAGCTTGCCCCTGGGCTTTTCCTCCACGCGGCCCACCTGCCCCATCCGGCCTGGGAACCGGTCCGGCCGGGCTGCACGCTGGCCTGTCCGCCTGCTCCGGTGGCCGGCCTGGCAGCCGGCCGGGCCGATTTTTCTGCCCGTTTTTCCGCCCGTTTTTCTTGTCTTTTTCCCCCAACAGCTATTTTTGCTCCCTAGCTATAAATAGCCCTTTCTTCCACCTTGAGCATATAGTTCTTCCCCTTTCTTCACCTCCATTATTGCTCTTGGAAGAACTTGCTCTCCCCTTTGATTCCTCCCATAATTCTTGCTAATTCTTGAGGGATCTAAGAGAGGAGATCTAGATCTACACTTCCACCAATCCATTTCTTCTCTAAGTGAGGGAAACTCTTGGGATCTAGATCTTGGAGTCTTTTGTTGACTTTCCCCATTGTTCTTCCTCTCCAATCTCATCCTAGCATTTGTTGTTTGGGTGGGATTTGAGAGTGAAGGATTTGAACACCTCTAGTGTTCTTGCTTTGCATCATTGCATAGTGTTGAGCTCTCCACCATGATTAGTTCGAGTGAGAGACCGTGAGCTTGTTACTCTTGGAGGGAAACCTCCTAGTTGGCTTGGCGGTTGGTGCTCCGGTGATCTCTTCAAGAAGATTGTGAAGAGGCCCGGGCTTCTCCTTCGTGGAGCTTGTGAAGTGGTTGTGGAGCTTGCCATCTCCGGAGCGGAGGAAAAGCTAACCATAAGGAAAGGGCCATTATCCTTCGTGGGTGTGGTTCGGAGAATAGGGTGAGCCTTCGTGGCGCGGGAATCCTTCGTGGGACCTCCACTCCTCCAAACGTGACGTACCTTGTTGCAAAGCAAGAGAACACGGGAATACATCCTCGTCTCCGCGTGCCTCGGTTATTTCTATACCCGAGCTCTCTTTCCTTGTGATAGCCATCGTGCTTGAAGTACATATATCTTGCTATCACTTGTGCTACATATATCTTGTGCCTATCTTGCTTAGCTCTAGTTTCCATTGTTACACTTAGTTGAGCTTAGCATATTTAGGGTTTGTGCTTGTAAACTAAACATTAGTTTAATTCCGCATTCTTACAAGACAAATCCGCAAGAGTTTGTAATTGCCTATTCACCTCCCCTCTAGGCGACATCTCGATCTTTCAGGTTTACACATGGCCGCCCACCGTACCCAGTGGTATTTGCGTTTGGTACTATTAACTTCCCAAAAGAAGTGAGAGCGGTGTTTGTCCATAGTACCGTGAGTACCCTCTCCCATGCAACAGGCAGACTGCCATAGCATGGAGGGGTAGATTGGACAAGCAAGCGTTGATAGGAGTTAATATTGCAGCCGAGGACATGGTCAGCTCGCTTGCCAACCTTGACCGTCAGGGGACCCCAGTCCGCCGCCGTCAGAGCACAGTCACTGACCGGAAGGCCCAGGTAAGTGAAGGGGAAGGATCCTTGCTTGCAGTTGAGCATATGTGCAAGCCTGAGCCCCTCCTCCTCCACCCCAAGCACCATGACCTCACTTTTGTGGAAATTGATCGGAAGACCCGACACGCTCTCGAAGCACAACAAAATGTACTTCGGATTGGCTATTGCGAAATCATCCGGTTGGATCGTGATGATGGTATCATCTGCGTATTGCAAATGAGACACTCCCCCATGAATCAGGTGCGGGACCACACCCGCAATGTGGCCCGCCTCTCTAGCCTTCTCCAGGATAACAGGTAGGGCTTCAACTACATAGTCGAAGAAGAGAGGAGATAGGGGGTCTCCCTGGCGGGCCGTCAAGGAAGTAATTACCGATGTATCCGTTGAAGGCGATAGCCCCCAAGACCAGGCCCATAGCCCTGTGTACCCAGGCAGGTTCGAAACCTTTGCCCAAGAGCACTTCCCGGAGGAAAGGCCAATTCACCTGATCATATGCCTTCTCGAAATCAAGCTTCAGGAAAACTCCCCTAAGTTTGATGCACTTAGATTCATGGATTATCTCTTGCAGAGATAGGACTCCCTCATGAATGTGCCTACCCTTGATAAACGCAGACTACGATCTACTAATCGTCCTATGTGCGACAAATTTGAAAATGACGTTAATCAACGCAATAGGTCTAAACTGCTTAATGTCCTCCACCCCGGGGACCTTCGGGATGAGCGAAAGAACGCCAGAATTGAGCCTAGAAATGTCCACTCTCCCAAGAGTGAAACCATTCGCGATGTCCAGGATCAGGGGTTTCACCAGGTGCCAAAAGCGTTTGAAGAAAGCGACAGGGAAGCCATCCGGCCCCGGCGCCGTGTCAATTTTCATACTCGCCAAAACCGCATCAATCTCTTCCCCCGAGAAGGCAATCATGAGTCTATCGTTCTCCTCATCGGAAACGCGCCCCGACCCGCGCCAGATGGTTGGGTTAAGATGGAAGAGGCTTTGTTCCCCTTTGTCCCCCACAAGCGTGCGATAGAAATCATAAACATGCGCCTGGAGGGCCATCGGATCCACAATGATCCCCGTATCAGTGTGCAAGCGGGAAATGGCACATTTCCGCCTTCGCCCATTGGCAAAGGCATGGAAAAAAGCGGTATTGGCATCGCCTTGGTTAACCAATCCACCTGACTCCGCTCGTGCCAACATTCCTCCTCCACCTTGGACAGGTGGGTTAATTGACTTTCCAGGTGATAACGAAGGGCCCAACCCTCGTCATCCATGCATGTAGAGTCAGCCCTGCCATCAAGGGCTTGAATCCGAGCCAGCAGCTCAGCCTTGAGGTCACGGTTTTCCTTGCCGAGGTTGGCCCCCCATCCTTTCAAGAATTGTCTCAAACCCACCGAGACGCTTTGCCACCGCTCGATGGGATCGGAACAGTTCCCCACCTCCGACATTAGGTCATGCAATTTATCAGAGACTAACTCCCCAAAGTCAGGTCTCTGGAGCCACCCTTTCTCAAAGAAGAAGCGAGGGCTCCGTCTCCCGAACGCCTCCCCGGAACCGAGAATCAGGGGGGAGTGATCAGAACCAATAATGGTATCCGCCACCAGGGAGTAGAGAGGGAATAAAGACTCCCAATCCGCGGACATGAAAACCCTGTCAAGCACACAAGGAACAGGGTTTAATTGGCGGTTTGTCCAAGTGTATCTTGCCCCTGTCCTACGGACTTCCCTAAGGGCGAGATTGGCGACACACTCATTGAAACGATGGACCCGAGGCCAGTCATTGTTGTCGTTGTTCTTGTCATTTGATCCCCTAATTAGATTAAAATCCCCCCACCACCACCAAAGGAAAATGACAAGCTCCAACGGCCAACGAGAGCTCACGAAGGAAATCCATAGATCTACGATGGTCCGCCGGCCCATACACCACAAACAAGGACCACTCCTTGGAGGTGTCCAGTTGCCGCACGTCGACACGGATGAAGAAGGTGCCCGAGTGCCATCCCAAGACATCAAAAGCATCCTCGTTCACCCCAAGAAGCATTCCCCCGGATCGCCCCAACACTGGGGTGTGGTACCAAGCAAACTTACACAAGGGGTCAATACCCCTAAGGTCTGCAGGCGAGAAAGACGACTTCATCGTCTCCTAAAGGCCTACAGTCTAGGTGCTCTTGGGACATAAACTCCTTGATCAGGGTTTGAACCCCGGGTCCGCCGTAGCCACGGATGTTGTAGAAACCCGCATGCATTAGAGGCGGCGGGCTTTCCTCCGTCCTGAACGGGGCGCCAAAACGGCCTTGAATTTGCCTCCCGTTTTAGCTCGGGTGGCGGCCATGACAGAGACGTCCACCAAAGTGGAGTCAGTGTCAGCCCCTACTACCAATACAAACTACTCCCTCCGTCTCAGTTTAGTAGTCTTCCCCGTATCCCTAGGTCACCAATTTAACCTATATAATTTAAAATATATAATGCAAAAATTATATCATAAGAAAATAGAACATCTAAATTTTCTAATGATATAATATTAATAACATATAACTAATACCAACTTGATCAAATTTGCGACCTAGGGATACGCTCACGCCTAATAAACTGTGAGAGAGGGAGTACTCTCTTCGTCATTTTTAATTGACTCGAATTTAGTATAAAGTTGTACTAACTTCGAGTCAATTAAAAGAGACCGGTGGGAGTACATAGCATGCAACTATACAAGTACTCATCCTGTGGTAGTATAAATGATAACGTTCTGATATCTCACAAGCACATGAAACCAAATTGGAATGGGAGACGGGCTCATTTCCCCCCTTTCTTCCTCTCTCCCCGCTACAGTATCTGAGAACTCCCTCGAAGGGACCGGGAAGAACCAAAGCCGATCTCGCCGGCGCCGCCGGTAGAGATGGGTGGAGGGGAGGTGCTGGAGTACATAGAGTAGCTAGGTTTAGTGGCTATATGCCGGTAGGGGGCTTGATGCCCGGTAGTGTGAGCGGTGGAGGAGATCTGGCCGCCTGGATCTCTGCCGATGTAAGGTCTCTCTTGCTTCCTCTTCTTCTCCGGTGGTCGGAGGAGAGAGCGGAGAAGAAGATCGACGCTCCCTTCAATAAAGGAGTGGCAGTGTACCTTCTGCTGCAACACGGCGGCGGTGGGTGGTGTTTTTTCCTGGCCAGCCTTGGAGGCGAGGGGAAAGCGCGTGCGTGCCGCCGTTCAACGACGTGGAGGAGTTCCTAGCCGGCCGTGGAGGCGAGGAGGAGCTCAACCGCGTCGTCGCCAACACGTCTGCATCATGGAGGTCTTATCTTTGCTGCTGCTGGTGCGGAGGTGCCGCGCCAAAGCTGTTCCTCTCGGCCGGCCGTGGTGGCGAGGGCGAGGTGGTTTTGCTGCTTCTCTGTGCTAGCGGCGGTTCGTGGGAGTTGCGTCTGCTTCATCAGCACCACCGTTGAGGTGGTGTTCTTCCTGGGATGCTCATCAGCGGGGGACTTCTTTCGGCGTCATCGCCCCGCCCCTGCATCACACGGCCGAAGGGCGGCCCTTCTCCAGGAGATCTTCCTCCACAGGGAGGATTTTCTCGGCCTCGTCGTTGACAGTTTTGGCCGTATGCGCCCCAAGTGGCTTGTTCCCCGGTGGCGTGGAAGGCAGCCGATCGCGAAGCCTGTTTGTCGGCGACGACGAGGGACCTGATTGCTTTTTTAGCTTTTACTTTAGAGTCCTGTATGCAAAATCAAAGGGCGGATCTGTTATTTCCTGTTCTTCCGAGGCCCTTTTTGTAATTTGGTCTGTAACCGTGTTGACTTAATGCAGCTCTCGGTCCTTCGGGACCTTCCTTGTTCAATTTTTTTTTTTTTGGAATGGGAGCCTTAGTGCAAAAAGCGACACATTTGGTAGTAGTGGTTCGCACAGAATCGAAGCAGGCGCAGCACCGCAATGCTGCGGAAGAAGAGAACAAAATTATGTTAGGTGGAGTCTGAATACTTGCAGTTAGGCAATGGCGAATGGCGATGACAACGAAAGCAACCGGCGAGGTTCCTGCAATCCTGCATCATATATCCATACACTGTACGTATCCAGGCCCTTTTTCTTATTATTCGTCTGAACCCATTGCATTATGTCCACCGTATTGGCACAGGGACATGCTAGCTGCAGCTCGATGCATCATCATCATCATGAATGATAGGAGAGAAACAATGATAGCATGTTGAAAGCTTTTGGCAATGGGCCCAAACCCACATGCGTATTCTTTCAATTTCTCGTACGTTGTTAAGTGAATTTAAGTATAGCTGGTACTACAAGAAATGCAGTGCATTTTTACTGCTCTATTATTCTTAATCAACCACAGATCATCGGCATGGCTAAGAGGGAAGGGCCCTGCTCATCACTGACTTGGAAACAGTTGATTCTGGGAAGTGGCATCGAGTGCATAGCCCTGAAACAAAGAGCATGGAGACGGAAGGAAGAATCCACCCACGTCACAACGGACGCGCTCGTGGCCCCCGCGACATGGAGTATCCAACGGAAAACGCAGATGGCATTGCGTCGGTTTCGGTCCACACTCCCGGCCGCCGACACAAAGCTCACTCTGGAGACGGACCACGGCTCCACTCCACACCCGGTGCTCCTCGCCGGTGCTAATTCAAATTGAGTACTCCTACAAACCAGAATAATACCTGCATCGCATTTGATTGAGCCAGACGTGGTGCTTTGGGGCAGATGAAGGAGCTGTTTCAGCATTTGAAGCAGAGGTTCGCATGTTAAGACACCGTCAAAACCTGAAAGCTGTGCTAATTAATTAAGAGTTCAGGATAGCGGTGTGTTGACGGATGATGTCTCGTCTGCGCTCTTGGACGTGCAAGGAGGGGGCGGAAGTCGTCCGTCACGTCTCCGGATGAAACGTAGGACTTTGGAAGGGACACCAGGTAAAGAAGTTTTTGTTTCCGATAAAATTTTTTTATTACACCCAGCCTCTGCAATAACGCAACATCCTAATGACGGATGCACCCAATTAAAAAAGAGAAAAGAAAACTAAGAAGCAAAAGTCCCGCTACATCATCCCAGGACTAGCAACAACAATACATTCACCATCAAGACATCACCTGAAATACATACTCTCTAAAAGCGACGCTTCCAAGAAGTAAACGATGCACCAGCGCCATCGTCATCCGACCAAAGATCTTAGATTTTCACCATGAAGATAGTCTTCGCTCTCAAAACAATGCCTCCAACAAAGGTTATTGCCAGACACAACCACAACCAGCTAAGGCCAGATCTTGGGTTTCACCCTGAAAGTTTGTTACCCTCCAAAACCCCCCGACGGGCTTTGGTTAAGTAACACGAAGAGCCGGGAGGCTCCTAGGGCCGCTTAGTGGATCCCTGGCACCTCGCGTCGTCCCGCAAATCTTCTGCGCGTCCTGGCGGTTGCTGAGCGTGCCACCGACCTAGACCTGGTCAGAAGGTGTTAGTGCTTCGATTGTTCCTGCATGGTAGACACGTGCACATTAAATACGAGCCTTATCGGCTCTCAGGTTTCCCTGTGGATCGGCTCAAAGAGCCGATCGCCCCATGGTCCTTGATGGATTAGCAATGGCATGGGGATCCTGCTTGATCAGGACAAAGCTAACACGATCCACGACAGTTTAGGGTTTTCACCGCATAATCGAAACGTCCTACGTGCGATCGGGCCTAGCAGCTACGAGAGACGGTGCAAACTACCCCTACGAGAGGCCTAAAAACCAACATAACGTTGATCCCCGGAACATCCCTCGCAGGGACGGTAACAACATCTAACGCACCACCGGATCCTCCGACCCCAACATAAGGCCTAACTATGCGGATATTAAACTAATCCCGCAGATGGGAGCAACTATAACGGATCGGATCTACTAAGCATGATCAAGCAATATGTTGTCCTTACGTCTGGATAGACGTAAGGGCAGCTAGATATGCAAGGGTTGCACTACGATAGCATAATACATAAGAACAATGCTAACCCTAACACATCTAAAGATAACTACGTTGCTCGCCATCAAAAGGCTTCAGTACGAGCAACGCATGAACAATACTAAGCTTACGCTGCCTAGATCGCGAGATGCGATCTAGGCAGCATGATGCTTACCGGTAAGAACCCTCGTAGGAAAGGGGTGGCGATGCGCCTGATTTGGTTTGTTGGTTGAACGGTGATTGTCCTCCTTTCTCGATAACCCTAGATACATATTTATAGTCCAAGGGACTTTCTAATTGAGGCGTGCACCTAACCGTGCACGGGCCGACTCTATCTCTTTAATCTAAATTACAACATGATCTAATATGTTACGATGCACGGCAATTAAGCCCAAACTCTTAGCGCGAGGCCGCTTTGAAGATGCTCCACGTGTACGTCTTTCCAGCCCATCTTCACTTACGGCCCATCTCCTGATTTGGCCAAAATCGGGTGGTAACACTTGCCCCCCTGGTTTTGATAATGATAATTGCAAAACCATCTGTATCCTTTGAAGGGTCATGTCGTGGCAGAACCGTCGCAGTTTCCTTCATGATGACGTCTTGCCTCCTCGCCTTTTCTGCACGACTTGACGGCTCTGGCACCACATCCTTGGGAACTGCTTAGGCATTAAATCGTCGTTCCCCCTTTTATTTGGCCACTTCCTGTAGTCCCTCCTTCATCCCTCGCACTAGCGCTCCCAAAAGCCCTCCTCGGCCATGTCTTCTTCCTCCTCTTCCCAATCTTCTTCCGCAAGCGAGGGAGAGCCGGAGGTCAATCAGACGGAAGCATACAACCGGCGCGCTCCCGAGCATTGGGATGAGCAAGAATTTGATTTCGACTTCGTGCCCGAAGGTCGCCCCGAAGATCTTGTCTGGTCGGATGGTAACATGCCCCTGACTGATGGGGAAGAGGATCGGTTCTTGATCGACGGAGAACTAGAGGCGGAGAGCGACACGACGACCCCTCTTCCGGGGTAAATTCACTTCCTCCACCAAAGAGGTAGATGAAGAAGAAGAGGACGATGAAGACGAAGATGTCTCCCCCGATACGGAGAAGGAACCAGAGGAAGACACCTCCTCCGAAGAACCGCCACCAAAGCGCATCCGTGGCTGGGCCTGGTCCGATGAGGATGATGATGATGACGAGGAGGAGGCCTCCGCCGAAGGTCACAGTAGCAGCGACGAGGAATTCGTCGATAGCGGCGACGAGGGCGGCTACCCCGGTGACGACGAAGATGAGAGCTTCTTAGCATAGGGATTCACTAGCATAAGACTAGCAATAGCAATCTGTTCCCCCTTTTTTTGAGTAATCAGCTCTTCCTTGTAAGAAATCTCTGTTATCAATGAAGAAATTCTTCTTAATTTAACTCTGTCGATTTTCTTCAAACCGATTAGCCGATTCTCCTTAACCAATATTTCATAAGCCGATGTTAGCGCATCGGCCCCACGTAATTCGTCCCTCCACTCCTCAACTGATGACTTTGAGATCTGGTACTCTTCAAGAATTCATCTTTTGCTGAGAAGTTGCGACGAAGGATCAGCCGATGACACCCCAATCGGCTTTTTAAAGACAGAACACTCATCAGACCAGCTGCCCCCCGAGTCTCGGTCAAGGCGAGGCCAACGGTAAGGATACGCAGATCGAAGAAAGGGCTCCGCAGGTAATTCGGGGCGTCACTACGAAGAACCAGCCAAACTTGCCCCCATCGACTACCTTCCCTCCGCTGAAAGCCGATGTAGTAGATGAATCACCAACAGCTTAACTGATGCTTCTGACAGTACTGCCGAATTTGAACATGCAGCTGGTAGATCTTGTGTAATTGTACTAGAGTCGATGCCCGTGCATCGGCTTTGCACCATGAGACACCTCAAACAGGATCATGACTCAGCGGGCTGGTGATCCGGTTTTGGGCAGGTGTCTATACGTAGCTCTGGGCCTGTCGCTCAATTGACTTGTACGCGGAAACTGATATTTTGTGACATCAGCACTGTTCCTCGACAAGTTGCGATGCAGAGCCAGCCGATTCCGAGAAAATCGGCCTCCTATAACAAAGGAACCTTCAGGGCAACCTACCCCACGAACTTCTTCCACTCAAGCCCTGGCTGATCAGATTGGCTCATCGTCTTTGGCAAGCTAATGCAACTCCTGGTGAAGATGTTTCCTGATGCTCTCCCCAACCTTGAACGCAACAGCAACGGACAGTCATCGCCCAAGCCATTAGCCAACCGATTGCATGCTTCCTCATCGCTGTGGTCTTGAAGAGACATGCTCCGAGACAACCTCCTTTGTCGGGCTCACTTCAGTGCCTGCACGTAACCGTGACTGCTCCATTGAGGCTTCCTTGAGACAAGGAATCCCTTGAGTCGATGGCCGTGCATCGGCTTTGAATCCTTGAGTCGATGTCTACGCATCGGCTGTGCTCAAAAATTTCTGTATTTTCGATTTTTTGCGGCCGATTTTTTATGTATCGGCCCCCATACTTGAGCTGCTCTGCTGGAAATTTGACATCCGTTCCCAGCTCCGTATCCTCGTATATCATCCATCTATGTGCCCCCCGAGCCGATTCTGTCAAGTAATTGATGGTATCGGCTCTTCAGGCATCCATTGGATCAATGCTGAACACAGACGAAGGTAGGTTGAGGATAATTTCGGCCGATTACCGGAATCGGCCTCCTTCTTTGTTACAATGCTTGACGATGGTTTGCAACTTCTTGGATTTCCACTGTAGCTACGTGGCATGTTGGAGATAAGATCCTTTGCTTTTCATTTTTTGAGGGCCGATCGCAGGGATCGGCCTTGCCATATGTCCAAAGTCTTGGACGTGCTATTCCGTTAGGCCGGTGGATAAAACCAGCCTTACCCCATTCTTCGAGGCTTCGATGCGCTCACAACCCTCTAAACTGATCCCAGAGAGCGGCTCTTGGTCATCTGCTTCCCACACGCTCATGGCAGCTAATGATATCTCGATTGAGTCATCCGCTTGAACGACTTCCACTTCATCTCCGTCCCACTGTATGATGCATTGATGCATTGTAGACGGGATACAACAGTTAGCATGAATCCAGTCCCTTCCCAATAGGACGGCATAATTGCTTTTGCTGTCGACGATGAAGAACGCGGTAGGTATGGTTTTCCGGCCTACAGTAAGCTCTACATTCAGAACACCTTTTGCTTCTGACGCCTGGCCATTGAAGTCGCTTAATGTGATGTTGGTCTTGATCAGATCGTCGCTGGAATGCCCCAAACGACGTAGCATGGAATACGGCATTATGTTGACTGCCGCTCCGGTATCAACCAACATCTTGCTGATAGGCTGCCCATTGATGTAACCCTTCAAGTATAGGGCTTTCAGATGCCTGTAGCTTCTATCTTGTGGCTTTTCAAAAATAACTGGTCGTGGACCGCAGTCGAATTGAGCCACTGAAACTTCCTCGTCGCTTGGAGCGCGAAACTCGATGGGAGTACCATGTTTGTATCAGCCGATGTCTCTGCATCGGCATCAGCCGATGCCTGTGCATCGGCTTTCGCCTGTTTGGGGCGCCATACTTTCTTTGGCGGGCGCGCCTTCGTCTCCACTATTTGCTGGATTTTCGCGGCCGATCGGGCCGCGCTCTTCTCAACGTGTACAGTACTGTGCCTCGGCTTCTTCCAAGTTTCGGCCGCTGCACTCTTCGCTTTTTGAGAATGGCTGAGTCCATCGGGGCACCACCTTGGTCGGTGATACCTATCTTCCTCTCCATCTGACTCCTCGAAGTCTTCTTCTTGAGATGACTCAGCTCGTTTACTCTGAGGTGGGAGAGGTCCTAGACGTTTGAACACTGAAACTTCGCTTGCCCCCTTCTTCCTTGCTGTTTGCATTCTGGGCAGTTCTCGATTGTTGGCAATTGGCTCATTCCTGAGTCCCAGCAATGTTTGAAGAAGGGACAGCTCCAGTGCTTATCCACGTTGTCTTGCTCCTTAGACCTCCCTCCGGCGCGACGTTCGTACCCGTCGTCGTTCCTGTTCTGACGATACCTCCTGTTTGCATCAGACCGACGATATCCTTCATCGTCGTCGTCGTAGCGGCGACGTCGGTCGTACTGCTGTTCATATTTGCTGAGGAGATGTACGGACAATGGGCGTGGATACCGTATGTTTCTCACCTCCTCCTCGGTCAGGTATCGTCTATCGTCGTCTTGGGGCCGGTCGCGTGGAACGGCCTCCTCTTTATCTTTGCCACGAGAGTGGCTGCTCTCCGCTTTGTCCGCGCCATGGCGGATCACGAACCCTGCCATATTGACATCGAAAGAGAATCCTGGTTCTCTTATGGAGTGGCTTAGGTCCACCATGTTGACGTCTGGAAACGGACGCCTGTCTACCTTCATGGCAAACTGTCCGAAAGTTAATCGGCCCGATTCTATCGCCATCTGAATTTGTGCGCGCAACACTTTGCAGTCGTTGGTGGTGTGCGTGAACGTATGATGCCACTTGCAGTATGGCCTCTTGTTCATCTCTTGTGCCGTAGGGATCTTGTGGCCTTCGGGTAGCTTCAACTGTTTCTCTTTCATAACAGATCGAAGATCTGTTCACGGTCAAAGTCCAACCTCTTGGAGGCCCTGGCGGATTCACCCATTGGCAGGACACATGCACCGGCGTCCGAGTCCACTCGGCTACCGCAATTTCCTGATCTTCCGCGGCATCTTCATCCTCATCGGCACCGACCATGATCACGCGCTTGAACTTGTCTTGGTACAGTTCTGGATGGCGCTGCTCATATAAGGTCAGCCTGTTGACCAAGTGCGTCAGCGAGTTGTACTCAACTTGGAACGTTAGATCCTTGAACGACGCCGCAAGGCCTGCCACGGCCAGCTCGATCGCTCTTTCTCGTTATATGAACCGAATAGCATCGGTTCTTGACAGTTCAAGCGCTGTATGTACTCAGCCACTGTCTCTCCTCGCTTTGCCGAACCTGTGCTAATTCGGCAATACCAGCTTCGTAGTCTCTGAATGGTATTGGGTGTGGAATGTTCCTCCACTGCTTCCATGTCCGCACTGAATTTGGCTGCAAAGAGGTGTACCACCCAAAAGCTGGACCGGTGAGGGATTGCGAGAAGCACCTCACCCGTAATCGATCCGATGCCGAAGCCATGCCAGCTGTATCGGCTCACGTGCTCGATGGAGCTCGACCCTTCGCCCCACTGAATTTGTTGAAGTCCGGAAGCCGGTACTTGGGCGGTAGTGGGATCAGGTCGAACTCATTGGGATACGGCTTGGAAGCCGATTATCTTCTTCTTCAGGATGCCGAACTGGTCTCTCAAGACCGCACTGATCTGATCCGCGGTGGAGGTAGTGGCAGCTGAGCTGTCATGGACTGGTGTAGTGGCATACTTGGCTAGCCACGCTTGTTTCTCACTGCTCCTAGACTCCCCGCTGCTGCTTATCCTTCCTGCCGAACAATTGCCTGCCCCGCAATCCCTCCCGGTGGGCTTGGATCGCCGCGTCCGGTTGTTGCCGGCACATACACACACACGTATCCGTGTGGGATTTCCTTGGGCGGTTCATGTAAGCTGATAGTCGCCCGGTCACCCCCATCCTTGTAGACGACGTATGCCGGTGAGCCTTGTTGCTGTGGAGCCGCCATTGTGTACGGCAGAGGCGGCCTGGTGTGGAGTTGCATCTCTCCCTGGTGAGTCCCTAGAACAGGTCCTGAAGGGGAGTAGCGGCGCTCCATGATCTCTTGCACCACCCGGAGCGCAACGCGCTCCAAAGTGTTCACCAGGCTCTCAGAGTGCCGATGCAGTGAATGGGCCACCACGTAGTTGATCTCCTGACGCAGGGCTCTGGTACGTTCCTCTGAAGGGAGAGATAGATCCAACCCATCGAGGATGCCTTGTGGTGCGAATCCTTTGAACCTGACGCCGTGCGACCGGGTCTTCTCAAAGGAGCCGATGAGTTCGGCCTCGAGGATGACCTTCAGGTCATCGTACTTCTTCTTGTGTTCCGTGGGGAGATCCTCATACGTGATCGGTTTCTCCGCCATCTCGGATGCCGATGTCGACGTGGGTGTTGATGTAGATGTTGCAGAAGAGGTCCCACCGGGCGTGCCAGAATGTGTTACCCTCCAAAACCCCCCGACGGGCTTTGGTTAAGTAACACGAAGAGCCGGGAGGCTCCTAGGGCCGCTTAGTGGATCCCGGCACCTCGCGTCGTCCCGCAAATCTTCTGCGCGCCCGGCGGTTGCAAGCGTGCCACCTGACCTAGACCTGGTCGGAAGGTGTTAGTGCTTCGATTGTTCCCGCATGGTAGACACGTGCACATTAAATACGAGCCTTATCGGCTCTCAGGTTTCGTGGATCGGCTCAAAGAGCCGATCGCCCCATGGTCCTTGATGGATTAGCAATGGCATGGGGATCCTGCTTGATCAGGACAAAGCTAACACGATCCACGACGTTTAGGGTTTTCACCGCATAATCGGAACGTCCTACGTGCGATCGGGCCTAGCAGCTACGAGAGACGGTGCAAACTACCCCTACGAGAGGCCTAAAAACCAACATAACGTTGTGTTGACGTCAGAAACCCACCGGCGGGCAGTGACTGGTCAACACCGTAGAGCCGGGAACGACTAGGGCTGCGGCTGGCCCCTCGAGCGACGGCCCGCAAAGCCTCCCGGTCGCGCGCCGATGCGAGTTGCAGGCGTGCCACGACCTATACCGGTCGGAAGGTGTGGATGATGCCTCGCTTAGTTTCCTGCAGGGCACACACGTACACGTTAAATACGAGCCTCGATCGGCTCTCAGTTGTCCCGTGAATCGGCTCATGGAGCCGATTCACCCATGATTCGTCCAAGGTGGCCGAATATATGGTGGTCCTGCTTGATCATGATAAAGCATATGAGATCCACGACGATCTGGGGTTTTCACCGCATAATCGGATCATCCTACTCACGATTGGGCCTCGCGCTCACGCACGGTAAACGTAAGCCAGCCCTAGACAAGGCCTAAAAACCAACACTAGGTTGATCCTCGGAACGTCCTGTCTAGGGGCAGCAAACTACACCCTGCATGCCGCTGGATCCTCCAACCCTTTGTAAGGCCTAACTATTGCAGATATTGAACTAATCCTTGATGAATCAAGGAGCGATCGTAACGGATCAGATCTACTAAATAACGATCGGGGTGCCGCCCGCACCCATGATGAGGTACAGGGACGGCTAGATGCGCAAGGGTTGCACTACGACAGCATATGATACTAGGAACAATGCTAACCCTAACACATCTATGATAACTACGTTGCTCGCCATCAAAAAGGCTTCAGTACGAGCAACGCATGAACAACTAGGCAGGCTCGTGCTGCCTAGATCGCGAGATGCGATCTAGGCAGCATGGTGCTTACCGGAGGAACCCTCGAGACGAAGGAGTTGGCGATGCGCCGAGATTGGTTTGTGTTGAACGTTGGTTGTTGTTTATTCCATAAACCCTAGGTACATATTTATAGTCCAGGGACTTTCTAATGTGGGCGTGCACTAAACCGTGCACGAGATAAACTCTAATCTCTACGTAACCTACTATAAAGATACACGGGCTAACTAGCCCAAACTTGGTGAACAAGGCCGATCCACATATCTCTTCTATATGTATATATTCGAGTCCATCTTGATCGCGGCCCACCTCGACTTGGTCAAATTCTGGTGATAACACATGCCCCCCTGGTTTTGGAAATGACATTTCCAAAATCATTATGCTTTTCTCTCGTAGGGTCATGTCGTGGCAGAGCAGGACCGTCGCAGAGGCCTTCATCATGATAACTTGCCTTCTCAACTTCTCTGCGTGATTAGACAGTTCTGGCACCACCTCCTCGAAAACTGCTGTGGCATTGAATTTTACTATGCTCCCTTTTATTTAACCGCAGCAAACAGTCTTCTTCCTCATCCCCTTCGCACTAGCTTTCAAAAAACCCCCCTTCTGCCACCATGCCTTCGTCCTCCTCTTCTTCCTCCTCATCGGGTCTTTCTTATGTGTCCTCTCCCATCCGAGAGTCGACGCCCTCGTGGGGCACGCAAGCGGCGTATGACATCCTCGCCCCAACGAAGTGGGACAAAGAGGACCACGACTCCCTCGTCCGGTCCGAGGATGACAAATCCTTGACCGACGGGGAGAGCGACCTCCGATTCCTCGCCGTTGGGGAAGCGGAGGAGGAGAGTGACGACGACAGCTTCTCCTGCGACCTCACCTCTTCCGGGGAGGAAGGGGAGCAGGGAGAGGAGGAGGAGGACGACGAGGAGAGCTCCTCCGACGAGCCGCCGGCCAAGCGGTTCTGCCCTTGGCCGGGCAACCTTAGCGACTTCGACAGTGATGAGGACGACGCTGACGAAGAAGATGAAGACGACGAGGGCCCAGCCGGCGGCCATTGGAGCGACGACGAGCCCACCGGAAGCAGCGCCGATAGTGACGATGATGGCGACGACGAGGGTAGTGATGGCCCATAGACAGGTCCTCTAGAATAAGGCCAGTAGTAGTAGATGGGGCAATAGATCCCCTAGTACTTTTCCTTTTGAGAGAAATTAGCTCTTTTATGTAAGAAATCTCGTCGAATCAATGGAGAAATTTTCCCCAATTCTGATTTTGCCGATTCCTCCTGAGTTTACTTGAGCCGATTCCCTCTTCTACTGACCTTGCCGACTCGTTCCCTTTGCCAATGCGTGATGAGCCGATAGCACCGTATCGGTCCTTCAAGATTCGCCCTTCCCTTCTTCAACCGATGATCTTCTAAATTTGGCAGAAAATGAAGTATCTTCAGGAAAACCTTTGAACTTTCCCAACCAAACCTAATAATGTTCCTCAATAATCATCATTTGTGAAGAAGGTTGCAATGAAGGACCAGCCGATGGTATCCCAATCGGCTTTTAAACAGAGCAAAACAGAGCATCCACCAGGCCTGCTGCCCCCCGAGCCTTACTCGAGGCGAGACTGTCAAAGAGAATGTGCCAAAGCCGATCCCAGACATTGATTCAGGAATCCAAATCGGCTCGAAGCAACGGAAGGCACCACCGTTGGCCTGAATTTGGTGAAGACTCGATAAACATCGCATAACGCCGCTAGAGTCGATGTCCATGTACCGGCTTCTTGTATCCTTAAGTCGATGTCTGCTGCATCGGCTGCGCTCAAATTTTTTGAATTTTTTAGGCCGATTTGTGTGTCGGCCCCCATATTTGATAGTATTATCTCATATCCTCGTGTTTTATCCATCTAGGTGCCCCCCGAGCCGATTCTGTCAAGAGAATTGATGGTATCGGCTCTTCAGATAGTCCTTGTTGGGTCAAACGTTGATCCCAGGCAGAATGGATGGTGAGGATAATTTGGCCGATCGCTGGAATCGGCCTCCACGTTGCTTGCTCGGTGAAGGTTTTGTAATATCCCTTCAACAGTTTCGGAGGGCCGATCGCAAGGATCAGCCTCGCCACGTTGCTTATTGACGTAGTCTTGCTACTCGTCCATGTCGGTGGACAAAACCAGCCCAATCTCCGATTTTATCACGTTGGAGCGCTTGCTGATGTCCATCTTGGGTGCAACGCGTGGTCGTGGAGGTCTACACTCCGCCGGGCGAACGAGCACCATGTTCGTGCCAGCCGATGTTTCATCATCGGCTTTCCTTTGCTTGGGGCGCCATTCTTTTCTTTGCGGCAGCCCCTCCTCATCCAGGGTCCTCTGGACCTTCGCAGCCAGATCAGGTCGTGCCTTCCTCAGCGTATGCAAGTATAACCTCTCGGCTTCCTCCAAACCGCGCAATCGCTGAACCCTGCGTTTTTGTGAATGGCTGAGACCGTCAGGGCACCACCTTGGACGGTGGCACCTATCTTCTTCATCTTCCCCCTCGTCTTCCGAATCCTCGAGATCTTCCAACAGAGGGGTCTCAGCACGTCTGTTTTGTGGTGGGAGAGGCCCTAGGCGCTCGAATACCGACACGTTGGCTGCCTCCTTCTTTTTCTGGTTGCATTCTGGGCAGTTGCCGATTGTTGGTAATCGGCTCATTCCTGAATCCCAGCAGTGTCTGAAGAAAGGGCAGTCCCAATGCCTGTCCGTATCGTCCTGCTCCCTGGCGTGGCGCTCCTGCCGCTCCTCATCGTGATTATGCCGACGATGTCTTCTGTCGCTTCTAGCCATACGGCCTCTTTCATCATCGTCGCCGTGTTGCCGGCGTTGATCATACCGACTCACGTACTTATTGAGGAGGTGATCAGAGAGGGGTCGTTGATATCTTATGTTCTTCACTTCCCCCTCTGTGACGTAGCGCTTGCCATCTTGACGGAGCCGATCGCATGGAGCGGCCCCCTCTGTGTCCTTGCTCTGAGAGCAGCTGTCCTCATCCCCGTCCTTCTCAGAGCGGTGTCCAAGCTCTACCATGCTGATGTTGGCTGAGAAATCAGGCTGGCACCCTCCGAGGTGGGCGAACTCCACCATGTTGACGGCGGGGAAGGGGTGTGTGTCGACCTTCATGGCATACTGGTTGAAAATTAGTCGCCCATTTTCTATTGCCACTTGGATCTGCTGACGCCACACCCTGCAGTCGTTAGTAGTGTGGGTGAACGTGTTATGCCACTTGCAGTATGGCTTTCCGTTCAGCTCTTGCACCGTAGGGAACTTGTGGCCTTCGGGTATCTTTATGTGCTTCTCCGCGAGTAAGAGATCGAAAATCTGCTCGGTTTTCGTCACGTCGAAGTCGAACCCTCTTGGAGGCCCTGGTGGCTTTACCCATTTGCAGGTTACTGGGCCTGCAGCTCGAGTCCACTCAGCCACTGCGACCTCTCGTTCTCCCGTAGCACCTTCATCTTCCACTGCGTCAACCATGGTGACCACACGCTTGAATTTGTCCTGGTAGACATCTGGGTGGCGCTGTTCATATGCTGACAGCTTCTGCACCATGTGCGCTAATGAAGGGTAGTCCGCTTGGGAGGCCACGTCCTTGATCGGTGATGATAGACCCACCACCGCCAATTCGACGCTTCTTTTTCGCTTACGTGAACCGAATAGCATCGGTTCCTAACGGTCCCGGGCTGGATGTATTCGACACCGTTTCTCCGCGCTTCGTCGTACTTGTGCTAGATCGGCAATGCCAGCCTCGGAAGCCTCCGAGTGATATTGCTCATGGAACCGTTCTTCCATGCTCCCAAGTCTGGATTGAGTTCGGTGGCAGCGACGTGTACCACCGAAAGCCGATCCCGTGAGGGACTGTGAGAAGTACCTCACGCGCAGCTCGTCTGACGCTGAGATCATGCCCAGCTGTGCCAAATATCGGCTCACATGCTCGATGGAGCTGGAGCCATCCGATCCGCTGAACTTTGTGAAGTCCGGGAGCCGATATTTGGGTGGTAGCGGGATCAATTCGTACTCGTTGGGGTACGGCTTGGTATAGCCGATCGCTTTCTTTTCGGCATCATGCCGAACTGATCTTTCAGGATCGTACAAATTTGATCCGCGGTGATGGCTGCAGGTGCCGAACCCTGAAGATTCGTCGGAGTGGCGCACTTAACCAGCCATGCCTGTTTCTCCGGTTCTGAGCCAACCGCAGGAGCTGGGCTCGGGAGTTTTGTCGGGGTGGCGTATTTAGCTAGCCACGTTTGCTTCTCAGGGTCTGCCTCCGACGTTCCTCCTGTTGCCCCAGAAGTCCCTGCTATAGCGACCTGGTTCGAGGGTGCCCAGGTGCTGCAGTCTGGCACGTATGCGCATGCGTATCCGTGTGGGATCTCCTTGGGCGCGTCCTGTAGAAATTGGTAGTCACTGGGGTCACCACCAATCTTGTAGACGACATAGGCCGATGAGTTCGGCGCTTCGGGCGCTGCCAACGCGAACGGCAGCGGTGGACGGGACTGGAGTAGCAACTCCCCTTGGTGAGTCCCTAGGGCTGGTCCTGACGGAGAGTACTGATGGCTCATGATCTCCTGGATCACGCGCAGCGCGACGCGCTCAACGTGTTCACCAGGCTCTCAGAATGGCGGTGCAGCGAATGAGCCACCATGAAGTTTATCTCCTGACGCAGCGACCTGGTGCGTTCTGACGGGGTGGATAGGTCTACTCCATCAAGCGCGCCATCAGGTGAGAACCCCTTCCATCTGATGCCATGGGAGCGGGTCCTGTGGAAAGAGCCGATGAGGTCGGCTTCGAGGAGGACTTTGACCTCGTCGTACTTCTTCTTGAGCTCGCCGGTGAGCTCCTCGTAGGTGACCGGAGTTTCTTCCGCCATCTCTGATGTGGATGGCGAGGTGGTTGTCGTTGAAGACTGTCCCACCGGGCGTGCCAGAATGTTGACGTCGTAAACCCACCGGCGGGCGGGACTGGTCAACACCGTAGAGCCGGGAACGACTAGGGCTGCGGCTGGCCCCGTCCCTCAGAGCGACGGCCCGCAAAGCCTCCTGGTCGCGCGCCGATGCGAGTTGCAAGGGCGTGCCACCTGACCTATACCCGGTCAGGAAGGTGTGGATGATGCCTCGCTTAGTTTCCTGCAGGGCACACACGTACACGTTAAATACGAGCCTCGATCGGCTCTCAGGTTGTCCCGTGAATCGGCTCATGGAGCCGATTCACCCATGATTCGTCCAAGGTGGCCGAATATATGGTGGTCCTGCTTGATCATGATAAAGCATATGAGATCCACGACGATCTGGGGTTTTCACCGCATAATCGGATCATCCTACTCACGATTGGGCCTCGCGCTCACGCACGGTAAACGTAAGCCAGCCCTAGACAAGGCCTAAAAACCAACACTAGGTTGATCCTCGGAACGTCCTGTCTAGGGGCAGCAAACTACACCCTGCATGCCGCTGGATCCTCCAACCCTTTGTAAGGCCTAACTATTGCAGATATTAAACTAATCCTTGATGAATCAAGGAGCGACCGTAACGGATCAGATCTACTAAATAACGATCAAGCGGGGTGCCGCCCCTGCACCCATGATGAGGTACAGGGACGGCTAGATGCGCAAGGGTTGCACTACGACAGCATATGATACTAGGAACAATGCTAACCCTAACACATCTATGATAACTACGTTGCTCGCCATCAAAAAGGCTTCAGTACGAGCAACGCATGAACAACTAGGCAGGCTCGTGCTGCCTAGATCGCGAGATGCGATCTAGGCAGCATGGTGCTTACCGGAGGAACCCTCGAGACGAAGGAGTTGGCGATGCGCCGAGATTGGTTTGTGTTGAACGTTGGTTGTTGTTTATTCCATAAACCCTAGGTACATATTTATAGTCCAGGGGACTTTCTAATGTGGGCGTGCACTAAACCGTGCACGAGATAAACTCTAATCTCTACGTAACCTACTATAAAGATACACGGGCTAACTAGCCCAAACTTGGTGAACAAGGCCGATCCACATATCTCTTCTATATGTATATCTTCGAGTCCATCTTGATCGCGGCCCACCCCTACTTGGTCAAATTCTGGTGATAACGTTGATCCCCGGAACATCCCTCGCAGGGACGGTAAACAGCATCTAACGCACCACCGGATCCTCCGACCCCAACATAAGGCCTAACTATGCAGATATTAAACTAATCCTTGCGATGCAAGGAGCAACTATAACGGATCGGATCTACTAAGCATGATCAAGCAAGATGCTGTCCTTACGTCTGGATAGATGTAAGGGCAGCTAGATATGCAAGGGTTGCACTACGATAGCATAATACATAAAGAACAATGCTAACCCTAACACATCTAAAGATAACTACGTTGCTCGCCATCAAAAAGGCTTCGACGAGCAACGCATGAACAATACTAAGCTTTGCCTAGATCGCGAGATGCGATCTAGGCAGCATGATGCTTACCGGTAAGAACCCTCGTAGGAAAGGGGTGGCGATGCGCCGAGATTGGTTTGTTTTGGTTGAACGGTGATTGTCCTCCTTTTCGATAACCCTAGATACATATTTATAGTCCAAGGGACTTTCTAATTGAGGCGTGCACCTAACCGTGCACGGGCCACTCTATCTCTTTAATCTAAATTACAACATGATCTAATATGTTACAGATACACGGGCAATTAAGCCCAAACTCTTAGCGCGAGGCCGCTTTGAAGATGCTCCACGTGTACGTCTTTCCAGCCCATCTTCACTTACGGTCCATCTCCTGATTTGGCCAAAATCGGGTGGTAACAAAGTCACGACTCTGAATTTCACCTATGCTGCCGCCCCCACTTTCATACTACTGCTGCGGAGCACTGAACACGAAGCAAGTCCCTCAACATCGTGGAGACTTGAACATCGCTTAGCTAGTATCCAATTCGGCATTCATGATATTCCCTTTTTCTGACTTCACCATGGACCAAAATGTCACTTGATGTCAACACAGAATGGAGCTTCGTGCCGCTTCCTCCAGAACCAAACGGTCTGAATAAAAGCATGTGTACGCGCGACCGAATATCACCCAATCCAGCAAACTCCAGGGAAAAGATGCACTGTTCCATTCGTCGATGGAGCTTTCCAGAAGTCAACTTTTCTCTAGATTACATATTATTATAAAACTATATTATATATCATAGAAGAATGCCAAAATGGACGGTAAAACGATAAATAAGGCTATAAATGATACAAATGCAACACCACACACCATTTGCAACGCAAATCCATATCAACCAGTCGAACAGAGATATTGCATCGTCTCTCACCACGGATGGCAAGGAGGCGAGACACAGACTTTCCGAAAAGTGTCATTGTCAATGCCAGAACCTCAGGATGCATTACGTTAAAATTTCGAAGCGTGCTTTTTGATCTTGCACTTTTTTAAGCCCTGAAATCGCCTAGGAGCCAATAACACTAACAAGATGTTTTTCAGCCACCGAGAGTTAAATACGAAAATAATAAGATTTTACGGAAAATCCCGTAAATCATTCAAAACAGTGGTAATAACTAGAAGTAAGATACGGATATATTGAAACCTAATAAACTACAAACTTCATGGATGAATTGTACACCTCGTATGTGGCATATCTTTGGGCATAGATTGTTGCTCCTTATGGTGCTAAGCATGAGGGGGCGGGGACCTCAAGGCCAGTCTTCCGTTGTTCTAGATGGATCATTTGACAAGGAAGAACTAGAAGACTAACATGCCATCATGAGGTTCTCATGATACAATCTTGTGATCAATCGTGGTTTCCTAGTGCCATCCATCATTGTAGTGTTCCTGTGAATGAAGCTAGATATAGGATAGATCCTAAGTCCAGATGTCTTATTTATGGTTCTCGTTGTTGTTGAGTTGTTTGTTTGTAGGCGTAAATAATACTACCCAGTGTCGGTCCAACAAAAATCTGGACTCGAGGCAAACTAAAATAATTATATTTTATACTGAACTTTTATACTTGTTTTTTTTTTGCATTCAACAACATTAACGTCTATAATTTATGATTTTCATTTGCATAGTTAACAACAAACATTGTAGCTAAATGTTAGGTGTAATAATATTTAATATACAATTGTAATGACAACTCTAAAATAAACTTGTATTGGGCAAAATTCAAATTGTAGTATATTATAACAAAGGTTTCTTCTTGAGTTATTTTTAAAAAGTTGTATAAAGTATATAGTGTCTATGTATTCATGGTAAATATCTATAAAAGCGTAAGGCAAACAATCTTAATAGCGTTTTCCTCTTTTGAAAAGGGAAAATGCATAGAAGGGCCTAGAGCTTCATTGCTCCATCGGTGGGTTATAACTTGATTACAGGATGCAAGAGAAACTGAAATTACATAACAATCCTGAAAATGAGCACTAATGACCCTAACAAGTGGTAAGAAAAAGCGATAAAGTCCTACGTACTTCTTTTCCATCGGAATAGCTGGGACTCCGTCGCTGGCCACCCTCTCCATCGCTAGGGATGTAACCACTTGGGATAGAGAGAGACTGGGTGTTGCATGCCGTCGGGAATCACTTCGAGGGCCTCCATCTTGGATATTGAATTGATGCCATCAATGGCATCAAGAGTGGCTTCCTCATCAGACTGGGATCATGGCAGCGAGCCAAGGCCACCATGTGATGAAATCCTAGTTCCAGAAAGGGCACCTCCTCCCATCCTTCATCTTCGAGGCCACTGTGTCACACTACATCCACCCTTCGCCACCATGGCTGACCAGTGGATAGAGTACTGCAAGAAGCCCTAAAAGAAATGATGAAAGAGCTTGTTGAAACTACTGGTATCGATATACTCTTTCATCTTCCTCCTCGGAAGCTCATCGGAAGGCCAAAGATGACCATCCAACGATTCACTAGTACACTTGGACGAGAGACCTCGGACCCGCAACCTTATTGTTGGAGATCCCTGAGCGCAACCACCTCCACCGCTGCCACTGCTTCCACTAGAGTCGCACAACGAGGAAGAAGAAACTCAGGCTACACCATGGTGACCGACTCCTAAACGTTGCCAATGGCAAACAACAACTAATCCTAGTCCTAAACCCAAGAGTACTAAGACCGGCATCGCGCCTTAGCCCTCTCTGAACGGTATCGCCTTCGAGGAAAACATTGGTTTAGTCGAGGATAGAGAAGGAGATTCTCAAAATTATTGTAGACAACTGAGAGAAAGAATAGGGGAAACTATCGGCGGTTTAATAGCATTTGTCTGACCAAGAAGAGGAGTAGTTCCACACGCATTATAGAAGAAAATGAAAAAAAAAGAACATGCATTAAGGGAGAGAGGTCAATAAATAAGAGAAACCTTATAATGTACTCCCTCTCCGTACCGGTTTAGAGGATAATTACACATTTCGAGGAAGAAGTTTGACCACTATTTTGGTTAACAAAATATAAGATATATATCACAAAAAATATATACTATTGAAAACTTCTTTTGAATATGAACCAATGGTATAATTTTTGTGGCATATATCTTGTATTTTATTGACTAAATTTGTAGTCAAACTTCTTTCCCGAAATGCGTAATTACCCAGTAAACCGGTATAAAGGGAGTACACATTTTTGCATTGAGATTCTACAAGTCAATAAGTATGAGAAAACTAGTCTTATACTCCCTCCATACTGCTTTATTAGAGTAATACGCATTTTCAGGAAAATTTTAACGAGTAGTTTGGTTAACAAAATATCTAATGGTATAGTTTTGTGGCATATATCTTAAATTTTCTTACTAAATATAATAATTAATTTTTTCCTCAAAGTGTGTAGTACCCTAATAAACTGAAGGAAGTAATCCCTAACGGAGAGAGAGTATAAAATGAACGCATGCTCTGATTCTTTATTGGTTTTTCTGATCAAATGTGCCATAGTAGCTAAAGTGGGTACAATAATTAGTTAACAAAGTGTGTATGTTCTGTTTTAGTATTAAATCTATCATCAATTTTACTAATCAACAATAAATATAAACTGATGTGTATTCTACTCCAATGCAGCCAGATGCTCGCTGCAGCTGCAGAGCGATGCATCATGCATGATAGGAGAGGCACACTGATGTTATGTTGAAAGCTTTTGCCAATAGGTCCAAACCGACATGTGTATCCTCGTAACTGCTCGTAAGTTGTGTACTAGTTCTTCTGTTCACGAATAACTGTACATTTTGGCTTTTTAGGAATCAAATCATTATAAATTTAATTAACTTTTTACATAAAAATAGTAACATATGTAACATCAAATTAATATATTATTAAACTACATGTTAAGATGAATCTGATATATCTGATATTACTTTAATGTCATAATGTTGCTATTTTTCTAAAAAAATCATCAAAGTTACTAAAATTTGACTTAAGACATGTCCAAATGTACACTTATTTAAGCATGGAGGAAGTACACTTCTTTAATTAGGTGAATTTAAGTATATCTGACAGTACAAGAAATGCAATGCGTTTTACCGCGCTATCTGTTCTGTTCAACCATAGATCATCCACACGGCCATCGCGTCAACCAAACCATCCGGTAGCATACTGCTCATGATTAGTTTAGGACATCTTCACTGGCGCTCTCATGCGGGCATCCCAGAAACAACGCCCCGTGAACACCGCAGTGACCCTCGATAGGCGCTCCTAATAGGTTTCCGGTGAGACAAATGCAACCATATTTCTACCTAATATGCAACCATATCACATAGTTTTTAACACATAAATTAGTTTCACGATAATACAAACATAAAAGAAATAATTCATGTGACAATTTAAATGAATCTAATTTCAAAAATTTCAGTTAGATCAGATACGTCGTTTCCTTTTTAGGCACACACAGATGATTTACTAGATCACCTTTCAGTTGGTGATAAATCTATTTGTCGCGGATTTATTGATACATGGCGAGAAAATCCTCAAACTTAACCAACACGTGGTGATTAACTTCGATAAAAAACCTAATGATCATACCGATGGCGAGTCTCGCTGAAGGTACTCTTAGAAACAACTTTGGGACGTAGTATCCAGTGTATATCTGAAACAAAGAGCATGGAGATGGAGGATCACCGCTATAAGAAGCAGTTCGCCTTCAGAAAAACCTAGCGCTGCCTCCCACCTCTGCCTCCTCCATACATCGGTTTTCCCTCCACCAGCTGGCCTCGTCGGTGTCAGGAGGGGTGGGGAACCTGTTCTATGTGTGCATATTTAGGAGGACCACGAGCAGTAAGTACAGAGGGAACCTCAAAAAGATCAGCACCACGAAGACGAGTCTCCTCAGACGAAGCTCGACAAGACCTCATAGAGCGGAACACGACCACGAGCAAGTAGCTGGGCACGACGAGGCTCAAACTCCTTGCGGAGCCGCGACAAGAACTCAAATACGCGCTGAAACTCCAGATCCGCGCGCACAGCAGGGACAGGTGGCACACACAGCTGTACGAAGAGAATCAAGCTGACGCCAAATAGCAGCACTCTGAGTATAGAACTCATCAATAGTGGAATCACCCTGCTGAAGAGCATGCTCCTGGCGAACCACAGACAGGTAAAGATAGGTAAAGAGCATCCCCAGACGGCTGATAGCGCTGACGAAGAAAAGCCCACTGAGCAGCAGCAGTGGGAAGACCCATGAACTCAGCAGCATACTGAGGCAGAACACTGGAAGTGAGAACAGCAGCAGCACGAGCATCCTCATCTATCCACTGAGTGTAGTCAGTCAAATCCAGCCGGTACGTCGCAACGAGTAGAATACTCCTGGACCTTCCGGTCATACTCAGCCAGAGCAGTATCATCAGCACTCTTGGCTGCATCCTTGACCTCCTGAGTAGCATCGGGGGCAAGGGCAACGGGCGTCGGTGCAATAGGCGACGTAGGAGTAGCGGGGCGCGACGGACAGGAGACCTCGCCAGAAAGCACACCACAGAGGCGAAGACCGCGCATGTGGACGCGTATGAAGACAGCAAAATCAGAATAATTCGCGCCATCAAAAATCACCGGGCAGCGAGGAACCGCAAGATAGCCCGACGAGGAAGACATTAGCTCTTTTTTTACGGGATCTAGATCGGGTCAACGCCCGATCGAATCGAGAGAAAAGCAGCACGTGGCGTACGGGAGATGGCGCAGCTGCAGAGGCCGGGCGAAGACGGCGGGGACGGCCGGATGGGGGCGGAGCGGCGACGGGCGGCGGACGGGGCCAGGCGGACGAGGGCGGCACGACGGCCGGTCGGAGGCGGCACGGCGGCCGGTCGTGTGGGAGAGGCGAACGGGGCCGGGTGGAGGAAGACGGGGCCGGGCGGCCAGACGAGGGCGGCCGGCGGCGCAGCGGTGGAGGCCGACGGGGCCGGGTGGAGGCGGACGGGGCCGGGCGGCCAGACGAGGGCGACGAGCTCGCAGGCGGCGAGGGAGAGGCGGCGGCGGCGGCCGGGCGCGGCGGCAGAAGGCCGGGGCGGGCGGCGGCGGCTGCGAGGAGAGGAGCTAACCTACAGCTCTGATACCATGTTAGGGTAATAGACTTGTTGTATTACCAGAGGACCAAAGGCCACAATATATAGTACATGTACAGGTGCAAATATGCAAGAAGCTCCCTAACATATGGGGAAACTACAATATACAAATATATACATGTAACAGTCTTTAGGGCTTTGGTAGTTCTCTTCTTTTTGGCATCCGCCTCAGTGGAGATGACATCGTCTACAATAAGTTATCTTGGCCCCTTTGTCCGAAGACGAGATTTCTTTCCTGGCTTCAATGGTGTTATTAGAATATTACAATCTATAGGTATGGTCCTTCAGATCTTGTTTCGCTAGATCGATTTTCGATCTTTTCTCATGGTCGCTGCGAGGAGAATTATCCTCGCACTATTTGTCATGGCTGTTAGCCTGTTACGTCCTAGACAATGGTGATTCGTACTTCCGGCTCCCGGCGTCACCAAACTGTTCGATTATTTTTCCTTGTCATACTGGTGTTGGTACTCTTATCGATGTTGATTGATTACTTCAATAGTTGCACGCGTGCACGTAGCCTTGGCATTACGAGTCAAACTAAAATTATAGAGAAATCTTCATTGGTAATTACATGTTAATGTTTTGGTATGTATCTTTGGCTGTTTTCACAAAGTACTTGATTATGTCATGGAAGAATAAAGAGTTTCAAGAACTCGAAGATTTGCTCATTTCTTTTAAACTTTATTATTTTGTAATCGTCGAAGTTAGCTTGTGAATCTTTACCATATACTATTAATTATTAATAATATAGGTATTGATCGTCAAAAAGAATAAAAAATTGAAAATATGTGGCTCCTCATAAACCTGAGTTACCGTACGGCCTAAAATCCCTATTTTTAGCTCGCGCCCCCCGCGACATGAGTTACGAGTATCCAACGGAAAATGCAGATGGCATTGCGTCGGTTTCACACTCCCCGCGGGCCGCGGCACACCCCTGCCGCCGACACAAAGCTCACTCCTGAGACGGACCACGGCTCCACTCCACACCACAGGCTATATATGCTCCTCGTAGCATCACGACGATCGATCGATTTCGCTGGTGCTAATTCGAATCGGGAGCTAACCACGGACAGACCAGAATAATATTCCTGAACTGCTGCTCATTGATTGAGCAAGCTCAACTGCTTGGGGCAGATGCAGGAGTTGTAGTGTATCAGCTGCAGGTTCAGAAGCATTTAAAAATCTGGAGCAGAGATTGAAAGTTCAGAGCCGTCAAGACGTACGGTACATGTTGTGCTAATTAATTAGAAGCTCAGGATAGCGCTGTGTTGACGGATGATGTCTCGTCTGCGCTCTTGATCGTGCAAGGAGGGGGAGGGAGTCGTCTGTCAGGTCTCAGATGAAACGTAGACTGATAACGCGCCGCCAGAGATCGAAGACGGTAAATCACATTTCTTCCTCTGCACCTTTTCGCCATTGTTCTTTCTCACGTGAGACAAATCCACGCATTTATTTTCTCTACTATCTCAAATTCTCAATCTATAAATAGATGTCTGAAGTTTGTCTAAATCTGAATATATCTAGTCTAGATATGTCTAGATTTAGACAAATGTTATATGTTTATTTATATATAGAGGTAGTACTATGCATCCTAGAAGGCGTAGCATATTTCATAGAAAAATGTCAGATACAATCACACATGTTTTACAATGCAAATCCACATCAACCACACAAATAGAGATGTCCCTTGCATCGTCTCTCACCACTGACGGCAAGGAGGCAAGACACAGAGTCTCCGAACCAAGTCATAGTCGATGCCAGAACATCGGATACCACTACAGTGGATCCGAAAGTGTTTCTAAGTGTGCTGTTTGATCTTACCTTTTTTCGAGTCCCAAAACCCCATGAAAGTGGTTAGCACTAATATTAGGTTTTTCTACCCATTGAGAGTCGATACCGAGATAATGGGATTTTGTGAAAAGATCTCGTAAAAATTCAAGGCTAATGTTTCATCGTTGTAGATCGATCATTTGACAGGTCGAAACTAGAGAAGGAACATGCCCTCGGGAGGTTCTCAAGTCCTTATTATCTTGCGACCAGTCATCACGCATTAGTGGAGCGTCTTGGTGATGAAACTGGGCTACTCCCCCCCCCCACAAAGTTGCACAATTATTTTTTTCCGACATATTCTTCATTGATGTATTTTGTTCCTAGTTGGTAATCAAGAAAGGAAGCAAGGAGAAGTAGACATGGATCGGTTCTCAGGCCACATTTACTTCCACACACAACCCATTGATGATTAATTGTTGGCTGTATAGGGTCAGTGGCGGAGCGTGACCAAAATCGAAGGAGGGGCAAATTGTACCTTTTCAGATTTTTTATCTATGCACCTAAATTTTCCAGTAATTTCAAATTCTATTCATCACGATGAGAGATGATTTTCAAGCGTGAAATGCACTTAATCTATTGATTTATGTAGAAATAGACATAGCAAGCAATTGAGGAAAATATTTTTTGGCCAAGATCCACATATTTGGCCCCCAAATTTCTTGATTCACTAGAAATTGGCATAGTAAGAGACTTCTAGTTCTATTTGTAACAAAAAAAAGAATATCTGACCCAAGGTCAATCCACTGGCAGAGCAAGCAAAAAACAGGAATCAGTCAACGGCCCAAGCCCCAAGGTAAAACAAAAAATAACCTACCACTAAACGGGATTGCTCTCGTTAGATTTGGGTAATGTACTATACTAATCGACCAATTTTGTACACCCAGTGATGGACACAGCTACCAACAGGGCAACAGTGTGGAAGTAAACGCGATCGAGGTCTGTTCTGCTTTGCTCCCCTGTGCTCGATTACCAACCAGGAACAAATGACGTCGATGCAGAGTAGGAGTATGCCTAGAAAAATACTTGAGCAACTTTTGGAAGGGGGGCAGCAGCCCAGTATCGCCTCCAAGGCGCTCCGCCGGTGTATAGGGTGTGCTCTGTGTCCATATCAATTGATTCCTAGTGTTTTTGCTTGCTAGCATTGGTGGATGGATTGTGGGTTCAGATACTCTTTTTTTTGTTACAAATAGAAATAGAAGTCTCTTACTATGTCAATTCCTATGTGAATCAAAAAACTTATCACCAGACATATGAGTTGATCTTGGTCAAAAAATACATTTTCCCCGCTTACTTGCTAGGTCTATTTCTGCGTAAATAAAAAAATTAAGTGCATTTTAAGCTTAAAAATCATATCGTAATGTTCATAATAGAACTTAAAATTACAGGAAAATTTGGGCGCATAGTTTATTGTATACTGAACTCGAGGCAAACTAAAATAATTACACTTTATACTCAACTTCTATACTTGTATATATTTATTTTTTGAATGCTACAAAATTAACGAGTACTATGGTTTTCGTTTGAATGTCATGGTTTTCGTTTGAATGTCAGGGTGTAATGATATTTATTGTACAATTGTAATCAAAATTCAAAAGTAAACTTGTATTGTGCTAAATTAAATTGATATTTTATATCAAAGGTTTCATCTTGAGTTGTTTTAAATAGTTGCATAAAATATATTGTGCGTTGGGTATTCATGAATATTCGGGAAGCGTACATCTAATAAATATCTTAATTTCATTTACTAGTACTACCTCCGTCTCGGTTCATAGGGCATGCGCGTACATCTACATCTTATATTTGATCAAAATAATAAAAGATATATATTATAAAATATATATCATTAAAAAGCTTAGATATTATATTTTCTAATGATTCAATTTTTGTATTTTACAATTGATATTATGTTGACTAAATTGATAATCCAGGGATACGCGTAAGCTCTATGAAATGAGGCTGTGGAAGTATGTGTCTATCGATACTTTTAGAGTGCAAAATGAACGCATGATGTAGTATAAATATTGGATATGCTCTTCGGCCATGAGCTATCCTCCCGCTATTTATTGAAGGGTGTGACTAATTCTTAATCGATATGAAAGTAATTCTCACTCAGGTGCTGTCATTAAATGTTACTTGCAATGACTAGCAAGAATTACAAAATAATTAAACAATCTAGAGCATTTTTCGCAGTTGCATCTTACATTCGAACTTATAACTAGCACGAACCAATCTAACGATCCTGAATTTATTTCGCAGCTGCAAACGAATGTATAACTAGATAAATCTGAGTTGCGCCTACAACTCATATTAGCATGAAACGCAATGCAATCTTACAAACTAGGAGTGAATCGAGAATGATCGAAACCGTTTATTTGAAATAGGTTGTTCCGCATGTAATAGGAAATAGTAAGGTTTGGACTTCGTTTTCTAAGGACATCTCCAACGCGGCGGCGAACCATCCCGTGCCCGCGTTCGGATGGGTCGAACCGGATAAAAACGTGGCCCAGCGCGCCGACCCATCCCTAAAACGAATGGCCGCAACGTCTGGGACGACCCAAAGCCAGCCCAAATCTGGGCCGCGTTTGCGTGGCCGCGGACACGGAGGGCTGCCCTCTCGCGTCCTCCCCTTGTCCTCCCCTGGCCCGCCTGTCTGCCTCCCAAAACACACCCACTCCACTCCACTCCCAAAACCTAGAGATGGCCGACGAAGCTCCTGCCGCCGCCACCACCACCATCGGAGACGAGCCCCAGCTCGTGGCCGTTGTCGCTCCTGCCGTGGACGAGGCTCCTGTGGACGCTGGATGGTCCCGCAACCGGCAACGAAGAAGGCGAAGCCCGAGGTCACCGCGGAGCAGAGGGCGATCGAGAGCAGGAAGCGGGCCGACCGGCGCAGGGCGCACGAACAACGAAAGAAGGAGGCCACTGCCGCGAAGGAGCAGCAGAGGGCGGCCGAGCAGCTCCTCCAACTCCAAACGGAGGCGAAGACGAAGGCCTTGCAAGAGTATGCCATGCTCTTTTACGGCCACGCCGCGCTCGCTCAGCACATGATCGTCGCGGGCGCCGGCACGGCCTCGGCTAGAAGCTCCGCCTCGTCCGTAACCCGGCCCCTTCCACCAAGGTCAACAGCCCCGTCGACTGCCCCGTTTGGGTACACGCCCGGCGCACAGGAAATGGTGGCGCAGTCGGGGCGGTTGTACCCTTCACGGGATGGGTCACCGGAGGTGGGCGAGTCCATGACGGGGTCGTCGCCTTCGTCCATTGACCTCAACCGTGCGCCGGCGCACTCCAAGGCCCCCAAGCACCTGGGAGCAGTACGACCTGCCCGCAACATGTTCGACGAATTGTCGGGCGAGTGCGCTGCCATCTATGGAGGCAGCGTCCACCATGCAGGTCCCTCCGTCTTATCCATCGACGATGCCGACCACCATGCCATATCGGTCGACCGAGCAGGCTCCCCCGCAACCTCCCATTGACATAGAGGAGGACACCACTGGCCATCCCGCCACCATGAACATCGACCAGGAGCCGTTGTTCGGTGACGAGCTCACACAAGCCGCAGCTGCACAAGCTCGAGGTCGCCGGGTTAGCAAAAGAACCAGCAACTACACGACGGGAGGACAAAATGCTCGTCGACGCATGGTTTGACCATTGGGAAGATCCATTGACATGTGCCGAGAGAGGGGGCCGAGACGGAGGACATGACTACTTCGATGTCCAAAAGAGAAAGCTTGAGATTGAAGAGGTGAAGGCCAAGACGAATGCTAGGGAAATTGAGCTCAAGGAGAAAGAATTGGAGCTCATAGCAACGGCAAGGGCCAAAGAGGTGGAGTTGAAGGAGAAGGAAGTTGAGCTAAAACGGCAAGCCAATGACAACATGATCATGAACGCCGACTTGACCACCATGAATAAGGTGAAAAGAGCTTGGTTCGAGAAGAGGCAGAAGAAGATCCTAGAGCGCACAAATTGAGTTGACAATCTCAATTTGTAATTTTTATATTTGTTCAAACTATGACTCATACATTTCGTTTCTTGATCATGCTACATTTTATTTGATATTATTCTACTCCCTCCGTCCATAAATAGATGTCTTATGTCTATCTAAATTTGGATGTATCTATACACTAAATAGTGTCTACATACATCCAAAACTTGATAAATCTAAGAAATCTATTTATGGACAGGTATAGTATATTTTTAGATATTATTCTATATTTTTTAGATATTATTTATAAGTATATGTGGCCAAGTGGCTTATTTCTTTGAAAAATAGGTCAAATGGGCAAATAGGTGGCCGCTATGTTGTGTGCAGTGCGACCTAAACGGACGGCGACGACACTATCTACGTGTTCGCGCGGCCATCCAAACGGTCCAAAACGAACGACCCGTTTGTCTGTTTGGGTAGCCGCGTTGGAGATGCCCAATGCCTTCGTTTACCAGCACATGCGTGAAAGGATCGTATGCCGCACCTAGAGGGGGGGGGGGGGGGGGAATAGGTGCTAACCAATTTTTAGTTCTTTTTCAATTTAGGTTTGACACAAAGGTAAATTCTCTAGATATGCAACTAAGTGAATTTACCTATATGACAAGGTTATCAACTAGGCAAGATATAGCTACGCAATATATAGGAGATAGAGTGGGATAGAGGTAACCGAGAGTGTAGCACGCGTTGACACGGAGATGATTCCCGTAGTTCCCTTCCTTTGCAAGAAGGTACGTCTACGTTTGGAGGAGTGTGGTTGCTACGCAAGCCAAACCAACAGCCACGAAGGCTTCACTCAGATCTCCTGTGAGCAACGCCACGAAGGCCTAGCCCACTTCCACTAAGGGATTTCCTCGAGGCGGAAACCGGGCCTTTACAAGGTTCTTGGGGCACACATCCACAACTGAATTGGAGGCTCCCAAATCTGTAACAATACAACAATCAACAACAACACATCAACAACAAGTCAACTAGGGAACCAAATAGGAACACTAGCATGAGATCCCTCAAACAAGTGAGGGGGAAATGAAGAACGCTTCGGTGAGGATGTAGATCGGTGGCTTCTCCTTCGAATCCCCAAAGATCAAGAGCTTTGGTTGGGGGAGGAAGGAGATCTTGCAAATCTTGTGTTTCTTGAGGTGGCTCTAATGGTGGTGTAGCTTGGCAGAGTTCTTGAGCAATGATTGAGCAAAGCACCAAGGTAGGAGAAGGGGGTATTTATACCTCCCTTCAAAATCGAGCCGTTGCAGTTTCCGGGGGGCCGGATATTCCGGCCTAAGAAAGGGCCGGATAATCCGCCCCCCCGGATAATCCGGCCTACGGGACAAAAGTGTGACATTGTCCGGCCAAATATCCGGCCCTATGCCAGAGCCACATTTCTTCCAGTCCTTAGCCAAAAATGGGGGGGCCGGATATTTCCAAAATATCCGGCCCGGATATTCCGGCCCTGGTACAATACCGGGACAATATCCGGGCAAATGTCCGGCCCCCATACTGAGCTGCTTTTCCTCGAAGACTTAGCCAAAACAGGGGGCCGGATATTTCAACAATATCCGGCCCGGATTATCCGGCCTACCCATCATATTCTGAAATCTTTTGGCAGATGATCAAATCCAACATACATGCATAAATATCTATGTAATCCCTGTACCACTTAAACAATCATTAGTGTATCACATACATTGACATCAAACACACAAAACATAATATGAGAGATGTTCTTTCAATCTCCCCCTTTTTGGTGTTTGATGACAATATACGGATTTGCAAGAGAATAACTATAGAGACAAACATGATGGCAAAAACATAGAGGCACTCCCCCTACATGTGTGCATATAAGTAATTTGCATTTGAATACAAATACACAACACATAGGATTGAGTTGCCTCAACACTAGAGATATCCATCATGAGCTCTAACACAAGGCATAGACAAATATGAAGTTGAGGTAGGATGCAAGAAGTCATACCCATGTGTAGATATAAGATACGGAGATATAACATCACACATAATATAGCATCCTTGATCTCAACATATAGAAATCCGAAAACCATAACAATGTCTCACACTTAACAATGTCTCACAACACATAGCACATAGTTTTAAACGAGACACAACCAAAGCAAATAGTGCAAATACGAGGGAGCACAAGCAATAAAGGAATGGTAAACGCAAATGCTTGTGCCCAAACCATGCAAATCCCCGAGATAGTTCCTAATAGAACACTTCTCCCCCTTTGGCATCGAAACGCCAAAAAGGGGACAAGCGCGATGCTACTCGTCCCATGGGAATCACTCGGAGGCATAATCATCATCGGACTCGTCTGCCGCTTCCTCTTCATCCTCATCAGTGTCAGGTGCATCCGGGGAGCGGCGAGAGGTGTTGGACCTTTGAAGGCAGTCATCAAGTTCACTCCATGGAACCTGTGCAGAGTGCCATGCACTGTAACCCTGGTGAGCTGGAGGCTGAGGCGGGGGTCCTTGATCACCACTGAGCTTGTGAAGAATAACCGCCTGAGTGTGCTTAATTTCAGAACGCTCTCGGCTAGCAGCATAGTTTTCCTTGTGTATCTCGATGTTCATGCACAAGATGTGACGCTGAAACCAACTAAGCCGGCTCACTTGCTTCCTCATAGCCGGGACATCAGGGTGACGAGCAGGAGCAAAGCCACTGGAGCGAGCATCACGCATGAAAGTGTCAGGAGCAGGTACGGCTGAAGAGACTGGCTTAAGCTTGTAGGGCTTCTTGACATGGTGCTTCACCAAAGGATACCCACTTATGTCTTCACCAACCTTAGCAACAGAGTTGTTGATGAGAAGCTGAATGTAGGGAGCATAGGGTATGGTGGTCCGGGAGACCATGGCATCATGGATCTCATGGAAGATAAAGTCCATGATATCAAGAGTGTAGTCCCGTTCTTCATTCTCATCACGAGCACACTTATAGCTGAGGTGCATAAGGTCCACAAGGGTTCCCCGAAGAGCATCATTGTTGCCACCACTTGGGCAAATGGTGGCCCGAAAGAACCGAAGCAACTGACTGTATATGGGAAGCAGCCCCTTAGCTTGACCAATCTTTCCCGCTGAGGTGTAGAGATGCACAAGAGCATTCTTATCTGTCTGTTGTGGTCCATGAAGTCGACGACCCCCATCAACAGGAACTCCAAGAACACCAGCAAACTGACGCAGAGTGGCACTGCAGTGAGTGGAGCCAGTCATCCATTCCATGGTGTGTTCCTCATCTTTCCTGATTGCCAAAGTGGCAAAGAACTGCTTCACCAAAGCTGGGCTAAAGTCACACTGAATCTTCATGATATCATGCAGGCCCAACTTTCCAGCTACCCAGATAGCATCTTCAAAGTGATCGTTGATTGCCAGAATGTCCACATCGATAGCTTGCATGGGTCTCAGATTCTTCATGGGCTCATAGATGTCCATGAAGATGAACTCCTGCTCAGCGCACCAATATCTCCTGCCCGCTATGTCTTCATCCCTTGGGACATCATCATACCAGTTCTTCTGACGGATAGCGGAGTAAGAAACTGGGTCCATGGTCTTGTAGTTCTCCCTCACTTCCTTGTTCTTCCGCCTTGAAGTGACGGACTTGCGAGGTGCATTGGGGGCAAACTCATCACTAGATCGATCATGCCTTGGGCGTCTCCGACCACCCCGAGAAGCACCACCTGTGAGAAGCAAAGGCGGGTAGCAAAGGAAAGGTAATGCTCATAAGTCATGTAAGATACAGTAATATACTCGAGAAACATGCTATAAGTCGGTACAAATCGAGACATGAGAGATTGAAGCCAAGCTGCAGCGGCGATGAAGCTCCAGGCCGGATAATCCGGTGTCCCCTGGGGGCGGATAATCCGGCCAGGCCGGATAATCCGGCCTGCTCGTGGGGCGGATAATCCGGCCCTGCGAGATTTGCAGTTTTCCAATCAAAAACATGTCTAAGACTAGATCGGCCTCATAGCATGCAAGAGGAGTACATTACAAGAGGTTTGGAACAACTAGACATCAATTCCACCAAGAAAAGAGCACATATAAAACACAACATCTAGGGTTAGAGATTGTGAATCATACCCACATCCATTGTGGAAACCGCTTGGAGGAGAAGATGGCTAGGGAGGAGATGCACCCGATCCACCCACGAACTCCGAGAGGGGGCGGACGGAGCGTCTCCGGCGAGGAGGAGGAGGTCCGGCGAACTTGAGAGGAGAGAGAGAGGGAGAGGCGCGTGGGGTGGTGTGAACCGTTTGCCCCCGCGGCCTCGTCCTCAACCCTTTCAAGATCTGCCCAGGCCGGATAATCCGGCCCTAGTTTAGGGCGGATAATCCGGCCGGGCCGGATAATCCGGGGTCGCCTGGGGCCGGATAATCCGGGGTTCTGAAAGATTTCAGAATCACGGGGAATCCGTCCCATCTTTCGTTGGTTATTTGCAAGACTCATGTGTGATGCAATAAAGTATCACGTCACATATAAGGTGCAAATTTACCAATAAGATGGAGCAACCTAGATCATCCGACCGAAACACCTCAAACTCCAAGTTTTTTACCAAACATGACAAATGAGCAAGATGGAAATGGCTTATGGTAGGGAGTAGGCTTAGGTTGAAGAAGATACAAACTGTTAATGGTACATGATCACTCAAGTTTGCAAGATATGAGCAAATAAGGCCAAACTAGAGTGATTTCCCATAAGAACATGGAGTTGTCAAATAAAAGGCGATAAGACTCAAAAAAACTCCAACTCTTCACAAAGAAGAGTGTGGTGGCCTAGGCCACCATATATGAGTGTTATGGCATGGCACCGCGAAGATGTATCTTGGGCCCAAAACCACTACTCATCATTGAAGCTCACATATCATTATATGATATAAAGAGAATGATTTCTTTTAATGTTGGCATTATGGGGGGAGGGATAGCTCAATAGTTTAAACCGCACTCCCCCTATTTCCATGCCCACATCTAAACCAAATAAAGTTTTGAGACAAAGGTGTGTTTGCAAGATGGTCAAGCTATACTCCTTGAATCAATGATATTTAGCTCATTCCTCAAATAAGAGAACCTTGCTTCATCAAGAGGCTTCGTGAATATATCGGCAAGTTGATCTTTGGTAGGAACATAGATGAGCTCAATATCACCACGGGCAACATGATCCCTAATGAAATGATTCCGGATCTCAATATGCTTCGTTCTTGAATGTTGCACCGGATTATAGGCAATCTTGATGGCACTTTCATTGTCACATAATAGAGGCACTTTGTCACAAATGACACCGTATTCCTTTAAAGTTTGCCTCATCCATAACAATTGAGTGCATCCACTTGCGGCGGCAACATATTCGGCTTCGGCGGTGGAGAGAGATATACAATTTTGCTTCTTAGAAGACCAACACACCAAGGACCTACCAAGGAATTGGCAAGCCCCGGAAGTTGATTTCCTATCATCCTTGTCACCCGCCCAATCCGCATCGGTATAACCATTGAGAATAAAACTTGAGCCCTTGGGGTACCAAATACCATATCTTGGGGTATCAACCAAATATCGAAAGATTCTTTTGAGAGCCATCATGTGGCTCTCCTTAGGAGAAGCTTGATACCTTGCACACACACCAACACTCAACACTATGTCCGGTCTAGATGCACAAAGGTAAAGCAAGGATCCAATCATGGAGCGGTATACCTTTTGATCCACCTCTTTACCATTGGGATCTAGTGCAAGATGACATTTGGTAACCATAGGAGTGGCCACGCCCTTCAACTCGGTCATCTTGAACCTCTTGAGCATGTCTTGGAGATATTTTGCTTGATTGATGAAGGTTCCTCCTCTCAATTGCTTGATCTCAAAACCAAGGAAGAACTTCATCTCTCCCATCATAGACATCTCAAACCTATCGGTCATAAGCTTTGAAAATTCATCATTGAAAGCTTTGTTAGTAGAGCCAAAGATAATATCATCAACATACAATTGGCAAACGAAAAGCTCCCCATTAACCCTCTTAGTAAAAAGAGTGGGATCGATTAACCCAACATCAAACCCACGGTCTACCAACAATTCTTTAAGGTGCTCGTACCAAGCTCTAGGAGCTTGTTTGAGACCATAAAGTGCTTTATCAAGCTTGTAGACATGGTTAGGAAAGTTGAGATCCTCGAACCCCGGGGGTTGCTTAACATAAACCTCTTCATGCAAAGGACCATTAAGAAATGCACTTTTAACATCCATTTGTTGCAACTTAAAGTTATGATGCGATGCATAAGCAAGAAGGATACGGATGGACTCAAGACGAGCCACGGGAGCATAGGTCTCTCCAAAGTCAATTCCTTCAACTTGAGAGAAACCTTGAGCCACCAATCTTGCCTTGTTCCTCACAATATTTCCAAACTCATCTTGCTTGTTCTTGAATATCCACTTAGTGCCTATAACATTGCGGCACTCCTTTGGCTTCTCTACTAAGGTCCACACTTTGTTGCGCTTGAAGTTGTTGAGTTCCTCATGCATGGCTTCCACCCAATCCGAATCTTCAAGGGCTTCAAATACTTTCTTGGGTTCCACAACGGAGATATAAGCATGATGATTGCTAAAGTTAGCCAATTGCCTTCTTGTGGAGACCTTTGCCCTTACATCACCAAGAACCTTGTCATGTGTGTGTTCAAGACGTTCAAGTTGCCTTTCTCTTCTTGCTAGACGACGGGCCTCGATCTCCTCCTTGGTAGGCCTTGGAGGTATCACTTGATCAACTTGATCATTTGGGTCCCCGTCTTGACCTTCAATTTGAGCTTCCTCAATTACTTGAGAATGCTCAACCTCATGTGCTTGATCTTGGACAATGTTTGGTGAAGTGCAAATATCAAATGGTTGATCTTGAATGCTTGGTTGATCTTGTCCTTGATCTTGTACATGAGAGGGAGGGTTTTCTTCTTGTTCTTGGGTTGGTGCATCATTAGCTTCACTTGATGGGGTTTGTTGATGTTGAGAGGATGAGGGCTCCACCGTGGTAGAGCATAGTCCTTCCCGAGACGCCACACCGTGTCCCTCAATGGGGCGGAAAAATCCCACACCCATTCTTACTATGGCATCTTGAGGTATTTCATCACCTGCACATACATCAACTTGCCCCACTTGGGAGCCATCATTTTCTTCGAACTTCACACTACAAGATTCAATGATAATCCCGGAGGATACATCAAAGACTCTATAAGTGTGAGATTCGGCACCGTAACCAACAAATATACCCTCCAAAGCTTTAGGAGCAAATTTAGACAAACGAACTCCTTTGATTTGGTAGAAACACTTACAACCGAACACCTTGAAGTATGAGATATTAGGCTTGTTGCCGGTGAGTATTTCATATGGAGTCTTGTTCAATCCCTTACGGAGATAGAGCCGGTTAGAAGAGTGGCAAGCGGTGGAGATGGCTTCGGCCCAAAAGTTATAGCGGGATTTATACTCCGCCATCATAGACCTTGCCATATCCATAAGAGTCCGGTTCTTCCTCTCCGCAACACCATTTTGTTGAGGGGTGTAAGCAGCGGAATATTGATGACGAATCCCCTCATCACTAAGAAAATCATTGAGTGTGTAGTTCTTGAACTCGGAGCCGTTGTCACTTCTTATTGCCATAATGAGGAGGTTGTGTTGGCGTTGCACCTCGGTGGCAAAGTCAATGAATATTTGTTGAGTCTCATCTTTCGTCTTGAGAAAGTAGACCCAAGTGTATCTTGAGTAATCATCAACAATCACCAAGCAATGTTTCTTCGCACCAAGACTTGCATGAGTAACGGGACCAAAGAGATCCACATGAAGGAGCTCCAAGATCCTCTTGGAAGAGATGATAGTCTTGCTTGGATGCGGAGAGTCATGCATTTTGCCTTCAACACAAGCCCTACAAACACGATCTTTGGCAAAAGAAACACTTTCCATTAGTCCCACAATATGGTTCCCCTTGTGAAGACTTTGCAAAGTTCTCATGTTGACATGGGCTAGGCGGCGATGCCACAACCAACCCACATCCGCCTTTCCGAATAGGCACATCGCACTTGAAGTGGTGGTCCCCGAAAAGTCCACCACATACAAGTTATGTTCGCGATACCCAACGAAAGCGACTTTTAGAGTCTTGCTCCACAAGAGGACCACAATATCATTATCAATAAAGACGGCGAAACCCATCTTGCCAAGGGCGGAAACGGAAAGCAAATTGTAACCAAGGGTTTTGACAAGCATGACATCCACAAGTGTTATGTTGTGTGCAACCACAACCTTGCCAAAACCCAATACCTCGGATGTAGAATTATCGCCAAAGGAGACGGTGATATTGTTTATGTTGGGCCTCAACTCCTTGACGAGGTTCTTGCCGCCGGTCATATGACTTGTACATCCACTATCAAGTACCCATTTTGAACCTCCGGCGGCATAGTCCTACATGAGATCAATTCTTGGATTTAGGTACCCATTTCACAATGGGTCCTCTTTTGTTAGCAACAAGGGTCTTTGGGACCCAAATAGACCAAGCAACATAACCATCATATGGGCCAACATATTTAGCATAAACATCACCATAATAATCTTTAAATAACACATAGTGAGGGTTAGCATTTCCCGCATTATCATCATTAGTGGTGTTGCCCTTAGGGGCTTCACCATTGGTGATATCTTTCTTCTTCTCTTGTGCGGGCTTGGCCTTTTGCTTGTTTGCCTTCTTCGCCTTGGCATTGTAACCTAGGCCCTCCTTCCCATTGTTTGATCTTTGCTTACTCAAAAGATCATCCAAAGAAAGTTTACTTTGGGGAGAGGAGGCCTTAGCAAGTTCATCCTTCAACCTAGCATTTTCCTCAATAATATTTGCATGATCACAAGAAGGGGTAGAGGAACTAGGTACATCATATGAAGCAAGCCTAATTTGAAGTTGCTCATTTGACTTGGATAGGAGAGAGTATTCACTCTTCAAAGCTTTGTGAGCTTTGTCTAGTTCATCTAGATCCTTCACAAGTTTCTCATGATCAACACCAAATTGGGCCTTTTCCTTTTTAAGCAATTTAGTCTTAGCCCTAGCATGATCTCTAGCTTTAGTGAGCTTGTTAATTTCATCTTGAGGCTCTTCAAGATTTTCTAGCCTCTCCTCAAGAGAGGCTATAGTTTCTTGACTTTCCTCAAGGGCATTTTTAAGAGCATGGATTTCAAGAGAGTCTTCTCTCTCTATTTGAAGAAAAGTTCTGATAGACAACGTCCCAAAATCGTCAACTAAGGGGCATTTTTCGTCGCCTATGGGCCTAACCCGACGATATGGGTTCCGTTGTGGAAACTGCGTCAGGCAAAGTCCAACGACGATTTTTTCGGTCCGTCGCGCTTGGGCGCCCTTCCGCCACGGAAAATCGGACCGTTGCGGAAGTGTTTTCGGGAGCCCGTTGACTGCTGACGTCATGCAAACGACACGTGGCAGACGCCGTTAACGCAACGGCGTTAACCGGCTGAAACCCCGTGGTAGATGGTAGGCCCACACGAGGCCTGCCACGTCTTAAGCGGGCCGGGCCAGATGACATAGTTTGACCGGTCAACTATATAGCTGGGCTGGTCCATTAGTTACGTGGGCCGGGCCTAACCTCTAATGTTGACTGGTCAAAAGTTAAATGGGCCGGCCCATTTAACATGTGGGGTCCCCTTACAGAATGGGCCGGCCCAAGAAGCAAGTGGGCCAAAACACAGTGGGTCCCACTTTCCCGTTAAAAGGCCGCCCATTTAGTGTGTGGGGTCCACCATATAGCAAGGGCCGGCCCAACAAGCTAGTGGGCGGGCCAAAACACATGGCGGGTCCCACTATCCCGTTAAAGGGCCATTTAGTATGTGGGGTCCACCATATAGCAAGTGGGCCACCCAACAAGATAGTGGGCGGCCAAAAACACAGGTGGGACCCACCTTCCGTTAAAGGGCGGCCATTTAGTATGTGGGGTCCACAATATAGCAAGTGGGCCGGCCCACCAAGATAGGGCCGGCCAAAACACATGTGGGTCCCACATTCCTGTTAATGGGCCGGCCATTTGTTATGTGGGGTCCACCATGTAGAGTGGGCCGCCCAACAAGATAGTGGGCCGGCCAAAAACACATGGGTCCCACCTTAAAGGGCCGCCCATTTACCATGTGGGACCACCATATAGCATGGGCGGCCCAACAAGATAGGGGCGGGCCAAAGCACAAAGGCCCCACTTTCCGTTAAAAGGCCGCCCAATTAGTATGCGGGTCCACCATATCGCAAGGGGCCAACAAGATAGTGGGGTCGGCCAAAACACAGTGGGTCCCACTTTCCTCTTGAAGGGCCGGCCCGTTTAGTATGTGGGGTCCACCACAAAGCAAATGGGCTGGCCCAACTAATTAGTGGGCCCAAAGAGGGGGGGTCCACCTTAAAGCAAGTGGGCCACCCCAATTAGAGTGTGGGGTCCACCGTAACTCACATGGGCGGCCCAAGAAGTAAGTGGGCCAGCCCGTTTAGTTGTTTATATGCCGGCATAATATGCGCTTTAGGATTTTGGGCAGCACATATGTGATTTCGATTAATTGGGCCGTTTAAGGGATGGGAATTCGTGATTTAGATACTGAGAATATTTACGCAGCATTGATTTCTGTCGGATAGCCTCACTTACCACAAGCACCAAAGAAAAAATGCGCGAAAGAACTATAAAAACTAACTAAATATTACATCAGCTGCAAGGCATTGAAAAAATATTACAGAACCCAGAGAAATTGAATGGTAATTAAACCTAGCAATACAATGAAGCGATCCGGCAATCTTTTAAGTTGTCCATGCAGCACCTATATCTGAAACAAAGACATTACAAGTTAAGACAACAACAATGGAAAGGCAAAGACACTACAATATTGTTTGCCAAAGAATTTGGAACTCATCATTTCGTCGTTATAACAAGATCATTGTAATGCGCACAATAAGCAAACAAAGAGTGCATGCCGCATACCAACAGCCAATATAACAGAGCATGTTAGAATGAAACAGAGACTTACTACTGTCGAGTCCCATGCAAACCAACATGTTCAGGGAGTACAAAATTGGCATGAACAACATAGTAGCAGGCTATAAATTTTGTAACAACGACTGAGCAAGATGAAGTTATGATGGCTACATCTACAGAGCAGGGAATGTAAACCAAAAAATAGAAGTTACGATGGCAAAAGCTAAAGAGGAGGGAATGTGAACCAACATGTGCCAAGTGCAATTACTTCACTTTGGCCGTGAACTAAATAATACTCCTGAACTTATAGTGAAGGGGATGCAAATCAAGATGTTTCGGGATATAAACTTGTAATGAGCAACACATGGAGGATAGTTAATGCTGGAGCTTAGGATGGACCAGATACAGAATATAGTGGGATCACCTGTGAACTTGTATAAGAGGGAATGCAAACCAATATGTTCAGCTTTCCATATGTGAGCGTCATGCCAAGTCAGAGAAACAAGTCAATAATGCAGCTTTTGAAGAACAAGATGGCACGCAAAATTATTATCTAGTAGTATGACAAGTTTATTTGTACTACAGGCTAGATAGCAGAGTGATAGCATGCCAAACTAAGTCCTTACTTTGTTAGCTTACAATGAACTAGATACAAAACAATGGCATCACCTGTAGTACAGGGAATGCAAGCCAACATGTTCATGGAGTAAAAAATTTGCACAAACAACATAGTAGCAGGCCATAATTTTTGTAACAACGACTGAGCAAGATAAAGTTATGATGGCTAGATCTACAGAGCAGGGAATGTAAACCAAATATAGAAGTTACGATGCCAAAAGCTATAGAGCAGGGAATGCGAACCAACATGTGCAATTACTTAAAATTGGCCATGAACTAAATAATAGCAGGATGTTACTATAATACCTACAGTATAATTTTTGTAACAACGACTGAGCAAGATAGAAGTTATGATGGCTACATCTACAGAGCAGGGAATGCAAACCAAAATGTTCAATCGCTTAAAGTTAGCAATGAAGTAGAAAATAGCAACGTGTTACGGTCATAGCTAGGAATGAACTAAAAGAGCTTCAGACAAACAAGCATCTGAACCCAGAACATGGCGCTAAAACAAGGGACTTACATTAGGAGAAGCACTCTGTGGGAGTCACAGCAGATCTTCCTGGGGTTGATAGATCCGGTGATGAAGTACGCTACATGTGCTACTTGGGGTTGGAGAGACGGCCATTACACTTCATGGTTACTCATCTCATCTGCAAAAACGTAACGGCGCGTCGTTAGCACAAACAGGTTCCCCCAAGATTAAACAAGAACTTGCAGGCAAGCAATAGAAAAGCGACAGTAGAAGAGTTTAGATCATGCACTGCGCCGGTGAAGCAGATCCGGTTCATGCACAGCGGTGTCGGTGAGCAAGATCCGATGCGGTGGACGACGGATCCGGCGAAGCGGCTCCGGCGGTGGACGATACCGCAGCTGAAGCGACTGCGGTAGACTGCTGGATGAGCATATGGTTTCGAGGTTCGGCGGGGATGATCCGGTCCGGTTGATGACGGCGTCGATGAAGCGGCTCCGGCAGGCAGCCGGATGACGAGGATCGCGAGGGCTCGGGTAGGCCAGGGAAGTCCGGCGGGGATGTTCCGGTGCGGTGGTCGTGGAGGTGGTAGAGAGAGGGACTTGAGAAGTTCCGGTGGGTGGTCTCAGATGAGAGACTGAAGGAAATGTATTTTTTTGGGAGGGTTTCCGGGCTAGGGAGGTGGTGATCGAAAAAATGACGGGCAAACCCCTCACCAACCGACTTTGCTGTCATCTCCACAGGGGTAGAATGGGAATTTGGAAGCGTGTGAAATTTTTGTATTTTGTGGGCGGGAAGTTTTGCCGCTATGAGATTTTGAATTTCGCTAAGGTACAAGTATAATGATAAAAAATTGTGACACCGTACTAGTACCTCTGTTCATGGCCGAGTGCAAAATCAAATCATCATCACGTTGAATATAGGTCACTACCATGATCATGATCTATCTTCTTAATCCCATTCAAAAATGCGTTTGAAATATTTCAGGATTGGTGGGAGATTTTGCCGCCCGACAGAGATTAAATTAAACCACACGTTCGACAATTCAAACTTGAGACCTTGGCTATGATACCATTTAAGTTCGAACTGATTCAAAAAAGGCTAGGCAATTAATTTATATAACATCCACAGGAACAACTACCAAGTTGATCCCAACCGCAGATAAATGCATCCACCAACAAAAGTCTGAACGGTGCCTTAATCTAAGGAAACATTTCACAAGACCAATGTACTCACTATGTTAGTGTTCATCTCCAATTATCTATGGCATTTTCTTAGTCTTTGGGAGATTATAACGAACTTGATTGGCCTCGTGCAGTAGGGCATCACATGCTTCTAATCTCGATCTCAACATGTCAACTTTTGTTCTTAGCATAGCTGTTGCAACTCGTTCTACTTGGAGTTGTTCCTCCAAAACTTGAGCAGAGAAAGACTTGGACTTGGGCTTCAAAACCCAGCATTTCGCAGGAAAGAGTTTTTGGTGATATCTTTATCTTTCCCGGGTTTTGCCATCTCAAATTTCATATTAGCCAGACAAGTTTTGAGTAGTGTAAAAAGAAAAGTTATTACAGAGAAAAATGCAGATGGTAGATTTAATGTGTACGAACTACTTTTAATCATACAAGTTGACATGCCTGACTATAATAAGGACCATCTATCTTGCTAGCAGGCATAATTATTAATGGGCTACCATGTACGGGAACCGTATCCTCTAACGTGAAGGAGCTAAGTCAGGAAAAATAAAGAAGCAAAGTCAGGCTTCTGTAGCATAAGTACAAGGTTATGCACTGTCTTTAACTAATAAAGGTGATTACTGTAGATGTTTAAAAACTAAACTAAATTTTATTACACCATAATTTTCTCTGCATGTAATTACTTCAAATGCAAGACACAAGTTTGTATTGTGCAAATTAATTTAAATTATTTGGATTTTAGACATATGGTTTGGGGGAAGGAAAGTTAGAGTACTGTAGCTTCTCTAACTTTTCACCTTCAAGTTAGAGTACTGTAGCTTCTCTAACTTTTCACCCATGTACGTAGTCCTTCCAAGAAACAGCCGTTATTGCATTACGAGCAGAAAATAGTTCACACGTGCGCTCAGATTCAAATTTTCAGCATGCAGTCGATTTATGGTTTAATTGAAGTACACATCAGGAAATTATTTCACACAAAATACAGCAGCCACATGGAACATATCTAATTTTAGTACAACAACAAAATTTGCAATTATTACAGACCACGAAATTTTGAACGAAATTTTGAGCAGTAATTAGTTACAGCATTGGCATCAGCAGTCCACTTGACTGAACAACAGAATCAAAGTTTATTTAGACACCTTCAATTCCCAGACACATCACAACTGGCTTACCATGACAAGTGCATAGGAGATTCTTTAGAACATTTTCTGTCAAAGTTTGCCTATTTTTCAATTCATGTATCTCTTGGCGTGTCTTGGCAATTAATTCATCAGCATCTTTGTTTTCCCGCCCAAATATATCAACTGCCTCTTGGAGTGCATCCCCGAAATCTCTTTGTGCCGGATTAAGTTGACCAATAGATACCATGGGCCTATGCGAGCAATATGCACTCTCACTGCTGCTTTGTGAAACATCAATACTTGAGGCATTGGCCCTTGCTTCTGGCATTGTAGCTTTATTTGAAGCCTGAAATTTAGATAAAACAAGTTACAACATCATATGATGCAATAAAAGACCTCCAATTTCAAGAACATCATTGAGCTGATATAACACAACAAGCAATCAAAAATAGAGCCTCGTACATCTATTTCTTCTGGAATGGTTGGTGTACCGGACTCAGTGGACCAATGAGAGCACGTGCCACTGTCACTGTTGCTCTGTGAAATGACCGCAACACTTGATAAATGGGTTGTCCCTACTGACATTACAGCTTTGTTTGCAGGCTGAAACTAAGACAAAACAAGTTAAAATGCAATACAATACAAGGCAAACAAACAGCATTGTTGACATAATTTTGAAAGAACCATGGGCAGATACAACAAAGAAACCAGTTAAGCCACATGCCTCTTAGAACAAACCAAACTAGATCATGGCGATGATGTATACAATGAACCAAGCAACTAGACATCATGTGCCCAATAACGAAGCCAGGTCACTGCACAGAAGAAATCTAGCAAATAGCCAAATACAGTCAAAAGATGTGCATGTTGGATTTGATACTATTAGGAAAATAATGTATGATTGATTTAAGCATGACTCAGATAGTGCCTTCGACATCGCAGAAGGTCAATGCAACAATTAATTGTATGGCTTGTATGAAGTGCCATAACATTTAAATTAAGCATAACGAGGCATTGCTTAATCTGAGAACTGAGTGCTAGCTCAGTGGCAAGGCTTGCGAGTGCGCAGCCAGCCCACCCGGGTTCGAGTCCCAACAGGACCGAATTAAACGGGGTGTTATCTAGCGCGTATAAATTCGCTGCTAGAGAGGTCTCATCATCTATCTCACAACGTATAGACAAGGGAGGGAATCTTCCTACGTTGGTCAACGTTTAGGCAATGCTTAATCTTGAATTCATGATCAAACTCAAACAAAAAAGGGCATATAACAAGTAGCACCATGTGCATCATGTATAATAGATTACTAGAAACTGAATGAAGCAATTGAACATGGAGCGTATTATATAAACAGCCAGATCATTTGAATATGGATATACCACATCATGTCAATGGGACTCAGAAAAACAAAGCTAGACATTTAAACAAGTAATATAACTATTTTTTCACCATGTTTCAAGTAGAATAGGAAGCTAGGTTAGGAATAAAGCAATCATGTTTCAAGTAGAATAGGAAGCTAGGTTAGGAATAAAGCAATAAAAAAACACAAAGTGCATCATTTCAGCTAGGATCATTTCTATCAAACTTCATGCACTAGCCATGGAACAACAGGCAAACTCAATGAAGCAACAGGCAAAAAATTAACATAATAGAATTTCAGGACTTGTATTAACATAGCCAAATCATGTAACTTATACCCAGGCATGCCGGATGCCAGATGGGTCAAAGGCAGTGTGCAATGTTCCATATGGTCATTGTTTATATTTTATTAGATTCCATTAGGCAACTTAGGTAGTGCAACATACAGAAAATGATGCAATTGAACTATGCACAGGAGGTAAATTAACATTCCAAAAAAAACAGGGAACTTACGTGAGCTTTTTTTTGAGTCACACGGACCTCATCGGGTACTTGGACAGAAGAACCTGGTGCCTCACTGTTTCTCCTCTGCATGAAGGAGAGGCCAATTGTAAACAGAAACAGGTCCAAGATATAGAAGTTTGCATTAAGCAATATACAAAAAACAGCAGGTACTTACATGATTATAGGCGAGCTTTACTCTACGTTTATGAGTGTAAGATGTGCCTGCTGCACGTGTAATAATAACAAACAGTTACGAGTCACGGCTTTGCTATAATTAAATTGACACCAAATAGTAGTAGAAGCCATGGTTCAAAAAAGCGTACGCCTAGGTACGCTTAAGCGCGCTTAAGCGCTGAGCGGTTGTCTTCCGCTTCGCTTTTGGCCTAAGCGTTCGATTAAGCGAGACAGGGAATCTGGTCGTGTTTTGTGCTAGAATCTCCTCTATGCGAGTGTTGGTGTGTTGCCTGTGTTGCTCTGCTCCTTGCTCGATGCATTGATGGTGATTAGGTCTGGCTTAGCTGCTTGCTACTCCTCTACTGCTTAGCTGCTTGCTACTCCAGTAAAGCTTAGCTGCTTGTTTGTGTTTGTTACATTGTTTGCTTAGCTGCTTGTGTGTTTATAAGAAATTGGAGCAAAACCGAGGCTAACCAAGGTATTAATCCCCGTATTCCTCAGAAATGTAGCATTACATGCTTAGGATACAAATTTACAGCATATTATAGGGGTATATGTGCCCATCTTGACTTCCCTGTTTCATGTTCGTACGATTTTAGCCTGAGCGCTTAAGCGGCGCTTAAGCTCGCTTAAGCAGCAGTTCCTCTAAGCAGTGCCTCACCGCTCGCTTAGCGCCTAGCGCTTTTTTGAACCTTGGTAGAAGCATTATGACGTGCATAAACATGTAATACAGGATCGCAGAAAGATATCAAACATGATGTAACTAGAGCAGTAGCCTACGGCCAAATAGTGAGAAATTGTAATCGTGTCAATTGTGGACTTGTATAGCCTACCCCAACTTGTTTGGGAATAAAGGCTTTGTTGTTGTTGTTGTTGTCAATCGTGGACATGTAGAGCATTCAACGGCTCATGATTGGTGGCTCATATTTTGTAGAGTTTCAGCGAATGGGTGGGTTAGGTTACTCAGACCACCACACTGTGTATTTATATCATCTGAGTTAGGGTTACAATACTACTGGACATGGGCCTCTATGGGCCTCACACTGGATACAATATTACTACAGCGCTACTACTAAACTCACTCATGGTAACACACCCCCTCAAGATGATCATGGGTAAACAACCATGGCCATCTTGCAACAACAACATGACACATATGACAACTACCAGTAATGAACATTCAGCATAACTCCTAGGATACATGACAGCATTGCACTTTCCATCATCTTGTCATCTCGATTCATCTCTTCATCAGCAGCGAAGATATCCAGCTTCAACCATCTGGGATACGCACAACTCCTAACCATACACGTCCTCAACAACCCCGGCTGCCTCACCACACAAGTTCCGCAGAACCATCCACACTCGCCTCAATGTCCTCAGCCTCTCTTCTCCACTCTGCCCGGCCACCTCTTCCGTCTCTCCCACAAACCCCCAGCCAACTCCTGCCTCAACCATCCACTCCTCAAGCACCCATGCCTATCCCCCGGTCAGGCCTCAACCAGTCTCACCTCAGGCACGCATGCCTTTCCCCTGGACATATCCACAACCATCACCATCACCACTAAACCGCAGCCTCATCAACTCCATCACGACTCAACCGCAGCCTCATCAACTCCATCACCACATATCCTCACAGCCTCACATCTCCATTTTCTCCTCACTTCCACTCGGATGGCGCCTCGTCTGCGCGCCCTGGCCAACCTGGCGTACCGCACCTGGCCACATCGACCGGCTCGCGCTGGTCAACGTCCAGCACCAACCTCCGGCTCCGCCCTGCGCTCAAAGGCTCGCCCCACTCCGCACGCCTCCAACTTCTGCCCCTCACACGGATCCAGATCTCTCTGCCACGGATTCACTTCCTCTTCTCTCCTTTCTAAACCAAAACGATCTTCACCCTCTTCTTTCTCCCCGCGCGAGCAGCCGCCGATCTCACACAGCTCACATCGCTGTGTGTGATAGCCGCAACCGACGCAGAGCACCTGATGCGGCCTCCCGCCGCCTGGATTTCTACATCTCAACGGTGGGTTTTGTGATCAAAGGAAGAACTTGTTTGGTACTGTTTGTGGCGGCTAGCAGGAAGGAAACCTAGGCTCTGATACCATGTAGAGTTTCAGCGAATGGGTGGGTTTGGTCACGGAAAAACATACTTATGCGTCGTGTTTAAACCTAAAGGATGAGGTGGTTATCAACGAAAGCACTTGTAAGTTAGAAATATAGCACGAATTCAGAAATACAGTCAGCTGCAATACTCCTAACAGAACAAAACGCGCAGGGATGTCTGGTTACCTATTTCTGGGCGGCGTTTAGACGTGTTCCGCGTTCTTACGGGTGACGTGGAGGTCGGCGAGGGGACTGCTGTTGCGGTGGGTGCCGGGGAAGCAGATCTTGGGGGGTCGGAGAAGGACATGCTGGGCGGTCGATGAAGTGTTCAGCGCGCCGGCCGAACTAGAAGGTCGGTGAAGCAGATGATGTGCAGTGCACGGTGGCGTCGGTGTCGGCGAAGCTGGTCAGGTGCGGTGGTCGATAGAGTCGGCGAACGAGATACGGTGCGGTGGACGCCGGAGTAGGTGCGGATAGGGCAGCCTCGGGGTTTGAAGCCGTGGCAGCTTGAACGGCGAAGTGCGGCGGCCGGGAAGATCTGGAGGTAGGCAAGAGGGGCGGTTTCTCTGAGGGCTTGCGGGCGAAACTAGGGCGAAGCTGGGCGATAGAGGAGTAGAAGGGAATTTCGCAGTCCTTCTTTTGAGGAAAAAAATATTCGCAGATCTGAAACTTTGCGGCGCGAGATATTTGGGCGTTGGCGGGGAATTTTACCGCTCGATGATATTAAATTTTGGCTGCAGTAGGTTTTTTTTTAGAGTATGTAATAATAATAAATAGTAGGCCCTACTAGTACTGTACGTCTGTTCAGGAATCCAAGGGGGTAGAGGTAGAGGTATAGATATATAGACAATATAGAGATATAAGAAATGGCGGGGGCTAGCGGAAATGCACTTTGCCTCATAGGAGCATATGCTCCCATTATGTGAATCCATATTTCAAAGTGTCAAAAAATTCTAAACTAAAATTTTACATGTATATCTAGACATTTTATGTTGGTACACAAGTTTTCTCACAAAAAAATTATGTGGCTCCTATAAAAAAGACAAATTTTGATGTTGTAACACGACTACGTACAGTATATTTTTTGCCTTTTTTTACACGCCACACAAAATGTCGTTTTTCCACGAAAACTTGTGAACGAACATATGATGTCACAATGTATACCAAAAAAATTAACATTTATATAATTTTTTTAATCATTTTCTATAATTGGTGCATATGCACGCGTGTGCCAAAACGCCACCTCCGCAGGCTAGGAGTTTCTAAACTTCTTATGGCACATCAAATAAAATGTTGTTCAAACAATAATAATAATGTGCTTATGATTGTTACTCCCTTCCACCATGAATAAAGTCCACATCGGTTTCGTGTCAAACTTTGACTCGAGATTTAGGTACCCACATGATAGTGCTAGTATCATAGCTAGTATCATACACATTGGTCCCACAAAAATGTTGATGTGGCAGCTAATTAAGTAGGAGAGAGGAGATTAGTGTAACATAGGTAGATACTGTATCATAGCGCAAACAACGAGAAAACTTAATGCTAAACAAATCTTGTACACAAATTTGCATTGAGATTCTAAAAAATAATAAATGTAGCATTACTATGATACTACTCCATGATACTACCCACTATAGAAATAGTATGACCAGCCTAATTTTATGACATCCGCAAAATATACCATTGGAAAGTTCATCGAAACAAGCATCCGATGATATAGTTTTGAATGACATGCAACTCATAATTGGCGGGCCCAAGTATTAGTCTAAGTTTGCCTCTGAAAACAAATTGGCATTGTACTCTAGGACAAAGGGAGACTACTCGCAATGGCAATATCATAAGTAGTATCATGCACTACATGCATGCAAAATGTTGATGTGTCATATCAGTTAATGATGAAAGAGACGATAGTGGTATCATAGGTAGATATCGTATCATATCATGTAGAACTAGAAAAATTACTGCCAAACAAATCTTGTACACACTTTTGTATTGAGATTCTACAAATCCCTAAATACATGTAACATATTATACTACTACATGATGATAATATGGACTGTGAAAATAATATCGTACATTAGTATCATATGTATGATACTATTATATGATACTCCCCATTGTGACTAGTCTAATAATAACAATAGTACTCAAATTTGTCTTGTCCCTCGGGTGTTTAGAAGTATATGTTCGGTCCCTCACGTATTTAAGAATTATGTTTGGCCCCTCAACTCTAATGTGGTCAAAATTGAGCACTTGAACACTTAGTTAGGTCTAGCAATGATAAAAACTTGATTGGTCTGTTTATTATTTGTTATGTGGCACGGCGGCAAAGCATTTTGCTAAATCTCAAGCACACATAGTTGGGGTCCATTAGAGGGACTAATTAAATCAAAGTACAATGGATTATGAAAGCAGGTTTTATCATTGATTAGCTTTGCAACGGCCTATCAACTGTAAGTGTTGCATGTGTTCTAAAGAACTATGTTCATCGTCACAGATCAAGAGGAGTACGCAGTGGAGGACGCACAAAACAACCGTAGGCCAGGTGGGCACACCTTACTAATTTTCTTTTTTCCACTTTATATGTGATAATTTTTTACATAATTAATTAACTAAAACATTTTAAAATAGGGTGGGCCATTCAACCCAAACACCATGTTGCGTACGTCGCTGAGGGTAAGGGGTAGTCTAAGGGGGCAATGTAAGACCTAATTAAGTGTTTGAGGTTAGTTATGGACCGCTGTTATACCTAATTGTGTTTGAGGTTAGTTAGGGACCTTATTATACATAATTAAGTGTTAGAGGTGAGTTCAAATAATAATATATAGTTGGGGTCTAAAGTTCACCAACGTATGCAACACACGAGCTGCCAAATGTGTACTTAATTAACCCTATTAGGAAAACACAAGATTATCTCATTCAACAAAATATTAGGAAAGTGTATCACAATTGTATTTATCCCTTATCTCTCTCATGTTAACCGAGACAAGAGTTCGTTCTAGGTCAGCTCTACGACAATTAGCGTCGCAAGGGTGGTAACATAGGTGTGCAGTTGCGAAAGTTTTTTCCCAAGTTATCGACTTCCTCAATCCACACTTAATATTTGTGCATGCGGGCCTAAGTATATGGTACTACTTAGTTCTATTCCTAGTATATATGTTGGGTGACTTAGAAAAATCATACTTCGTACATGATTCCTTCGAAAATCCTTTAGGGCTTCTTTGATTCATATTAGGTTGGTATAAGATAATAGGATTTAGATCTTATAGGAATATTTCCTACACTAGTAGTTTGATTCATATGAACATATCCAATAGGAAATAATCCTATAGGAATCATCAAGTAGTGCAAATCCTAGTATAGGATTAAATATTTGGTCCTACCTCATGGAAAAATTCATTTGGCGCAATCAAACGCAACTCATCTTATTATAGGATTTAACTACACATGTCATCCCAAATCCCAATCCTACATTCCTACTCCTATGATTTCCCTATCCTGTGAATGAAAGGAGCCCTTAAAATCAAACTATCCCGCACCTCGTCGATTCGTATAAAACCGACTCTAGCCAACAACTCTTCGCCCGACCTTTCTTCTTCACCATCAGGCCACCACACACTGTCATTTTCCATTGCAACGCATTTAGGGTGTGTTCGGTTCCAGAACCAAGTGGAATGGAATGGAACCGTTCCGCACCTAGAGCCCATTCTTGTGTTCGGTTGTGGAATGGAACGGAACCGAGTGGTTCCTCGAAAGGGAATATTCTCCCCATATGCAGAATGCACCCATTCCACCGAATCGGTGGAATGTGGTGGAACGGCTGTTACTTAGCCGCTATTAATTACAAAGCACTTCACTAATCCAACCAAAAAAATTATTAGTTGTTGTTAATTATGATTTTGAGATTAAAAAGGCCACTATTAATTACGATATTTAGACAAAAGATTAAACTTTAACTTCATTCCGTTCTACTCTCCAAATTCCCCGACCATACAAAAAATAACATTAATTACGATTTTAAGATTAAAAAGGCCATTAGGCGTTGTTAATTACGATTTTAAGATTTAAAAGGCTATTTGCCATTGTTAATTACGATTCTTAGACAAAAGTTTAGTTTAACCACATTCCGTTCTGCTCTCCAATTCCTCCAACCGAACAAAAAACAGTACCATTCTGTACCTCCTTTTTGTCCAAACCGAACGCGGGGATGGAACCATTCCATTCCTCTGGAAAGGAACCATTCCTTACTAAAATCTTCTTGTGCCACCTCCCAGTTTAAAGGCCTACTCGCATAACCCTACAGCTCTGCACTCGCGTGGGCAACCGAACACACCTACATCATCAATGCCCCGCGTACTTATCCGCACCGCCTACAGCTCTGCACTCCTATGACCTATCCATGGCTGGGCAGTCAAAAAAAGCTGCGTCACCTGGGAAATCAACAAGCCACGCAAGCAAGTCGCAAGCATCATAAATTCCGAATCAATGCCTAGCTACAGTCTACCTGGCCTCCTCCCAACTCATTGTCCTTGAGGCCTTAACAAAGCCTTCTAAAAGGGTTTTATCAAAATATTCCATATGGATTAGTAAAAAAACGCACCTGCTAAAGATTCATATATGCCCATTTGAATCTTGGTCAAATCCTAGGTTTGACCATGATTTAAACAAGTTTAAAACATGAATATGAAAATTAAGCATGTATCCTTCGTAGTCACTCCAAAATGAAGCTCTTGAGAGGGTTTTTGAAATTTCCATGTTTGAAACCAAAAAACCACGTACTTCTCTTCATGCTTGACTTCATAAGACAGAGTTTGGGGTTAGGGGTAGCTTGATACATGATTTTTCTCGTTTGAATATGTCTAGACCTTGTTATCAACTTAATTGAATGCTTACTATATATATGACATAAGAAGACTATGTGCATTGGTTTTTCATTTTATTGTTTTTTTAATTTTATGCCCATTTGAATCTTGGTCAAATCCTAAGTTTGACCATGATTTAAACAAGTTGAAAACATGAATATGAAAAATTAAGCATATATCCTTCTTAGTCACTCCAAAATGAAGCTCTTGGGAGGGTTTTTGAAATTTCCATGTTTTAAACCAAAAACCACATATCTTCATGCTTGACTTCATGAGATAGAGTTTAGGGTTAGGGGGTAGATACATGATTTCTCTGGTTTGAATATATCTAGACCTTGTTTATCAACTTAATTGAATGCTTACTAATGTGACATAAGAAGACTATGTGCCTTGATTTTCCATTTTTTTGTTTTTTTGAATTTTTATGCCCATTTGAATCTTGGTCAAATCCTAGGTTTGACCATGATTTAAACAAGTTTAATAAAACATGAATAGGAAAAATTAAGCATATATCCTTCTTAGTCACTCCAAAATGTAGATCTTGGTAGGGTTTTTAAAATTTCCATGTTTGAAACCAAAAACCACGACTTCTCTTCATGCATGCTTGACTTCATAAGACAGAGTTGAGGGCTAGGGTAGCTAGATACATGATGTTTCTGGTTTGAATATGTCTAGACCTTGTTTATCAACTTAATTGAATGCTTACTATATGACATAAGAAGACTACGTGCCTTGGTTTTTCATTTATTTTCATTTATTTTGAATTTTTATGCCCATTTGAATCTTGGTCAAATCCTAGGTTTGACCATGATTTAAACTAGTTTAAAACATAAATATGAAAAATTAAGTATCTATCCTTCTTAGCCACTCCAAAATGAAGCTCTTGGGAGGGTTTTTGAAATTTCCATGATTGAAACCAAAAACCACTTCTCTTCATGCTTGACTTCATAAGTCAGGGTTTAGGGATATATATATAGGGGGTACATGCATGATTTTTCTGGTTGGAATATGTCTAGAACTTGTTTTTCAACTTGAGCTTATCTAGAGCTTGTTTTTAAATTTTTTATACCCATTTGATTCTTCATCAAATCCTAGGTTTGTTGACCTAGATTTGAACAAGTTTAAAACATGAATATGAAAAGGTAAGCATGTATGCTTCTTAATTAGTCACTCCAAAATGAAGCTCTTGGGAGGGTTTTTGAAATTTCCATGATTTAAACCAAAAACCACTTCTCTTCGTGCTTGACTTCATAAGTTAGGGTTTAGGGATATATAGGGGGTAGATACATCATGATTTTTCTGGTTTGAATATGTCTAGAGCTTGTTTATCAACTTAATTGAATGCTTACTATATGACATAAGAAGACTATGTGCCTTGATATTTCATTTTTTTTAATTATGCCCTTTTGAATATTGGTCAAAACCTAGGTTTGACAAAGATTTAAAAAAGATTAAAACATGAAAATGAAAAAGTAAGCCTTGATCCTTCTTATTAACTCCAAAATGAAGGTTTTTGGGAGGGTTTTTGAAATATCCATGTTTGAAACCCAAAACCACTTCTCTTCGTGCAGAGTTTAGGGTTAGGGGTAGCTAGACACCTGAATTTTCTGGTTTGATATGTCTAGACCTTGTTTATCAACTTAATTGAATGCTTACTATATGACATAAGAAGACTATGTGCCTTGATTTTACATTTTTTTAAAATTATGCCCATTTGAATCTTGGTCAAATCCTAGGTTTGACCATGATTTAAACAAGTTTGTTTATCAACTTGAATGCTTGCTATATGACATCAGAAGACTATGTGTTTGGTTTTTGTTTTTTGAATTTGTTATGCCCATTTGAATCTTAGCTAGTCAAATCCTAGGTTTGAATATATATGTCTAGACCTTGTATATCAACTTGAATGCTTACTATACATATGACATAAGAATGTTATGTGCTTTGGTTTTTCATTCTTTTCATTTTTTTCTGAATTTTTAGGGCCATTTGAATCTTGGTCAAATCCTTGGTTTGACCAAGATTTAAACAAATTTAAAACATGAAAATGAAAAGGGAAGTCTGTATCCTTCTTAGTCACTCTAAAATGAAGCTTTTGGGATGTTCTTTAAATTTCAATGTTTGAAACCCAAAACGACTTCCCTTCATGCTAGACTTCATAAGATCGACAGGGGTAGATACATGATTTGTCTGGTTTGGATATATCTAGACCTTGTTTATCAACTTGATTGCTTACGATATGACATAAGAAGACTATGTGATTTGGTTTTTCATTTTTCTGATTTTTTTGAATTTTGTGCCCACCCATTTGTATCTTCGTCAAATCCTAGGTTTGACCAAGATAATTTAAACAAGTTTAAAACATGAAAATGTAAAGGGAAGCATGTATCCTTCTTAGTCACTCTAAAATGAAGCTTTTGGGAGGTTTTTGAAATTTCGATGTTTGAAACCCAAAACCACTTCTCTTCACACGCTTGACTTCATAAGACAGAGTTTAGGGGTTAGGGGTATAGATACATGATTTGTCTGGTTTGAATATGTCTAGACCTTGTTTATCAACTTGAATGCTTACTATATGACATAAGAAGACTATGTGATTTGGTTTTTCATTTTTCTGTTTTTTAATTATTTTTCTGCCCATTTGAATCTTGGTCAAATCCTAGGTTTGAACAAGATTTAGACAAGTTTAACACGTGAAATTAAACGAATAAGTAAGCATTGATCCTTCTTAGTCACTCCAAAATGTACCAATTGATAGTGTTAACTTTGCTTCATGGAAAAAATAATGTCATGTAAATGAGTTAACTTGGATTTCCTACCCTTGAATCCATAGGAAACTTTGTTCTAATGCACTATTATAATCAACCGAGTTTTTACACCAACAGGTCTGTCACTTACGTGTGGTGCCCACGCGTGAGGTCCCACACTTGAGTGAGCACAAGTCACGTGCAATAGGTACGCCAACTCCCAGCCATCTTCTTTGTCAAGAGAAGACGCATCAGGATGCGTATTGGAAGTCTGTGGGTCCTTCTGGATCCTTCGGTTGTCCCTCTCACAAAAAAACAAATCTCTCTCATTCTCGGCCTCGCTCGACTCGCTCGCTCGCTCGCTCGCACCTCCTGCGCACTGACAAACCCTGCACAACAGTCAACATCATCATCATCACCCGAAAAAGGGAAGACACCATAATGCTCTGCCTTTTTCTCTCCTTCCGAGTGATCCCTCTTCCTCCGAGTTTCACTCGACGGGCAAACGCACATCTGCAGCATAGTAATAATAAAAAGGTAGAAAAATCGATATACGAATCTATAATTAAATAGGTTAAACTAGGGTTTTGCCCTGTACTACAGATCAAGGTTCAAAAAATCCAACTACGGGGTTCGAACAACACGATTCTAATCCAAGAACTTTTTCGACCTCATCCAAGTGGCCTCAAACTATAGGGTTAGCATCTAGTGCAGTATGTGTGAAAATGTATGCACTATGTGTGCTATAACTTGTATGTCTTTCAAATTTGAACCAACTTTGAATAAGTTTGAAATATTTGAAATGGGGCTTTTGGCTTAAACGTTTGAAACTCAAAACGATTCTCTTCATGCTAGACTTCATAAGACCGAGTTTAGGGTTAGGGGTAGATACATGATTTGTCTGGTTTGAATATGTCTAAACCTTGTTTATCAACTTTAATGCTAACTTCTCAGTCACTCTAAAATGAAGTTTTTGGAGGTTTTTGAAATTTCCATCTTTGAAACCCAAAACCACTTCTCTTCATGCTTGACTTCATAAGAAAAAGTTTAGGGTTAGGGGGTATAGATACATGATTTGTATGGTTTGAATATGTCCAAACCTTGTTTATCAACTTGAATATGCTTACTATATGACATAAGAAGACTATGTACTTTGGTTTTTAAATTTTCTGACTTTTTTAATTTTCTGCGCATTTGAATCATATCTTGGTCAAATCCTAGGTTTCACCAAGATTTAGACAAGTTTAACACGTGAAAACGAGTAAGTAAGCATGGATCCTTCTTAGTCACTCTAAAATGAAGCTTTTGGGATGTTCTTGAAATTTCCATGTTTGAAACCCAAAACCACTTCTCTTCATGATTGACTTCCATAAGATCGACAGATCAGTTTAGGGTTAGGGGTAGATATATACATGATTTTTTGGTTTGAATATGTCTAGACCTTGTTTATCAACTTGAATGCTTACTATACATATGACATAAGAATGCTATGTGCTTTGGTTTTTCATTCTCTTTTTGATTTTTTTCTAAATTTTTAGGCCCATTTGAATCTTGGTCAAATCCTTGGTTTGACCAAGATTTAAACAAGTTTAAAACATGAAAATGAAAAGGGAAGTCAGTATCCTTCGTAGTCACTCTAAAATGGAGAAGCTTTTGGGATGTTCTTGTAATTTCTATGTTTGAAACCGAAAACGAGTTCCCTTCACATGCTAGTAGACTAGCTTCATAAGATCGACAGGCCGGGGGTAGATACATGATTTGTCTGGTTTGGATATATCTAGACCTTGTTTATCAACTTTAATGCTTACTATATGACATATATAAGAAAACTATTGCTTTGGTTTTTCCTTTTTCTGTTTTTTTTATTTTGATGCCCATTTGAATCATGTCGAATCCTAGGTTTGACCAAGATAATTTAAACAAGTTTAAAACATGAAAATGAAAAGGGAAGCATGTATCCTTCTTAGTCACTCTAAAATGAAGCTTTTGGGAGGTTTTTGAAATTTCGATGTTTGAAACCCAAAACCACTTCTCTTCACATGCTTGACTTCATAAGACAGAGTTTAGGGGTTAGGGGTATAGATACATGATTTGTCTGGTTGAATATGTCTAGACCTTGTTTATCAACTTTAATGCTTACTATATGACATAAGAAAACTATTGCTTTGGTTTTTCTTTTTCTGATTTTTTTGAATTTTGATGCCCATTTGAATCTTGTCAAATTCTAGGTTTGACCAAGATTTAAACAAGTTTAAAACATGAAAATGAAAAGGGAAGCATGCAACCTTCTCAGTCACTCTAAAATGAAGTTTTTGGGAGGTTTTTGATATTTCCATGTTTGAAACCCGAAACCACTTCTCTTCATGCTTGACTTCATAAGACAGAGTTTAGGGTTAGGGGTAGATACATGATTTGTGTATGGGTTGAATATGTCCAAACCTTGTTTATCAACTTGAATATGCTTATGTGCTTTGGTTTTTTATTTTTCTGATTTTTTTGAATTTTATGCCCATAAATCTTGGTCAAATCCTAGGTTTGACCAGGATTTAAACAAGTTTAAAACATGAAATGAAAAGATAAGCCTGGATCCTTCTTAGTCACTCTAAAATGAAGCTTTTGGGAGGTTCTTGAAATTTCCATATTTGAAACCCAAAACCACTTCTCTACATGATTGACTTCATAAGACATAGTTTAATTAGAGTTTTAGGGGTAGATATATACATGATTTTTCTGGTTTGAATATATATGTCTAGACCTTGTTTATCAACTTGAATGCATGCTTACTATACATATGACATAAGAATGCTATATATGTGCTTTGGTTTTTCATTCTTTTGATTTTTTTCTGAATTTTTAGGGCCATTTGAATCTTGCATGGTTAAACTTGGGTTTTGCCCAGTTCTAAAGATCAAGGGTTCAAAAAAATCCAACTACGGGGTTCGAACAACACGATTCTAATCCAAGAATTTTTTCGACCTCATCCAAATGGCCTCAAACTATAGGGTTAGCATCTAGTGCAGTATGTGTGAAAATGTATGCACTATGTGTGCTATAACTTGTATGTCTTTCAAATTAAGTTGATAAACAAGGTCTAGACATATTCAAACCAGAATATTATACTGCATTAGTACAAAAAGTTTCCTATGGATTCATCAAGGGTAGTAAAGCCAAGTTAACTCATTGTCATGACTAAGAAGGATCCATGCTTACTTTTTCATTTTCATGTTTTAAACTTGTTTAAATCTTGGTCAAACCTAGGATTTGACCAAGATTCAAATGGTCATAAAAAATCAAACAAAATCAAGAAAATCAAAAACCAAACCACATAGTCTTCTTATGTAATATACTAAGCATTCAAGTTGATCAACGAAGTCTAGACATATTCAAACCAGAAAAATCATGTATCTACCCCCTAACCCTAAACGTTGTCTTATGAAGTCAAGCATGAAGAGAAGAAGTGGTTTTGGGTTTCAAACATGGAAATTTCAAAAACCCACCCAAAAGCTTCATTTTGGAGTGACTAAGAAGGATCCAAGCTTACTTTTTCATTTTCATGTTTCAAACTTGTTTAAATCTTTGTCAAACCTAGGATTTGACCAAGATTCAAATGGGCATAAAAATTCAAAAAAGAAATCAAAAAAATGAAACACCAAAGCACATAAACTTCTTATGTCATATAGTAATTAAGCATTCATGTTGATCAACAAAGTCTATATATATTTAAACAATAAAAATCATGTATATATACCCCCAAACCCAAAACCACTTCTCTTCACATGCTTGACTTCATAAGACAGAGTTTAGGGGTTAGGGGTATAGATACATGATTTGTCTGGTTTGAATATGTCTAGACCTTGTTTATCAACTTGAATGCTTACTATGTGATTTGGTTTTTCATTTTTCTGTTTTTTAATTATTTTTCTGCCCATTTGAATCTTGGTCAAATCCTAGGTTTGAACAAGATTTAGACAAGTTTAACACGTGAAATTAAACGAATAAGTAAGCATTGATCCTTCTTAGTCACTCCAAAATGTACCAATTGATAGTGTTAACTTTGCTTCATGGAAAAAATAATGTCATGTAAATGAGTTAACTTGGATTTCCTACCCTTGAATCCATAGGAAACTTTGTTCTAATGCACTATAATAATCAACCGAGTTTTTACACCAACAGGTCTGTCACTTACGTGTGGTGCCCACGCGTGAGGTCCCACACTTGAGTGAGCACAAGTCACGTGCAATAGGTACGCCAACTCCCAGCCATCTTCTTTGTCAAGAGAAGACGCATCAGGATGCGTATTGGAAGTCTGTGGGTCCTTCTGGATCCTTCGGTTGTCCCTCTCACAAAAAAACAAATCTCTCTCATTCTCGGCCTCGCTCGACTCGCTCGCTCGCTCGCTCGCACCTCCTGCGCACTGACAAACCCTGCACAACAGTCAACATCACCAGAAAAAGAATATACACCATCAATAAGAGGGGCCCCGTGACTGCTCTCCCTTCTTCTCCTTCCGAGTGATTCCTCTTCCTCCGAGTTTCACTCGACGGGCAAACACACATGTGCTGCATAGTAATAATAAAAAAGTAAAAGAATCGACTACGAATCTATTATTAAATAGGTTATAAACTAGGGTTTTCCCCAGTACTACAGATCAAGTTGAAAAAAAAATCCAACTACGGGGTTTGATTTTGGCCTACAAATAAAAAATTAAATAAGTTGAACTAGTATTCCTCTAAAAAATCATTTTGGTTTGCATTGTTTGATAATTTTCATAGCTAGAGTGCATCACAATTTTTTGATTTCATGCTTTGCTTTGCCAATTTTGATTTTTTCTAACCACCTTCTCTTTGATTTCAAATTTAGGTCAAACTATCGGTGCCTACTATGTGTTCTACTTGAATTGGATGCAGCATGCGCACATGATATGTTTTGCCATTGTTTTGGGCTTCCACACATCTTGGGGCATCCAAGTATTTAAGTTACCTTGTTTTTTAATTGTAATTCATGTACCCTTTCCTCCCAATTAAATTTTGGTTTTACATTTTTAATTTTTTTAAATTTTTATGCCCATTCTGATGTCATATAGTTAGCATTTAAGTTGATAAACAAGGTCTGGACATATTCAAACCAAAAAATCATGTATCTACCCCCTAACGCTAAACTCTGTCATATGAAGTCAAGCATATGAAGAGAAGTGGTTTTGGGTTTCAAACATGGAAATTTCCATGCTTGAAACCAAAAACCACTTCTCTTCATGCATGCTTGACTTCATAAGACAGAGTTTAGGGTTAGGTGGTAGATACATGATTTTCCTGGTTTGAATATGTTTAGACCTTGTTTATCAAATTAATTGAATGCTTACTATATAACATAAGAGAAGACCTTGTTTTTTTTTGAATTTTTATACCCATTCGAATCTTTGTCAAATCCTTGGTTCCACCAAGATTTGAATAAGTTAAAAACATGAATATGAAAAAGTAAGCATGTATGCTTCTTAGTCACTTCAAAATGAAGCTCTTGGGAGGGTTTTTGAATTTCCATGTTCGAAACCAAAAACCACAATGCTTGACTTCATGAAACAAAGTTTAGGGTTATGGGTAGATACATGCATGATTTTTCTTGTTTGAATATGTCTAGAACTTGTTTATCAACTTAATTGAATGCCTACTATATAACATAAGAAGACCTTTTTTGTATTTTTTAAATTTTTATACCCATTTGAATCTTGGTCAAATCCTAGGTTTCACCAAGATTTGAATAAGTTTAAAACATGAATATGAAAAAGTAAGCATGCATGTATGCTTCTTAATTAATCACTTCGAAATGAAGCTCTTGGGAGGGTTTTTGAAATTTCCATGTTTGAAACCAAAAACCACATATCTTCATGCATGCGCTTGACTTCATGAGACAGAGTTTAGTGTTAGGGGGTAGATACATGATTTCTCTCGTTTGAATATGTTTGAAACCAAAAACCACATATCTCTGGTTTGCCCGCACTTAGAAATGATATTTGCATCACTTATCATATGTTTGCCCATTTGAATCTTGTCAAATCCTAGATTTGACCAAGATAATTTAAACAAGTTTAAAACATGAAAATGAAAAGGCAAGCTTGTATCCTTCTTAGTCACTCTAAAATGAAGTTTGGGGAGGTTTTTGAAATTTCCATGCTTGAAACCAAAAAACCACTTCTCTTCATGCTTGACTTCATAAAGACAGAGTTTTTGGGGATATATAGGGGTAGATACATGATTTTTCTGGTTTGATATGTCTAGACCTTGTTTATCAACTTAATTGAATGCTTACTATATGACATAAGAAGACTATGTGCCTTGATTTTACATTTTTTTAAATTATGCCCATTTGAATCTTGGTCAAATCCTAGGTTTGACCATGATTTAAACAAGTTTAAAACATGAATATGAAAATTAAGCATGTATCCTTCGTAGTCACTCCAAAATGAAGCTCTTGAGAGGGTTTTTGAAATTTCCATGTTTGAAACCAAAAAACCACGTACTTCTCTTCATGCATGCTTGACTTCATAAGACAGAGTTTAGGGCTAGGGTAGCTAGATACATGATGTTTCTGGTTTGAATATGTCTAGACCTTGTTTATCAACTTAATTGAATGCTTACTATATGACATAAGAAGACTACGTGCCTTGGTTTTTCATTTATTTTCATTTATTTTGAATTTTTATGCCCATTTGAATCTTGGTCAAATCCTAGGTTTGACCATGATTTAAACTAGTTTAAAACATAAATATGAAAAATTAAGTATCTATCCTTCTTAGCCACTCCAAAATGAAGCTCTTGGGAGGGTTTTTGAAATTTCCATGATTGAAACCAAAAACCACTTCTCTTCATGCTTGACTTCATAAGTCAGGGTTTAGGGATATATATATAGGGGGTACATGCATGATTTTTCTGGTTGGAATATGTCTAGAACTTGTTTTTCAACTTGAGCTTATCTAGAGCTTGTTTTTAAATTTTTTATACCCATTTGATTCTTCATCAAATCCTAGGTTTGTTGACCTAGATTTGAACAAGTTTAAAACATGAATATGAAAAGGTAAGCATGTATGCTTCTTAATTAGTCACTCCAAAATGAAGCTCTTGGGAGGGTTTTTGAAATTTCCATGATTTAAACCAAAAACCACTTCTCTTCGTGCTTGACTTCATAAGTTAGGGTTTAGGGATATATAGGGGGTAGATACATCATGATTTTTCTGGTTTGAATATGTCTAGAGCTTGTTTATCAACTTAATTGAATGCTTACTATATGACATAAGAAGACTATGTGCCTTGATATTTCATTTTTTTAATTATGCCCTTTTGAATATTGGTCAAAACCTAGGTTTGACAAAGATTTAAAAAAGATTAAAACATGAAAATGAAAAAGTAAGCCTTGATCCTTCTTATTAACTCCAAAATGAAGGTTTTTGGGAGGGTTTTTGAAATATCCATGTTTGAAACCCAAAACCACTTCTCTTCGTGCAGAGTTTAGGGTTAGGGGTAGCTAGACACCTGAATTTTCTGGTTTGATATGTCTAGACCTTGTTTATCAACTTAATTGAATGCTTACTATATGACATAAGAAGACTATGTGCCTTGATTTTACATTTTTTAAAATTATGCCCATTTGAATCTTGGTCAAATCCTAGGTTTGACCATGATTTAAACAAGTTTGTTTATCAACTTGAATGCTTGCTATATGACATCAGAAGACTATGTGTTTGGTTTTTGTTTTTTGAATTTGTTATGCCCATTTGAATCTTAGCTAGTCAAATCCTAGGTTTGAATATATATGTCTAGACCTTGTATATCAACTTGAATGCTTACTATACATATGACATAAGAATGTTATGTGCTTTGGTTTTTCATTCTTTTCATTTTTTTCTGAATTTTTAGGGCCATTTGAATCTTGGTCAAATCCTTGGTTTGACCAAGATTTAAACAAATTTAAAACATGAAAATGAAAAGGGAAGTCTGTATCCTTCTTAGTCACTCTAAAATGAAGCTTTTGGGATGTTCTTTAAATTTCAATGTTTGAAACCCAAAACGACTTCCCTTCATGCTAGACTTCATAAGATCGACAGGGGGTAGATACATGATTTGTCTGGTTTGGATATATCTAGACCTTGTTTATCAACTTGATTGCTTACGATATGACATAAGAAGACTATGTGATTTGGTTTTTCATTTTTCTGATTTTTTTGAATTTTGTGCCCACCCATTTGTATCTTCGTCAAATCCTAGGTTTGACCAAGATAATTTAAACAAGTTTAAAACATGAAAATGTAAAGGGAAGCATGTATCCTTCTTAGTCACTCTAAAATGAAGCTTTTGGGAGGTTTTTGAAATTTCGATGTTTGAAACCCAAAACCACTTCTCTTCACACGCTTGACTTCATAAGACAGAGTTTAGGGGTTAGGGGTATAGATACATGATTTGTCTGGTTTGAATATGTCTAGACCTTGTTTATCAACTTGAATGCTTACTATATGACATAAGAAGACTATGTGATTTGGTTTTTCATTTTTCTGTTTTTTAATTATTTTTCTGCCCATTTGAATCTTGGTCAAATCCTAGGTTTGAACAAGATTTAGACAAGTTTAACACGTGAAATTAAACGAATAAGTAAGCATTGATCCTTCTTAGTCACTCCAAAATGTACCAATTGATAGTGTTAACTTTGCTTCATGGAAAAAATAATGTCATGTAAATGAGTTAACTTGGATTTCCTACCCTTGAATCCATAGGAAACTTTGTTCTAATGCACTATTATAATCAACCGAGTTTTTACACCAACAGGTCTGTCACTTACGTGTGGTGCCCACGCGTGAGGTCCCACACTTGAGTGAGCACAAGTCACGTGCAATAGGTACGCCAACTCCCAGCCATCTTCTTTGTCAAGAGAAGACGCATCAGGATGCGTATTGGAAGTCTGTGGGTCCTTCTGGATCCTTCGGTTGTCCCTCTCACAAAAAAAAAACAAATCTCTCTCATTCTCGGCCTCGCTCGACTCGCTCGCTCGCTCGCTCGCTCGCACTCTCCGCACTGACAAACCCTGCACAACAGTCAACATCATCATCATCACCCGAAAAAGGGAAGACACCATAATGCTCTGCCTTTTTTCTCTCCTTCCGAGTGATCCCTCTTCCTCCGAGTTTCACTCGACGGGCAAACGCACATCTGCAGCATAGTAATAATAAAAAGGTAGAAAAATCGATATACGAATCTATAATTAAATAGGTTAAACTAGGGTTTTGCCCAGTACTACAGATCAAGGTTCAAAAAAATCCAACTACGGGGTTCGAACAACACGATTCTAATCCAAGAACTTTTTCGACCTCATCCAAGTGGCCTCAAACTATAGGGTTAGCATCTAGTGCAGTATGTGTGAAAATGTATGCACTATGTGTGCTATAACTTGTATGTCTTTCAAATTTGAACCAACTTTGAATAAGTTTGAAATATTTGAAATGGGGCTTTTGGCTTAAACGTTTGAAACTCAAAACGATTCTCTTCATGCTAGACTTCATAAGACCGAGTTTAGGGTTAGGGGTAGATACATGATTTGTCTGGTTTGAATATGTCTAAACCTTGTTTATCAACTTTAATGCTAACTTCTCAGTCACTCTAAAATGAAGTTTTTGGAGGTTTTTGAAATTTCCATCTTTGAAACCCAAAACCACTTCTCTTCATGCTTGACTTCATAAGAAAAAGTTTAGGGTTAGGGGGTATAGATACATGATTTGTATGGTTTGAATATGTCCAAACCTTGTTTATCAACTTGAATATGCTTACTATATGACATAAGAAGACTATGTACTTTGGTTTTTAAATTTCTGACTTTTTTAATTTTCTGCGCATTTGAATCATATCTTGGTCAAATCCTAGGTTTCACCAAGATTTAGACAAGTTTAACACGTGAAAACGAGTAAGTAAGCATGGATCCTTCTTAGTCACTCTAAAATGAAGCTTTTGGGATGTTCTTGAAATTTCCATGTTTGAAACCCAAAACCACTTCTCTTCATGATTGACTTCCATAAGATCGACAGATCAGTTTAGGGTTAGGGGTAGATATATACATGATTTTTTGGTTTGAATATGTCTAGACCTTGTTTATCAACTTGAATGCTTACTATACATATGACATAAGAATGCTATGTGCTTTGGTTTTTCATTCTCTTTTTGATTTTTTTCTAAATTTTTAGGCCCATTTGAATCTTGGTCAAATCCTTGGTTTGACCAAGATTTAAACAAGTTTAAAACATGAAAATGAAAAGGGAAGTCAGTATCCTTCGTAGTCACTCTAAAATGGAGAAGCTTTTGGGATGTTCTTGTAATTTCTATGTTTGAAACCGAAAACGAGTTCCCTTCACATGCTAGTAGACTAGCTTCATAAGATCGACAGGCCGGGGGTAGATACATGATTTGTCTGGTTTGGATATATCTAGACCTTGTTTATCAACTTTAATGCTTACTATATGACATATATAAGAAAACTATTGCTTTGGTTTTTCCTTTTTCTGTTTTTTTATTTTGATGCCCATTTGAATCATGTCGAATCCTAGGTTTGACCAAGATAATTTAAACAAGTTTAAAACATGAAAATGAAAAGGGAAGCATGTATCCTTCTTAGTCACTCTAAAATGAAGCTTTTGGGAGGTTTTTGAAATTTCGATGTTTGAAACCCAAAACCACTTCTCTTCACATGCTTGACTTCATAAGACAGAGTTTAGGGGGTTAGGGGTATAGATACATGATTTGTCTGGTTGAATATGTCTAGACCTTGTTTATCAACTTTAATGCTTACTATATGACATAAGAAAACTATTGCTTTGGTTTTTCTTTTTCTGATTTTTTTGAATTTTGATGCCCATTTGAATCTTGTCAAATTCTAGGTTTGACCAAGATTTAAACAAGTTTAAAACATGAAAATGAAAAGGGAAGCATGCAACCTTCTCAGTCTCTCTAAAATGAAGTTTTTGGGAGGTTTTTGATATTTCCATGTTTGAAACCCGAAACCACTTCTCTTCATGCTTGACTTCATAAGACAGAGTTTAGGGTTAGGGGTAGATACATGATTTGTGTATGGGTTGAATATGTCCAAACCTTGTTTATCAACTTGAATATGCTTATGTGCTTTGGTTTTTTATTTTTCTGATTTTTTTGAATTTTATGCCCATAAATCTTGGTCAAATCCTAGGTTTGACCAGGATTTAAACAAGTTTAAAACATGAAATGAAAAGATAAGCCTGGATCCTTCTTAGTCACTCTAAAATGAAGCTTTTGGGAGGTTCTTGAAATTTCCATATTTGAAACCCAAAACCACTTCTCTACATGATTGACTTCATAAGACATAGTTTAATTAGAGTTTTAGGGGTAGATATATACATGATTTTTCTGGTTTGAATATATATGTCTAGACCTTGTTTATCAACTTGAATGCATGCTTACTATACATATGACATAAGAATGCTATATATGTGCTTTGGTTTTTCATTCTTTTGATTTTTTTCTGAATTTTTAGGGCCATTTGAATCTTGCATGGTTAAACTTGGGTTTTGCCCAGTTCTAAAGATCAAGGGTTCAAAAAAATCCAACTACGGGGTTCGAACAACACGATTCTAATCCAAGAATTTTTTCGACCTCATCCAAATGGCCTCAAACTATAGGGTTAGCATCTAGTGCAGTATGTGTGAAAATGTATGCACTATGTGTGCTATAACTTGTATGTCTTTCAAATTAAGTTGATAAACAAGGTCTAGACATATTCAAACCAGAATATTATACTGCATTAGTACAAAAAGTTTCCTATGGATTCATCAAGGGTAGTAAAGCCAAGTTAACTCATTGTCATGACTAAGAAGGATCCATGCTTACTTTTTCATTTTCATGTTTTAAACTTGTTTAAATCTTGGTCAAACCTAGGATTTGACCAAGATTCAAATGGTCATAAAAAATCAAACAAAATCAAGAAAATCAAAAACCAAACCACATAGTCTTCTTATGTAATATACTAAGCATTCAAGTTGATCAACGAAGTCTAGACATATTCAAACCAGAAAAATCATGTATCTACCCCCTAACCCTAAACGTTGTCTTATGAAGTCAAGCATGAAGAGAAGAAGTGGTTTTGGGTTTCAAACATGGAAATTTCAAAAACCCACCCAAAAGCTTCATTTTGGAGTGACTAAGAAGGATCCAAGCTTACTTTTTCATTTTCATGTTTCAAACTTGTTTAAATCTTTGTCAAACCTAGGATTTGACCAAGATTCAAATGGGCATAAAAATTCAAAAAAGAAATCAAAAAAATGAAACACCAAAGCACATAAACTTCTTATGTCATATAGTAATTAAGCATTCATGTTGATCAACAAAGTCTATATATATTTAAACAACTAGCACAGTGGCCCTCGCAAATGCGAGGGCACCTACTTTAATGTATGAAGAACTTTTTTTTTCATTTCATACATATATTCTTATTTATTTACCTCTTTTATTAAGAAAATACATGGTGTTTACGCATGTATATATTCCTACATATTGTGCACCACAAATTCATCTCAACATTATCTTTCCTATCACATAGATTGTATCGGCATGAAAAATACCGATATGTTCCAAGAGCCATCACAATCTCTATATATGACCATAAATATTAAAGACGCGGTAGCATATAGGTTGCAATAAAATCTTGCCAAACTTACTATGTTCAACTTTCTAGCTCATGTTAGAAAATGTTGACCTGTGACACTCATTTCAGAATGTTACTTTTGTGAAATTGGTCTTTGGCATGAGATGTTAATTAAGAGGGATTCATGATTGACAACAGTGCATGGTGAATCCAAATATTGGTGGGATAAGCTTAATATGGTACTTCTCAATATGTGCATATTTTTATCTTAGTGATGCTGACCTTTGCTTGCGGGCTTAATCGTCTTACCTCGAAAACCTATGGTATTGGCGGAGGATACACCAAATGCTTAAAGGTGGATCATGTCCTGCATCCTGGAGATGATGAAATCACTTGAGTCAAGCTAGCTAATAATTGTTTTGTGAATATCCGTTATACTTGTTTTTCCCCCTCCAATTAATGGCAGGTTAATTAATAAAATCCTAGATATTTTCCAACATGCCCAAAATATTACCATGAAAGCTATGATCCATGCAAACAAAGACAGGCCAGCCACCGTTTTGTCACATTTATGTAGCCACAAATATCATGTATCACTTGGTAAGGTGGGTGCACTACGTACTGATATGCCTGCTAATGAAACATGCCAAATATTAAATCAGTTAGATGTTTGCGGTAGAAAAATATTACCATGATATAATCGGTTGAGCCATAGACTGCATTGGCTTTCCGGTGGAAAGCACAGTTGATTGCCGATGGTCTCGAAGGTTTTAGGCTTTCCTATATGGTGAGTGTGACATCTTTGCCCAAGGGTGATGACTGCTTTTACCAGGCTACAGAGATTAAGGTGAGCACAATCAGTTTCATCAAGATATTCAATAAATGATTCAGATTGTTAGTTTATTTTACAATTATCTAGATGATACTTACGGGACTGGGCTGCTGACAGTTGTAAAGCAAAGAGCCAAGTTGTTGACGAATTTTCGCTGCGAACAAAATCTGATGTTGAAGTGGCGCGCATAAGGTAGATCGTTGTCGTCTCAGAGACGACGATAGTTAAATGATCTCATGATCTCATGGTGGATAAACAATAAAAAAGTGCAAGTTATATATTTTTGTGCATCCGTAGTTAATTAACAATGAATGTGTGGCGGATAAGTACTGTAGACTACTGGTATAATTTATTTCCACGAACTATCTCGTTTTGCTAAACTTTTATTTCTCTTTTCCAAATTAATTGACTCGGTTTATATAAATACACATTTATCTAGAGACTAAAATTTGTCTAGATGTGTATATCTAAACAAAACTAAGTCAATTATTTTGTGACTGATAGAGTAGATGGGTAGTGGGTAACAACATTACCTATAGTTGCTTGATGCAGCCTTCCACTCCTTGCACGTCAACTTGGTCTGGGAACGCCATCCATGGTTCTGCAGCTCATGAGGTTCTGCCGGCCGAGCCTAAGGGCATCTCCAACGGGGCGATCCATATCGGACGTCTAAAAGTGGTCGTGAGCGTTTATTTCTGTCGCCTCGCGGATATATTTTGACCACGCGTTCATTTGCGTCTGGATATGCTCCCAGCTGGGCGATCTATATTTTTTTTGTCTTGCAACATATTTAAAAAGCATAATCTACTACATAGAAACTATACAAAGTAGTTGTAGAAACCTAGACTACTTGCTGCCCGACGGCCCACCCTGTCGTTGTGTCCCTCCCTCATCTGTCGTGCGGACGCTAGGGCTCGGTAAGCTGCCGCGTCCTCTAGCAGGCATAGCCGCAGCCCCTCCTTCGCGGCGTCATCGGCCTTCGTGAGTGTCTCGAAGGAGTCGACTAACGTCCTCTGCTTTGCCGCCTTCTCCTCTGGGGTAGACGCATCAGGGTCATCAGAAGATCATGAGATGTCGGAGTCGTCGTCCTCTGCGGCTGCGGCGTTCCATCTTGGCGTCGAACGCCGTGTGGGCCGCCCGCTTATCCTATGCTTCTCCGCGTCAGCCATGAACTTGGCATCCCTGACCGGATCGAGGAGATCGTCGGTGCTATCGTTGTTGTCAAACTCCTTGTCGGAGCTCGAGGCCGGGGGAGGTGGAGTCGGAGGTGGAGGTGGAGGCGTGGCAGCCTGGCCGCGGCCGGCGCTACTCATGGTGGCAAAGGAGGAGGTTGAGCGGCAGCGGCGCTATGGTGGAGGTTGTGCGGCGGCTAGGATTTAGTGTGGGAGGAGATGAGATGTGCGTGCCTCTGTTTATATAGGCCGGAGGCAGCCACGCGCGGCATCGCCATTACACGGTCGCAGACTGCCGAAGCGACGCCTCGGCGCCAGTACTGGCGCCGCTGAAAAGACGCATCGAGCCTGGATCACTGCCAGGTGGGCCGATGAAACGTCCGCGAGACGCGAGCGGACACTTTGCCCATCCGTGTAGCGTCTGCAGAGACGCATCCGAAACGCATATTTGGACCAGGTTTTCGTCGCTGCGAATGGCGCGGTCATTATGCGTCGTCCCGTTGGAGTGTGTACCAGACGCATTTTCGCTTTCCGCGGACGGAGACGGTTGCTTAGCGTCCGTTTGGTCGCCCCGTTAGAGATGCCCTAACACATCACAACCAATATATACAGAATTAGCGGCTCCATGATATAATCGTGCAAGGTTCTCTGCATGAAAAAATATATGTGTACAGACAATCCACCTTCCAGTCGAGGGAAATCTGATTCAGACCCCGTTCGGCCGTTCCATGACCTTGAGCCCCGCTGCAAGATTTTCCTCAATTCACGGCACCTCCCAGCCCTCTATGTATAATACTACTTTACGTCAGTGGTCACGCACTTAGAATTCGGCCAGTCACGGTACCTCCGTTCAATTTACGCCGGTAAGTTTCGGACATTAATTTTGAGATGCAAGCCAATCAGGCGAATCAACCACAAAAAGTACGAAGCGAAACGGCGAAAGGAACTAACATAATCTGGGTGCATGCATGCAGTTGATTGACAAATCAAAGCCTAATCAATCAGCAAAATATGAAAGAGCACATACCTAGATAAATCGTGGCCGCCGCGGGACTGGCCCAAGAGATGTGAATATGGTGATCACACTACGGGCGTGGGCATGCAACGGCAGCTGCTTAGCTTGTTTTCTTTTCCGTACATGGTGATGCCTCTACCTGGAGATCGGTCGGGGGCGGCATCAACATGCTACATCAATCTAATTGGATCCCGCAGGTGTGACATACGTATTTATTCTATTTTCATGAAAAGAGGAAACGAAACGGTACCTTTACATAATGGCAAAGGTGGGTAATTTTCTTACCTGAATATCAGCAATTTAATTAGCAAGATCAAGTGGCTACGTTGTCGAAAATTGACGGACAGATGTTTCTGATTTTTGTGGGATTTTCTAGCTAATTCTCTAATTTCTGGTTAGCCCGTAATGTACTTTTAATATATAATAGATAAAAATCATGTATATATACCCCCAAACCCAAAACCACTTCTCTTCACATGCTTGACTTCATAAGACAGAGTTTAGGGGTTAGGGGTATAGATACATGATTTGTCTGGTTTGAATATGTCTAGACCTTGTTTATCAACTTGAATGCTTACTATGTGATTTGGTTTTTCATTTTTCTGTTTTTTAATTATTTTTCTGCCCATTTGAATCTTGGTCAAATCCTAGGTTTGAACAAGATTTAGACAAGTTTAACACGTGAAATTAAACGAATAAGTAAGCATTGATCCTTCTTAGTCACTCCAAAATGTACCAATTGATAGTGTTAACTTTGCTTCATGGAAAAAATAATGTCATGTAAATGAGTTAACTTGGATTTCCTACCCTTGAATCCATAGGAAACTTTGTTCTAATGCACTATAATAATCAACCGAGTTTTTACACCAACAGGTCTGTCACTTACGTGTGGTGCCCACGCGTGAGGTCCCACACTTGAGTGAGCACAAGTCACGTGCAATAGGTACGCCAACTCCCAGCCATCTTCTTTGTCAAGAGAAGACGCATCAGGATGCGTATTGGAAGTCTGTGGGTCCTTCTGGATCCTTCGGTTGTCCCTCTCACACAAAAAACAAATCTCTCTCATTCTCGGCCTCGCTCGACTCGCTCGCTCGCTCGCTCGCTCGCACCTCCTGCGCACTGACAAACCCTGCACAACAGTCAACATCACCAGAAAAAGAATATACACCATCAATAAGAGGGGCCCCGTGACTGCTCTCCCTTCTTCTCCTTCCGAGTGATTCCTCTTCCTCCGAGTTTCACTCGACGGGCAAACACACATGTGCTGCATAGTAATAATAAAAAAGTAAAAGAATCGACTACGAATCTATTATTAAATAGGTTATAAACTAGGGTTTTCCCCAGTACTACAGATCAAGTTGAAAAAAAAATCCAACTACGGGGTTTGATTTTGGCCTACAAATAAAAAATTAAATAAGTTGAACTAGTATTCCTCTAAAAAATCATTTTGGTTTGCATTGTTTGATAATTTTCATAGCTAGAGTGCATCACAATTTTTTGATTTCATGCTTTGCTTTGCCAATTTTGATTTTTTCTAACCACCTTCTCTTTGATTTCAAATTTAGGTCAAACTATCGGTGCCTACTATGTGTTCTACTTGAATTGGATGCAGCATGCGCACATGATATGTTTTGCCATTGTTTTGGGCTTCCACACATCTTGGGGCATCCAAGTATTTAAGTTACCTTGTTTTTTAATTGTAATTCATGTACCCTTTCCTCCCAATTAAATTTTGGTTTTACATTTTTAATTTTTTTAAATTTTTATGCCCATTCTGATGTCATATAGTTAGCATTTAAGTTGATAAACAAGGTCTGGACATATTCAAACCAAAAAATCATGTATCTACCCCCTAACGCTAAACTCTGTCATATGAAGTCAAGCATATGAAGAGAAGTGGTTTTGGGTTTCAAACATGGAAATTTCCATGCTTGAAACCAAAAACCACTTCTCTTCATGCATGCTTGACTTCATAAGACAGAGTTTAGGGTTAGGTGGTAGATACATGATTTTCCTGGTTTGAATATGTTTAGACCTTGTTTATCAAATTAATTGAATGCTTACTATATAACATAAGAGAAGACCTTGTTTTTTTTGAATTTTTATACCCATTCGAATCTTTGTCAAATCCTTGGTTCCACCAAGATTTGAATAAGTTAAAAACATGAATATGAAAAAGTAAGCATGTATGCTTCTTAGTCACTTCAAAATGAAGCTCTTGGGAGGGTTTTTGAATTTCCATGTTCGAAACCAAAAACCACAATGCTTGACTTCATGAAACAAAGTTTAGGGTTATGGGTAGATACATGCATGATTTTTCTTGTTTGAATATGTCTAGAACTTGTTTATCAACTTAATTGAATGCCTACTATATAACATAAGAAGACCTTTTTTGTATTTTTTAAATTTTTATACCCATTTGAATCTTGGTCAAATCCTAGGTTTCACCAAGATTTGAATAAGTTTAAAACATGAATATGAAAAAGTAAGCATGCATGTATGCTTCTTAATTAATCACTTCGAAATGAAGCTCTTGGGAGGGTTTTTGAAATTTCCATGTTTGAAACCAAAAACCACATATCTTCATGCATGCGCTTGACTTCATGAGACAGAGTTTAGTGTTAGGGGGTAGATACATGATTTCTCTCGTTTGAATATGTTTGAAACCAAAAACCACATATCTCTGGTTTGCCCGCACTTAGAAATGATATTTGCATCACTTATCATATGTTTGCCCATTTGAATCTTGTCAAATCCTAGATTTGACCAAGATAATTTAAACAAGTTTAAAACATGAAAATGAAAAGGCAAGCTTGTATCCTTCTTAGTCACTCTAAAATGAAGTTTGGGGAGGTTTTTGAAATTTCCATGCTTGAAACCAAAAACCACTTCTCTTCATGCTTGACTTCATGAGATAGAGTTTAGGGTTAGGGGGTAGATACATGATTTCTCTGGTTTGAATATATCTAGACCTTGTTTATCAACTTAATTGAATGCTTACTAATGTGACATAAGAAGACTATGTGCCTTGATTTTCCATTTTTTTGTTTTTTTGAATTTTTATGCCCATTTGAATCTTGGTCAAATCCTAGGTTTGACCATGATTTAAACAAGTTTAATAAAACATTAATAGGAAAAATTAAGCATATATCCTTCTTAGTCACTCCAAAATGTAGATCTTGGTAGGGTTTTTAAAATTTCCATGTTTGAAACCAAAAACCACGACTTCTCTTCATGCATGCTTGACTTCACAAGACAGAGTTTAGGGCTAGGGTAGCTAGATACATGATGTTTCTGGTTTGAATATGTCTAGACCTTGTTTATCAACTTAATTGAATGCTTACTATATGACATAAGAAGACTACGTGCCTTGGTTTTTCATTTATTTTCATTTATTTTGAATTTTTATGCCCATTTGAATCTTGGTCAAATCCTAGGTTTGACCATGATTTAAACTAGTTTAAAACATAAATATGAAAAATTAAGTATCTATCCTTCTTAGCCACTCCAAAATGAAGCTCTTGGGAGGGTTTTTGAAATTTCCATGATTGAAACCAAAAACCACTTCTCTTCATGCTTGACTTCATAAGTCAGGGTTTAGGGATATATATATAGGGGGTACATGCATGATTTTTCTGGTTGGAATATGTCTAGAACTTGTTTTTCAACTTGAGCTTATCTAGAGCTTGTTTTTAAATTTTTTATACCCATTTGATTCTTCGTCAAATCCTAGGTTTGTTGACCTAGATTTGAACAAGTTTAAAACATGAATATGAAAAGGTAAGCATGTATGCTTCTTAATTAGTCACTCCAAAATGAAGCTCTTGGGAGGGTTTTTGAAATTTCCATGATTTAAACCAAAAACCACTTCTCTTCGTGCTTGACTTCATAAGTTAGGGTTTAGGGATATATAGGGGGTAGATACATCATGATTTTTCTGGTTTGAATATGTCTAGAGCTTGTTTATCAACTTAATTGAATGCTTACTATATGACATAAGAAGACTATGTGCCTTGATATTTCATTTTTTTTAAATTATGCCCTTTTGAATATTGGTCAAAACCTAGGTTTGACAAAGATTTAAAAAAGATTAAAACATGAAAATGAAAAAGTAAGCCTTGATCCTTCTTATTAACTCCAAAATGAAGGTTTTTGGGAGGGTTTTTGAAATATCCATGTTTGAAACCCAAAACCACTTCTCTTCGTGCAGAGTTTAGGGTTAGGGGTAGCTAGACACATGAATTTTCTGGTTTGATATGTCTAGACCTTGTTTATCAACTTAATTGAATGCTTACTATATGACATAAGAAGACTATGTGCCTTGATTTTACAATTTTTTTAAAATTATGCCCATTTGAATCTTGGTCAAATCCTAGGTTTGACCATGATTTAAACAAGTTTGTTTATCAACTTGAATGCTTGCTATATGACATCAGAAGACTATGTGTTTGGTTTTTGTTTTTTGAATTTGTTATGCCCATTTGAATCTTAGCTAGTCAAATCCTAGGTTTGAATATATATGTCTAGACCTTGTATATCAACTTGAATGCTTACTATACATATGACATAAGAATGTTATGTGCTTTGGTTTTTCATTCTTTTCATTTTTTTCTGAATTTTTAGGGCCATTTGAATCTTGGTCAAATCCTTGGTTTGACCAAGATTTAAACAAATTTAAAACATGAAAATGAAAAGGGAAGTCTGTATCCTTCTTAGTCACTCTAAAATGAAGCTTTTGGGATGTTCTTTAAATTTCAATGTTTGAAACCCAAAACGACTTCCCTTCATGCTAGACTTCATAAGATCGACAGGGGGTAGATACATGATTTGTCTGGTTTGGATATATCTAGACCTTGTTTATCAACTTGATTGCTTACGATATGACATAAGAAGACTATGTGATTTGGTTTTTCATTTTTCTGATTTTTTTGAATTTTGTGCCCACCCATTTGTATCTTCGTCAAATCCTAGGTTTGACCAAGATAATTTAAACAAGTTTAAAACATGAAAATGTAAAGGGAAGCATGTATCCTTCTTAGTCACTCTAAAATGAAGCTTTTGGGAGGTTTTTGAAATTTCGATGTTTGAAACCCAAAACCACTTCTCTTCACACGCTTGACTTCATAAGACAGAGTTTAGGGGTTAGGGGTATAGATACATGATTTGTCTGGTTTGAATATGTCTAGACCTTGTTTATCAACTTGAATGCTTACTATATGACATAAGAAGACTATGTGATTTGGTTTTTCATTTTTCTATTTTTTAATTATTTTTCTGCCCATTTGAATCTTGGTCAAATCCTAGGTTTGAACAAGATTTAGACAAGTTTAACACGTGAAATTAAACGAATAAGTAAGCATTGATCCTTCTTAGTCACTCCAAAATGTACCAATTGATAGTGTTAACTTTGCTTCATGGAAAAAATAATGTCATGTAAATGAGTTAACTTGGATTTCCTACCCTTGAATCCATAGGAAACTTTGTTCTAATGCACTATTATAATCAACCGAGTTTTTACACCAACAGGTCTGTCACTTACGTGTGGTGCCCACGCGTGAGGTCCCACACTTGAGTGAGCACAAGTCACGTGCAATAGGTACGCCAACTCCCAGCCATCTTCTTTGTCAAGAGAAGACGCATCAGGATGCGTATTGGAAGTCTGTGGGTCCTTCTGGATCCTTCGGTTGTCCCTCTCACAAAAAAAACAAATCTCTCTCATTCTCGGCCTCGCTCGACTCGCTCGCTCGCTCGCTCGCACCTCCTGCGCACTGACAAACCCTGCACAACAGTCAACATCATCATCATCACCCGAAAAAGGGAAGACACCATAATGCTCTGCCTTTTTTCTCTCCTTCCGAGTGATCCCTCTTCCTCCGAGTTTCACTCGACGGGCAAACGCACATCTGCAGCATAGTAATAATAAAAAGGTAGAAAAATCGATATACGAATCTATAATTAAATAGGTTAAACTAGGGTTTTGCCCAGTACTACAGATCAAGGTTCAAAAAAATCCAACTACGGGGTTCGAACAACACGATTCTAATCCAAGAACTTTTTCGACCTCATCCAAGTGGCCTCAAACTATAGGGTTAGCATCTAGTGCAGTATGTGTGAAAATGTATGCACTATGTGTGCTATAACTTGTATGTCTTTCAAATTTGAACCAACTTTGAATAAGTTTGAAATATTTGAAATGGGGCTTTTGGCTTAAACGTTTGAAACTCAAAACGATTCTCTTCATGCTAGACTTCATAAGACCGAGTTTAGGGTTAGGGGTAGATACATGATTTGTCTGGTTTGAATATGTCTAAACCTTGTTTATCAACTTTAATGCTAACTTCTCAGTCACTCTAAAATGAAGTTTTTGGAGGTTTTTGAAATTTCCATCTTTGAAACCCAAAACCACTTCTCTTCATGCTTGACTTCATAAGAAAAAGTTTAGGGTTAGGGGGTATAGATACATGATTTGTATGGTTTGAATATGTCCAAACCTTGTTTATCAACTTGAATATGCTTACTATATGACATAAGAAGACTATGTACTTTGGTTTTTAATTTTTCTGACTTTTTTAATTTTCTGCGCATTTGAATCATATCTTGGTCAAATCCTAGGTTTCACCAAGATTTAGACAAGTTTAACACGTGCAAACGAGTAAGTAAGCATGGATCCTTCTTAGTCACTCTAAAATGAAGCTTTTGGGATGTTCTTGAAATTTCCATGTTTGAAACCCAAAACCACTTCTCTTCATGATTGACTTCCATAAGATCGACAGATCAGTTTAGGGTTAGGGGTAGATATATACATGATTTTTTGGTTTGAATATGTCTAGACCTTGTTTATCAACTTGAATGCTTACTATACATATGACATAAGAATGCTATGTGCTTTGGTTTTTCATTCTCTTTTGATTTTTTTCTAAATTTTTAGGCCCATTTGAATCTTGGTCAAATCCTTGGTTTGACCAAGATTTAAACAAGTTTAAAACATGTGCCTTGATTTTCCATTTTTTGTTTTTTCTGAATATTTATGCCCATTTGAATCTTGGTCAAATCCTAGGTTTGACCATGATTTAAACAAGTTTAATAAACATGAATATGAAATTTCCATGATTTATACCAAAAACCACTTCTCTTCATGCTTGACTTCATAAGTTAGGGTTTAGGGATATATAGGGGGTAGATTCATCATGATTTTTCTGGGTTGAATATGTCCATAGCTTGTTTATCAACTTAATTGAATGCTTACTATATGACATATATAAGAAGACTATGTGCCTTGATTTTTCATTTTTTTAAATTATGCCCATTTGAATCTTGGTCAAATCCTAGGTTTGAGCAAGATTTAAACAAGATTAAAACATGAAAATGAAAAATTAAGCCTTGATCCTTCTTATTCACTCCAAAATGAAGCTTTTGGGAGGGTTTTTGAGATATCCAGGTTTGAAACCCAAAACCACTTCTCTTCATGCATAGTTTAGGGTTAGGTGTAGATACATGAATTTTTGGTTTATAGTAAGCATTCAAGTTGATAAACAAGGTTTAGACATATTCAAACTAGAAAAATCATGTATATACCCCCTAAGGCTAAACTCTGTGATATATATGAAGTCAAGCATATAAGAGGAATGGTTTTGGGTTTCAAACATGGAAAATTCAAAAACCCTCCCAAAAGCTTCATTTTTTGAGTGAATAAGAAGGATCCAGGCTTACTTTTTCATTTTCATGTTACTGACTTGTTTAATTCTTGGTCAAACCTAGGATTTGACCAAGATTCAAATAGGCATAAAAATTCAATAAAGAATTCAAAAAATGAAAAACCAAAGCACATAATTAAGCTTCTTAAGTTATAGTAAGCATTCATGTTGATCAAGAGAGTCTATACATATTTAAACATTACAAATCATGTATATACCCCAACCCTAAACTCTGTCTAATGAAGTCAAGGACGAAGAGAAGTGGTTTTCGTTTTTTTTTGAATTTTTATGCCCATTTGAATCTTGGTCAAATCCTTGCAGGTTTGACCAATATTTAAACAAGTTTAAAACATGAAAATGAAAAGTAAGTGTGGATCCTTCTTATTCACTCCAAAATGAAGCTTTTGGGAGGTTTTTTTAAATTTTCCATGTTCGAAACCCAAAATGATATCTCTCCGTGCTTTACTTCATAAGACAAAGTTTAGGGGTAGGGGGTAGATACATGATTTTTCTGGTTTGAATATGTCTAGACCTTGTTTATCAACTTGAATGCTTATTATGTGACATCAAAAGACTATGTGTTTAGTTTTTTTTTGAATTTGTTATGCCCATTTGAATCTTGGTCAAATCCTAGGTTTGACCAAGATTTAAACCAGTTTAAAACATGAAAATGAAAAGTAAGCCTGGATTCTTCTTAGTCCCTCCAAAATGAAGCTTTTGGGAGGTTTTTTAAATTTCCATGTTTGAAACCCAAAACCACTCCTCTTAATGCTTGACTTCATAAGACAGAGTTTAGGGTTAGGGGCCAAGTATATACATGATTTTTCTTGTTTAAATATGTCTAGACTTTGTTTATCAACTTGAATGCTTACTATATGACATCAAAAGACTATGTGTTTGGTTTTGATTTTTTTGAATTTGTTATGTCCATTTGAATCTTGGTCAAATCCTAGGTTTGACCAAGATTTAAACCAATTTAAAACATGAAAATGAAAATGAAAGCCTGGATTCTTCTTAGTCACTCCAAAATGAAGCTTTTGGGAGTTTTTTCAATTTCCAATGTTTGAAACCCAAAACCACTTTTCTTCATGCTTGACTTCATAAGACAGAGTTTAGGGTTAGGGGGTATATACAATATTTTTCTGGTTTGAATATGTCTAGACTTCGTTGATCAACTGTAATGCTTACTATATGACATAAGAAGCTTATGTGCTTTGGTTTTTTTTTTGATTTCTTTTTTGAATTTTTATGCCCACTTGAATCCTGGTCAGATCCTTTGTTTGACCAAGATTTAAACAAGTTAAAACATGAAAATGAAAAAGTAAGCCTGGCTCCTTCTTAGTCATGAAAATGAGTTAACTTGGCTTTCCAACCCTTGAATCCATAGGAAACTTTGTACTAATGCAGTATAATAATCACTCGAGTTTTTACACCAACAGGTCTGTCACTTACGTGTGGTGCCCATGCGTGAGGTCCCAAACTTCAGTGAGCACAAGTCACATGCGGTAGGCAGGCAAAATACCCGATCAATCCGGGCGGTGGCTGTTAAGGACCCGATCGCATTTCTTGCTTTCAGACTGGGGTCTACCATGTAAGAAGTTTGTTCCTTTTGGATGCATCACTCGTATTTGCAAGTTTTTTGGGGGTCCCGCAAATTCAGGGTAGCATCATGCCCCCCTTCCCACGCCAACACAAACAGAGTTCAACACAACCTAATTAAGCAAGGTTCAACACAGACATAGTTCAACAACCCCTAATTAAGCTAATAGGTTCACCACAAACGCTGCTGAGCAGCAAACATAAACAGAGTTCAACAAAAGATGCTGCTTTTGAAGCAGTAGGAGAGACAAACATGCACAACAGTTACGGAGTATATTTACCATCTTCTTCCTGGTCCCGCTTCTTCTGCTTCTTGCTGCCCATACCTTTAATCTTTGGTGGCTTGGGCTTGGGAGGAGGCACACGACCGGTCTCGATAGCTTGGTTCAATTTCTTCCTTAGGAATAGCCCATATGCCATGTGGTTGGCTATGAAGCCGGATCGGTTAACAGTTTCCCCAACTTTGAGACAGCCGGACCCACCGGCTTCGGCATGCTGCAGGACGCTTCGAAAGTCAACCTTTATGCTCTTTGTGCAGAAGGGGCAGCTGTTCCTGGCACCAGTCCAGGGTTCACTCCAATACTTGTCGAACTTCCCCGCCTTAAGCTTGTTGAGAGTGGCCCTGGCCTTCCTATGACGCGACTCGACATCGCTGTCAACCTCATCAGTAGCAACCTGATACATGCCAAATAAACAGGTGAAGCAAATATGTAGCAGTTGCAACTAATAATGAATATGAATCTAAAAAGATTCTGACGCTAATTCAAAACCCTATAGCGCAAAAAAAAGAGGGAGAGACCATAGAGCAAATCGATACAGGGCTATGTTAAATAAGGGAGAGAGGTGAATCGGATGTGAAGCAAATATGTAGCAGTTGCAACTAATACTGAATATGAATCTAAAAAGATTCTGACGCTAATTCAAAACGCTATAGCGCAAAAAAAGAGGGAGAGACCATAGCGCAAATCGATACAGGGCTATGTTGAATAAGGGAGAGAGGTGAATCGGAACATACTTCCTCCCCCTCGTCGACGATATTCTCGTCGAAGGTCGGCGGCGGCGGTTCAAAGATGAGTTCAACCTCGTCCTCGTCATCTAGGGGATGCTTCCCAAGAGAGTGGACCCATCTACCAACAGCATCAGATGCCGATGAGCGACCGATGGCCCGACCTTCGGCAATGGCCTCCGCTTCGTCTTTGGCATCCGCTGCGGCAATGATCGCCGCCGTTGCGGCCATGCGTGCTGCGGTCGCGGCTCTGCACGCCTCCTCTGCGGCTAAGGCCAGCCGCGCGGCTTTCGCTTTCGCTGCGTTGACGGCGTCGGTTGGGCTCTCCATCGGTGGAATGGGAAGGGGAAGTGAAGAGAGGGTTTTTTCCTAGTCCGTGGAGAGAGGGAGAAGTGTGGACGTGAAATGGATAACTGACGATATTTCAAGATTTGGGAGACATAGCACGAACCGGCAGATGACAGCGCGTGGGTGCATTACCTCATAGCCTCTGTCCTAGAAAGAGCGTACGTGTGGGTTTTCAAGGCATATTAAGGATTTTATTATTACATTGGGAAACTGTCATCGACCATCACTTTCCTCTTCAACTTTTCCACCTCCAATGATCTAAATGCATGTAGTAAATAAGAAAACCATATTATGCTAAATACTACTACCTCCATCCCAAAGCGTAAGGCTTATATTATTTTTAGAAGCTCAAACTATGTCAAGGTAAACTAAGATTTTACCAAAAATCATTATCATGCAAAATACAAAATTAATATCAATACATAGACAACGATTTTTTTTGGTATGGTATCTACAAAATATTATATTAGTTGATAGATTGTTCTAAATTTTCGTCAACCTTTACTTGCTTTGACTCTTAAAAAAAGACTTAAGCTTTGTGATGGAGGTAGTACGTACTAGTCGTGAAGAAACTATATCCCTCGTGATGAGAAAGAAATATTTTTTACTACCACTCTTTTGTGGACAAATTTTGAAGTGCATTGCAAAACGAGAAGTACACTCTTTTATGGACAAATTTTAACTCTACACCCATTATTTCAGGATGGAGGGAGTATAACCCAACTTGTTTTTTTCTTCTGGGCACTACACTGCTTTTTCCCTGTGCAATGCTTGGTTCTACCCTTTTTCTCAATGTAATGGTCACTTTAAGTCATTTTTTCCCACACACATTTATTTTGTACTTCTCTACAGTGTTGACCGTGCTACTACTATTTGTGTTAGTGCGCCAAAAACAAAATGTTATTTTTTAAGTGCCAAATTAATCTAGGGCGTTGGTTGTGAATCGGTGAACAAAAAAGAGATAGCCCAAAAGAGGAACACACCAAGGTACAAAAACTAGTATATATGCATGTTTCTATGTACATATATATGACCCTGGGTTTGTAGATAAAAAACATTCATATATGCGCTTACTATTAATATACATAAGTTTATGCTGATTCTCTTGGTTTAGGTATATATATGGTTAGGCATCACTACTAATTCAGAAAAAAACAAAAATGTAACTCTTCAAGTGAAGTCATTTTAAGTGACCTAACAACTAAAATTCATATATAGGATTTGTATAGGAATTATGTAGGATTTAGATCACATGTGAATTTTCCCCACACTAGTTGTTTGATTCATAGGAACATATCCTATAGGAATCTTGCAGTGCAAATCCTATAAGAATAAAACATTAGGTCATACCTCATGGAAAATTTCCTTTGGCACAATCAAACACAACTCATCTTCCTATATGATTCAACTAGCCATTAAATCTCAATCCTATGTTTTCCATATTTCTATGGTTTTCCCATCCTATGAATCAAAGGAGCCTTAGGGCTTATATCTTTTTTTAGAAAGGCAAACTATGTTAAGATTGGCCAAGTTTTACGAAAAACCTTTAACATGCAAAATACAAAGTTGAGTCATTTCGTTTGAATCGGAGGGAGTACATTTGACGTTATGGTACTATTTGACAGCTGCTTGGCACTGTATTTTTTTCGAACCAAACTTCCCCCTTCATGAAGCTTTTATTTTAGCTTCAGTGACTTGATACATCCATATATCTAGACAAAGTTGAGTCAATTCATTTGAATCAGAGGGAGTACATTTGACTATATGGGTATTGTTTGACAACTGCTTGGCACTGTCTTCTTTTTTGAACCAAACTGCCCCCTTCACGAAGCTTTTATTTTGGGATAGAGCTTCACTGACTTGATACTTCCAAGTTTCACAGTGACTTGGTGCCACCATCCACCATCCATCTCAGATCCAATGTATGCGATCGACTTAGAATTTAAACTAAATAATTATTATAATTGCTCAGAAATATTTCAAGAACTTCCAGTTAATCGTGCATATTTCGATTTATATTTTGGTGAAGTTTCATTCGATTTGAATCAAAGGTTTGTGAGCAAATATATACTCCCTCCGGTTCATATTAATTGACTCTAATATGGATGTACTAGACACATTTTAGTTCTAGATACATCCATATTGAAGTCAATTAATATGAATCAGAGGGAGTATTTAGTTTAAACTAGTGCTCGTATACGTAAAAAGCTCTTTAATCACAAGCTAATCGTCCGAGTGGGATGAAATATTCACAGATTTTAGAACAAGGCATCTACATTTTACTGGATTTTTTTCGTAATTTTTGTTTTTAGGTTCGAAATAAGAGATTAGTTTGGAACGTTGGATCTCAAATGGTTGGTAGATGGTGGCACCAAGTCACAATGAGATTTGGAGACTTCAAGTCACTGCAGCTCTGTCCTTTTATTTTGACAAACTGCAGAGCCGCTGGTGCATCTATGCTTGCGTACGGCCGACGCCGATTCTTAGCAAGGAAGTTCTTCCTATAAGTAGTAGTATCCATACTCCACTCCAAGGCATGTATAAAAAAAAGAACCCATCCCGTTCTCGTTTTCCCGATCACTCTTCTCTGAAGATGGAGGAGGCCCTCTTCTTGTGCCCCCTCTGCCTGCTGCCCTTCAAACCCCCCATATCCAAGGTCGCTCCCTTCCGATTTCATTCTTAGGTTCACCTGTGAGAAATGTCAATGACAACTGATGCCACGTACGTTGTTCCGTGCAGTGCAAGGGCGGTCATATGGGCTGTCGGCGCTGCGTCGGCGAGCTTGCGCCGAACCCGTGCAAGAAGTGCGAGCAGCCGGCGTGGTTGCCGCCGTCGAATCGATCTGGGCCAAGATTGCCGCCGTCGAATCGATCTGGGGCAATGGTCAAGTGCGTCGGCTGCCAGAGCTTGGTCGCCTCCACGGAGTCCTACAAGCACTATATCGCGTGCCCGCATGGTCCGTGCGGCTGCACAGAGGCCATCAATACCGGCTGCAGCTTCACCGGCCCGCCGCGGGAGCTCCTGGTACACCTCCAAGCATCCCACTCCATCCCAGTGTTTACGTTCCAGTATGGCATACCCGCCTGGTGCATAGTTCGTCTTCCGGTACAACCGCGGGGACACCTGTTCATCGGCAGTGGGGAAGAAGACGGTAGCGTGTTCGCCATCACCGTTGGAGCGCTCGGCCCGACCACCATTGTGTCCTGTGTGTGCATCAGGTCGGCCGCGTGCTTGTTTCCGATGTACAAGGCGCAGCTGTTGGTGATTGGTCCGCCGACGCCGGCGACGGCTGGGACCAGTGACCTCTCGACGGACACCTTGATGGCGGTAATCGAGCCGACGAGCTCCCCGACGCCTAGCTCGATCATGTTGCAGCAGCTCACTTCTTTCCTGGCGGTGCCGCCCCGTTACGCGAAGCAGAATGGAGGGCAGCGTGTGTTGCCTATCTGCGTTTGCATCAACAAGAAGGTTATACAATAATCTTCGTTTAGTCATACTGCAATGTAGTTACTCGAAGATCGGAGGGAGTAGTTTAGTTCGAAGTAGGGTTCGTTCGGATGTATTTTGGACTTGTATAGTAGTAGTACTACTACTCCAGAACTATTACTAGCTAGTTGGAGTGCTAGAATGCAGCTCGGAGTATTATAGTATTTTGGCAGTACTACTAGTTATGTATGTGACTGCAAATTCAAACTAAAATGGACTATTTCTTGCTAATGTTGTTCTTTTGGAGTCATCATTTTTTTCTGAACGTGTTAACTATGCTATTGTCTAAGGATTCGTTTAGATTTCTTTGGTTGAATTCATATTTCGTCTCTTCCTAATTTGGCAAAACTGCACTGTCATGGGCATTCTTACAAGGTCGCTGAAGTTTCAAAGTTTCTTAATGTATATTGCGTAGGGTGTACCCCCTTAACATGGATCTGTTGCATTTTTGGGTTGTATTTTTTTTGGCAATTTTCAGGACCATAAAATAGCACGCCTTCAGTTGAAATTTGAATTAGTGGCCGATACTAGCATGGAGTAGTGAAGTTTTTTTGTACTCCCTCGGTCCCACCAAAAGTGTCTCACCTTTGTTAAAATTTAGATGGATAGATGTATTTTTTTTACAAAGTTGAGACAACTTTGGTGGGACGGAGCCACGGAGTCGTAGTTGATGGCGAGAAGGTTGATGCCTTGCTAGGTTGGTGTACGTTGCAAAAAGAACAAGGTTGGTGTGTATTTGTTTTATTTGTTCACCATAATACTGACATGGCCATCGATTTGATTAGACAACACAAGCCTGGGATGTTTCACTTATTTATTGTAGGAAGCACGATTAATGTTCTGTAATGATGGGGCTACTCCTATAGTCCGTCTGCTCGGCTCCTACTCGGGTGTCGGGTCACATTCACACTCTCCTCTTTTTTTGAACACATTCACACTCTCCTCTTTTTTTGAACACATTCACACTCTCCTCGAAACTGCAGTAGGCAGTATATGAGCGTCTCGGTTCACCTCCGTCGTCTATCCCCACTCCGCCCATCTTCCATAGCACGCGCCTGCGTCTCCGCCATGGCGCTTTCGCATCCTATCCAGCAGTGCCCAGTTTGAGAGCCTCTGTTCTCCAACTCAAACCCCCACCTGCCGCCATTGATCGCCATCTCTCTCCCAAAGTTCGAATCAGTAGATCGCCCAAGAAAATACCAACCCCATTGTACCACCTGCCTCATTGCGATGGCGAAATCGAGCAGGGTCTGTGGATCTGGGCTGTTTCACAAGGTGTTTACGGAAGGCCCCCTTGAAGTGCTCATCAGCCAGTGCGACGCCATCACCGCCGCGTCCCTAGTCGGTTCCTCCAAAAGTATTCTTCAGTCAGCCAAATACAGTGCCACTCTGCCTGCTTCTCAGCCGTTTGGCCTTCCGTGTGTTCTCTGTTGTGACCCGGCGGATAAACCATGGGCGGTGTTCAAGGAGGATTTGCCGGTGCACAGCAAGTGCAAACTACTGCCGCTGGACAGGTTCTCCTATGATGGCCTAATGCCACACGGTAAGGATGAGGAGCGGGCAGGCGCCAATGGAGATTGGATCGCCATGGTTGGCCCCGAAGGCAAGTGGAACCTCCTCAATGTCTACACTCATCGCAAGATTAAGCTTCCATCTTTGAGGGACAAGTTGGAAACCACACACAATCCACTTATATTCGAGTATCAGCGTTCTGCTATTCGACTGCAGAAGATAGCTATTTGCCAAGTTCCTACAGCTGCTAGGGGGTATCAAGATTTCTCCCTTGTCGCAATCTTCGACTTTGCAATTGCCTACCTCCATGGCGAATATCCTCGTGCATGGATATTTCTTGAAAACCAGTTTCAGTACGGCGCCATATACTGCGATGCAATTATACATAACGGACTTGTGTTCGCCGTTACTGAGCTTGGAAATGTTTATGCATGGGATCCTAATCAATTTGGTAACATTTCCTCCCTATCTTTTTTATATACGTAACTTATATAGTATTTCACCTCTTATTTGTTGAACTGTCTTGGCATCTTTTGGCTTAAAGGAATTCCATAGGCGCACACCATAACCCTCTTGTGGTATGGACATATATAGAATTTAACATCTATAGGAATTTTAGTATGGTCTAATGTGCATGTTGTTCCTTAGGAAAAAGGCCCCCTAGTAATTAAGTTTCTTTATTATTACTCCCTAGAAAATTTAAGGTAGAGTAGAAATAGAATCAATAAAGGTGCCATGCAATATTGATAAAAACTTTCATTTGTTTATATTCCCCCGGTTCTAGAGAATAAGGAGTACTATATTCAAACCATCTAAAATTTGGACCAATATTTTCGGGAACATGTTTTAAATCCATATGAAGTTTTACCAAGATGTTCGAAATATATTTCAAACCATCTTATGTTCGACCATGATTTTATAAAGTACTAGTATTGGCATCCCAATATCAAATCAATATCACTAGTAGATAAATCATGAAATATATTTTCATGTGACGTGTTCTTTCCTTTTTCAAGGTCCTATAGTGCTCCCTGCTCCATTCATTCCGTGGACGGCTGGATTTGATGACGATGATGATTTTGACTCTAATAGTCGTACGTGGTGGCTGGCAAGATCTCAAGATCGTTCTAGACTTCTCCTGGTCTATGCACGTGGCGTAATGGATTTTGACGCTGACGGTGCTCCAACTCATTATGATAGTACCCCTTCTGTCCATTGCGGTCGCGCTGTTCACAGCTATTCGGGGTATACCTGCATTGTATTCTCGAATGACACTAGTCGGTTACTTCCAGCCAACCCGTGGGAAAGGGTTACTAATCTTGGAGACTATTCTATGTTCCTTGGGTTGAACTATCCGATTTTCATGCCAGTGGGTGGTGCAACATTTCCCCCAGGATATTTGACAAGAAGAAACTGCATCTACACCACGCCTCAGGCCATTGGCTCTCAGTTTGACACATCACATCAAGAAATTTTCCGCTTCAGTCTAAATGGCGAAGACCACCAAAGCATATCTTTCTCAAGCAGCGGTCCAGGGGCCAACTGGCATACGGGGTTTTGGTTCATCCCAAGCTACACCAACGCGCTGGACTGGAACAAAGACAATCAGAGTTAGGGATATTTATGTAATAGTAGGATCATACTACTAGCTAGCTCAGTTGGTCTTGACTCCTATTTAACTATTTATAGCTAATGTACTTAGGTGATAAATTTATGCTATTTGCATGAACCCAGGCGCTTCTTTTAATTTGATCAAATACGGTCTATACACATGCATGGTTGTTTGGCTGTTTCAGTGTCCCTAGAGGCATACATATATACTGTTATTTAGCAATCTTTATTACAGTACAAAGGTCTTAACCTCATGGTTCACAGAAAGTATAAACGTAGATCAACCATCTAAACATAGAAGACATTCTAGTGTATGATTCTTACATATACACATCAACATCCTATCAGAAAATCTTAATGTGAATTGTACTGGCTGTACAAACCCGTGCATCATTCTCTAGCCGGTTGCACCCAAAAACCAAATCGTGGTACTTCATAGTTGACTGTATGTAGGACAACATACAGATCCAATGCGAAGCCATGGGTATCACCTGCATGACAGAACCATATTTCACATGGTTGGAGGTACTCCATATGGCATTTAAAATCATTCCTTGTCTTTCATATGGTCCTAAAAATAGTACAGTTGGATTTGTGGGTTTTAATTTTTTATTAACACACTCAATTGATTGCCCAAACATTGATTAATAATATTATTAAGGGGTGTGATGTTGAAAGCCATAAGAACAATGTGCCAAACAATCTTTGCTAGCGGACGGTAAATGTATACCCATCAGAAATAATCAGCAGACGTGCATGTTTCTTTGGTCAGAATAACTGCTGCACCATCTTAAAAGTAAATGGCATGACCATTTATTTGATTTGATAGCGTGCAGCTAGATGGCGTACATTACTATCTCTACTTCCTTGGGTCGCCCAAATCTGGAGTACTAAAAGCAAATCCTGGTGATTCATTTGACAAGACAACACAGATGCGACCAAATTTCTCCGTCCATATTATTATAATAATCTGGAGTGCGTTGCCTCGTTGCCTTCCAAGAGAAGCTGCATTCCTTGCCAAAAAAGAGAGAGAGGCTGTATTTATAACTATCTCACCGGCCGCCACTAGTACAAACCATCACTCCCTCTCCACCTCCACCTCCATCTCTTCCCTAGTAGCTCCACCTCCATATCGGCGACGGACCACAATCGCGCGGCTTCGACTTCCTCTTCGACGGCGGCGGCGACAGAGGCGTGAGGCACCTTCTCCGCGGCGCATCACTCATCCTCGTCCCGCGGCAACAATGGCTGTATGTGAAATCACCATACCCTTTTGTATGGTAGAGATGATGATGTGCGGATAAAATTTTATTGGCGGTTGCTCATCCTTGTTTGAATATTTGGTGTAGATTCACATCTAGGGCAGGGTGTCAAGCGGGGTGGGTAGCGGGCTAGCTAGTTTCAGTGCGAGTGCTTTAAATCTGCTCTAATCTCAACCACTATTTGCTCTAATTTTCTGCTTTGCGGGACGATTCGCGGACGCCGCTTGCAACCCTAATCTAGGGTATTGATCCTAGTTTAGTAGACTACTAGGATTTACATGCCAATTTGTTTTTAGACTAGATCCGGATATTTGTCAATACTACTACGTACTTCTTCCGTTCGTATTTAATTGACTCTAGTTGAAAGCATCGACAGTTCATTTTCTTCTCTCCCTCTCGTCGACTAATTAAAACCGAACAGAGGGAGTATTAGGAATCCATGTGCATCCGTACTACCAGTAAGGTATTGCGTTGTTGCAGAGGCTCAGTGTAATCAATATCTTTCGATATTAATATACTCACTTTATCAGAAAATAAATTAGTAATCCATGTTCAAACTTGCTAGTTTGATCGACGTTTGATGATGATTTGTGAGGCCATGTATGGGCCTAGTTTGTTTTGCCTGGTGGTCAGTAGGCTGATGATTTATTTTTTTGCTTGGTCGATCTGTGGTCGTTCCATGGCCACTGCTGATTAAGCATTACTAGAATCAACAATTTTTTGCTTGTCTGGTGATTGGAAGTGTATGCGCTAGCACCATCGCACGATGATTAGTCTTAATGGAGATGCAGATGTCGATCAAGAGGGAGAAACATATCTTGATCATGCATTTCTCACGAGATTACTTGGTGATTGGAAGTAGAATCCACAATTTGTTGTGCAAACTTCTCAACATATGCATATATTCAATGAATTGGCTTTATGTGATCAATAGTACTTCTTATTGCAGATGGATGGAGGGGAAAGAGCGAAAAAACCGATACTTAGTGAGATGACTTCTCATTCTTTGACTTCTGATATCCCAGATAACAAGGTAAATATATAGAACGACGATTCGTAGGTGATAAAAGCAGAATCCACAATTTGCCGTGCAAACTTCTCAACATATGCATATATTTGATTAATTAGTTTTATGTGATCAATAGTATTACTTATTCCAGATGGACGTAGGGGAAGGAACGAAAAAGCGGATGCTATGTGAAATGACTTCTAAATCTGTGTGTTCTGATATCCCAGATGACAAGGTAAACATATGGACCGACGCTTGTTTTGCCGCTGCCCCTGTTAGATGGCTAGATGCTCTGGTCTAATTTCTGTTCATGTGCTTATTATTGCAGAAACATAGAGTTGAAGAAAACTCTATATTGTCTGATGACAAAGGTGAAATGGCATGCCAGTCTTTTAAACCTCCGACGCCACCTTGTTTACTGTCTATGGAGACTGATGCAGCTGGACCTGGTACTGATGAGCCTATACCTGGCATCATCGTGTCACATGAAGAAGGTTGTGGATTGGGTTTACCCCCTGCTGTAGAAACTGGTGGTGCAGCTGGAGCTGCTAGTGTAGAGCCTCTAGTGAACGGTGTCGTGCCACGGGAATTCTCTGAACTGGAGCAAAACGGTTTACCTATTGTCAAGACCGATATAACTGGTGCTGATGCTGGAGTTGCTACTGATGATCCTGCACCTGAAGTATGTTTTGCATTGTTAAAACCCGTCCTGCCCAGAGTACTGACTGGTGGTGGACCTGGAGCTGGTAGGGTAGAGCCTCTAACTGAAGTGGATATTGGTGGTTTACCCTCTGTAGAGACTAGTGGTCTACCTGGAGCTGGTATTGTAGAGATTTCAGCAAGCGGTCCTGTCCGAGAACATATCTGGTCCTACTATCCCTTTAGGTTCTACCGTGCTACCGACTCCTATGAACCGGAGCATGTACCTGATGTGCCTTCTGTTGAACCTGACGCACCTGTAAGTAGTGGTGATGATCAAGAAGGATCTGCATCTCTAGGACAAGATGTCAGCTGTCATTCACCTGATTCTGAGCTGAAGTCAGCAACGGTAGCTTATATAGCACGGACTGTCCTTCAAGCTCTAAAGATCCAGTTGGGTGGTTCACAGGACCAGCTACTCCAAGCCATTGTCACTACAAAAGACCAGCCAGCATGCTTCGTCATCTCCTGCATACTGTTTGACAAGCTGAAGCACTGCAACTGGCGCATTGTTCAATCCCATCAGCATGGAGAGAGGAGCTATGTTTATGTCAAGATGATTCATGCTGATTTGGTAAGGTTCCATGATAAGATGTATGGGTGGGGTGAGGCAAGAGCCACATTTTGCAGCATTCACACAGTCTTCGCTCTTGAGCCAGACCCCATGGATGCTTACCCAGTGGTGCAGCTGTCCTGACTTGATATATGTTTTATGATCAGTATGCTGCTGTCGTGGAACTGTGATGTGGAGCTACCTTTCTTATGGTTTCTAGGCTTTTGGTTTCAACATGTATTATGGAGCTTACCTTAGGACTTTCGCATGCGTTTGGCTGTTGACCTGTAATGTTTGTGGTTGGTTGTCTAATCTACTTGGCACAATCACATTGCAAAGGCAAATGTTCCTTTTCTCTTTAATTGTTATTATGACTTATGTGTTATAACCAGGCAAGAATATGCAATCTTGGTTCTCTGACCGATATATATGTACATACAACTTTTGTTCACATAATAACACTTACACGGGAAAAGAGTAGCTTTCTCTGTTGGACAAACACCAAACCACAAAAGGGTAACAACACAATATCCAAACTAGGTACGGCACCTGTTGAGCATACATGACTTTTGTCGTAAAATCACGTTAACCAACACTAGCAGCATCTTGTTCTTTGCAAGGTGCTATGCTTATCAGTCTAATCCCAATACACAACCTACTTCAGGTGGCACGATGATGTCAGGTGCAGGTTCACCAGTACCAACTCTCTTGCATCAGTCTCCATTGAAGGTACGCCACTGCTGCAGTAGACACCATTAGCAATGCAACCTGAAGGTGTTCTTATCCTCATATCAGGATCACATAATACAGGTGTCAAGCTTCATGCACTAGCCAACACAATGAAAAGTCCGAACTAGGATAGCTAGGAAAAAAACATGAAGATCTTTTTTTCGAATCCCACGCTGAACATCTTTTTTTTAACTAATTAGGTAAGCTCCTGCTGACAAACATATTACAGCAACTCCAGCAGTGGCTCTATATTTAGGCGCTGTGGGCTGAATGGCTGATGCTGCGCATGGAGCCGGCAATAGCTTCACCGGAAGCTGCAAACTGTGGCGGCCAAATGCAGGGCTGAAACAGCGTATTTTCAGAGGCGCTATAAATGCAGCGCCAAAAACAGAATATAATGAAAAATAGAGTGCAGTAAAACAGAAGATCAAACAAAGACTAGAAATAGACATAAAATAGGATAAAATTAGCTTGATAGATACTCCGTAGTTCATATTTGTACAAAGTAGTGCGATAAAACTAAACTAAAACTCGACATCTGACGAGTCCGGTGTCGTGCCCGACACCGGATCCGACGAGAAGAGGTCAATCCAACGGGGGTCGTCCTCGCCAATGGTGGTCGGCCCGGCGAGCTGCGCTTCGATGAAGGCCCGCTTCGTCGCCTTCTCCGCCCTCCGTCGTGCGCGGTCCTCCTTCTTCGCTGCCCGCCTCGTCGCCTTCTCCGCCCTCCGTCTGCGGAAGTGCTCGTTCTCGGCGGCAACGTCCTCGGGGAAGCGGGCCGCCCACTCGCGCGCCGCGCGCTCGTCCCGCTCGGCGATGCGCAAACGGCGCTCCGTCTCGCGGCGGCGGTGCTGTTCCTCCTGTCTAACGATGTACGGCGGCGGCGCGAGATCCTCGGCCTGCTGGCGCGTCCACACGTCATGGAAATTCATCGACGATCGCGGGCGCCCGAGCCGCCACGCCACGGCGTCGTACGCGCGCGCGGCCTCGTGCGCGGTCTCGTAGGTGCCGAGGCCGATGCGCTCGCCGCCGTCACGTATCTCCGCGTAATACGTACCTTTGGGGCGCGCGCGGACGCCGCGGTACCCCGTGCCCGAGACGCGGCAGTACCGCGAGCTCGACGCGAGACGAGGCATGGCGGCGGCGGCGGAAGCGGAGCCGCGGCGGCGATATTAGGCGCAGATGGGCAAATTTCAGCAACCCGTGTCCATCTTTTTTTTTGGCAGGATTACGCCATGTACCACCTTCCAATTAGAAAATAGTACTGTTCAGCATTCCCCTGTTGGGCCCAATATTTCACTTTGGGTTGCCAACGGCCATCTACATGGTAATTGCTCTCGGCCTACTTGCTCCGGCCGTCGAAGCCCAATAACTACAAATGGGCCTTTCTGCTCATGCAATTTCGGCCCTTTTCTAATGAAACACAGATCCTATGATTGGCAAAAAAAAATACACGGAGATTCTACATAAAAGTTGTTTTTATTTATTTTGAATTATAGGGTTCCAATTTTTGAAACTGCTCATGCCCAATATGAAAATCCTTGATCGCTCCATACCCACATGGATAACGGTATTTTTAAAAATTCATAAAGTGGATTTGAAATTTAAAACATATCCTAATAATTCCTTGATTTAATCTATCAACTTGCAAGATCTTGGAGCCAAAGAGCTTGTATTAGTCTGCGAAAATAATACTGATAAACCTGTCGTTAACAAGAAATGAAGGTTTATCGTTCAGAGAGGATGCCATGTGGGACCCATGAGACAGTACCGTCCTCAACGTTTCAAAGAAAAAGGCAAGTAGCCCGAAAATAGGGGTAAAAAATAAATCCTACAAAGGAAACATTTATTGTTCATAGAGGCTGACATGTGGGACCGATCTGCCAGCTGCATCCTCATCATTTCGAAGTCGGCAGGGATCAGAAGAAAAAGGCAAATAGCCAGAAATTAGGGGTCAAAAATAAATCCAAAAAGGAAACTTATATTCTTCATAGAGGATGACATGTGGGACCGACCTGCCAGCAGCGTCCTCATCGTTTCAAAGGCCGCAGGGGATCAAAAGAAAAAGGCAAATAGCCAGAAATTAGGGGTAAAAAAAATACAACAAAGGAAAGGTTTATTGTTCATAGAGGCTGACTTGTGGGACTCATGAGCCAGCGGCGACCTGAATTTCAAAGGCGGCATATGATCGAAAAGAAAAAGGCAAGTTAGCAAAAATCACTGGGTAAAAAAAATCTAAGAAATGAAACTTTATTGTACAGTCCCATGAGCCAGCACCTTACTCAACGTTTCAGTGGCGGCATGAGATAGAAAGAAAAAGGAAAGTGACCAAATATCAGGAGCAAAAAATAATCCAAGAAAAGAAACTTTTATTGTACATAGATGATGACATATGGGTCCCACTTATACAAGCTCTTTCGCTCCAAGATCTTGCAAGTTGATTGTACATAGAGGATGACATGCGGGCCCCTTGTGTCAGCATCTTACTCAACGTTTCCAAGGCGGCAGGGGATCAAAAGAAAAAAGGAAGTAGCCAGAAATTAGCGGTAAACAATAACTCCAAGGAAGGAAACTTTTATTGTTCATAGAGTATGACATGCGGGACCCATGCGCTAGCAGCTTCCTCAATGTTTCAAAGGGGGCATGAGATCGAAAGAAAAAGACAAGTGACCAAATATCAGGAGCCAAAAATAATCCAAGAAAAGAAACTTTATTGTACATAAAAGATGACATGCGGGTCCCATTTTGCAGCAGCGGTGTCAACGTTTCAAATGCGGCTTGAGATCAAAAGAAAAAGAGTAGCCAGAAATTAGGGGTAAAAAAACTCCCAGAAAAGAAAGTTGATTGTACATAGAGGATGGCATGCGGGTCCCATGACCCAGCACCTTACTCAACGTTTCAGAGGCGGCATGAGATCGAAAGAAAAAGGAAAGAGACCAAATACCAGGAGCAAAAAATAATCCAAGAAAAAGAAACTTTTATTGTACATAGAGGATGACATATGGGTCCCACTTATACAAGCTCTTCCGCCCCAAGATCTTGCAAGTTGATTGTACATAGAGGATGACATGCGGGCCCCTTGTGTCAGCAGCTTAATCAATGTTTCCAAGGCGGCAGGGGATCAAAAGAAAAAGGAAACAGCCAAAAATAAGAGGGTGAAAAAATCCAAGAAAAGAAACTTTTATAGTATCGAGGATGACATGTGGGTCCCATGAGCCAGCAGCTTCTCAACGTTTCAGAGGCTGCATGAGATCGAAAGAAAAAGGCAAGTGACCAAAAATAAGGGGGTAAAAAAATCCAAGAAAAGAGACTTGATTGTACATAGAGGATGACATGCGGGTCCCACCAGTCAGCAGCTTACTAACGTTTCCAAGGCGGCAGGGGATGAAAAGAAAAAGGAAATAGCCAAAGATCAGAGGGTGAAAAAAATCAAAGAAAAGAAACTTTTATAGTACATAGAGGATGACATGTGGGTCCCATGGGCCAGCAGGTTCCTCAACGTTTTCAAGGGCGGCATGAGATCGAAAGAAAAAGGCAAGTGACCAAAAATCAGAGGGTGAAAAATAATCCAAAAAAAGAAACTTTTATTGTACATAGAGGATGACATGCTGTCCCAACGTTTCAAATGCGGTTTGAGATCAAAAGAAAAAGAAAGTAGCCAGAAATTAGGGGGTAAAAAACTCCAAGAAAAGAAAATTGATTGTACATAGAGGATGACATGCGGGTCCCACGAGTTTGCAGCTTACTCAACGTTTCCAAGGCGGCAGGGGATCAAAAGAAAAAGGAAATAGCCAAAAATCAGAGAGTGAAAAAAAACCCAAGAAAATAAACTTTTGTAGTACATAGAGGATGACATGCGGGTCCCATGAGCCAGCAGGTTCCTCAACGTTTCAAACGTGGCATGGGATCGAAGGAAAAAGGCAAGTGACCAAATATCAGGAGCCAAAAATAATCCAAGAAAAGAAACTTTATTGTACATAGAGGATGACATGCGGGTCCCATTTTGCAGCAGCGGTCCCAACGTTTCAAATGCGGCTTGAGATCAAAAGAAAAAGAAAGTAGCCAGAAATTAGGGGGTCAAAAAAACTCCAAGAAAGGAAAGCTTTATCGTTCATACAGGCTGACATGTGGGACCTATGAGCCAGCAGCTTACTGAACGTTTCAAAGGCGGCAGGGATCAAAAGAAAAAGGAAATAGCCAAAAATCAGAGGGTGAAAAAAATCCAAGAAATCAAACTTTTATTGTACATAGAGGATGACATGCGGGTCCCATGAGCCAGCAGATTCCTCAACATTTCAAACGTGGCATGAGATCGAAAGAAAAAGGCAAGTGACCAAATATCAGAGCCAAAATAATCCAAGAAAAGAAACTTTATTGTACATAGAGGATGACATGCGGGTCCCATTTTGCAGCAGCGGTCTCAACGTTTCCAAGGCGGCACAGGACCAAAAGAAAAATGAAGTAGCCAGAAATCAGGGGGTGAAAAAAATCCAAGAAAAGAAAGATTTCAATTGGGCTGCATCTAGACATCTGGGCCTTCGAACTATCCTTCTGGGCCTTTGGACACGTACAATTTCAGCCCACTCCAGAACATGATAGTTCGGATTTTTCTCAAAAAAAAACAGGAAAGTCCTATGCTTCGCCAAAACAAAAAACAAGGAGATTCAAGATATATGTTGTAAAAATAAAGATTTAATTTATCCGTTTGCAATAGCTCAGAGCAATACACTGTTTATTGTCTGCAAAATAATCAAGATATCACATGTTTCTTGTACGGGGAGGCTGACATCGTGGACCCATGAGCCAGCAGCGTTTTAAAGGCGGCAGGGGATGGAAAGAAAAAATAAACCAAAAATCTGTTGGTAAAAAATCCAAGAAAAGAAACATTTTCGTTCTGAGAGGATGACATGCGGGACCCATGAGGCAGCAGCGTCCTCAGCGCTTATTGTTCATAGAGGCTGACATGTGGGACCCGTGAGCCAGCAGCGTCCTCAACGTTTTAAAGGCGGCAGGATATCGAAAGAAAAAATAAGCCAAAAATCATTTGGTAAACAATATCCAAGAAAAGAAACATTTACCGTTCTGAGAGGATGACATGCGGGACCCATGAGGCAGCAGCATCCTCAACGATTCCAAGGCGGCAGGGGATCAAAGAAAAAAAGGAAATATCCAGAAATTAATTAGGGGTTCAAAAAAATCCATCAAAGGAAACTTTTATTGTTCATAGAGGATGACTTGTGGGACCGACCTGCCAACAGCGTCCTCATCGTTTCAAAGGGGCAGGAGATCCAAAGAAAAAGGCAAATAGCCAGAAATTAGGGATCAAAAATAACTCCAAGAAAGGAAACTTTTATTGTTCGTAGAGGATGACATGCGGGACCCATGAGCCAGCAGCTTACTCAACGTTTCAAAGGCGGCATGAGATCGAAAGAAAAAGGCAAGTGACAAAATATCAGGAGCAAAAGATAATCCAAGAAAAGAAACTTTATTGTACATAGAGGATGACATGTGGGTCCCATTTTGCAGCAGCGGTCTCAATGTTTGTAATGCGGCTTGAGATCAAAAGAAAAAGAAAGTAGCTAGTAATTAGGGGGTGAAAAAAAATCCAAGAAAGTTGATGGACATAGAGGATGACATGCGGGTCCCTTGAGCCAACAGCTTACTCAACGTTTCAAAGGGGGCAGGGGATCAAAAGAAAAAGGCAAGCCAAAAATCAGAGGGTGAAAAAAATCCAACAAAGGAAACTTTTATAGCACATAGAGGATGACATGCGGGTCCCATGAGCCAGCAGGTTCCTCAACGTTTCAAACGTGGCATGAGATCGAAAGAAAAAGGCAAGTGCCCAAATATGAGGAGCCAAAAATAATTCAAGAAAAGAAAGTTTTATAGTACATAGAGGATGACATGCGGGTCCCATTTAGCAGAGCGGTATCAGCGTTTGAGAGGTGGCAGGGGATCAAAAGAAAAGAAATTGCCAAAAATCAGATGGTGAAAAAAACCAAGAAAAAGAACTTTTATAGTACATAGAGGATGACATGCGGGTCCCATGAGCCTGCAGGTTCCTCAACGTTTCAAACGTGGCATGAGATCGAAAGAAAAAGGCAAGTGAAAAAATATCAGAGCCAAAAATAATTCAAGAAAAGAAAGTTTTATAGTACATAGAGGATGACATGCGGGTCCCATTTAGCAGCAGCGGTATACGTTTGAGAGGTGGCAGGGGATCAAAAGAAAAAAGAAATTGCCAAAAATCAGATGGTGAAAAAAAACCTAGAAAAAGAACTTTATAGTACATAGAGGATGACATGCGGGTCCCATGAGCCTGCAGGTTCCTCAACGTTTCAAACGTGGCATGAGATCGAAAGAAAAAGGCAAGTGAAAAAATATCGGAGCCAAAAATAATTCAAGAAAAGAAAGTTTTATAGTACATAGAGGATGACATGCGGGTCCCATTTAGCAGCACGGTATCACCGTTTGAGAGGCAGCATCGAAAGAAAAAGTCAAGTGACCAAATATGAGGTGCCAAAAAATCCAAGAAAAGAAAGTTTTATAGTACATAGAGGATGACATGCGGGTCCCATTTAGCAGCAGCGGTATCACCGTTTGAGAGGCGGCAGGGGATCGAAAGAAAAAGGTAAGTGACCAAATATGAGGTGCCAAAAATAATTCAAGAAAAGAAAGTTTTATAGTACATAGAGGATGACATGCGGGTCCCAAGCAGCAGCGGTATCATTTGAGAGGCGGCAGGATCGAAAGAAAAAGGCAAGTGACCAAATTTGAGGTGCCAAAAATAATCCAGAAAAGAAAGTTTTATAGTACATAGAGGATGACATGCGGGTCCCAGCAGCAGCGTATCACCGTTTGAGAGGCGGCAGGGGATCGAAAGAAAAAGGCAAGTGACCAAATTTGAGGTGCCAAAAATAATCCAGAAAAGAAAGTTTTATAGTACATAGAGGATGACATGCGGGTCCCATAGCAGCGGTATCACCGTTTGAGAGGCGGCAGGGATCGAAAGAAAAGGCAAGTGACCAAATTTGAGGTGCCAAAAATAATCCAGAAAAGAAAGTTTTATAGTACATAGAGGATGACATGCGGGTCCCAAGCAGCAGCTGTATCACCGGCGGCAGGGATCGAAAGAAAAAGGCAAGTGACCAAATTTGAGGTGCCAAAAAAACTCCAAGAAAAGAAAGTTGATTGCACATAGAGGATGACATGCGGGTCCCATTTAGCAGCAGCGGTCTCAACGTTTCCAAGGCGGCAAGGGATCAAAAGAAAAAGGAAGTAGCCAGAAATCAGGGGGTCAAAAAAATCCAAGAATAGAAAGAATTTTGGTTCATAGAGGATGACATGCGGGACCCATGATCCTGCATCGTAAACGGCTCGATCGGAGAACGTTGAACGAGATGGCGCGATGTAGAAAAAAACAATGCCAGAGAGGCTGCCATCTGGGCCCTACATCCCTCGGCGGTGCGGATTTGCGTTGACTCGGCCGGCGAACCCGAGATTTCGAGATGCACCACGTCCCGGGCCACCATACGCCACGTTTTGGCCGCTTTCGTCGGGCTAGGTGGCCTCAAAAACGAGAAAAAAAAAGTTTTGACATGCACCACGGAGGGACCAAAATCGTCGGCCATGGTACACCAGCAACCACGGCGCGACTTCAACTTCGTCGGCCATGGCAACTTTTCTTGTAGTGATTTGACCCTTTTTCTCAAGCATATCATTTTGTTGAGCTAAACGAGCCATGAGATTTGAAACATGCTTTTTGTTGATACCTTGTAGGTTAAGCAAGAATTCATCAAATTCTAGCATTTCTTGTTTTACTTTTAGACTAGCATCATCAATCCCTAGATCACTTGATATGTTAGGCATAGAGGGGCTAGGAGATGATACCTCGGAGGATTTGGCCATGAGGCAACTTTCTTCCTCCACATGAATGATCTCATTGGGGGATTCACTTGGTGATGAAGAGTTAGTGGAGAGGGAGGCAAGAGCGACCAATCCATTAGAGGTTGCATCTTCTTCATCATCAACTTCATCATCCCCGGAGGAATATTCTTCTTGAGTTGATAGCACAATAGATGTGTCCAAGGAGGATGTTGCCATGAAGCAATGTGCATTCTTGATATGAGGATTCTCATTGGGGGATTCAAAGAGAGATGAAGAGGGAATGTTGGTAGTGACAATGGCGGCCATTTCTTTTGAGCTTCCTTCTTCATCATCACTAGAGCTCGCAACTTCATCGGAAGAATATTCTTCCCTAGTCACTAGCACAACTTTTGGGTGCCTCTTGCCCTTCTTGGTCTTGTTGTTGTAGAACTTCTTGTTGGGGGCTTTTGAGTATTTGCCCTTTGATTCTTTGCTCTTGTCCTTGGGAATGAGCCTTCCATTATGAAGCTCTCTATTTTCATAGGGGCATTCGGCAATGAAGTGGCGCTTGTCATCACAATTGTAGCATGATCTTGTCTTTGGACCAAAGCTAGTGAACCCACTCTTGTGGTTTCTCTTGATGTTGTCTTCCTTGGCCTTGGAGGGATCAACCCAAAAGGACTTTGCATGGAAGGCCATGTGATCATGATAGTGGCATTCCAAATCTTCCGGATAGGACATACTCCAAGATGCCCTATATTGCTCTTGAGGGTGCACTTCATCTAAGGGGTTGACCACCAAGGCAAGATTGTTCCCTTTTGACATACCAATGGCACGATTGAGAGAATCATGAGAGTTTTGCTCGAGCACCTTGAGGGCTTGCATCTCGTGCACGGCATCTTGAGAAGAGAGAGAGGAATAGCATTCTCTCCCAACAAGGGTCTTGACATCAATGGGTACATATGGCATCATGCATTCAATGTACTTCTCCTTGATCCAAGAGTCATTGATGTGGGTGGCACCAATAAGTCGGAAGTCATCGGCAACAATGAGGAGTCTTGAATACATGTCTTGATGATCTTCATCCGGTAGCCTCATGAATCCTTCGGCTTTATTCTTAAGAGCATTATACTTGTTCCTTCTCGTGCTCTCACTTCCAATGCAACTAGCGGCCAACCCATCCCAAGCTTCCTTGGCGGTGGTGTAGTTCCGAACACGAGGCAAATCCTTTGTCCCCACACTAGTTTGAATCATGTGCAAGGCGGTGTTGTTGAGTTGACTATCAACCGCTTCTCTTCTAGTCAACTTGTCGGGGTTGTAAGGTTTGAAGCCTTCCTGGATGATTCTCCAAAGTTCATTGGAGGCACTGCAAACATGAGAGCGAAACTCAAATCGCCAAGTATTGTAATTTTCAATGGAAAACTTAGGTGGGTCGCCCCGAATGTTCAAATGAGGATGGGGAACCGGTATATCGGGAGATTGAAAAGGTGGAGCTACTCGATTGTAGCTCTCACCTCCACTAGTATCCCTAGGAGATGCAATGGGAGATTTGTTAGTGTTTAAGTTATCACCTTCCACGGGTTTGGTAGAAGAGGGTGGTGCCGAAGCACCTTCCTCTTCTAACACACCCGCGTCCTTTACCTCTACACTAGGAGCCTTGGGACGGGCCGGAGCCAAAAGCTCGGCAATCATCTTTTTCATGCTTTCCATTTGGGCTTCCATTTTGGCTTCCATGAAGGACTTCAACGAATTGAATTCTTCCATGGAGACCGTATTGGCGGCCCCTTCCGAGGGCTCCTCGTTCGGCATACTCTTAGGCGGTTAAGCCCGAAATAAGAGCCGAGGCTCTGATACCAATTGAAAGGATCGTATGCCGCACCTAGAGGGGGGGTGAATAGGTGCTAACCAATTTTTAGTTCTTTTTCAATTTAGGTTTGACACAAAGGTAAATTCTCTAGATATGCAACTAAGTGAATTTACCTATATGACAAGGTTATCAACTAGGCAAGATATAGCTACGCAATATATAGGAGATAGAGTGGGATAGAGGTAACCGAGAGTGTAGCACGCGTTGACACGGAGATGATTCCCGTAGTTCCCTTCCTTTGCAAGAAGGTACGTCTACGTTTGGAGGAGTGTGGTTGCTACGCAAGCCAAACCAACAGCCACGAAGGCTTCACTCAGATCTCCTGTGAGCAACGCCACGAAGGCCTAGCCCACTTCCACTAAGGGATTTCCTCGAGGCGGAAACCGGGCCTTTACAAGGTTCTTGGGGCACACATCCACAACTGAATTGGAGGCTCCCAAATCTGTAACAATACAACAATCAACAACAACACATCAACAACAAGTCAACTAGGGAACCAAATAGGAACACTAGCATGAGATCCCTCAAACAAGTGAGGGGGAAATGAAGAACGCTTCGGTGAGGATGTAGATCGGTGGCTTCTCCTTCGAATCCCCAAAGATCAAGAGCTTTGGTTGGGGGAGGAAGGAGATCTTGCAAATCTTGTGTTTCTTGAGGTGGCTCTAATGGTGGTGTAGCTTGGCAGAGTTCTTGAGCAATGATTGAGCAAAGCACCAAGGTAGGAGAAGGGGGGTATTTATACCTCCCTTCAAAATCGAGCCGTTGCAGCTTCCGGGGGGCCGGATATTCCGGCCTAAGAAAGGGCCGGATAATCCGCCCCGATAATCCGGCCTACGGGACAAAAGTGTGACATTGTCCGGCCAAATATCCGGCCCTATGCCAGAGCCACATTTCTTCCAGTCCTTAGCCAAAAATGGGGGGGCCGGATATTTCCAAAATATCCGGCCCGGATATTCCGGCCCTGGTACAATACCGGGACAATATCCGGGCAAATGTCCGGCCCCCATACTGAGCTGCTTTTCCTCGAAGACTTAGCCAAAATCAGGGGGCCGGATATTTCAACAATATCCGGCCCGGATTATCCGGCCTACCCAACATTTTCTGAAATCTTTTGGCAGATGATCAAATCCAACATACATGCATAAATATCTATGTAATCCCTGTACCACTTAAACAATCATTAGTGTATCACATACATTGACATCAAACACACAAAACATAATATGAGAGATGTTCTTTCAATGCGCTTCACCAAATCCAAATTTCAGCCAACACTCGTGCTGGTTCGCGCTAAGAGCATCTCCAGTCGCGTCCCCCAAATCGTCCCCCAAACCGCGCCGGATTAAGCGTTTGGGGGACGTGTTTCGTTCGTGCCGCGTTTGGGGGACGTCGCTCCCCAGTCGCGTCCCCCAAACAAAATTTCGGAAATTTTAAACTTAACGAGATTCGATTAAGATTCGTCCAAACTTACATAGATTCGAACGAAATTTGACTAAATTTAAACTAAACCTAATCTAGAACCACTTGCGGCGGCCGGAGGCGTCGTAGTACTGCTGGAAGTTGTACATGGCGTCGGTGACGACCTCCTGCTTGACGCGCTCCTCGACGGGCTCGTCGACGGGCTCGTCCTTCACCAAGCCGCTTGGTCCTGCCTCGCCGTCGTCGGTGAGGTCCACCAGCGGCTTGCCGGAGTCGCGGATGGACATGGCGATCGCCGCGTCGAGGTCGCCCCTCCAGGCGTCCTTGTCGTTCATGGACGCCAAGAACGCCGCCCGCAGCCCTGGGCAGTCCTCGGGGTCGTCGCTGCTGGCGATGAGCCGCTGCTGCCGCTCGTACTCCGCCAGCAGCGCCGCCTGCGACGCTTCCTCCGGCTCCTCCTTCACCTCCGGCTTCGGGATGAGGAGGGCGCCGCCGCGCCTCCCTTGCTGCCGCCCGCTGCCGCTGCCGCCACGCCTCGTGTTGACGGGCGTCGCCGGCTCCTCCTTGACCTCCCGTTTGGGGACGGTGTAGGGCGCCGACCGGTACGACGAGGACGGCGTCGATCGCGCCGGTCCTGAGGAAGAAGAGTGCGAGGAGGACGAGTACGTCGTCCTCCTCGGCTGCCATTGAGGAGACGGCGGCGGTGACGACGGCATCTCCAACCTTGGAGCGCCGTTGCGGATGCCGCGGATGACGTTCTCGAGGGTGCGCCCCGGAACGCCCCAGAACAGGGCGCGGCCGTCCTTGTTCCAGCTGTTGGGGCCGCCGACGAGGTTGTCGGTGCTGTACATCTCGACGTCGTACTTCGCCTTGAAGTACGTCTTCCACCACTCGTCGTTGTTGTCGGCCGCCCACGTCGGATCCAACCGCTCGGCGGCGGTGAGTTGAGCCCGCGGGCCTTGATGCCGTCCCTCCATTGGTCCGTGCTCGGCTTCGGCGGCGGCGGACGCCAATGCCGTTCACGGCCATCTTCCAGCCGCCGCTGCTTGGCAGCCGCATGTCCGGCGGGACTGGATACCGGGCGTGGTACAACGCCCACGCCTCCGCCACGGTGAGGCTGCCGCGGCCGAAGCCGTTCGCCGCGGCGATCTTGCGGGAGGACGAGCTCGACATTTTTGGAGCGGCGAGGAGAAGATCTGGGAGGGGGAGGCGGCGGCGACGAGAAGGTTTAAAACAACGGTGAGAACTGCAGGGCGTCTTAAAACAGCGGCGGCAGCGGGTGGTTGCACGCAATAACGCCGGCGCGGACGGCCACGCGGCCTTCCACGACGAGACGCGTCCCTGCGTCGCCTGAGAAAACAGGGACGCCATTAACGTCGTTTGACCAAAGGTAGGCGACGGGGTTTTAGCCTTCCGAGCCGCTGACGGGTCGGGCCCTCGTCGGTTCGCTCGCTGCTGTGTCCGCGTGCCCGAGCGCCCCATGGGACGGGGACGGGCTCGGGACGCCGGACACCGATCGGAGCGCGCCGACAAAATGGGCTTTGAGGGACGCACGAACGTATTTTTGTCCTCGCATCTCAAATCTCTTTGGGAGACAATGGGACGCGTGGAGATGCTCTAACGTTTGAACTGGATCGATCCGCTAGCTACGCATGCATGCACCCAAAAGTCAGCAACCGAGCTGGTTTGACCCCCCAGGTCCACAGCGACGCACTGATCACGCATGCCGCATGCGTGAACGTACTGTGCCGGCCTAACTTTTTGGGTAAAAGGTGGCAACGGGGAGCCCAGTTCCAAAGCTACTCGATTGACTCGTAGCATGGAAGTTAGGTACGCTCCACGTCGGGAGACCGATCGATGAGCCGTCGGACTTGCACAATCATCTGGCTGGCCAAAATTTCAACCGACCTCTCTGGCAATCGGTCTCCCGTTTGAACGTCTCCGTTTTCTCAAGAGATAACCCCTGAAGGCACGTTCGACCGCACGAGTTGTATCTCCGGAAGAAATTCTGGTTTCGGCCTTTATAGGTGGTGGCATCCACGGGTGTCGCAAACCTTCTTGAAGTCGTCATCATGGAGTTGCTTTTTTTTTCCGCCGTCTTGGCTCGGGAGGGAAACCTCGTATCATCAGGATAAGATGATGGAGGTGTTGTTTCTCCTTCTTTTTTCTTGTAGGCATTGTCTTGGAGCCGACTTTAGTCAGGGTTTCGGCGAAGAAAGGTTTATTGTCAGGTACCGCTATTTGATGGTGTTGCATGCAGTTTGTCAAAGTTGAAGTTGTCACCTGTGTTGCCGCGTGTGATCGACTGTTGGCATGGGTTGAGATGGCTTTCGGCGTTGTTTATGTCTAAGGCTCTATCGGTGGTGGTCAACGATGACGCTCCATGGCAACCTCGAATATGGTCATACAATTTGACGGGAGTGTTTGCGCTTTGTGTGAGTGGCTAGGTCGGTCGGTGATGCCCAACACAATCATTGTCAATGACATCATTAGTAAAACATCACAATCAAAGTCCTCAAGGTACGGAGAAAATATCCCTCCCGGGTCGCCACGCACGGGCGACTCCGGAGGCGACAACCACCTAACCCTAGAGCGCCGCCGGGATCCCCTCCTCCGGCCGCTGCCGCCGCCAGGGCCAGCGGTGGCGGCCACGCCCCGGCGGGTCCCCTACGTGCGGAGGCGGGACGCCATGGGCGCGCGGGGGCTTCGCGGGATCCGCGCGCACGGCGGAGGTCCGGGGAGGGATGCGGCGTGGCGCCATGGCGGAGGCCGGCGAGGCCTGCAGCGGTAGGCAGTGGAGCGGAGCGGAGCAGGAGCGCCGTTGGGAGGCGCTGGGCGTGGCCGGTGCGGGAGGTGGTGCCGCGGAGAAGCTCGACCGGGAGAGCCTCGGCGAGCAGGTCCGCCGCTTCGAGTCCGGCGAGGTCTGCGCGCCGGCGGGAGAGAGGAGGATGGAGTGCAGGCCCGATCTGGGCTTCCCGGGCCCGATCTGGGCCTGCTGGGCCGGGGCGAGCTAGACGTGGGTGGGCGCCTAGAGTGGGCGAGGTCCACCGCGGGCAGCGTTGCTCCGACTGGAGGGGAGTGGGGAGGCTGCGGTGCCTGGTCGGGTTGGAGGTGGAGATGGAGGTTGACCGGATCTTCGGCGTTGCGGGATGTGTCGGAGTGGTTTACAGTTTTTTGTGACTTCATCGTCGAGGCACTGTGGCGGCAACGGTGAGAGGCTCAAGGGCGCTTTGCCCATGCTCTGGGTTTCGGAGATGGTCGACGACTCGGACAAAAGTCTTGCCCGGCTTGGGTCGGGCCGGTGGCGACTGCGCCCGTGGGCGTCGTTCCCCTCCTTGGAGGCGTCGCCGTGGAGTGTCGGCATCTCCCTACCCTGTTGGAGTTCGGCTGTCTTCGGCGAAAGCCTCGATCCGGTGCGGACGGCACGATGGCGTCGTCGTCGACGTCGTGACTCGTTGAGAGCTTTGTGCGAGAAGACACGGTGCAGAGGTTCCTTGCGGCTTTAATCCGGTGGCGCAGCGGTCCGCGGCAGCCCAAGGCGCTATGCACGCCTTTGCTAGCATGTTCTTGAGGACATCTTCTTGGGTCCGACCAAGTCCCGCCATCGATCTCCTCCGTTGACAAGGAAGGTCTTTCCGGAGTTGTTCATCTACGGAGGTGCCTGGCGTCGGTCGAGACGTGGCTTGGTTCTTTGCTTAGGACAGGTGCTTTGTGTTGTGGTTGTTTGGTCTGTGGCCGGTGTTGCGTGGGGTTACCCTCGTTGCTTGTAGCGAGTGGTGTCGTTCTTGTAGTCAAACCTCTGCCTTCTATAGAGATATGGTACGCCTTGGCGTACTCTCGAAAAAAAAATTCTAGTGGTTTTGGTTTGTTTATAGCTAATTAACGCTTCGACGAACTATCTTGGAAGTTATTAGTGAAAGTGACAAGTTTTTTTTTGCAAGACACATTACAGACGTAGACGCTCATATATAAGTATATACACTCATGCCTATGAACGCACGTATGCACACCCTATCCATCTGAGCACCTCCGAGACCGAGTTCAAAAAATAATCCGGCAGGGTTTGAGATTGATAAAGTCACCACGAACGTCATGTTGTCGACGGTAACGTTGCCGTCCACTGAAAAAATATTTCACATTTTTAATGAGATGATAAAGTATCAAAACTAGGTTTTAAAACTCTGTTAGGCTAGAGGTGCCATCGCCCTTCTAACATCCAACCACATGTTGTTTCTCAAAAAAAAAATTGCCTTGCTTGTTTTATGTAAAAGAAGTCCATCACACACAAAAAAAAATGCATTGCTTCTGCGATTCTGCGTGGATCAACTGAAGATTGGAAGCTGGCCCATTATTACGGTGCAGCAGTTGAATTTATGAAGAAGAAAACAAATTTTGCAGCGTGTCAAGACTCAGGAGGATCTAAAGGCCGCACCACGACATACTGGTACCGGTACCCAGGGCTAGGGACAAGCACCGCACCCGACCCGATACACGGCATGGACCTGCTTCTCACCTGCCCTGACCTTGCGCCGGTTCCGATACGTCGCTCGCCGTCCCAGCCAGCCACTCTCCCCTGTTCCCCGTCGAGCACGTAGAGCCCCGTGTCGTTCAAGCTTAAACCCCGGCGGCATGCGTGTGCCAGGCCATGTACGTAGTCAGCTTCAATTCGGGAAAAGTCCATTTTAAACGCTAAATTGCGTAGAGGGTCTGCGAAATGTACCCTAAACTTTAAATCCCTTTGTTTGTATCTTGAACATGCTAATCTCGATCTAAATCAATTTGGTGCACCGGAAAACCAGCGATCATGGCCGAGATTAGAGGGGGCCACCACCAAGTACACAGATCATAGTCAAAACTGTTAGATGCTGAGGTGGAAGTTGGACCCAAATGTCAGTTCTATATTCCTCCTCCTCTCTAATAACGACCGACGGGGCAAACTGGATTTGAAGCCATGGCCGACGAGCTCACCTTCGGTGAGGGGCGAGGTGGAATGGGGGAGGACCAAGAGCTCTAGCGAGGAAGAGGATTTACGGTATGTAGGCATCTTAGGAGGGCGCCAACGACCTGGGGTGGGGCGTACAAAAGGTAGAGCTTGGGTGGGGGACGTGAGGAGGAAGAAGGTGACCTTGGGGGATGGGGGGCGTGTACCGAGACCCCGGTCTCCACCAAACTTGGGGAGGGGTTAGCTTCTCTACCGGATTCGGGGATGGGTCGAGACTGCGGCGACCTTGGGATGGGTAACCTTGTGGGATGGGGCGTGTACATGAGACCCTGGGTCTCCACCAAACTTGGGGGAGGGGTTGGCTTCTCTACCGGATTCGGGGATGGGTCGAGACGGCGGCGACCTTGAGATGGGCGTGCGCACCTCACCCCCCCCGTCCTCCTCCTCAGGTACCACTGTAGAGAGCATGGGTTTGGCCCTTCGCCTCTGCCGCCCCTAAATCCGGTGCCCCGCCAAGCTCACCTCCAACCGTGTCCTACCTCCTGCGACACACCAAGGCCATCTTCTCGTGGTCGCATCATATGGGCAAAGTCCCCTACTTGAACAAAAACATCATATCATCACAGTGGCTAGTGAGCCACACCATTGGCCGATAGGTTCAAGGTTTGAAACCCACGTGACGCAAGCTAGATTCTTTCTCCTTTTAATCCCCATGTTGACATCTGTGCCCCAAATTTAACATCCCAAAAATTTAAAACAAAGAGAAAATGAATTCCCTTTTTCCAAAAATGGGAACCAACAAAAACTTTTATTAAATTAAGTTTGGTACATAATGAGCATGCTTATATGTTGTGACATTGCCATGATTGTGTATTTATTGCATTGAACCTAATTCCCAAAATCATAAACCCTAATTTTCTCAAAACTAAATAGTATCAAATAAGAGAGAACTAAAATAAAAAGGCATATGTGGGCATATAACCCTAGTATGCAAATATTGACTAATACCATTCTTACTTTTCAAAATAGTGGTGAACCATTGATATACTCCACTAAACCCTAAACCTCACTCCCTTCTCACCATCCTTTATACACAAAACAAAAAGAAATGAAATTAAATAAGAAAAAGGCATATGTGCCTATGGCTATTTTTATAAATCTTTACCCCAAGCTCCTCTACTTTGTTTAGTGGTTTGGAAAACCATTATACACCCTATCTAGTACTTATCAAACCTAATTCAAGTTGTTTCCAAAGAACATAAAAAGGGACTAAAAATGCCATAGAGGCATATGAGAGTAAATTAGCAAATTTATGAATTTGAGAAGATTGACCCTAGGACTTGTTGTGAATGGTTGGATCACTTCCATATACCATTTCAACACTCAACAACACCATTTGGGACAAGCAAAGTCAAATTAAAAATCAAAGGCCACATATGCATAGAGGCATATGTGACACATAGCCATAACACCCAATTCTTGCCCTATGTCTTTAAACCTTGATCAATTGGTGTGAAACCATCTCTAAACCTAATCTAATGCTAAATTGACCCTAACCCATGCCCAAGTAGATCAAGGGGAACCCTTTTCAAAAATAATAAAATTTGACACATCATCTTTTATGTGTTATGGCCATTTTTGCAAATCTTTGAACAAAACCATTTGAAATGGTTGCAATGGTTTGAAAATGTTTCTAAACTAATAAGAGTCACATTAGAGTCAAGAAAAGTCAAATCAAATGGAGAGAAATTAAATAGGGAGAAAATCCCAATTTCACTCACATACACATTATGCCAAATTTCAAATCTTCACTCTAGGCCATAATTGCTTGCTCTCTTGCTTGTTGAATACTTATATATGATAAACAAACACAAATGCATCAAAGAAACCAGAATCAAATCCAAGAAAATCTCAAAACCAACATACATGTGATAATGGTCAATTTTGGATTTTATAAAATGTTCACTACTTTACCCCCTGGTTTTGACTTTTCTTCAAACCAAACTTGGTAAACCAAGGCCATGTCATCCAAGACCATGTCAAGGTGAGCAACTTTCATGTTGACCACCATGGCCAGAGTTGACTAGGTTGACCAGAATAAAAGTGACAAGTGGTGATGTTGAAACAAAGAGAAGATCATCCCCATTTTGAAATTTCACAAATCAACTTCATTTTGATCACCATCATCACCATTATACTCCAAATAATATATGTTGACAACCCACCAAAAAGAATTGCAAAATTCAAAACTTTACTTCTTGCGGCCAATACAACAAACACCTTGCAGGCAGGGATTAAACAAGTGCCCATGCTGGATTTTGGAGAAGACTTGGTCCAAGCCTGGCCCCTCTCTGCACCCCTGGAGCCCCCTCTCACTTCCCCAGACCAGTTCCACCACTTGCCAAGCACTGGAGATGACCACCTTGACCAGAACACGACCATGCCGGCCCTCTTGTCACTCACCATGTTCACTTCCTCTCCTCTCCCATCCAAGCCCATCAACCATGTCTCTGAGCTTGCCTGGACCTTGCTGATGCTGACCCTGCCTGCCCTTGACCAAGAAGACGTCGACATTGACCGGGCCACGCGCGCCCAGACACGCCCAGAAACGCCCACGCGCGCCACGGTGCGCATGGTGACGTCCCTGGACGCGCCAGAGCATCGCCATGCCCCGTCGCCTCAAACCTCCCCTCGCTCTCCCCAGGCGCCGTCGCTTCGCCACGATGCCCTCTACCTCCCAGACACCGCCATTTGGCCACGGACCCGCTGGAGACGACGCAATCATCCACGACTTTCCGCCGCCGTACTGCCATGACTCGAGGACGCTGACGACGCGACCTTTCCTCCTCTGGCCGCACGACGCGCGTCGCCTCGCCTTGACGTCGCCAACAATCCACGCCCATGCCTTGCCTCTTCGTCGCCCTGGAACGACGAGCTCGTCGTCGACCCTTCACGGCACCCCGCAGCACCCCCTCGCCCTATAAATAGAGACGCCCTCCGATCAAATTGAGCACGCCAAACTTCCTCCCTCATCTCACTACCTCCCCTCGAGCAACGCCGCCCACCAATTTAGGCCGTAGCCCTCGAATCGCTTGCCGGAGCTCCGCCAGCACCCCTGCTACCTCGCCGGCGACTGGAGCCCCCATTGGAGCCGCCGTTGGTGCCAGGAGCTTCACCACCGTCTTCCACGACCTCCGCCCACCTCGCCGACGCTCTCCCGCCACCAGGTAGCTCTCCGACCCCCTAGTCAGGCCGCCGGTAGGGTTAGTTCTCCGGCGAGCCTCGTCGCTGATGAGGACGACCGTCAGCCGTCGATCCATGTTTTAATCCTACGGCCTCAGCGCGGCGTACCGCTTCGCCTGTAGCACCCGCTGACAAGCGGGGGCCACTGTCAGGCAGCCCGCTGAGATGCTGGGCCGGCCCATTTCTCTCCCGCTGTGCAGCCCGCTTAGTTTCCCGCCAGGCCTGTTATTTCAAATTTGAATCTGCTGATTTATTTCAAATTGCAAACCGAAGCCTGTTTAAAAATCAAATAGGGACAAATCTACTTGGCCAAATTTTACAAATTTTATATATTTGGAAGGCTTAGGATTTTAGCTACACAATGCCACTGGATTGAACCCTAGATCTAGTATAGAATTACAGTAGCAAAATAAACAAGTCAGGGACTTTTGTGACTTAGATTAATTCTTAAAAATCAACCAAAAATGCTTTTGAGTTGATTCCAACTCTCATAATTCACTTTTCAAATACTCTAATTGATTATGTAAAAATAGGATATGGGTACTGTATATGATCATGGGCTAGATTCAAATAGTGGCTATATGGCCATTTCTAGCTCATTTAAACTATTTCAAAAATAGTATTTAAATTATATGAGGTCTAGCATCTCATTTAAATCATTACTCCAAGTGATTCAATGTGAGTTGATGACACATGTATTAAAAACCCATATGTTCATATTTGAAAATATTAAATCATTTTCATGGTAGTATTTAAATTGTCAAAACCACTTATTAAATCTTGTGAGATGTTTTGGTCTCATTTAAATCTTGTCTCAACTAATTTAATATGGGGTAGAGACTATGGTCAATTTTAAACTCATATTAAATTAGTTGAGGATATTAAATCATTAATCATGAGTATTAAAAAGGCATGAGGTGGTGTACCTCATTTAAATCACTTCCCAATTGATACTTATGAAGAGGTTGACTTTGGTCAACCTAGGTCATATGACATTAATTGAGGAAATTAAATCTTAATATTATTCAATGAGAGGAAATTATTTTCTCTCAAGAAATAAATAGAAACTCTAATTAATATTTATAATGAGAGGAAATTATTTTTCTTAAGAAAAAGATTAAATCAACTCACCTAATAAGCGTGTTGATTGATAGCTTAGTAGGAGTAATTTATGTGTGTGCTTAGTCTAGTACTTAGGCTTTGTGTGGTAATTGTGTGTATTATACTCGTATTTAGACGCTAGTACCGAGGAGTACACCGAGGAGGAGGAGGTCTACTTCCAGGAAGAGGAAGACCACTGTGATCAGTACATCACTCAAGGCAAGCTATACTCTTGCAAGCTAATATTATTGCTAAGTGCAAAGCTCTACCAGAGCAAGGCACCACCACTTTTTACTTTATGCTTCATGATCCCATCCCAAATTTTATTCTTACAATCTTTTACTTTGATTATTATAACTTGCTTTTATAGTTAACTTTGGTCTAGAGATAGAATACTACAAGAGTATCAAAGTTAGCCTAGCACAATCAAAGCTAGTTAGCACCCCTCATGACTAGTTGCTAGTGCTAAATAAATAAAATTGACTACTTTAGATGGGAACATGTGAAATGACATGACTTGGAAAACCTTGGAATGAGAAGTCATTCTATTGAAAGATTTTGAAGGTGAATATGACTTGTGAATGACATGGTGAACTTTACAAAAACTGATGGTTGGGTTCGGATGCGATACCATTCCAATTTTACAAGTACCCCCACAATACCTGATATGGGTAGGGCTTAACTAGAAGTTTATATATCTTAGTATGGGTTCCCTCTAAACAAGCGTCATCGGGGTTATGCCAAGGGCTGCCTCCAAAGAAATATGAAATGATGTGAAATGACGTGAAATGAGGTGAATGTCCGGCCCAAGCCCTGTGCAGTTCCCGGGCTGACTGTCTGTCTTCACCGGGAGGCCAAGCTCATGGGGAGAGGTGCCTATACTAGGATATGTAAGTGAAAGGTTATGGTTGGTAGTCCGCACACGGAGTGTGATAAATCAGGGCCAGTTAACCCTGACGGATTATTGCAAATGTTGTGGCACAAGTGTACGACCTCTGCAGAGTGTAGAACTATTCGAATAGCCGTGTCCACGGTTACGGACGATTGGAAAGGCCATACTGTTCCGTCATCAGAACTTTTCAAAAATGTGACATGTGAAGGGTGACTTGTGATTTGAATTTGAAATGGTGACTTTGACTTGAATAACAACAGAGTTGTGGGAATGACATTAATGTTCCCACTTGGGTTAGTCTAGCGATTCAAGCATCTTTACTAAATGTTTATGAAATAAACTTGGCTTTATGCAAATAAACCTAGAGCTTAGCATCCCCCTTACTATAGTTGATAGTACTTACACTAGTATTAGTTTGCGAGTACTTTAAAGTACTCATGGCTTTGTCCCTGGCTATTCAAATAGCCAGACTATGAAGGAGAACAGCAGTACGAGGAAGATGGACAGCAGGACGTCTACGACAACTAGGATCACTCCTGACGTCAACAGTTGCCTGTGGAATAGATGGACCGCAACCGTTACTTCGCTTCCGCTATGTGTTTTGTAATAGGATCTCTAGATCCACTATGATGTATTAAGACTGGATCATGTGATCCCTCTATGTAAGACAATTATGGGTTGTAATGAATGATGTGTTGTGATATCAATCTATTATGTCTCGCAAAAACAATATTCCTGGGATTGCGATGAATGGCATAATAGGCATCTGGACTTAAAAATCCGGGTGTTGACAAGTTGGTATCAGAGCCATTGTTGACCTTAGGAGACCCTAGTTAGAATGGACGTCTGAAAAATTTAGTTTCAAAAACAAATGAAGTGAATATTTATGAAAAATTATTCTCACTCTTATCCTTGAGATCTTTTACAAAATAAGAGATCCATACTCCACTTTTCCTGGTAAAATTACATAAAATTTTGCACACTTGATCACTTCTCTAACTTACTTATCCTAATTGCTCACAGATGGAATACCAATGGGAATGCTACCAGCTTGGTCACGGAGGAGAACTGAGGTTTGAAAAGGATTTGAAGCAACTAATAGAATATCTAGGACACCCATACCCCGAGTTCTTCGGAACACCCCGCAATAATCAGTTGGGAGGACCACCTCGGTGGGAAGTTTCTGCTGATCTAGGAAGAAAGCTCGGAGCCCCACTATGGGAAACCATATGGTTTTCTGTAACGGGAAACACCTGGAAGGAAGGACTAGTCAAAGCTATGCAAGAAGCAATCGCCCGTCTGTGTGGACAAAATGAGAACAAGATCCGGAACACTCGCTTCATCTACTACCCAAGACATGACTCCATGGGAAGATCGATGACCATACCACCACACACGGAGATGAACCACTATGTAGCACACCAGGACTTCAGGCTGTACAAAACCCGCAGGGATTTGGACAACGCCCTCGCCCTTCGCCAAGCACCATAACCGTGAAGACGAAGAATTTCCCCCTAAAGAGTAGTATCATTAAAGCACTTGAGTAGGTGTGAGTTGTATCAGGATCCCTTGTATCGTAGAGCGAATGAATGGTTCTTCAAACCAACGGTGTGTTAGATTTGTAATGTGTGATGCTTGGTATGAATGAAAAAGTGTTGTTGGTTTTTACCCCCGCAACACTACTCAAAATTTCAATTTGTGAACTTTTTAAAATTTAACAAAACAAACCATAGAAATTTCCCTCTTATCTTATCATCTACCTCAACCTTCAGATGGCCCCACCAACCCGCAGCGCCAACCAAGATGCAATGATGCAAATGCTGCAGATGATGATGGAAGACCGCGAAGCCGAGAGAGCTGAACGACAAGCCAACATTGCTGCACTGCAGCAGATAGCTCAGAACAATCAGGGCCATGGAAACCATGATCACCCTGGATCGAAGCTGAAGAATTTTCAGAACACCAACCCTCCCATGTTTAGCAAGACGGAAGAGCCACTTGACACAGATGACTGGCTCCAAACCATGGAGAACAACCTGGAAGTTGCGGGAGTTGAAGACGCAGAGAAAGTACTGTTCGCCACCCATTACCTCGCAGGACCTGCCAGAGCCTGGTGGACGAGTGCCCGTGCAATGAATGCAGGACATATGATGACTTGGGAAGACTTCAAACTGAAGTTCAGCAAATACCATGTGCCCCAAGGACTGATTAAGAAGATGAGAGACGAGTTCCGCGAACTCAAACAAGGAAGGATGTCCGTGGTGGAATACCGCGACAAGTTTCTTACACTGTCAAGGTACGCCCCGGATGAGACCGACACCAATGAAAAGAGAAAGGAAAGATTTCTGAACGGACTGCACGACGAGATGCAAACAGTGTTAGTGAACATTCCGTTCGCTGACCTAGAAGCCCTGGTAGACTCAGCCATACAGATGGAAGGGAAGCTGAATCAAGCCAACGAGAACCGCAAGAGAAGAATGATGAACCAGAATGGACCTCACCATACACAGAAGCACCGCAACAACTCCTCTGGAGGATTTGCATCAAGATACAACAAGCCCCCTGCTCAGAATTATCGCCCCAACCACACCAACCACAACGGAGGACCCCCGAAGCCCGGAGGCAACCACAACCACCACAGCAACAACAACAACAACCACCCCAACCACAACAACAACCACCCCCATGGTAACAACAACAACCCCAATACTGGCCCGAAGACTGGAAGCAATGCCATCCCCGTCACCCCAAAGGACAAGTCCACCGTCAACTGCTATGAATGTGGAGTTGTGGGTCACTACTCCAATGAGTGCCCCAAGAAGCTTGCCAGGATTGCCGCCAACACTGCTGCACCTGCCCAGCAACAACGCCGCGCAGGTAGAAAGAACCAGAACAACAATAACGGCCGCCTCTACCACATGAATGCAGCAGGCTACAGAAGCACCTCAGGCCATGCCAAGTATGTTTTTCTGTTAATCAAATTGCTCAATCTTTCTTAGGAACCTAACTTTTCTTAAAATCTCGGGACGAGATTTGTTTAAGGGGGAAGGGTTTGTAACATCCCAAAAATTTAAAACAAAGAGAAAATGAATTCCCTTTTTCCAAAAATGGGAACCAACAAAAACTTTTATTAAATTAAGTTTGGTACATAATGAGCATGCTTATATGTTGTGACATTGCCATGATTGTGTATTTATTGCATTGAACCTAATTCCCAAAATCATAAACCCTAATTTTCTCAAAACTAAATAGTATCAAATAAGAGAGAACTAAAATAAAAAGGCATATGTGGGCATATAACCCTAGTATGCAAATATTGACTAATACCATTCTTACTTTTCAAAATAGTGGTGAACCATTGATATACTCCACTAAACCCTAAACCTCACTCCCTTCTCACCATCCTTTATACACAAAACAAAAAGAAATGAAATTAAATAAGAAAAAGGCATATGTGCCTATGGCTATTTTTATAAATCTTTACCCCAAGCTCCTCTACTTTGTTTAGTGGTTTGGAAAACCATTATACACCCTATCTAGTACTTATCAAACCTAATTCAAGTTGTTTCCAAAGAACATAAAAAGGGACTAAAAATGCCATAGAGGCATATGAGAGTAAATTAGCAAATTTATGAATTTGAGAAGATTGACCCTAGGACTTGTTGTGAATGGTTGGATCACTTCCCTATATCATTTCAACACTCAACAACACCATTTGGGACAAGCAAAGTCAAATTAAAAATCAAAGGCCACATATGCATAGAGGCATATGTGACACATAGCCATAACACCCAATTCTTGCCCTATGTCTTTAAACCTTGATCAATTGGTGTGAAACCATCTCTAAACCTAATCTAATGCTAAATTGACCCTAACCCATGCCCAAGTAGATCAAGGGGAACCCTTTTCAAAAATAATAAAATTTGACACATCATCTTTTATGTGTTATGGCCATTTTTGCAAATCTTTGAACAAAACCATTTGAAATGGTTGCAATGGTTTGAAAATGTTTCTAAACTAATAAGAGTCACATTAGAGTCAAGAAAAGTCAAATCAAATGGAGAGAAATTAAATAGGGAGAAAATCCCAATTTCACTCACATACACATTATGCCAAATTTCAAATCTTCACTCTAGGCCATAATTGCTTGCTCTCTTGCTTGTTGAATACTTATATATGATAAACAAACACAAATGCATCAAAGAAACCAGAATCAAATCCAAGAAAATCTCAAAACCAACATACATGTGATAATGGTCAATTTTGGATTTTATAAAATGTTCACTACTTTACCCCCTGGTTTTGACTTTTCTTCAAACCAAACTTGGTAAACCAAGGCCATGTCATCCAAGACCATGTCAAGGTGAGCAACTTTCATGTTGACCACCATGGCCAGAGTTGACTAGGTTGACCAGAATAAAAGTGACAAGTGGTGATGTTGAAACAAAGAGAAGATCATCCCCATTTTGAAATTTCACAAATCAACTTCATTTTGATCACCATCATCACCATTATACTCCAAATAATATATGTTGACAACCCACCAAAAAGAATTGCAAAATTCAAAACTTTACTTCTTGCGGCCAATACAACAAACACCTTGCAGGCAGGGATTAAACAAGTGCCCATGCTGGATTTTGGAGAAGACTTGGTCCAAGCCTGGCCCCTCTCTGCACCCCTGGAGCCCCCTCTCACTTCCCCAGACCAGTCCACCACTTGCCAAGCACTGGAGATGACCACCTTGACCAGAACACGACCATGCCGGCCCTCTTGTCACTCACCATGCTCACTTCCTCTCCTCTCCCATCCAAGCCCATCAACCATGTCTCTGAGCTTGCCTGGACCTTGCTGATGCTGACCCTGCCTGCCCTTGACCAAGAAGACGTCGACATTGACCGGGCCACGCGCGCCCAGACACGCCCAGAGAACGCCCACGCGCGCCACGGTGCGCATGGTGACGTCCCTGGACGCGCCAGAGCATCGCCATGCCCCGTCGCCTCAAACCTCCCCTCGCTCTCCCCAGGCGCCAGTCGCTTCGCCACGATGCCCTCTACCTCCCAGACACCGCCATTTGGCCACGGACCCGCTGGAGACGACGCAATCATCCACGACTTTCCGCCGCCGTACTGCCATGACTCGAGGACGATGACGACGCGACCTTTCCTCCTCTGGCCGCAACACGCGCGTCAGCCTCGCCTTGACGTCGCCAACAATCCACGCCCATGCCTTGCCTCTTCGTCGCCCTGGAACGACCAGCTCGTCGTCGACCCTTCACGGCACCCCGCAGCACCCCCTCGCCCTATAAATAGAGACGCCCTCCGATCAAATTGAGCACGCCAAACTTCCTCCCTCATCACTACCTCCCCTCGAGCAACGCCGCCCACCAATTTAGGCCGTAGCCCTCGAATCGCTTGCCGGAGCTCCGCCAGCACCCCTGCTACCTCGCCGGCGACTGGAGCCCCCATTGGAGCCGCTGTTGGTGCCAGGAGCTTCACCACCGTCTTCCACGACCTCCGCCCACCTCGCCGACGCTCTCCCGCCACCAGGTAGCTCTCCGACCCCCTAGTCAGGCCGCCGGTAGGGTTAGTTCTCCGGCGAGCCTCGTCGCTGATGAGGACGACCGTCAGCCGTCGATCCATGTTTTAATCCTACGGCCTCAGCGCGGCGTACCGCTTCGCCTGTAGCACCCGCTGACAAGCGGGGGCCACTGTCAGGCAGCCCGCTGAGATGCTGGCCGGCCCATTTCTCTCCCGCTGTGCAGCCCGCTTAGTTTCCCGCCAGGCCTGTTATTTCAAATTTGAATCTGCTTATTTCAAATTTGCAAACCGATGCCTGTTTAAAAATCAAATAGGGACAAATCTACTTGGCCAAATTTTACAAATTTTATATATTTGGAAGGCTTAGGATTTAACTACACAATGCCACTGGATTGAACCCTAGATCTAGTATAGAATTACAGTAGCAAAATAAACAAGTCAGGGACTTTTGTGACTTAGATTAATTCTTAAAAATCAACCAAAAATGCTTTTGAGTTGATTCCAACTCTCATAATTCACTTTTCAAATACTCTAATTGATTATGTAAAAATAGGATATGGGTACTGTATATGATCATGGGCTAGATTCAAATAGTGGCTATATGGCCATTTCTAGCTCATTTAAACTATTTCAAAAATAGTATTTAAATTATATGAGGTCTAGCATCTCATTTAAATCATTACTCCAAGTGATTCAATGTGAGTTGATGACACATGTATAAAAAACCCATATGTTCATATTTGAAAATATTAAATCATTTTCATGGTAGTATTTAAATTGTCAAAACCACTTATTAAATCTTGTGAGATGTTTTGGTCTCATTTAAATCTTGTCTCAACTAATTTAATATGGGGTAGAGACTATGGTCAATTTTAAACTCATATTAAATTAGTTGAGGATATTAAATCATTAATCATGAGTATTAAAAAGGCATGAGGTGGTGTACCTCATTTAAATCACTTCCCAATTGATACTTATGAAGAGGTTGACTTTGGTCAACCTAGGTCATATGACATTAATTGAGGAAATTAAATCTTAATATTATTCAATGAGAGGAAATTATTTTCTCTCAAGAAATAAATAGAAACTCTAATTAATATTTATAATGAGAGGAAATTATTTTTCTTAAGAAAAAGATTAAATCAACTCACCTAATAAGCGTGTTGATTGATAGCTTAGTAGGAGTAATTTATGTGTGTGCTTAGTCTAGTACTTAGGCTTTGTGTGGTAATGGTGTGTATTATACTCGTATTTAGACGCTAGTACCAAGGAGTACACCGAGGAGGAGGAGGTCTACTTCCAGGAAGAGGAAGACCACTTTGATCAGTACATCACTCAAGGCAAGCTATACTCTTGCAAGCTAATATTATTGCTAAGTGCAAAGCTCTACCAGAGCAAGGCACCACCACTTTTTACTTTATGCTTCATGATCCCATCCCAAGTTTTATTCTTACAAACTTTTACTTTGATTATTATAACTTGCTTTTATAGTTAACTTTGGTCTAGAGATAGAATACTACAAGAGTATCAAAGTTAGCCTAGCACAATCAAAGCTAGTTAGCACCCCTCATGACTAGTTGCTAGTGCTAAATAAATAAAATTGACTACTTTAGATGGGAACATGTGAAATGACATGACTTTGAAAACCTTGGAATGAGAAGTCATTCTATTGAAAGATTTTGAAGGTGAATATGACTTGTGAATGACATGGTGAACTCTACAAAAACTGATGGTTGGGTTCGGTGCGATACCATTCCAATTTTACAAGTACCCCCACAATACCTGATATGGGTAGGGCTTAACTAGAAGTTTATATATCTTAGTATGGGTTCCCTCTAAACAAGCGTCATCGGGGTTATGCCAAGGGCTGCCTCCAAAGAAATATGAAATGATGTGAAATGACGTGAAATGAGGTGAATGTCCGGCCCAAGCCCTGTGCAGTTCCCAGGCTGACTGTCTGTCTTCACTGGGAGGCCAAGCTCATGGGGAGAGGTGCCTATACTAGGATATGTAAGTGAAAGGTTATGGTTGGTAGTCCGCACACGGAGTGTGATAAATCAGGGCCAGTTAACCCTGACGGATTATTGCAAATGTTGTGGCACAAGTGTACGACCTCTGCAGAGTGTAGAACTATTCGAATAGCCGTGTCCACGGTTACGGACGATTGGAAAGGCCATACTGTTCCGTCATCAGAACTTTTCAAAAATGTGACATGTGAAGGGTGACTTGTGATTTGAATTTGAAATGGTGACTTTGACTTGAATAACAACAGAGTTGTGGGAATGACACTAATGTTCCCACTTGAGTTAGTCTAGCGATTCAAGCATCTTTACTAAATGTTTATGAAATAAACTTGGCTTTATGCAAATAAACCTAGAGCTTAGCATCCCCTTACTATAGTTGATAGTACTTACACTAGTATTAGTTTGCGAGTACTTTAAAGTACTCATGGCTTTGTCCCTGGCTATTCAAATGGCCAGACTATGAAGGAGAACAGCAGACGAGGAAGATGGACAGCAGACGTCTACGACAACTAGGATCACTCCGACGTCAACCTGTGGAATAGATGGACCGCAACCGTTACTTCGCTTCCGCTATGTGTTTTGTAATAGGATCTCTAGATCCACTATGATGTATTAAGACTGGATCATGTGATCCCTCTATGTAAGACAATTATGGGTTGTAATGAATGATGTGTTGTGATATCAATCTATTATGTCTCGCAAAAACAATATTCCTGGGATTGCGATGAATGGCATAATAGGCATCCGGACTTAAAAATGTGACAAGTTGGTTAGAGCCATTGTTGACCTTAGGAGACCCTAGTTAGAATGGACGCCTGAAAAATTTAGTTTCAAAAACAAATGAAGTGAATATTTATGAAAAATTATTCTCACTCTTACCCTTGAGATCTTTTCCAAAATAAGAGATCCATACTCCACTTTTCTTTGTTAATATATATATGTATTTTATCCAAAAATAGTTAAAGTAGCAATTTATAATTTGATTCTACTCCACCGGAAAAACAAGTCCAGAAGTCGATTTAGACAGAGATTACTATATTCACAAAGTACAGAGTAACAGAGGACATAAATTTGGAGATCGCGAGTGACACAGACGCACACATACCTTGCGTCCGATCGAGCCTGCCACGGCCAAGCCACATGGCATAGACACCGCCGTACCACCGCCCCGCCACGTGCATGACGGTAACCCGACCGCCACGACACGCTCTCATCCCGTCGACCCCTCTGACACGCCGCGCCCACACCGGTCAACCCCGCCCGTCAGTCTCAACGACGGTGGCCACTGTACCGGCAGCCGCTGCAGTACTAGTACCGCGTCGCGTCGCAACTTCAGGTTGGCTGGCACGCACTCGGCCTCCATACATCGCACTCCCCTTGCACGTCCGCTAGCCTGGCCATGACCAACTAGACTCTCCCGCCCTCTCCAAGCTCCGGCGCCACGCTCGCTCGTCGGCCACCGCCGCTCCACTCCACTGCCAAAGTGCCAATGGCGTCCTCTCGCAAATACCTAGCTCCGCTCCTCCTCCTGCTCCTCCTCCCCTGCATTTCCACGGCGACCACCGCGCAGCCCCTCGCCTCCTCGGAGGCCAAGGCGCTCTACCGCGTGCGCCGCCTGCTGTTCGCCCCGCCGGCCCTCGCCGCGCTCGCCACAGCCCCGGACCCCTGCGCTCTCCGCCCCACGCCGTCCCTCACCATAACCTGCTCCGGCGGCCACGTCACGTCCCTCTCCATCCACGGCGACCGCCAGCCCCACCCAAAATGGCGCGGCGCGCTGCCCTCCACCTTCTCCGCCGACGCGCTCTTCACCACGCTCACCCGCCTGCCATCCCTCTCCGGCCTCTCCCTCGTCGCGCTCGGCGTCTGGGGCCCGCTCCCGGGAGCCAAGCTCCTCCGCCTCGCCTCCCTCCGCTCCCTCAACCTCACCGCCAACTACCTCTACGGCGCCGTCCCCGCCCACCTCGCCCGCATGTACTCCCTCCAGACCCTCGTGCTCTCTAACAACTGGCTCAACGGCACCGTCCCGCCGCTCTCCGCGCTCGCCTTCCTCGCCGAGCTCGACCTCCGCTCCAACCGGCTCGACGGCGCCTTCCCGGAGGTCCCGGCCTCGCTGGCCACCCTCGTTCTATCCAACAACAACTTCACCGGCAAGATCCCCGCGTCCGTGGCCGCCCTCGCCCACCTCAGCTTCCTCGACGTCTCCCGCAACCGGCTCGCCGGCTGGATCCCCTCCGCCCTCTTCGCGCTCCCCGCGCTGCGCCACCTCGACCTCTCCCACAACCAGCTCACCGGCCAGCTTCCCCCCACCACGGCGTGCGCGGACACGCTCGAGTTCGTCGACCTCTCCGCCAACCTGCTCGTCGGGCCGCGCCCGGCCTGCCTCAGGTCGCGCGCGGTGCTCGTCGCGGGGAACTGCTTCGCCGACGCCACGCAGCAGCGCCCCAGCGCCTACTGCAGCCCCGCGGCCATTGCCGCGTCGCTGCCGCCCACGCAGGGGAACGGTGGCGGTGCTGGGCGGGGCGGGGGCAAGGGCCGTGGTTTGGGGATGGTGCTCGGCATTGTCGGCGCGGTCGTGGGAGGCGCGTTGGTCGTCGCGCTGGTGTTGGTCCTGGTGCTGAGGAGGGCCAGGAGGCGGCACCGGCACCAGCACCCCGAGGTCATGTACTTGCCCAAGTCGCCGTTGGTGACGCCGGCCAAGAAGGCCGACGCCGGGAAATCGCCGGCTAAGGAGGCCCAGAAAAAGATTGCTACCACTGCCGATAAGAGTAAGACATCAAATTCGCCATGAATTTACTTGGATTGCTTCATTTCATCTGTCATTAATTGTGTGCTCCAGTTAATCTATACTACCATGTTCTTACCCTTTTTACTACTACTAGTTCATTTTAAGAACTAAAAAGATTTTGGGCATTTTAGAAATGAATGAGTAATCTATGATTTGAAATGAATGACTAATCTATGGTTTGTGGTTCAAATGGGCATTGGGGAATGGGAGTAGCAGTTTTAAACACTGGTTGCTTTAATTTCATCTTGCGTATTCTATTGTTTGAATCAAGTCTACTCACTTGAGTCAAAATACGGCGGATCTTAACTTAGACTCTGAGTTGTAGAACATGGGATGTACCATTATTTCTTACTTCACAGAAGACTTTAAGAAAGTAAAGCTGCAAAGTCAATCAACCAAAAAGTGGAAAGAAAACAATGAACAACGACTTGCTGACCAGTTAACAGTTTGCAGGTTAATGTGCCTAACATTATCTGAATTTTCACAGGGCATGCATCACAGGCTGCAAGGGTAAATACACTGGAAGTGCCAGCTTATCGTGCTTATACGATAGAGGAGCTCCAAGAAGTAACGGACAACTTTGCTTCACCCAACTTGATCAAGAATAGTCCCCATACACAGGTATGAGGATGCACTAATTTAACCCTTTTTGTCTTCATGGTGGAAGAAGAAATATATGTATAATGGTTTACTCCCCTGGTGGAATCTTTGTGCACTTCACAAATCACAAGTTTCATATACAGCAGATAGCCTCATTACTCCGGAGTGCGGTGGTTGCATTTTCAAAAAAAAATAGAAAATCAAGTTTCTAAGTTTCAAAATATTTCGAAAAAAACTCCACATAAACAGGAAAATGTGATCCACATATCTGTAAATTATCACAAATAAATAATTTCATTTGTGGACTACAAAAAAATGTGGATCTATAATATAAAATATGTAGATCCACACGTTTGTATTTTTTTATGTATCCGCAGAGAACACACCTATTATTTAAATTTACATGTACATCATAAGAATCTACATGTACTTGTGAAAAAAAAAATCAGAATCTTTTAAAACACTAAAATGTGTGCTTATTTTTTAAAAAATGTCGAGCTCCATTACACCAGAGCTAAATTTGTGTTTTCCTAGTTGGCCTTGCACATTTCTCTTTGCGGCTAGTGTTCAGATTGGATCTTGTCAAATGGTCCACTGAAGCATCTGCACTCAAAGTAGAGGACAACAGTGGGCTGACAATTATTGTCCTTTCATGTAATTATGTTAGTCCCATTTGGTTTAACACTTTATACATTTGATAGAAAAAAGACTATTATTGTGGTCTTAACAACCTGGAAAATGTGGATTTTCATACCCCTAATTACTTCACACATGGAGAAATTTCTTTTTTCACTAAGAGTATTCGATAATTAAAATGCTAGCAATTTGAGTCATTATTATTATGATTGAACAAATTTTCCTTTATATTTTGGAGACTTTGTCGAACTCTAATTATAATTCAACGAAAAATCAAAAGTCGATTTTTTTTTTACCAACAGTTGATATATTATATCTATTCATAGTATACACTATGCTAATGTGTACCACCGCCTTTCTCAATTAACTGAACTCACCACTTCAGTGATTTATGGATATTTTTGTTTCATTCTCTTTTGAGTAATGTACCTAATATCTCCTTTGCAGTTGTCAACCATGGCTGTACATTCAGTATAGCTTTATGCTAGAAAGTTGTGTTATGACTAATTTTGTCATTTAATCATGCCCCATTCTCCTTCCCGCTTACAGCTTTACAACGGCCAGCTTCAAGACGGTTCTAGAGTCTTGGTGAGATGTCTCAGACTAAAGCCAAAGTATTCTCCTCAGAGCCTGTCGCAGTACATGGAGATAATTTCTAAGTTCCGCCATCGCCATTTGGTTAGCATCATTGGTCATTGTATTGTCAATGATCAGGAAAATCCTACTATTGCTAGCTCGGTATACCTCATCTCTGAATGCCTAACAAATGGATCTCTAAGAAGCCATCTTACTGGTAATTACATTTGGAGACATCATGGGTACTATTACCTTCATAACAAAATTTCTGCAAGTATCTGACCTTATTCTTTTGACCGGGCTTCAGAGTGGAGGAAGCGTGAAATGCTGAAATGGCCACAGCGTGTTTCTGCTGCCATTGGTATTGCGAGAGGGATCCAGTTCTTGCACAACGTGACTGCCCCAGACGTTGTACAGAATGATCTCAACATTGAAAATATTCTGCTGGACAAGACCCTCACTTCGAAAATTAGTGACTTCAGTCTCCCGATGATATCAGCCAGCAAGAATGGCAAGGTAAGTTCAAAATATTGGTCAAGTTCTTCAGTCCATAACTGACAGATAAGTTGTAACCGTTTTTATCTTCCAGATATTCTCAGAAAACCCTTTCATTGTCCAGGAAGAAAATGACCACGGCAGGTATGGTGTCCTTGCTGAAAGAAAATGACATCTACACTTACTAAATTGGAACTAGGGCAGCTACTAATTATGAACAGATAACAGACATGAACCTAATGATTAGGTTTGGAACTCAAGATACAAACGTAACCATAAAAAATGTTTGGGATCTGATTAAGCCGCTCAAGTTGCAGACTGAAATATTACTATTTTTTCTGCTTGCAGTGCTCAACCTACAGAAAAAGGGGACAGGGACGACATATACCAGTTCGGACTAATTCTTCTGGAAGTGATCACAGGCAAATCAACAGAATCCCAGAGAGACCTGGAATCACTAAAAACTGAGGTGAATCTGAAACTTCATATTCACATCACGTTCTAAGATACTTAGAATTTTTGTTGGAATTTTATACTTCTTGACGAAACTATTATCATTCTGATGATTCTAAATTTGCACCCCGCATTCGATCCGCAGTTAAGCGAGGCCCTGGCCGAAGACCCAGACATGCTGAAAGACATGGCCGACCCGACGATCCGTGGCACATTTGCGGTGGACTCTCTGAGTAAAGTGACCGAGATAGCCCTCAATTGCACGGCTACTGACCCCAGCGACCGGCCTTCCATTGACGACGTCCTCTGGAACCTGCAGTACTCCATGCAGGTCCAGGACGGGTGGGCGAGCAGCGAGAGCTTAAGCTTGAGCGTCAAATCACAGTCGTGAACTGAAGGGTGCAATGCTTTATTTTTATTTTATCGATGCACCTTCATGGTGTTCTATGGCTGTCCCTTGTTGTAGAAAAGATAAGCAAATGTTGCTTGTTCTTCCCCGTATATAGAAGTGTTCTATTTTTTGTCATCGTCGTCAACTCCAGATATATAAGCCCAGCTTATCCTGACATTGGAATATAACTAGCAGCTCTGCCAAAGGAAGATGCTGTCTAAAGTTTTGTCTGATATATCGTAAATATTGGTGGCAATGGAACGCAAAAACAAATAAAAATAATCCAAGACCAAAATACCATGAAGCAAAGCTAAACCATGAATCCTCTTAAACACAGTCCAACCATCAACAGATAAAGAGTACATAATCACAGGTAGAAACTTTGAAATAGTTTCCAACACTAAACCACAATACAATTAAAACTGCGGAGTCAGCTATGAGACGGTAGGGATGCTAGAGCCATCGCTCAAGCATTGAAGGACAATGTTGCAGAAACAAGGTCAGCACTCAGCACCGTCACGCCGTCGCCAGAAGCACGCGAGGCCAATGGCGCGGAAGTGAGGTCAGCAGCATTGCCGGAAGCACACAAGGACGGTGGCACGGAAACGAGGTTAGTAGCCTTGCCGGCATCCTCCGCTTTACATCAACGCAGAACTTCCATAGCCTGGCGCGATTGGCTTAATGAGAGTTAAAAGAGGACCTGTTTAACAGAGTTCCTTTACGTTGAGAATGAGATGAACGCGGTTGTCAATACATTTTTTCGAACCATGCAGGAGAACTGCATGTGTAATGTTAAGAAGAAGGGGTAACCAAAGAACAAACAAGAGTTCAACTAAAAGGACTGTAAAACGACCTCTGGACGACGACCTGGGGCAACTCTTCCTTGCGTTAAAGATCTCCGAAGCAATCTTCTCCACCAGCACAGCATGAGGCTCTGCGTTTTGTGACCGCCTCACCTGCAATGCACTCTAAATTTGAATCCAAGGGCATATATTAATTATGACTGAAATAGGTTCACCCGACTATTAGATATGCAATTAAATAATTCAATTAATTAATAAATAACACATATTATTTAATTTTCGATGATCCCTCGAACCACTTCGAACATCCTTGGGTTCTTCTGGAACCCTTTCCGGTTCTCTCTTCTCTCTTCTCCCGTGTTTCCAATGAATCAAAAATAATCTTAAATTTCGTTGAACCCTTAAGTGTGTTTTCCTACGGTTCGAGCACGACACAGACATGATCGAGATGCTTCTCTGATCAATGATCACCAGGGGGTTTTGGAGAACCATAATGATCGTTGTGTGTTCCACGAATATAAATTCGTTGAACCGTAACGTCGAGTCCTATTTCCTTTGTTACATCGATACTAGACTTATCCGAGATGTGATCATTGGTATCATCATACCTAGTTCGATCTCGTTACCGACAAAGCTATTTTAAATCATTCCCGTGTGATTCAATCTTCATGACCTAGTCATGTGTGCAACTTGGATGTAATCTCACCGAGTGGGCCCTAAATATTTTCCATCAGGCGGATGAACAAATCCCGCTATTGACACATACGCCTCAACCCATCCCTTTGAAATACCTGAGCATCACCTTTTTGACCACCCTGTTACGGTGTGGCGGTTGATGATGCCCCAAGCAGCCACCGGTGACAGTGATTACATATGCCTCACGGTCTAAGCATTAGGTTACAACATTTCTGTTTGTATCGCAACGTGAACTTTGTGACTTGATCATGTTGCAAAACTTATATATTGAAAATGTTCATCATATCATTCACCCAATGATATGACTCCATTGTCAATAATGTGTGTGTCCATGATCGGGAAACCTCGATCATCGATTGACCTCGATGAACTAGTTTGCTTATGCTCAATATGGACCCTGGTTTATTTACAATAGCACATGTGCATCAATGTTTCCGATTAATACATTTATAGCATGGCACGAAACTGTTATGAACTACTGATATATAATAATAAACACTATTTACTATTTGCCTCTAGGGCCCAACATTCTCCCACTTGCACTAGAGTAAAAATAATCTAGAGGTTGTTAACAGCCCAGATCCTTTTAGATCCTTATGTTCTTTGCAAATCCTAGATGTCACCTTATTTGACATTACCCTATCACCAACATGATAATTTTGTAAGTATACGTTTGGCAGTAGAGTGAGAATTTTCTTCCTGTATGCAAAATGACATTTTATTTAGTGAAAAGGTCTTTCACATAGTCATCTATAGTTGAAAAACACACTCAGCTGAAAGTCAAACTTTCTCAGCCAAACTATCAAAGTAGATTTAACCGACAGGGCATTGCATGCCACTTTGATGTCTATCCATGTTTCTTTCAACTTACGGCTTTTTACCAATGCGAGATTTCCAATCTTCTAGGTCAGCAACTTGCACTAGCGTAACAACTTCCGGTCAAGTTTACCATTCTTTACAGATTTCGAAAAACTATTCTCAGTTCTCACCAGACACCGAAAACACAAACTTAAAATTATGTTCACAGATTAACTCAGAAATCACTTCGGAACATGTTCTTCTTGTCAAGAACTTGGGTCACATTATGTCATGTACAACATCACGGCTTAATGATAGAACTTTATGATTCATGCATAAGGGGATGTGACACACCCCTTTTCTCTCATCTAACCATTGTCGTAGCATTGAGATCAACTCATTGCTTCACCTAGTTGTACAAATAATAACTCATTCTTAGAGATCAACTCATTGCTTCACCTAGTTGTACAAATAATAACTCATTCTTAGCGTGTTCTACTCTAAACTTCTTTATAATCTAAACTAGGAAAGTATCTCGACTTGATGTTTATTACGTATTGGTCCATCTTGATAGACCTTTTAATGTTTTAATTTTCAACTTCATTCATAGAATATTTACTATCTTAAATTATCATAAATACCACTTATAGAATTCATGATATGTCATCTACATATAAGAATGTTGTTAAGCTCCCACTCAAATATGTCAGCCACATATATAAGATTAGGGAAAACGCACTCAGCTCCCACTCAAAATATGCCAGTCACATATAAGTCCAGGAAAGTCACTTAGCGCCCACTCAACTTGTGTCATCTCCATTTGATGATTGGGAAAAGGCTATATAGCTCCCACTCAACATGTGTCCTCTACACATAAGGCTAGGATAGCTATTTAGCTCCCACTCAATTTCTTGCAAATGCAAGTCTTCTCGATATCTTGGGTAATCCCAAAATCCTTTGATCATCCATCAAATAAAAAATTCCAGCTACGATACACTAATATCCATGTGATTTGGCAAATCCTCCTTGTTGTACCAATTACAACTCTTCTACAATACAAGTATTGAAGGAGATGCAGTTTCCGACAAATTATATCAATTCTCGAATTGAAGTAATTGCTAGTAAAAATCCAAATGACTCAAGCATCGCTACAAATTTGTAGTGAACTTTTTAAATTTATCAAAACATTCTTTGTGACAAATCGAGCTTTATGTCTTTCCTAAAGTTTCATTTCTTCTAAGGAAGAGCAAGTAACATATTTACTTAATAAGATCAAGTATCAAAATACCTCGGTAATCTTAAATGTAACTCATTTTAGGATTTCATGAATTCTAAGTCATTTCTCGTATTTAGGTCCACCATCACTTCTTTGTAGTTCGTAGTTATGTCTTTTTTCAAGACAAGTGAATCATGAATATCATTCAGCGAAAAGGCAGAATGTGTTCTTGAATCCTAATCACTTTAGTATTAATTCAGATGTCATGATCATTATTATCTTGTCTTTCCTCTATTTTGCAGAGTTTTGGTTCCAGAACATATTCCGTTGCACCACTCTGACACTTGGAGGTAAGGGCAATCACCTTTTGGTTCATTTTTACTTTCTTCCATTAACACCCTTAACGAGAACCTCCTTCTCGAGAAGTTACCATGTTTGGCAATAGAAGATTTGCCCCTTTGGTTTTATGGAAGATGTATTCATAATTCATAATTACTTGAGAATACTTCATAAATAATTTATCCATCTTAATTTTGAATTATTCCGTAATTCAAAATTTCCATGAATTTTAGATGGTTCCCTATTTAAATTGAGTGTTCCCTATTCTTTAAATGCTAACTCTAAATAATAATAACACAATAATAGATAACTCATACCATACAACATAGTATGATTAGAATACGTTAGTCATATCAACACATTGATATATTTCAAACATTGTAATTTGTGGAACACCTTTCATAAGTCTATATGCAGAAAACCATAACTAAAAAATTTGTCACTTTGATCAAATCGTGGAGACTCGTTTTTCTCATTAATTATTACCCGTCATTCTAAAATTCCCTTGATACCGTCAAATAGTTTCAGACATATTTTTCATTTAGCAAATACACATATTCACTTAAATCAACAATGAAGTTTACGAAAAAATGATATCCACTACTTGCTGAAATCCAATACATCACTATGTATGCTATTCAAACAATTTTAGTGCACATTCCATTTATCCAGAATGCAGAGTTTTATTCATAAGGCATAACTTACATGTGTCAAAAGATTATGCATCTAATGACTTTGGTGTTTCATCGAATATGAACATAGACAATGCCAATATAAATTAAACGGTAGTGTCATTTGAAAATGATGTCATTATCAAGTTTGGATTTTTCCGACATTTTAGTGTTTTATAAATGTTCAGTGTATCATCATCGAGATTATTAATAAAAATAACTCATTCATAACTAGGTGTGAAAATAAAAGACTTTATTCATAAGAAGGAAAACTCACTTGCCTCTAACACATATGAATAATTGTCTTGCGAGATTCAAGACATTCTATTATTAAGGCTCACACACATAATGATTACAAATATTTATTCAGATCCATTTAACTAATTCAAATGATAGGGGGAGAGTGTCGTTGGCCATCAAGTTTGTTGCTTGCCATCAACACGCATTGTCTCCTCATTTTCTCCAAAAACACTCTCAAGCAGTAGGTTCTGTTTTCCAATAAAATGGACCAAGTATGAAATACTTGTAAACAAAAAAAAGTGTTTTAAGAAAAACATCTATAACATGTATATCATATATACCAATGACTTCCCCTGCTATTGGTTCTACTTTTAGAGTTCTAAACTCAGCCATGAATTCATGAAAGATGAACGATTTCTCTCTCATGACATATTCCAAGACACGATCTTTGTAGGGGGGGGGAGCGAACGCACATCCTATCTATCACAAATCGGGTTGAAAACCTGCACTAGGTGTCCATGAAGAACATGCATGTTCGCTAAGTGACTCTCTAAGCAGGTGTTCTCTTCCAACTTAGTTGAAAGAAACTCGTCTAGCCACTCATACTTCATCAAAGCATGGTGCATGGAGAAGTCATGACGAGTACGATAATCACAATTATCATTCTCACTTGTGGAGTTCTTGAGTTTATATCCTAGCGGTTGTCGTATCATGTAGAGCATGTCACTTCCAATGAGGATCTCCACCAATTTTTATAAGTTTAGACCGCACAAAAAACATAATAAACATTGGGGTATGACATGATCTAAAAAATATTTGCAAAGACATTTAAGACTTAATTCATAATATTATGAGTTCACGGTATAATCAAATAGTTAATGAAAGAACTCCAGTGAAATTATCATCCCTAAGAATGTCTTAGTGATTACACAACCCTTATTCACTATGCCTCCCCCGATCACCACGACCACCGACATAGTAGCAAAGGTTGAGACTGAAGTGTCGATCACATAATCCATGTGACTCGTGCTTGATCTTTCGATCACCCGTGTTCCGAGGCCATGTTTGCACATGCTAGTCTCGACAATTTAACGTTAGTGTATTCGTAGTGCAACGTGGCTTACACCCACCGTATACGAATACCGATATGTATGACACCCGATCGTCACGACCTGCCTCAGAATGGAGAGCTTTCTTGGTGGTGCACACTAAAGGGAGAACACTTTTATTAGTATTAGTGTTAGGGATTATCTTACTTAAAGCTACCATTTGTGGAAACTTAACACTAGCAACTAAATAAGATGTATTTCGGTATCTACATCAAATGTATTAATTAAGGTGACATGAATGGGTGATTCATTTACGCAACTAGATCTCCATCGTGTACTGTGGCATGGTGCCCACATCGTGGTGCCTCTACTTGATAAACCATCATGGCGATGGGCTATCACTACAACATAGCAACAACAATCATAAAACTACTTTAAACCATGCCCATATCATGCTACAAACCCCCTTGCAACATAAAGTTAGACACCTCTATCTTATCTCTTGCAAATTTTATGTGGCTGTTAGGGCTTTCGCGAAAAGAACCATTCTTACCTACGAAACAGCAACCACAACACCGATTAGACAATTTTCCCTATTACACCCATGTTGGGGCTCTCCATTGCAAATGTCACTCCGCTAAAGTAAGAGAGACAGACACCCCCAGTTGCGTAATGGTACAAGACATATGTCAAGTGCGGAGCCAGTCTCGCGTAAGTCTACATGTGAGGTCGGTCGGGGCCGTTTCATCAAACAATGCCACAATAGAAGCAAGTACACGTGATAGGGTAAAAATTATAGAATCGATGCTCGCATGCTACCCATGGGTTCTAACTGTACAAGCATAACTATGCATAGATCGGTTCTGATACCACTCTAGGGTTCCGTATTAGAAAACAAAAAATTCTAACTAACGCATCCTGATTACCCAGATCTATCTAGGATTAATGCAGTAATAGAGATGATTTCGGTGTTGTACCCTTGTAGACAAAAAGCAGTTAATGTTCTGCTAGAACAAGGATGATGTCGTCATACTCGTTGCTAACCTCGAGGTAGAGTGAAGTCCTCCTTGTACGATGTCAATTTCTGCAAGTGATATACCTCGTAGTTTCGCACACATACGGTGCTCAACGACGCTCCCGTTTCCATTCCAGCGGAGGTGCGAAAGTAGATCTTCTGGATTCGGATCCTAGCAGCGCTCCCGCGTACCGGATGGAGTGGACTCCCGTCGTGCGCATCTCTTTGAGGAACCACATGTTGGAGAGAGAACTAGAGAGAGAGAGAAAAAAATGTGAAGAGGGGAGGAGGCACCCAAGGGGCTCTCCTTTCCTCAACCCTAATTGTGTGTTCTCCTCCCTCCATATGCCCCACTTTATATAGGGGATGAGGAGGGGTGGAGGCTTGGGCTAGGCAATGTGGGACTTAAAAAGGTGGAGAGGGAAGGAGGTGGCCGGGTGGGCCCTAAAGGGGTGTCCGGCTGGGGGAGGGGGATGGCCGGTCACTTAATGGGCTCCCCTACGGGAGGGGCCCATTAAGGTGGGCTGCACCTTTTATTATTAAATATATAATTACATATTAATTCATTTAATTTATACATAATACATATTATTTAATTCCTGATGATCCGAGACACCTCTCAAACCACTCCGAATATCCTTCGGATTCTCTTGGAACCCTTTTCGGTTCTCTCGTCTCTATTCTCCGGTGTTTCTAATGAATCGAAAACAATCTTAATTTTCATTGAACCCTTAAGTGTGTTTCCCTACCATTCGAGAAGGACACAGACATGATTGAGATGCCTCTCCGATCAATGATCACGAGGGGATTCTGGAGAACCATTATGATCCCTATGTCTTCCACGAATATAAAGTTATTGAACCGCAAACGTCGAGTCCTATTCCCTTTGTTACTTCGATATTAGACTTGTCCCAGATGTGATAATTGTATAATCATACCTAGTTCGATCTAGTAACCGACAAGGCTATTCAACTCGTTTCCATGTGATTCCATCCTCACGACCTAGTCAGGTGTTGCAACTTGGATGTAATCTCACCGAGTGGGCCCTAAGTATCTCCCGTCACACGGATGAACAAATTCTGCTATTGACACATACGCCTCAACCCATCCCTTTGGAATACTTGAGCAGCACCTTTATGACCACCATGTTACAGTGTGGCGGTTGATGATATCTAAGCAGCCACCTGTGATAATGATTAGATATAGCCTCACAGTCTAAGGATTAGGTTATAACATTTATGTTAGTATCGCAAGGTGAACTTTGTGACTTGATCGTGTTGCAATACTTATATATTGAGAATGTCCATCATATCATTCACCGAATGATATGTCTCAATTATCAATGACGTGTGTATCCATGACCGGAAACCCCGATTATCAATTGTCATCAATGAAGTAGTTTGTGTATGCTCACTAGGGATCCTGGTTTGTTTAGAATACCACACATGCCTCAACGTTTCCAATTAATACAATTATAGCATGACACGAAACGATTATGAACTGTTGATATATAATAATAAACACTCTTTATTATTTGCCTCTTGAGTACCATTTTCAACAATTTCCGTGTCAACTAGGGTTGCAGACAAGACGAGTTGTGGTTCACGTCTTTTCACTAACCATGCTTTAAGTTTATATCATTTATGGAGTCCATTTACTCTACTTTTGCATAAGCTGGATGAAAAGCCGCTTGCCACTCTATCTTTTTTTTTTCTTTTTCAAAACACAGTACAAACATAGACACTTATCAATATAAACGTACGCGTACACCCTACCCCTATAAGCACTCCGAGAAATCAAATCCATAAAAGATGATCCGACGGGTCTTAAGATTAATTAAGTCACCACAGACACCTACCTATATCAAAACGTCGCCTCCAACTAAATAATATTACGGTCTTTATAAACACATCAAAATGTCAAAGCTAAGGCTTGAACTTTGTCTGTCTCAACACGGTCATTCCCTCTGGGCTCTGGCGCTTCGGCACAAATAAAAGGCGGAATATGAAATTTATTATTTCTAGTTTTTCACTTTTCTTTTCTTTGAGCACGGGCGACGTGGGTGTTGGTCTGCTGGACAAGCGGCGTTTGTGCGGGAGGCCGGTCGCGTCCGGTCATCGAAGAAATCTGGATCCGCGATTCCATCGCTCGCAGCGAAAAAAGAAGCCTTCTTTTCTGTCGGATTTCTCCCCATTCTTCCTGCTGCTGCTCGATTCCTTGCCAATTCAGAATCGATTTCCCTGGTAATCTTTGAGTTCGGGTCACTCGTTCAACACTCTCCAGATCTTCTTCCTCCTGCCTCTGTTGATTGCGCTATTCTTCTTCTATCTCTCGATTGCCTGATGCAATAAGGAGCTAATGGCGCTCGGCAACACGCGCGCCGACGTCCGGTCGGGCTCCTCCTGCTTGTCCGCCACCACCGTAGCCGTCTTCGTCGGGCTCTGCCTGGTCGGGGTCTGGATGGCCTCCTCCACCCTCGTCTCCCCCGTCGAGTTCTCTCCGTTCCAGGCAGCCTCATTGTGGCGCCGCCCCACCCCAACCCCCGCCGGTGCTGGAACGGAGGGGAACCCGACCGCCGACGTGTCCCCCGTCGTCGACTCAGAAAAAAGCGCCGATGAGCAGGAGGAGCCTCCTGCGGCGAGACAGGACGCCGTGGCAGAGCCGCTAGAGAGAACAAATCAGCAGCCTGATGAACAGGTTGTGACAGAGCCCAATGTGGAGAAGCCGGATGTGGATCAGGAGCAAGAGTCCAAAAGAGACGCAGAGGTGTTCCCGGACGCAAGCCAGGCCGAGCTCCTCAACGAGACAGCAACGGATCCGGCACAATGGCGCACGCAGGCCGCCAAGTCGGACATTCCAGATACCACCACGGTGGCGTCGACTGCCCCGGCGAGCTCCAATTGGAAGCTCTGCGACACCGAGGCCGGAGCCGACTACATCCCGTGCCTCGACAACGTGGAATTCATCAGGACGCTCCAGCACGACGAGCACTACGAGCACCGGGAGCGGCATTGCCCCGAGGAGCCGCCGACGTGCCTCGTTCCTCTGCCGAATGGGTACCGGAGCCCGATAAGATGGCCCAAGAGCAGAGATCAGGTTCTAGTTTGTCACTGAAGAAATTCTCTGTGTTTTATGCATGTGTTCGGTAGTTATCTGCTGCAGACATGGTTTGTTTACCCACCTGGGGTTTTGTTGGTGCAGATATGGTACAGCAATGTCCCCCATACTCAGCTGGTGGAATTCAAGGGGCATCAGAACTGGGTCAATATCTCCGGGGAGCATCTGGTGTTTCCGGGAGGTGGGACTCAGTTCAAGTACGGCGCGTTGCATTACATCGATTTCATTCAGGAGGTAACACTTGACTGCTACCATTCATTAGAATATTGATACTAACAAGCTGATAAGTTCAGAGTTTCTGCGTTGTGAAAAAGTTAATTCAATAATTTGTACACAAAAGCTACGGTCAGCATATCATGGTCAGATAATGCTAGTGATATTTTGAATAGGTGACGTGCGTAAAGTTTTTCAGAGATGAATTATGCATAACTATGCTTGCCTACCTCATTTCTATAATTGAGCAGAATACATTTAGCCGTTCCTCATGATTTTTCTTTGAAACGGAGGTTGAAAAGCCCCCAGCCTCTGCAATGGATGGTGTACTTGATTTAGGAATGCAATGTAGTTTATCTTTTCCGAATGGAATAGCCCGGCATTTGCTGCGACTGAATGCAATGTGGGAACACAATGTAGTTAATACTGAGGTTCTCTGTTTGACATGCCTTCACAGGCAAAGAAAGATGTGGCGTGGGGAAAAAGGACCCGTGTAATTCTAGACGTGGGCTGCGGAGTGGCGAGCTTTGGAGGATATCTGTTCGACAGAGATGTTCTTACCATGTCCTTTGCACCGAAAGATGAGCATGAGGCTCAGGTGCAGTTTGCTCTCGAGAGAGGAATCCCTGCCATATCGGCGGTTATGGGCACGAAAAGGCTCCCGTTTCCTAGCGGGGTCTTTGATGTTGTTCATTGTGCACGCTGTAGGGTACCATGGCATATTGAAGGTGGTAAGCTCTTGGTGGAATTGAACAGAGTGTTACGGCCTGGTGGTTACTTTGTGTGGTCTGCGACTCCTGTGTACCTGAAAAAACCCGAGGATGTCGAGATATGGGAAGGTGAATTAATTGGTGATTGTTTTTTTTACATTTGTTGCTCCCAAGTTCCGGCAAATAACTTATCTAATATCTTATTTGTTTGCGCTTTGCCAGCCATGTCTGCTCTGACAAGGTCGATGTGCTGGGAATTGGTGAATAAAGTAAAGGAGAGGATAAATCGAAAGGGCATAGCAATTTTCCAAAAACCAAAGGACAACCGCTGCTACGACGCAAGATCTGCTGATGCAAACCCTCCACTGTGTGGAGAATACGATAATCCTGATGCTGTCTGGTAAGGTTATATACTTATATCTTTGACGATGCCACCAAATATTGTTCATAACTTTAACATATTCTCTGGTTTCCCTTCAGGAATGTTTCGTTGCAGTCTTGTATCCATAAATTTCCCACAGGCCCCGCCATCCGTGGTTCACGGTGGCCGGAAGAATGGCCATTGAGGGTGGAAAAACCACCTTATTGGTTGAACAGCTCGGAGGCTGGAGTGTATGGAAAGCCTGCTCCAGACGATTTTCAAGCAGACTACGAGCACTGGAAGCGGGTCATACGCAATTCTTATATGGAAGGCTTTGGTATTGATTGGAATGCTGTCAGAAATGTTATGGACATGAAAGCTGTATATGGAGGGTAAGAAACACATCACATGGTTGTTCTCTTCTAGCATTGAAAAGAATGAAAATTCTGCCACCCAGTCTACAGTTTTCTTGCATGGCAATCGTAATGTAGTACATGCCATGAATTCCTGCCGTCTGCTTGCTGATGTAGGTTTGCAGCGGCTTTGCGAAACATGAAGGTGTGGGTCATGAACGTAGTTCCAATTGATTCACCCGACACACTCCCGATCATATACGAGCGCGGGCTGTTTGGACTGTACCATGACTGGTGCGAGTCGTTTAGCACCTACCCGAGAAGCTACGATCTTGTGCACGCGAACCATATCTTCTCCAAGGTTAAGAAGAGGTAATATTCTTGACAGAAGATAAACTGATGCAACACAAAAGCTGTCGTGAATGAGTGTATGCATGTGGAAATTTTATCATCTTGGTAGTTTAGTAAGACTTGAAATGTTGATGTTGTAGGTGTGAACTGTTGAGTGTGATCGTGGAGGTGGATCGTATAGCGAGGCCGGGAGGGAGGCTGATTGTTAGGGATGACATGGAGACAATAAGCGAGGTTGAGTCAATTGTCAAATCGCTGCACTGGGAGGTCCGGTTGTCATACTCTCAGGACAAGGAAGGCCTTCTATTTGTGCAGAAGACCATGTGGCGACCAAACCCTTCTTCCAGTTGACTGAAGCTAAAAAAGCTCTCACGATCCATTGGCATATACATATATATATATATATATACATTGATTTTTTTGACAGAGTATACATTGTTCTTATGTAGAAGAAAGTTGATCTGTAGGGTAGCATATGATGATATTGTTACTAGCAATTCATTTATCTTGAATTAGCAGAGGAGGCAAGACAAGGCAGTGTATGTAGTTTATGTAATACATGATCATTATTTGTGTTAATAATAAGATATACCGTTTTTCCACACTTGCTGCCAATGTTGACTGATCTCAGATGTGAGAAACAATTAACAGTTTCTTGAAGCATAATAAGAAACAGAAATGATTTGATTACAAAGTTTGAGGCAGTCACAAATGATTTCGATTCCAAAATTTCAGGTAATGTGGATTTGAAGTAACAAGGTTACCTTGCCCGAAACAAGTGTCAGACAAGTCATGAAAATAGGAAGATGCTGAAGAGGAATCGAAGAAAGTTTATGGCGATAATAAGGTCATTTTGTCCTCTTTGTTAACAAGGTTATTTTTTCACCCTACATTTGGGTACGTTCTTCAGTTCTTCTGCCTCTAAACAATTGTGGATGAGAATTGGAGTAACTAGTGGAGAATTAGGGTTTCTGTTTTGCTATTGTATTTTCTCAGGTTTTATTCATGATTGATTTGTGCTTCCGCTAGTAGTGTACGAGCTTTCAATAAAGAAAAGTTCGAACCAAAAGCTTTGGTTTCTACTATGGCACAGACGGTTGCTCATGAAGATGGGTTTGTGGGGAATACATTTTCATCTCCACAATCAGGAGGATCGGTTATGTCTCCAAAGCATACTAGTGTTATGCTTAACGGCGGAACAAATGTTAAGGCTGCGGGTACAGGAGTTTAGCTTGGAGGGCGATATTCCGGATGACATTGTTGCTTTTGGTGGTATTTCAGATAAGGAGATGGAAGTCCGATCGAGTGCAAGAATTCATTCTCAACCGAATGCTGATGCTCCGCAGATGGAGCGTGCTCAGCTATTAACCCAAGCAAAAAATGAGGTTTCTGGTTCAAGTACTTATTCCAAATTTTCGCTTGCTTCTTTGTCAAATGATACTGTTATGTCTCGGACAGTGAGGTTGGGTGTTTCGTTAGGAAAGTCACCTCGGCAAATTGAGAACTCTATTAATCCCTCATGGAATGGTGGCACAAAGCAAAGCATGACATCCCTAGCCCCATGCGCAAGGGACTGGTCACCACCACCCTACTGATCCCCTGGATGACTTGGAAGCACAGAAATGACTGCGTCTTCGAAGGCGCTCAACCATCTGTCCACTCCCTAGTGACTAGGATTAAGGAGGAAAGCAGGCTCTAGGCGCGGGCGGGTGCACAAGGGCTAAGAGTAGTCTTGCCTCCCACCTGGGACGTGCACTGATTTTTTTGACCATTTTCCTGTAATCTGCCTCCTGGGAGGATGTAACCCAAACTCTTCCTTTTCAAGGAAATGAAACACAAAGGTCGTTTGCGTTTTCTCAAAAAAAAAAAAAAGGAAACAGATAATATGAGGATGCTAGTTATGTTAGCCAAAAATTTAAAAGAAAAAAGTGTTGAGGAGGGTCAGCATGCTATCTTTGGTCACGCTTCTGATTTGTCACTTGATTTAATAGGAGAGGAACAACATGTCGAAGAGGAGGATAGTGTTAGTGTTACTTTTGTTAAACCCAAAGTGACTAGGGTGTACAAACGAAAATAAAAAGTAGTGCCAAAAATTGTACGTAGGAGTACTAGGCTGAGCAAGAAGTAGTTTGATTCATACATAAAGGCGGTTTTTGGAATAGTGGTGGTTTTAGAGATTCAGCGAAGCATATTTTTATCAATGAGACAATTAGGGATTTCAAACTAGATTTTGTTGCTATTTCGGAATCTGGAAGAGACAATTTTTCTGCACCTTTTTCAAATCATATTTCTGGAGTGTTAGACTTCCAATGGTATTGTGTTCCTTCTAAACACGATAATTTTAAATGGGGTTTGGTCGCTGTTTATGGGGCTGCTCAAGATGAGCAGAAGTCTGATTTTCTAGCTGAATTAGTCGGGATTTGCGAAGACTAACCTTTGCCTCTGATTGTTGGAGGTGATTTTAATATCATCAGGCGAAAGGAAGACAAGAATAAGGATAATTTTAATGAGCGTTGGCTTTTCATTTTTAAAGCGATAATTGAAAGTTTGGATCTCATAGAGATAGCCCTCTCTGGATGCCAATTTACTTGGGCTCCTACTTATGAAAAACTCGATTGAATTTTATCTAGTATCGAATGGGAGCATAAATTCCTTTTGGTGACGGTTAGGGCTCTAAGACGGTCTAGGTCAGATCATATTCCTCTAATTCTAGATACTAGGGAACAAGCATTTAGCGGCAATAGATCTACGTTCTCCTTTGAACTCGCCTGGTTAAAAATGATGGTTTCTTAGACATAGTCAAGCGTGAATAGACGTCTATTTCAAGTGGGGATAATGCTATGAAAAAATGGAAAAAATGAGATAAGACATCTTAGGCAATTTCTTCGGGGATGGGCACGAAATTTAAGTGGGGATTACAAAGCCGAACGGGATAGATTATCACACATCATTGATATCCTTGCTTGTAAAGCGGAGACAGTTCCACTAGATGAGGAGGCGAGAGCCATTTTGCGCAAGGCTAACAATGATCTAGCTAAGTTAAGCCACGATGAGGAGTCTAAGTGGCTACAAAGAGCTAAAGTTAAACATATTCAAGAAGGAGGGGGTAATACGAAATATTTTCACTTAATAGCAAATGGTAAACAATGTAGAAAGAAGAATTTTCAGTTAGAACAAGAAGAAGGAAGCATTATGGGCCAGGAAATTTAAAGGCATATATATCTGATTATTACAAGAATCTGTTTGGACCACCACAACCGAGTTCCTGTACTCTGGTTGAATTAGTAAATCAGGACATCAAACAAATCTCGGACGACGAAAGTGAAATTTTAATTGCGGATTTTATGGAGGATGAGGTTAAAAAAGCAGTGGCACAAATGGAGAAAAATAAGACCCCAAATGGATTTCTGGCGGAGTTTTATCAAGCATGTTGGGACTTTCTAAAGGATGATTTAGTGGCTATGTTTGAGTGCTTTCACAGAGGTGAGCTACCTCTGTTTCACTTGAATTATGGGACCATAATTTTTTTACCTAAAAAGAAAATGCTATACAAATATAACAGTATCATCCCATTTGTTTGTTAAATGTTAGTTTCAAATCCTTCACCAAAGTAGGGACGAATCGAGTATCCATAATAGCTGAAAATGTTATACAACTAACTCAAACTGCTTTCATGACTGGCAGACATATTCTAGAGGGAATAGTTATTATTATTATTAGTAAACAGTAAAATGGAATTAGCTAGGAGCAATCACAGCGATTTGGTGTTGTGGACCGTCTGATGCAAGTATTCAACGCACTAGATCGTCCCAGGTCACCGAAACGTCACTGCAACTTATTTCCTCTGTTAATTCACGTCAAAAAGCCTGCAGCATTATATATGGGCCGCTACTCTCGAAGCCGACCTGGAAGGACTGTGGTTAACCGGGCTCGAAATTCGTTCAGGCCGAGCGTCGTTCACCATCTGATCCGCTTTGGGCCTTACGGATCGACCTCTAATCTCCTTGCATCCAAACCTGGTGCGATAGGAATGAGTGAAGGCGTGAAGCATCGCTGCAACTGCAGTTGCAGAGTTATGCGCGGCGGGCGATTGAAATCGGCATTCGAGAAAGCACTAATGTATGCCACTCAGTCGGATGGATTAATGCAGGTACGTTAATTTCTCAGGCGAAATGAAGAGTCTCTCCTCCTCATCATCGTTCAGCTTCGCTCTATCTCTTTCTCATTGGGCGATGACTATCGTACACCCACAGGCCAACACCCTAGCTCTGACTCGCGATTGGTGGGGAGGTGGCGGAGAAGGTGGGTATGAGGGCGCTCCAGGTAGTCGTGTAGACGTGTGCGCCGGGAATTAGTCAAAGCCCGAGCTCAGCATATCCACGTTCGAGCATGGCGGCGGTGGGAGGGTGGAGTGAGTCCATGACTTCCATCTCAGTAAGGAATTATGTAACATGAATCTTCCATGGATTTGATTCTGAGGTTCGATCCCCACCCACCCCATTTTCTCCTTTCTGTAGCAGCCATGTTTTTTTTTTTTGGCCTTATTAGCAGGCCTCATGCGTTGGTGCAGATCCGACGGGTATGTTGGACTTGCTACTCCTCAGCTCCTGGATTCTCACCTTTCTGTATCTATGTGACCTGGTGCTCTCTGTAATTCGCCTCTGGTATGGTTACAAAAATGTCATACTGCATGGTTTTTTTCTACTAGCAAATTGTAAAGGTTCGTTCTTTGGCAGGAGTACAACAGACTGAGATCATCATGGAGCTAATTTGTTTCTTTTTTCCTTCTCACCAATCAGATGGACAACTATGAGAATGTTCCAAGCTATCAGTTTAAAGAATGATCCAAGGAATGCACGAGTCTCATTCTTATTCCGCTTATGCAAATAAATTTGTTCTATGTATTGCTGGTTCCAAAATTTTCTTGGACAATTCTGCAATACCTTTTGTATGGCTACTATCAAATATCTGAACATCTTATACGCTTATTGGGCTCCTGGCATGTCTTATCATGATCAATGAATGATTGTCTTCAGCGACAAATTGTACCAAAGGAGAGAGAGGCATCAAATTTTTTTTAGGACAGTTTCAAGTTCCCTCTTAAATGGATCTTTTATCAATGCTGTATGTGTTGTTATAACTATACTCCTCGTTTGTCCCCTCCACCAATTGTTAGAAAATTGTCAAGCAAGTTTCTGAAAAATGTATTCCTTCTTTCCAAAATCTATATGGATACAACCTGTATGATATGGTTACTTGTGCAGAATGTTGCTTACCACTTGCAATTTTTGAATTGTTAATGCACTGAATTCTTACATGGAGGTGCTTGTTCTCATGCAGTCGAGATATTGACCTATCACTACGGTTGAGATATTTGATGAGCATTGGTCCAAGAACAGTTTGTCCACTACAAAAGGTTCTTTTGAATCGCTACTGTTGCATTCATATTAGTACTAATTTTCTGATGTGATCTTTCATTTCTTGTATCGTTTTCTGTTTTAGGGGCTAATTAATAGTTTTTGTTTATCTTATATCGTTGACACTGTTTATGATTGCCAGGTGCAGAATGACCCCCCTAAGATTTTATCAGCAACCACTTATCACTTGTTTACTAGAATGTTTATTAGAAAATACTAACTTTTAATTCATTACGTGAAGATAAATTATTTCATTTGAAAGAACAATGTCCTCCATCTGGAAAGACCTGGTGCTAGGTTTGCAAATGATGGTATACCCAGAAGTTGTGTAGCTGGTTTAATGATTCTTCACTGAAATTTACATCTCAAGTCAAAGAGTTTGCAGGTACGAACACTTACTCTACTTATCTGGTCTCACTCGTGAATCAGCTATCCCAATCACTCCCACTGTTTTAGCTCAGTTTTCCAATTATAAATTTGGATTTTCTAGCCGACCTATTTCCTGTTGGCTGGACTTAACCAAAATTTTAGTGGCTGCACCCTTTTAGCTCTAGCATAATACTCATTGTGTGCATAAAGTAGATTTAAACTAAGGCATCAAGTTAAATCTTGTCTCTGTATTTAGTTCATGTGCAAATTTAAGGGTTGAAGCTCTTGTTACTTATATATGTAGGGAAGTGTGGGCTATGTTGAGAATAAGAGGCTTGCGATTTATTATTATTATTATTTCCATCGTGAGATCAAATCGAGCCTGAACTGCGTATATAATTTGATTTTAAAAATGGAAAACTCTCAGTTTAGCAATCCAGTGTTGTTTCGTTAACACACCAGCTTGCTGCTAAATGCAGTGATAAGTTCCCGAATGAAGCTAAATTAGTTTTCATACTTGTATAATGTTCTGTGGGACAATTGATCATCTTATTTCCATATCTAGCTGTCCTTTCTCTTGAATAATCATATTCCGAGTTGATCCTTTTTTCTAGAAAAATGTGTATGCTCTTGAAGAAAAGAAAATCTATTCGGTATAGACTGATTAATTTGTCCGTTATTAGATTTATCAAACGCTAGAAATCTAGGCTATATTTTTCTTTGTGGGACAAAGGGAATATCTGATAGCCATGACATCTTATATTATTTGAAAATTTGGAACCTCCATATTTGCGAAAATTCCATTCATTTATGCCAAAAAGGACGGGCGCGACAACGCGGGCCACTATGGTCTAGTTTTACATGAAACCATACATGAACTTCATAAGGGCATCTCCAGCGGCGCGACGCATTTTAGCGTCCGGAAATGTCTGCGCGCGTCCGTTTGCGTCAGCCGAAATGGTCGAAATCGACCGCGCGTCCGTTTGCGTCGGGGGTTGGCTCCAGCGGCACGACACATTTTTTGGGCGAAACATTTTTTTTAACATGAAAACATAATTTGCATAGTTTAACACATGAAAAAAACCCAAACCGCATGCGCCTACTGCTGCTCGTCGTCGTTGTCGAGCACGATGAGCTCCGGTATCGCCCACGGCCAGTTGCCATCCGGGGGAGCGTACGCCGGGTGCGTCGGCGGTGCTGGAGGTGGAGGCGCCCAGGGCTGTGTGACATAGGCATCCCCAATGGGCCTGCCGAAGGTGGTACCCGGGGTTTATTGAAGGCCCAGGACTCGAAGAATAAGAAGATTCGGAAGCCCATTTAGTGTTAAGGAAAGATAGATTGTATTAGAAAATATAGAGACTTGTAATCTTACGAGATGGGTACGAAACCCTCCCGAACTCTGTAACTTGTGTATTACGAAAACCTCGGCTCCACCTCCTATATAAGGGGAGTCGAGGGACAAAGAAAGGATCGAATTATTGTCAACAGAACCCTAGTTTTTACAATCAACGAGTACTTTTCGGCTGAAACCTTCGAGATCTACTTGCCTCTACTTCCAGCAAAACCCTAGTCTACAATCTGTAGGCATTGACAAATTAATCCTTTGTCAATTGGCGCCGTTCGTGGGGATTAGAGGTTGCAAGGAACTGATCTCGATGGCACGTCCAGAATCGTCGACTTCGTCGGTGGCTAGCAATGCGATGGATCGAGGTAAACGGAAAACTGATCTAGTCAATTTTATTCCTCACCCGCCTCCCGTTTGGATGCATGTGCCTATCTGGAGGAGCCCATCGTCATGACGTTCGGAGAATTCTGATTTGGCGTCAACAAAGAAGGATCCTATCGTCTCGAAGTTTCGATCTCGTCGGAATTTTTAGCGATCGATTCTCACTTTTCATCGAGTGATGAGGAGTTTTCGTCGCCACGTTTCGTCGACACCAAGGCAAGCGGAAAGCCCGCCAAGATCTTCAGCAACACATCTTGCGAGTCGTCTGCGGACTCCGTTATAAGCAGCGATTCCGACAGTGTCGACAACTTTAACTTCATCGAAAAATCTGCTGCCATCGGAAAGGTCTTCACCAATCTCTATGATGGTGTCACCAATCCCGACAAAAACCAATACTCAAAATATCATCAAGTCTATGCAATTGAAGAGGCAAGCCGAGCAGAACCGGAGACGTCGAGGCTTTCGATGGGAAACCCATACGTCGATCCCGCTGATCTCGGAAGAGGCCTAGGCACTAAATATGTCGGGTCTTCACCTCGCGAAAGAGTTCAACCCGCAAGCAGCGTGGGATAGGGCCGCATGAGCCATGGATGGTTCAGAACCAATGACCACCACTGCTACTGCAGAAGAATTACAAGCCGATCAATATAGACTTGCTCGTGTGAGTAGGGAACTGGAAAAACAGACATCATCCCTGAATAGAAGAAAGAGGCAGCCTCCGCCAAGCGCGTCGAGCAGAGTTCAGTCAACAATCAGAACTTCGGAAGATAGTCACAGAGAAGCTCGGAGGAGGGCAAGATCTCACTGCAAAATATACCTGAAGCAGAGAGAGGCAACATAATTCAAAATATCGACATGCCCTTCATGACAATTGATACAAGGGGAAATATCATCCCGAAAACACCAGAAGCTGGATACATGGCAACGCAAGCTTATATCCTTGCGTCAAGACCACCTCCTGGGGACCCGAGAGAAGCATTATTTAATATGGCAATGGCTGGAGTTGGAGTCATGGGAACATCGTTTGCAGCTACACCTCCCGAAGGAACTCCAAGACAAAATAGTCCACGACCCACGACAGCAGTGGAAGATCCACCAAGGACAAGTGGAGCAAGAGATACGACGGCACAAGCAAGGGTGGATAGAGCGACAAGAAAGAAGAGAACATCGGCAGTCACCAGAAGTCGCCGACGAAGATATGTGCGGGTTACCGTGCTTTACGAGACGAGTTCGAAAAACCGAGTCCCGAAAGGGTTTAAGTTACCCGAAAATTTCAAGAAATTCGACGGCCTACAAGATCCCGAGGATTGGCTCGTTGATTACCTCGAGATGGTAAAGTTGGTAGGCGGAACCAGAGCAACAGCCATGCAAAGCATCCAAGTACACTTAAGCGGTGCCGCGCGATCTTGCATAAAGAAGCTTCCCCAGGTTCCATCGACGGCTGGGATAGTTTCGAGGATATCTTCGTGAAGAACTTCCGATCTACCTGCAAGAAACCCGCGTCATTGGAAGAGCTGAGGGTGTGCAGGCAGAAACACGATGAATCAATGAGAAAATATATACAGAGGTGGAACATTATTAAAAACTCGGCAGAGGATATATCTGACGAGAGAGCAATAGACGCGTTTGTGGCAGGATTTCGACGAGGAGATTTCGTCGAGGACTTAGAGAGAACCAACCCTAAGACAATATCAGCACTGATGGAGATAGCAAACAAGTGGGCAGATGGAGAAGACGCGATATACAACAAGCGACATAGGTCACCAGAGAGGATCGCGGTCGAAATTTTCAAAATAGAAGGCGATTTTCTCGCCAGTTTTACAATAATGATGCTCCTGGCCACATATCGGCTGGTTTCCGAGGAAATCCTGGATGGAATAGTCGAGATGATTACCAAAGGAGTAATGAGCAGCAAAGCGACTCGAGAGGTGATTTCCGTGGTAATAGGCAAAATAGTGGACCAAGGTTCCAAAGACCTTATGTGTCTCCCGAAGAAATGATGAACGGGCCCTGTCAGATGCACTTCTATCTCGACAATAATGGAAAAAGGCAGTCAGGTCATCTCCAGAAAGATTGTCGCAATTTCCAAGCAATGTTGCGAGCCGCAGGGATCGCCAATGCCCAAGCGATGAATAGAAACCCCCAGGACCCAAGGAGTGAGATTCACCTCCCACTTCCTCCCGCAATTACAGACAAAAATCGGCACTAGCTCCGAATAGCGGCAGCATCACATCCACCTCCATATGTTGACCCCAACTCCAATGGTGCGGTCTCGATGATTCAGAAAGCTAGGCCATCTAACAGGGCGCAGAAAGTAATCTCGCGGCAAGTGTTCATGGCAGAGAAGATGCCTCCACCAACAAAGAGTACCTAAATTGGTCGGGCAAGACATTGGCTTCACAATTGCGGATCATCCGCATGAAGTTCCTCGACCGTGGCAATCGCACTTATCTTACCCGCAGAATCGATGGTTTTGTTGTGTCGAGAGTTTTTATAGATGGTGGCAGCAGCTTAAACCTTATGTATGCATACATTGAGGAAGATGAACATATCCCTGGCAAATCTAAAACCAACTGATACACGTTTCCATGGGATTATGCCAGAGAAGCCAAGTCATCCGCTGGGCAAGATCAATCTCGACGTTCAGTTTGGGACCCGAGAGAACTACAGGATAGAGAATCTGGAGTTTGAAGTTGTGGATTTCTCCTCGCAATATCACACCTTGTTGGGGCGACCAGCATATGCCGGGTATGGCGGTACCTCATTACACGTACTTGTTATGGAGGTTGCCCGGACCTAAGGGACCAATCACAATTAAGGGAAGTTTCGCTAGCTGATAAGTGCGACAAGGATTTTCATCGATCGTCAGAAACCTTCGGATGCAAGCAGAATATATGGCGCCAAGTCTCACGATTATGATGTGCCGACAGGGAGGCCACTCGGGAACCAACTTTCAATACTGCCAACGATTCAAAAAAGGTGCAGATCCACCCGACAGACCCAAAGAAAACGACATTCATTGCAGCAAACATGGATCTCACATAGGAAAGCGCGCTCGTCGAGTTCCTCCGTGAGCACTGGAAAATCTTCGCATGGTGTCCACCGACATGCCAGGAGTACCAGGAACTTGCCGAGCAACCTCAACTTGGATCCTCTTGCGAGACCAATCAAACAACCTTTGCGGCGTTTTTCGGAACCGAACCGCAAAGCTATGCTATCGAAATAGATCGACTCAAAGATGCTGGTTTTATTAAAGAGATATCTACAGAAGCCACGTGGGTAGCTAACCCAGTGATGGTGCCAAAGAAAAACACGAAAGTCCTTCGCATGTGTGTCGACTTTACGTGTCTCAATAAACACTGTCCTAAGGATCACTTTCCCCTCCCAAGGATCGATCAAATCATCGACTCCACGGCAGGATGTGAACGTCTTTCCTTCTTGGACGCGTACTGGTTATAACCAGATCAGATTAAAAGAAGATGATGAAGCGAAGACAGCGTTCAGAACACCTTACGGCGTGTTCTGCTATAGAACAATGCCCTTTGGTTTGAAAAACGCGGGAGCAACATATCAGCGGATGATGCAGAACACAGATTGGAAAAAATGTACAAGTCTATATTGACGATGTCGTGATAACATCAAAAAAGGGGACAACACTGATCGAAGATTTGAAAGAAACCTTCAATAACCTCGACAAGTTCTGCCTTAAGCTGAACCCGACAAAGTGCTCTTTTGGTGTTCCTGCGGGAGAACTTCTCGGGTCTTAGTATCAGCAAGAGGGATTGAAGCCAATCCAGAGAAAATACAGGCCATCGTAACTATGAGGAAGCCGACAAAGTTGAAAGAAATACAACAAACTGACGGGCGAGTCGCAACTTTAAGCAGATTCGTCGCCGTCTGGGAGAAAACGCTGCCGTTCTATGCACCGATCAAACAAGGAGAGAAATTTCAATGGAACGAGGAAGGATAGGGCTTTCGAGAATCTCAAGCGCACAATTCGACACCACCAATCTTGGTGGCGCCTAAAGAGAAGGAACCCCCCTGCTATACATTGCAGCCACGCCTCAAGTGGTCACCGGCCCGGTAGTCGAGAGGAGGAAGAAGGAAAGCTCCATGGAGTACAGAGGCCAGATATTTCATCACAAGTACTGTCGCTCAAAACAGCGGTACCCCCAATACCAAGTTGGCGATGGAGTATTTATGACAGCAAGAAAATTGCGACACTATTTTTCAAGCACCCGATAATAGTAGTCAATGAAGCTCCTCTGTCAAATATACTAAACAACCCAGAAGCTACGGGTCGTGTCTCCCTTTGGGGAATAGAGCTTTCCCCTCGGGACATCACGTAGAAAAGCAATAAAGTCACAAATCCTACCAGATTTCATCGCAGAGTGGATGGAGTTACAAAACACAGGGCCTCCAGATTTATCGAGAACCTGGACTATGAACTTTGATGGGTCCAAAAGGTTAGAAGGCGCTGGAGCAGGCGTGATACTAGTATCACCTGAAGGCGACAAATTGAAGTATGTCTTACGGATGATGTTCCCAAACGCGTCTAACAATGAAGCAGAATATGAGGCTCTCATACACGGGATGAAGATGGCGAAAGCTGCGGTGCAACCCGACTGAAAATCTTTGGCGACTCAGGCACAGCAGGTTATGAATCAATGTGATGCGTCAACGAGAGTATGATAGCATACAAGGAGATGTATAATGAGCTAGAAAAGCTGTTTGATGGATGCGAGGTAAACCACATCAGCAGGTTGAGCAATGATGAAGCCGATGTTCTGCAAACATCGGGTCGCAATGTCTCGCTATCCCTCCAGGCGTGTTTTGGGAAGAAATAAGCGAGAGATCAACGAAGCCAATGAAAACAAAGAAGAAGGAGAAGGAAGAAAAACCTTCGAGTGTCACCAAAGAATCATTGGAAGAAAAGAAGAGGAGCAGGAGGTAGTCATGATGGTGCAAATTCCATGGATGCAGGCGTACATATCATACATCTTAAGGAAAACAATACCCGACGATCCAGTTGAAGCAAGGCGAGTAATCAGATGATCTAAAGCTTTTACTGTGATAAAAGGGGAGTTGTACAAGGTGTATGTGTGTCACACCCGAAGAAGGAAGGATCATCCTGAAAGATGTACACGAAGGAATATGTGGGCATCACGCAAGCAGTCGAGCTATCGCGGCTAAAGTCTTCAGGGCAGGATTTTATTGGTTAACAGCAATTGAGGACGCGAAGGAAATAGTGCGAACTTGCGACGCGTGCCAGAGATTCGCCGCAAAACCTCACTCTCCAGCAGAACTGATGCCAATCCCATTGTCTTGGCCCTTTGCTCAATGGGGTCTCGATATGGTGGGAAAGTTACACAAAGCTTCGCCAGGAGGATATGAGTATATGCTCGTTGCTGTCGACAAACTTACCAAGTGGATAGAAGCAAAGCCAATAAATTCACCGGACGGCGTGTCGGCAATCAAGTTCGTGAAGAGCATTGTTTTTCGATTTGGGGTCCCTCATAGCATCGTCACAGACAATGGCAGTAATTTCACATCCAAGGAGTTCAAAACGTATTGCAGAAGTGGGCATTAAATTGAGTTTCGCGTCTGTTGCACATCCATAGACCAACGGTCAAGTCGAGAAAGCCAATGGCATCATCTCTGCAATGGTATCAAGAAGCGCCGTTAGGACCATTGGAAAAGCTCGGCATACTTGGCCGAGGAGTTGCCAAGCGTGTTGTGGAGCATCCGAACAACACCAAATACAGCGACACAGGAGACGCCATTTTTCCTGGTCCATGGAGCTGAAGTAGTACTGCCGATAAAAATAGATCACGATTCTCCAAGAGTTACAGAATATAATGAAGAAACTTCCAGAAGAGCTCTAGAGGATGATGTCGACGCACTTGATGAAGCTCGAGATGAAGTATTGTCACGAGTCGCCAAATACCAACAGGACCTGAAAAACTACCACAGTCGACGATTGCGACCAAGATCTTTTCAAGTTGGGGACTTGGTTTTACGACTCAATCAAAAAAGCCATGAAAAACTCGAGTCACCGTGGCTTGGACCTTACATTATCACAGAAGTAATTGAAGGAGGAGCATACAGAATCAAGGACAAGAAGACGGGGATTGCTGAGCCAAATCCTTGGAACGTGGCGCAGCTCAGGCGCTTTTTCGCTTAGACGCCAAAAAATAGTTTCCTTTGTAAACATACAATGTACTGAAACGCCCGCGAGTTTTCAGACGCACTCTTTTCCTTTTTCGGGGCACCGAGTGGGGCCGGGAAAGGTTTTTAATGAGGCGGGCTCGCGGTGCTGCAATATAATAAAGATAGTGGAATTATATATCTTTTCGACAGGCTCGGGGGCTTCCCCAGAAGATACAATATATATATACACAATGCCGACAAATACAACCTGCAAAATATCTCGCCTTGGTATAAAGTACCTCGCCAAAATAAAAAGGTGTCGCCAAATAGCGATCAACATAAAGGTTGGGGGTTCGCGTCCGCAAAAATAGTGCACAAATATAATTTATCTTGCCTTGGGACAACCTCGCATTATAAAAAGAAAACATCACCATCAAAACGCCCGGGAGCTTGGCATTGAAAAACAAAAATATAGTGACCTTACAATATATATTATGTTTACTACATACAAGACACAATCTTTGGAGCAACAAAACTTCAATGGTTGCCAAGTATATTATCTATCGTCAACTGTTCATTATTTATGGCGCGAGTGCTATGTTCAGCATAGCTGCCCTTCACGAAGAATTTGGTGTCCATCCGAAGAAGTTCATCCATCATATCTTCGGCAACAGGGGTCACAATGTCGTCATATTTGCTGAAGTTCTTCCTCCTCTTCGCCATCTTGGCCAGGCACTTTGGAACAACCTGACCCACATCTAACTTCGGGTAGCAGATTTTTATCATGATCATAGCAAACCTTGCGCCAACAGCTAATTGGGCCCACACAAAGCCGTGGATTCGAGGAGCATCCCAAAATTTGTCCATTAAAGCAGGAAGAGTCTCTGGCATCTTATTACGAGGAAACATGGTGCCATAGACCAGAGACAAGGTCCTTGTACAAAAGTCGAGATAATCGCGAACCTGAAGCGCGCGATCCTGAAACCTGACGATCTGGCGAGTCCGTTCAGGCGTGCCCCAAAAATTTGAACCATGATCACGCGCAAGCCTGAGAAGTGCATTGGATCGAGCTTCGACACGTTCATCTTCGGTAGTAGCATCCAAGAAGGAACCTATTTTTGAAAGAATTAGCAAGCAACGACGAGACAAAGCAAAAAAGAAAAATAAAGCATGACAAAGTTAATGAAGCACACCTGCCATATCCAAGCTAGCATCCGTCAGCAGCTGAAGCATAAATTTCTCTCGAGATGAAGCCGCAGCAGCCTCAAAGAACCGCGGTATCCTTTTCAGCTATGGCATCTTGAGCCTGTTGGAGCGCAACTTTTTCCTCTCGGAGGATTTTCGAGATTGTTCCATGAGCATAAGTGACTGCCTCTTCGTGGATTGGAGTTGCTGGCGAAGTTCTTCCAAATCTTGTGCTGAGTCTTTACTCGAAGAATCCTCAATAAATTCGACAGACATGCGTTTTCTTCAAACGAGATGAAGGAAAAACCTCGGAAGGACCAGGAGTTGCAGTATAGTTGTCAAAAATCAACTGAAAACAAAATTTTCGACATCAATCATTAAGCAAAGATAGATTTCCATTCATTCTGAAAGTATGTACATGTCTATTACAAAAGAAGGACCTATAGACAACTACTGAAGCAGCCACCGCAAAGAACACTATGGCGACAGTGCCAAAAGAGGGGAAAAACTAAAAGACAAAAGCAAAGTGGTCTACTTGACCTCCGGCTTTGAAGAACTCGGAGCGGGCGCTGGCTTATATCCAAGGGTGGCAAGGATCTTCTTCGAGTTGGGTTTCGCCGCTTTAATCAGCGACTGCCATTTCTTCGTCTCGATATCCTCTGCGTCGCCAACCCTTGCCCAGTCGACGTTTTGTTGGCTATTAGCAACCAAGGCAATTGTACCTTCGACTCCAACTTTTAACCCTTCTTGGCGAAGTTGGAGTCCAAGGTCTTCTTGAGAAGTGAAGCACTTGGCGAGATCAATAAAAATTGCGGGTTCCTCCTTCTTCTTGAAAAAATAGGGGAAAAGCCGCGATGTGCCAATCTCAGCAAGGCCGTCACGAGCTTCAGTACCATGGATTGCAAGGAGAGAAAGCGCGTCAAGGAGCTGGTCACCTTCAGGATTCTCCAGCTCATACTCTTGGTGTGTTCTCACTGCTTAAAGCATAAAAAAGAGTTACTCAAAGAAAATAAGGGACCAAAACATGACGCAAGAAAGCAGCAAGGGTGTGGACACTTACTAACAAAACGTCGACTCTGCGACTCTAGTCGACTAAGGATTTCTTCTTCACGAGCAGAATGCTGAGCTACATTTTCACTCAGAGCATTTTTTGCGTCGTCGAGTCTCTTTTGAAGATCCTCGACGGTAGCAGCATCCGCTTCAGCTTTCATGCGTGTCGTTTCGCTTTGCTCTAGCTCAGCAGCAAGATTGTCAGCACGTTTGTTGGCTTCCGCAAGTTTTTCTGCCAGCATAAAACAGGCGAGTAAAGTATTGCAGCAAAAAATAGTGACAAAATATATTCGATAAGGGAAAGAAAGGGTACCTTCAAGTTTGGCGGCATATTCGCGGTACCCGATAAATTGGGTACCGAAACGGATAAGCTCCTTCATGAAAGGCTAAAGAAAGATCATAAAAAAGAGGATCAATATAAGAAGTGAAAAAGTTCGACATCATGAAGAAACAGGGAAGTTCAGAAAAATGAAGCCAATACAGGACAAAGAAGATAACTTACTTCTTCCATTAAAGGAGTCGAGAAACAACCAGCTAATATGGTTGGTTCCTTGGTTGATTCCACCCTGGCTCTCTTCGGGAAGGAGCCTGTGGCTCACACTGGCCTTGGATGTTCCGGGTTTTGTTGAGGAGGTGAAGTTTCGTCGCCATCAGGACGAGCTTCTGAGACAACTAAAGTACGAGACGTGCTCGTTCGAGCAGTCTCGTCAATGGGTGCATCCTCCTCTTCATCGCCACTACAACAAATACAGCGACAGGATAAAAAGCAATTTCAAAAAATATCGACAAGGAGACAAATATAATGCATTAAAAACTTACGAGCTAATGAGAGCAGCTTCGTACAGGTCCAAAGCTTCCTTCTTAGCATCAGACACAGCTTCTTCGGCACGGACAGCACCGGCTTTGGAGGTACCGGTGTCAACAGCCTCGTCTCTTTTCCTTTTGCTCCTGGGAGAAGCAGCTGAAGGAGGCGAGCGTGTCGAAGATGTTGCCTCGGCCTCGGCGTCCTTTTCAGAGGATGCCGCAGCTTTTCGAGAACCTGCGGCCTCACTCTCAGGGCGAGACGTACCCTGGTTGGCATCAGTGACAACGGCCCTTTCTTCAACTTCTCCACCTTCGGGAAGGGGAGGAAGAGGTGACGCAGTTGCGTGGTTCTATTCAAAGACAGGAAAAATATCGGCATGAAGTGTTTGAAGGTAAAAGATAGAAGGAAAATAAAGACGTGAACAAAAATATTACCTGCGGGAGTGCGTTGGTGGCGCTATATGGCGTCACACCGCAAGATGTCGGGACGCTGTCTTTCTTGTTCAGCGACGAGATCTTCGGACAAGTTTCGCCAAGTCATTGACGGACAAGTCAACCGACAAGCGATCCATGTCTTTATCGCCAGCGTACATCCAAAGGGGGTTTTTGCGAGATTGAAGAGGCTGCACCCTAATCCTAAGGAAATACGCCGTGATCTGGATACCCGACAATTCTTGTCCACGAGTATTCTGGAGCTCATGGATGCGAGTCATCAGGGCCTCGTCGCGCTTTTTCTCGCGCTAGCCTCTCGCATCCCAAGATCGCATGAAATTTTCTCGCACCGTCAAAAGGAGGAATGTTGTCTTCAACAGAGCCGTGGTTTTCCTCGCGGATGTATAACCATTTCTTGCGCCACCCTTGAACTAAATCAGGGAATTTGACGTCAAATATTCGACGTCAGGGCGCAGATTACAACGCCGCCTATGTTGTAGGCGACGCTGGAAGAGCCATTACGGCGACAGAAGAAGATACGTTTCCATAGGGACCAATTGGGCTGGACCCCAAGGAAAGATTCACATAATGTGATAAAAATAGAAATGTGGAGGATGGAACTGGGGTAAGATGGTGAAGTTGCAGTCCATACATGAACAACAACCCACGAAGGAAATCATGGATGGGAGTGGAAAGACCACGGATGAGGTGGTCGACGAAACTAACCCGATATTGCATCGACGGGGCTGGGTAGCTTTCTTCCTTAGGGAAGCGCAGTGCGTCTTGCTTCCCGCTGATGCCAAGCTTCTTCAGCAAGTTGACATCTTGCTGGGAGATCTTGGATCTCTCCCACTCCAAGTTCCCCAGATCTTCGGTGGTCATCTTTGCTTTAGGAGCACTGTGCTTGGTGAGTTTGCGCGGTGGCATCAACAAGAGTGGAGGCGAAGAGCGCACGAGCGGTGGAGCACAAGGAACTCTAGGGCGCAATGGAGAGCTTTTGCAGAGGAAGAGCAGATGGGCGGCGCGAGCGAAAGTGACAGAGGAAGAAGACGATGGACTTAAATAGAGGTGCGGTGAATCGACGCAACCGTTGGATGGAAATATTATGGAGCAGATGGAGTACACGTGGACAAAGCGTAAAAATGGATTTTCACTGAGAAAAGAAGAGACAGGCGGCACAGTGCGTGCGCCGGAAAAAGTGGAGGACGTGTGTCCCCCACTTGCACGACGTGTCCATCAGATAAGGAATCTGGACCAACGAGGCAGCGAGAGAAGCAGTTTCCGCATGTTCCCAATACAGTAATCATGGCTATCATCAGCAATGATGTCACTTTGGCCAAAAGAAAAAACTCGACTATGAAGCCTAGTGAGAATATCGACAACATAAGATTATTTCGAGAGCCTTTGATCAAATACAAGTTTTTGCCCAAATGCTCGGGGGCTACTTTGGAAAAAGAGAAAATTTCGAGTATGACAAAATAGAAATGGCGAGAGCCTATGACCAAATGCAAGCATTTGTTCATAGCCTCGGGGTTACTCCCATCGGGAGCGCTGGTCGCGCACCCGATAGATATGAAAAGCTCGGGAAGGATTACCAATATAGCGAGGATATTAATCGTGGAGCCTACAACCAAGCACAAGTCCTTGGCTGTAGCGGGGGCTACTCCCATCGGGAACGCTGTTCGCGTGCCCGATAAATTTAGACCAAAAGAAAGAAAAAGTGAGTATATTTCGAGTTATACAGATAACTCTACATATACTCCCATCGGGAAGACAAAATAAGTCATCAAATATGACTCAATAAAATGTGCTATTCCAACAGCCAAAAAGCACTCGACAATATATTCTCAGAGCGCTAGAAGTCGCGAATAAATCTCTGAATACCGCAAAACTTTGCGAAGGTAAGACCCCGATCCGTTCGAGCGGCGTGCACCGTCTCCGACGGCGGATTGCTGCTTTTTTCCGTACCAACAGATACGAAGAAAAATCCTAACGGACGCGTTAGGTACCCGATAAAATATGACTGGGACTCGATGTAATGGTAAGACCTTAAGCGGCACCCGTCGAAGTTTACACCGTATCCCGAGATCATGTCCAGGGACGTGATCTTGAAGTAGGTTTTTGCGGATTGCCACTAGAGCAGTTAACTAGTACCTGATCCGTCAGATGAACTAGCCCCAACTACCATTATCCCTGTACACAATAATATTTGCATATCGAAAAGTTATGCATTAAATTCGACAAGATTATTGAATGATTAAAGTTGGAGATTTTCCCTGATTCTTCGATTCAAGAAAAATCTCGGGGGCTACTGACATAGGCCCCAATGGGCCTGCCGAAGGTGGTACCCGGGGTTTATTGAAGGCCCAGGACTCGAAGAATAAGAAGATTCGAAAGCCCATTTAGTGTTAAGGAAAGATAGATTGTATTAGGAAATATAGAGACTTGTAATCTTACGGGATGGGTACGAAGACCTCCCGAACTCCGTAACTTGTGTATTACGAAAACCCTCGGCTCCACCTCCTATATAAAGGGGAGTCGAGGGACAAAGAAAGGATCGAAATTATTGTCAATAGAACCCTAGTTTTTACAATCAGCGAGTACTTTTCGGCTGAAACCTTCGAGATCTACTTGCCCTCTACTTCCAGCAAAACCCTAGTCTACAATCTGTAGGCATTGACAAATTAATCCTTTGTCCCGTGGTCTGGCGAAGAAAGCGAGCCAGGATGCGGGGAGGAGGAGCCCAGGGTTGTATGACGGCGGTTGCCTACAAGTTGCCATGGCCGACGGCTGAAGTCGCGCCGTGGTTGCCGGTGTACCATGGCCGACGATTTTGGTCCCTCCGTGGTGCATGTCAAAACTTTTTTTTCTCGTTTTTGAGGCCACCTAGCCCGACGAAAGCGGCCAAAACGTGGCGTATGGTGGCCCGGGACGTGGTGCATCTCGAAATCTCGGGTTCGCCGGCCGAGTCAACGCAAACCGCACCGCCGAGGGATGTAGGGCCCGATGGCAGCCTCTCGGCATTGTTTTTTTTCTAGATCGCGCCATCTCATTCAACGTTCTCCGATCGAGCCGTTTACGATGCAGGATCATGGGTCCCGCATGTCATCCTCTATGAACCAAAATTCTTTCTATTCTTGGATTTTTTTGACCCCCTGATTTCTGGCTACTTCCTTTTTCTTTTGATCCCTTGCCGCCTTGGAAACGTTGAGACCGCTGCTGCTAAATGGGACCCGCATGTCATCCTCTATGTGCAATCAACTTTCTTTTCTTGGAGTTTTTTTTGCACCTCAAATTTGGTCACTTGCCTTTTTTCTTTCGATCCCCTCCGCCTCGGTGATACCGCTGCTGCTAACTGGACCCGCATGTCATCCTCTATGTACTATAAAACTTTCTTTTCTTAATTATTTTTGGCACCTCATATTTGGTCACTTACCTTTTTCTTTCGATCCCCTGCCGCCTCTCAAACGGTGATACCGCTTGCTAAATGGGACCCGCATGTCATCCTCTATGTACTATAAAACTTTCTTTTCTTGGATTTTTTTGGCACCTCATATTTCGTCACTTGACTTTTTCTCGATCACCTCGCTGCCTCTCAAACAGTTGATACCGCTGCCGCTAAATGGGACCCGCATGTCATCCTCTATGTACTATAAAACTTTCTTTTCTTGGATTTTTTTGGCACCTCATATTTGGTCACTTGACTTTTTCTTTCGATCACCTGCTGCCTCTCAAACGGTGATACCGCTGCTGCTAAATGGGACCCGCATGTCATCCTATATGTACTATAAAACTTTCTTTTCTTGGATTTTTTTGCACCTCATATTTGGTCACTTGACTTTTTCTTCGATCCCCTGCTGCCTCTCAAACGTTGATACCGCTGCTGCTAAATGGGACCCGCATGTCATCCACTATGTACTTAAAACTTTCTTTTCTTGGATTTTTTTGGCACCTCATATTTGGTAACTTGACTTTTTCTTTCGATCCCCTGCTGCCTCTCAAACAGTGATACCGCTGCTGCTAAATGGGACCCGCATGTCATCCTCTATGTACTATAAAACTTTCATTTTTGGATTATTTTTGGCACCTCATATTTGGTCACTTGACATTTTCTTTCGATCCCCTGCCGCCTCTCAAACGGTGAGACCGCTGCGCCTAAATGGGACCCGCATGTCATCCTCTATGAGCAATCAACTTTCTTTTCTTGGAGTTTTTTTTGGCACCTCATATTTGGTAACTTGACTTTTTCTTTCGATCTCATGCCACGTTTGAAACGTTGAGGTACCTGCTGGCTCATGGACCCGCATGTCATCCTCTGTGTGCTATAAAAGTTTCCTTTGTTGGATTTTTTCACCCTCCGATTTTTGCCTTGCCTTTTTCTTTTGATCCCCTGCTCCCTTTGAAACGTTGAGTAAGCTGTTGGTTCAAGGGACCCGCATGTCATCCTCTATGTCCATCAACTTTCTTTTCTTTGATTTTTTTCACCCCCTAATTACTAGCTACTTTCTTTTTCTTTTGATCTCAAGCCGCATTACAAACATTGAGACCGCTGCCGCAAAATGGGACCCACATGTCATCCTCTATGTACAATAAATCTTGGATTATTTTTGGCTCCTGATATTTGGTCACTTGCCTTTTTCTTTCGATCTCATGCCGCCTTTGAAACGTTGAGTAAGCTGTTGGCTCATGGGTCCCGCATGTCATCCTCTACGAACAATAAAAGTTTCCTTTCTTGGAGTTATTTTTTACCCCTAATTTCTGGCTATTTGCCTTTTCTTTTGATCCCCTGCCCCCGTTGAAACGATGAGGACGCTGTTGGCAGGTCGGTCCCACATGTCATCCTCTATGAACAATAAAAGTTTCCTTTGGTGGATTTATTTTTGACCCCTAATTAATTTCTGGCTATTTCCTTTATTTTTCTTTTGATCCCCTGCCGCCTTGGAATTGTTGAGAATGCTGCTGCCTCATTTTTCTTTTGGTCCTGTGCCGCCTTGGAAACGTTGAGACCGCTGCTACAAAATGGGACCCGCATGTCATCCTCTATGTACAATAAAGTTTCTTTTCTTGGATTATTTTTGGCTCCTGATATTATGTCACTTGCCTTTTTCTTTCGATCTCATGCCGACTTTGAAACGTTGAGGATGCTGCTGCCTCATGGGTCCCGCATGTCATCCTCTCAGAACGATAAATGTTTTCTTTTCTTGTATTTTTTTACCAACTGATTTTTGGCTTTTTTTATTTTCGATCCCCGCCGCCTTTGAAACGTTGACTCCGCTGCTGGCTCATGGGTCCCCGATGTCAGCCTCCCGTACAAGAAACATGTGATATTTTATTTTGCAGACAATAAACGTTGTATTTCGCTCTGAGCTATTGCAAACGGATAAATTAAATCTTTATATCTACATAAACAAACTTATATGTTGAATCTCCTTGTTTTTTGTTTTTGCGAAGCATAGGACTTTCCTGTTTTTTTTTTTTGAGAAAAATCCGACCTTTCCTGTTTTGGAGTGGGCTGAAATTGTACGAGTCAAAAGGCCCAGCAGTATAGTTCGAAGGCCCAGATGTCCAGATACAGCCCAATTAAAATCTTTCTTTTCTTGGATTTTTTTCACACCCTGATTTCTGGCTACTTCATTTTTCTTTCGGTCCTTGGAAGCGTTGAGACCGCTGCTACAAAATGGGACCCGCATGTCATCCTCTATGTACAATAAAGTTTCTTTTCTTGGATTATTTTTGGCTCCTGATATTATGTCACTTGACTTTTTCTTTCAATCTCATGCCGACTTTGAAACGTTGAGGAAGCTGCTGGCTCATGGGTCCCGCATGTCATCCTCTATGAACAATAAAAGTTTTCTTTGTTGGATTTATTTTTTTCCCCTAATTTCTGGCTATTTGTCTTTTTCTTTTGATCCCCTGCCCCCTTTGAAACGATGACGACGCAGCTGGCAAGTCGGTCCCACATGTCATCCTCTATGAACAATAAAAGTTTCCTTTGATGGATTTATTTTTTACCCTAATTAATTTCTGGCTATTTCCTTTTTTATTTTGATCCCCTGCCGCCTTGAAATAGTTGAGGATGCTGCTGCCTCATGGGTCCCGCATGTCATCCTCTCAGAAAGGTAAATGTTTCTTTTCTTGAATTTGTTTACCAACTGATTTTTGGCTTATTTTTTCTTTCGATCTCCTGCCACCTTTAAAACGTTGACGACGCTGCTGGCTCATGGGTCCCCAATGTCAGCCTCCCCATACTGCAAATCCTCTTTCTGCAAAGGTTGTATTTCTAGATAGATAAGGTGGATTCGAATCTGCCATGGTTCAGGCAGCTCAGGTAAGCCTTCTTGCACTAATTAATGGAAGTAGTGTATCGCAAGGTCAAGACATGTGGCTCGGTGTAATGAATCTATATGAATCATGTTGTGGGTTCAATCTGATAGTTCTCTAACAGGTCAGCCAAAATAGAAATTAAGTTTTTTTCTAAAAGGGAAATGCAAATTAAGATGAACACAAACATTAGTTATCATAATAGCTGATCATACATACATACTTGCTAAGAGCAAAAGCTTGCCAGAGTTTTACCACCCATACAATTAATTAGCAGTTCAGATAAGATAACCTTATATAAGTATAACTACAAATGCATTTGCTAAGGGCTCATGGGACAACAGAACTAGACAACCGCGAACTTTATGACCAGCATGTCACAGCGGCATCGAAAGATCTTGACCTTCAACTTTGATCCAATGCGAAGTTTGGCACCGTCAATGAACTTTTTCCACCTGGAAGTAACAGCCAAGCGGCCATCTGTGGGACTGACAGAGTACCGTCCCTCCACGGTGAGACCTTCACTCTCCATGACGAGGGATATCTTGCCCCTTCGGCCAGCATTGAGATCCTTGGAGATACTTTTAGGCAATTTCTGATTCAAAGCAAGAGATACCACCAAAAATTAGTCAATGGCACCAATGCACTGAACCATGTGAGACTTTGAGCAGAGAAGACATCAAGATAAGAGCAGTTATGCTGTCATATACTCACGAACATAGCCTTCAGATGCGTCCTGGTCACCACACGGGTGGCCACAGCAATGAGCTGAGACCTCGGTGATCTGGCTGGGGCAGGTGCATGAGCCTGGGCTGGTACACGAGCTGGTGCTGATGCAGGAGACTGCTGGGCAGGTGCAGTAAACGGTGCCTCTAGAGGAACCGGTGCTGATGCAGGAGACTGTTGGGCAGGTGCAGTAAACGGTGCAGCTAGAGGAACCAGTGCTGATGCAGGAGCCTGCTGGGCATGTGTAGTATATGGGGCCTCTACAGGAACCAATGCTGATGTAGGGGACTGCTGGGTAGATGCAGTAAACGGAGCTGGTACAGGAACCGGTGCTGATGCAGGAGAGTGGGAAGCCGGTGCCGGTGCTGGTGTGGTTGCCCTTTGTGACATCCGCTCCTGTTCCGTCAGGGGATCTGCAGCTTTGATCATGTTAAACCCAGCAAGCTAGAACAGAGGGAATGGTTTAGAACAACTGCTCAGAATGCAGTTATCAAAAGATATGAGTAGAAAAAAGTTACATATTATATATTTGGAAGTGTCTCCAACTCTGTAAGCAGTTACGTATATCTGCCCGTTTGAGTTTCTGATCCTCAGCTCGTCGCCCTTCTTCAGACCGTAGTCAAAAGCAAACTTTCTCCAATCATGTCCATACAAATATGTGATGGCCTGCGTCTTGTAGACATACACCTCATAGACCGTGTAGGTGTTCATCAATTTGCCATTGCCATGCATAGTGAAAGATCCTTCATGCGGACACATCTGGTTAATCATTGGACGAAGTTCACAAGGTACAGTCTGCATGTGAAAATTGATACAAATGTAAGAAGCAGGAAGACTAAAAACAAGACTTTACTATATGCCAATTCATGCTAAACCACTGAGAATACATACCTGTAACTCTGTGAAGGAGCTACTAGAAAGGTAGATAGAGCCATAGGAGGTGTTATATGCGGGGTATGTACATGGGCCCGCCATATTCCCGCAAGCTCGGCATCGGGATGGTGAAGGAAACATGGGAGGTACTACTGGTGCGTAGCGCTGAACGTAAGTGGAAGAATTAGGTTGTGTAAAGTGCATAGTTCAGAGCAATGCAAATGTTGACAAGCAAGTGCATAACACTATGTTACAAACTGAACAGTGAAAAATTAGTGTATGATGAATATAAGCATGCTAATTTGGTGTTTCCGAATTCCAAAAAGCATTAGACAGAGCCGTGATAATATCAGACATAAATCATGGCATGTATATGTGGCTTAAGAAAATATACCCGAACCCTTGGATGGTTACGGCCCGGCTGATCCTTGGACTTGAGCTTATATAAGCATCCAGAAGGTGGGGCTGACAGTAACTTGGTGGCAGCCTCTGCAGATGCCTCATCAGCAGCAGTTGCAATCCTTTTGACCAATGAAGGCTTAGCAGTTTCAGTCTGCATATAAAAATTGAAGAGCAACAGACATCAGCAGTGATATATAAAATGAATCTATGAGACACTGATGCATATAGTGCTGGATGTAAGTGGAAGAATAGGTGTGTGTGTTTCTGAACTATTGGTAAGCATTAGACAAAGCCGGCAATAAACAGACAAAAATCAAATCATGTATGAGGATTAAGAAAATATACCTGCTTACTGAAAAGGGTACCACCCAGCTGGCCCGTGGCCTTGTGCTTGAGGAGGTTTTCAGAAGATGGTGGCAGCACCATCGTCTTCACAGCAGCCTCATCAGGATCATTTTTTATCCATTTGAGTAGAGGAACAGAAGTTTCATCCTGCATATGAATAGCAACAGAACTCATCATTGATATTTAATAAATCTATGAGATAGACTGATGCAAATAGTGCGGGGTGTAAGTGGAAGAATAGGGTTGTGCATAGAGAACAGTTGACAACAATGCAAATGATTACAAAAGAAGCCAATGGAAATCAACAGTTTATATACTGGATGAGACAGACTGAAAAGTGAAAAATTAGTGTATGATGATTGTAAGCAAACGCAGTGTTTCTGAACTTTTGGTAAGCATTAGACAAAGCCAACAGTAATTAAACAGATAATAATGAAATCATGTATGTGGATTAAGAAAATATACCAGATTCATTAAAAGGTCACCACCCAGCTGGCCCATGGCCTCGTGCTTGTAGAGGTTTTCGGAAGATGGTGCCGGCACCATCGTCCTCACAGCAGCCTCATTAGCCCCATTTTGCATCCACTTGAGTAAAGGCGCAGCAGTTTCAGCCTGCATAAGAATGGGAACAGATCTCAGCAGTGATATTGAATGACTCTGAGACAGACTGATGCATATAGTGCTAGATGTAAGTGGAAGGGTATGGCCGTGTATGGACAACAGTTCACAACAATGCAAGGGTGTGTTCGGTTCTGAAACAGCGTGGAATGGAATGGAATGGTTCCATTTCAGAGGAATGGAATGGTTACATTTTTGTTCGGTTGGGAAAAATGGAGAGCAGAAGAGATCGAGGTTAAACTAACCAATTGTCTCAAAATTGTAATTAACAATTGCAAATGACATTTTAATCTCAAAGTCGTAATTAACAGCGCCTAATGGTGCTCTTTTAATCTAAAAATCGAAATTAACATCATTTTATGTTGGGTTAGGGGAACTGGAGTAGATGAACATTACTGTATGATGATTGTAAGCAAACGAATTTGGTGTTTCTAAACTTTTGGCTTCGAGATCTTATGGGTTTCAACTCTAGCCTACCCCAACTTGTTTGGGACTGAAAGGCTTGGTTGTTGTTGTTGTTGTTGTAAACTTTTGGCAAGCATAGAAAAAACCGACAATAAACAGAGAAAAATCAAGGCATGTTTTGTGGATTAAGAAAATATACCATATTCATTAAAAGATCACCACCCAGCTGGTGCGTGGCCTTGTGCTTGTAGAGGCATTTAGAAGATGGGGGCGGCATCAACATACTGGCAGCCTGATCAGCCGCAGTTTTGATCTTCCTTTTGAGTAAAGGCCCTAAAGTTTCAGTCTGCATATGAATAGCAAAACAAAAGGCAGACCTCAGCAGTGATATTGAATTACTGTATGAGATAGACTGATGCATATAGTGGATGCTCTTAGCCTTTTGCAGCGTGAACACTAGCTATGGACAGACAAAAAACTAGTTAACTCAGCTTTGTCTAGATATGAATGTACTACCACCATCCAAAAGCTTAAGCCTTATTTATTTTTGAGAAATCAAAACAAGCAAAGTTTGACCAAAATTTTAGAACATTCTATCAACAAATATAATACTGTGTAGATACCGTAGGAAAATATATTTTATTATCTATTTAATGATATTAATTTTGTATTTTGCATGTTACTGATTTTTGGTAAAAGCTTAGTCAAACATGGTATAGTTTGACTTTCTAAAAATAATATAAGCCCAAAGCTTTGGGATGGAGGCAGTAGTATCTAGAGCTAAAACACATCTAGATACATCCGTATCTACAGATAGTTGAGTCAATTAATTTGGATCTGAGGGAGTATCAGATTCAGACTACATCATGGTAAGTTGGTTAAAAAAATTACCCCTGGGCGGTCCCTGCCCAGCTCGGCAGTGGCATTTCGCTTCTTGTGCTGCAGATCGGGCCATGCTCCTGCAGCAGGTGGGGCGCTATTCTCGTTCCCCATAGCCTCAGCACGGAACCTGGAGGTACCAACCTGATACAGAGAATATAGAGCATGGTGTCACAGAGGCTTTACGCACAAACAGCTGAAGACATGTGCTACTTTAAGCATATTCCAGAACAGGAACAGATTGAGGATGCAGAGACCAGAGAGACACTTAAAAGGTAAAGAGTGGATAAGCAAACGGAGTACCTGCTTCGCGGGGCTGGGGACGCAGCTCAGGCTCAGCCAACTGCCCACATGCGTGGTGGCCTTACGCTCCATTGCCCCCACCGCCGAGGTCTTACCTTTCCTGTACAAGCTGACAAAAGATACAGTGAGGATCAGCAGAAACTACAAAGGTTGCAAATGTCGACAAATAAAGGAAGAACACCCCAATCCAAGCAAAGGTAGCCCCCGCCCCCCACCCCCATCAATCACTCCCAGCTCGAGGGTGACCAGAAAGACACCCCTTTGCCCAGAATAGGAAAGAGATGCGCAAGATATCGAGGAGAGGAAAAAAGAACCGATCTCGAGAAAGGAGAGAACATTACTAGTCCTACCTAATCCGCTTGGGCTAGATGCAGCTTGCCCCTCCAAGCTGGATGCCTGGACGGTGGAGGCGAAAGGAGGGGATCGAGCTAGCGGCTTGCATCCGTCGGCAATCGGCACTCGATCGGGAGAGAAGGGGTGCTACATAAAGGGGAGGGGTAACATATTTTATTACACAGTGAACTTACTGATGTGACTAGTCATTACATGTCTCACTGAAACTAGGGCCCATAGTGTGGCACCCCAAATTTACTTGAAGCTGCCCGGCGGGACGCATTGGCGCGTCAAGAAACCCCCGAATTGTAGCGGGGAAATGAAACATTTCACAAAAATTCGAAATTCAAGCACACCGCCACGCGCCAAGCACGCGGCTGTTCCTTCCTCTTCCTCGGTTCCTCCTCCCCTATCCGAAAAAACCCCAAATCCCAAGCTCAAACCAAAAAAAAAACAAAAAACAAATCCCCTGGCCGCCATGCATGTCCTCGTTAACCCGCTGGAGATCGTTCCCGGACGATGCGGACCACCCGCCCTGAGATCCAGAATTCCGTCCACCTCGAGGCACTGCGTGCTGTCTCGCAGCAGCGGCTTGAGGGCGCTGAAGAGGAAGTTCCGCCGGAAAGTGCTCATGGCAACCGTGCAAGCTCACCGGCGTGCTGTATCCCGAGAGGAACTGGTCAAAGCTTTGCTATTCGCCACACAAAAAAAAATTGCGGGCCAAGATCTGGTCAAAGCTTCGTCGATGGCTTGCCGCGAGAGGCTTGGAGTCCAGAGTCAATAAACTAGCTGCTCGAGGACTTGGGCGGTTTACACGGATTCATATTAACTGACTCAAGTTTGTTAGTCTAGTTAACAAATGCATCTAGATACATCCATATCTAGACAGAATTGAGTCAATTAATATGAATCAGAGGGGAGTACCTGAAAGTGTTTCATGCTACCAACTAATGCGCTGGCAGGAATCGCTGTAGAAGTAATTGTGCTACTACTTGTACGATGAACTGATTGTGTGGGTGTCGAATTTTGCAACGCGATCATCCACTGAATGCTTAATCTAGCGCCAAAGGCGTACAAATCATAACATACTACAGCACCAGAACATAAGAGTACGAATCATAAAGTAGCTCAACATTTTGCATCAGGGCTGGGTGGTCCTGAGACTACCGGGACGCCCCTGATGATCTCCGGGTGTGCATCCTCTTCAACGCAAAGCTGTGTACTCGGTCCACGGCCTCCTTCTGTAGGCTGGATAATCTCAGGTGCAGGACCTTCGTCTATGAGAGGCTCGTCATCAGTACCATCCACAGGTGCATCAGGGCTGGGTGGTCTTGAGACTACCCGGACGCCCGTGATGATCTCCGGGCGTGCATCCACTTCAACGCAAAGCTGTGTACTCGGTCCACGGCCTCCTTCTGTAGGCTGGATAATCTCAGGTGCAGGACCTTCGTCTATGAAAGGCTCGTCATCAGTACCATCCACAGGTGCATCAAACTGAGATTCATCTTCAAATCTCCCATCAAACTGAGAGACCTCTTTAACTCTATGCTTCTGCAATTAGTACATCAACCGATTAGACAAACATCTAAGGGATGCAACCTGAACAAATGCCGTTTTACATATTTACCTTCTCATCTGGCACAGCACATGTCCCAGAGCTGAAACCCGTTTCCTGAAGCAAGCGCTTTTTCTCTCCTTCCCGTCCATCCATCTGCAACAAGTTAAATTTGAGTACAGAACCTTGCACAGCAATGCAAACTATTGATTGAAACAGCGGCAGCATCAATATAAATAATTAACTACATATGCCAGCACACATACAGTGTGAGCAAGATCTGCTTCTCCTGCTAAAGGATCATTATATGGTTCACCATGCTAAACCCGCCTAACATATGTGCGGTCCATCCCAAAAATGTGTAAATGATCTGCCACTACAGGGTGAGGCCTCTTCTCACCATTCATACATGTGCAGCGCGGGCAATACACGTCCAGGTTGTGACCATCATGAGCTCTAATAAACCCCATAAAGGGTTGAACACCATTTATATATGAAGGGGAACATAAGTGTCCATGCAGTTTCCAAGTTCTGTCCATCTGTTTAATTATGAGATACAGTGGTTGGTGATTAATTTAAGGCGAAGTAGGAAATGTATATCCATCGAGTACAAAACTATACTACATGATTATGCATTTCAGCAATCATGTCGAGTACAAAACAAAAAATGCCCATCGACATTTTAGCAAACAGATCGTGTACAAAACTCTGCCATGGCATTTCAGCAAATTAACGGATCGAGTGCAGAACTGACTCTATATGCCCACGCAAATGAACAAATTGATCGATGACAAATCGAGCGGAAAACTATAAAGTGCCAATTAGTTCGAGCATACTGACGAATTTTTTTAGCAGCATCAAGAAAATATAAATCGTTAGGCTGTCTTGCCCGATACATGATTGAGCTAGAGATAGCAGCCCTACCGTGGATCAACTTGACCGCCGGTGCGTCTCGAGAAGAACGACGGGGAGGGGAAGCTTCTTCTTCGCACGGACGGGACGGGGAGGGGAAGCTCTTCGCACGGACGGGGATAAGTTGTGTACGGGTGGGTGGGGGGTCATGCGGCCGGGCCGCCGGGGTGATAATTAAGGTCGGTAGGTGGCGTTTAATGGAGTTGCGTGTGTAATTTGCCGTGCACAAGGTTGAGGAATAGGCGGTTCCCTTTGCCGCGCGCACAATTCAAACTATCCCGCCCATGTAGTTTAAATTCGCCATATTTTCGTTAAATCGACATAAAGTCATGTGAGTGGGGGAAAATTAGCAAAGTTGCTTGAAAAATAGTAAAACTCTGGAATTATCCTTTAAATATGCTCTACTTCGTGTGAAAATCGGGGTGTGGAAGCATGTTGAGCTGTTTTATTTGTACTTTCTTCATTAAAACTCCCATTTTATGCACTTTGGATGGAAAGAAATCATTTGTACATAAATTTTGACAACGCCATTTGCAAACACTAATTGTTTACATGCCAAGATGCACCCATCCACCAAATATATATGTGGCAAAAGTTTATCACAATCTAGCAGATATGCATAATTAGTGAGGGACCCCTTTTGATTTTGTGCAATTTCCACTAATTAGGTAGAGATCGAGAAGGGTTAATTAATTAGGCCATGTTAGGGGTTATGTGTTTTAGATTAGGTTGTGTGGATTCAAATACAACTTCTTTATTTGTGTGCTATGATTAATCAAAACTAGATCGATCGACTGCGCACACATTATTAGAGGCGCATGCCTTTGCGCACAAAGTGCATGTGTGTGTTGTTGGCCACCAACGAGAGAGAGAGAGAGAGAGAGAGAGAGAGAGATAGAGGTAGAGAGAGCTACATACGAGAGAGCGATTGAAATCCCCAAATTAAACACATATATATGCATGGCACATTTAATTTAATTAGAGGACCGCGAGGCACCCCTGGCCTGCTTGATGCATAATTAAGTGTCATTGGCCTATATATATAGGGTTTAATTAGGGTTTAGGGTTTAGGGTTAGGAGGTTAGGGTTTAGGGTTTAATGTTTATGGTGTTTAGGGTTTAGGGATTAGGGATTAGGGTTTATTTAGGGTTTAAGGTTTAGGGATCATCGATCGAGTGCGCACACACACATTATTAGAGGCACACGCGCCTTTGCGCATAAAGTGCATGCGTATATGTGTGTGTTTTTTGGCCACCAACGACATATAGATGATCGAGAGAGAGAGATTGAAATCCCCCAAGAATATGTTCAAATATATATTAAAATATATGCACGAATTAATGCATGCATGGTAGGCCATGCATGCACACTAATTATATATATATTATGAGGAAACTTAATCAAATGTGTTTTCATTCGAGAGAACTTGTCAAAATTCAAGTTAATTAATTTATCATCGATAATTATATAATTAATTAATGAATCTCAGGGAGATGTTATACAACATATGATCGATATATAGGCCATGTATATATTAATTGGTTTTAATCTACCGTTTTTGCTAGCTAGCTGCATGCTATATATAGAGCATGTTTTTATTAGATCGGGTTATAGCTAGTATAGTTTAGGGTTATGTGTTTTAATTAACTAGGGTTTGATTAGCTAGGGGTTAGTTATATATATATGGTTTAGGGTTAATGCATGTCACATTTAATTTAACTAGAGGACCGCGAGGCACCCCTGGCCTGCTTGATGCACAATTAAGTGTCGTTGGCCTATATATATAGGGTTTAATTAGGGTTTAGGGTTAGCTAGCTGGGTTTAGGGTTTAGTGTTTTGGGTGTTTAGCTAGGGTCTAGGGTTTAGGGTTTAGTGTTTACTGTGTTTAGAGGGTCTAGGGTTTAGTGTTTAGGGTGTTTAGGGTCTAGGGTTTAGGGTCTAGTGTTTAGGGTCTATGGTTTAGGGTTTAATTAGTGTTTAGGGTGTTTAGGGTTTAGGGTTTAGTGTTTACGGTGTTTAGGGTCTAGGGTTTAGGGTTTAGTGTTTAGGGTCTAGGGTTTAGGGTTTAATTAGTGTTTAGGGTGTTTATAGGGTTTAGGGTTTAGGGTTTAGGGTTTTAGGGTTTAGGGTTTAGGGTTTAGGGTTTAGGGTTTAGGGTTTATGGTTTAGGGTTTACGGTGTTTAGGGTCTAGGGTTTAGGGTTTAGTGTTTAGGGTGTTTAGGGTCTAGGGTTTAGTGTGTTTAGGGTGTTTAGGGTTTAGGGGATTAGGGATTAGGGTTTTAGGGTTGTTTAAGGTTTAGGGATCATCGATCGAGTGCGCACACACATTATTAGAGGCACCCGCGCCTTTACGCATCAAGTGCATGCGTATATATGTGTGTTTTTTGGGCCACCAACGATATATAGATGATCGAGAGAGAGAGAGATTGAAATCCCCAAGAATATGTTCAAATATACATTAAAATATATGCACGAATGCATTGTAGGCCATGCATATGCACACTAATTATATATATATTATTAGGGTTAGCTAGCTGGGTTTAGGGTTTAGTGTTTTGGGTGTTTAGCTAGGGTCTAGGGTTTAGGGTTTAGTGTTTACGGTGTTTAGAGGGTCTAGGGTTTAGTGTTTAGGGTGTTTAGGGTCTAGGGTTTAGGGTCTAGTGTTTAGGGTCTATGGTTTAGGGTTTAATTAGTGTTTAGGGTGTTTAGGGTTTAGGGTTTAGTGTTTACGGTGTTTAGGGTCTAGGGTTTAGGGTTTAGTGTTTAGGGTCTAGGGTTTAGGGTTTAATTAGTGTTTAGGGTGTTTATAGGGTTTAGGGTTTAGGGTTTAGGGTTTTAGGGTTTAGGGTTTAGGGTTTAGGGTTTAGGGTTTAGGGTTTAGGGTTTAGGGTTTAGGGTTTAGGGTTTAGGGTTTACGGTGTTTAGGGTCTAGGGTTTAGGGTTTAGTGTTTAGGGTGTTTAGGGTCTAGGGTTTAGTGTGTTTAGGGTGTTTAGGGTTTAGGGGATTAGGGATTAGGGTTTTAGGGTTGTTTAAGGTTTAGGGATCATCGATCGAGTGCGCACACACATTATTAGAGGCACCCGCGCCTTTACGCATCAAGTGCATGCGTATATATGTGTGTTTTTTGGGCCACCAACGATATATAGATGATCGAGAGAGAGAGATTGAAATCCCCAAGAATATGTTCAAATATACATTAAAATATATGCACGAATGCATTGTAGGCCATGCATGCACACTAATTATATATATATTATGAGGCAACTTAATCAAATGTGTTTTCATTCGAGAGAACTTGTCAAAGTTCAAGTTAATTAATTTATCACGATAATTATATAATTAATTAATGATTCTCAGGGATATGTTATACAACATGATCGATATAGGCCATGTATATTTTAATTGGTGTTAATCTACGGTTTGCTAGCTAGCTGCTATATATAGAGCATGTTTTTATTAGATCGGGTTATAGCTAGCTAGTATAGTTTAGGGTTATGTGTTTTAATTAAGTAGGGTTGATTAGCTAGGGTTAGTTACATATATATGGTTTAGGGTTAATGCATGGCACATTTAATTTTATTAGAGGATCACGAGGCACCCATGACCCGCTCGATCGATGCACAATTAAGTGTCGTTGGCCTATACATAGGGTTTAATTGGGGTTTAGGATTAGCTAGGGTTTAGGGTTAGGGTTAGGGTACGTTTAGGGTCTAGGGTTTAGGGTTTAGTGTTTAGGGTGTTTAGGGTTTAGGGATTAGGGATTTAAGGTTTTAGGGTTGTTTAAGGTTTAGGGATCATCGATCGAGTGCGCACACACATTATTAGAGGCACCCGCGCCGTTACGCATAAATTGCATGCATATATATGTGTGTTTTTTGGGCCACCAACGATATATAGATGATCGAGAGAGAGAGAGATTGAAATCCCCAAGAATATGTTCAAATATACATTAAAATATATGCACGAATGCATTGTAGGCCATGCATGCACACTAATTATATATATATTATGAGGCAACTTAATCAAATGTGTTTTCATTCGAGAGAACTTGTCAAAGTTCAAGTTAATTAATTTATCACGATAATTATATAATTAATTAATGAATCTCAGGGATATGTTATGCAACATGATCGATATAGGCCATGTATATTTTAATTGGTGTTAATCTACGGTTTGCTAGCTAGCTGCTATATATAGAGCATGTTTTTATTAGATCGGGTTATAGCTAGCTAGTATAGTTTAGGGTTATGTGTTTTAATTAAGTAGGGTTGATTAGCTAGGGTTAGTTACATATATATGGTTTAGGGTTAATGCACGGCACATTTAATTTTATTAGAGGATCACGAGGCACCCATGACCCGCTCGATCGATGCACAATTAAGTGTCGTTGGCCTATACAGAGGGTTTAATTGGGGTTTAGGATTAGCTAGGGTTTAGGGTTAGGGTTAGGGTTAGGGTTAGGGTATGTTTAGGGTCTAGGGTTTAGGGTTTAGTGTTTAGGGTGTTTAGGGTTTAGGGATTAGGGATTTAAGGTTTTAGGGTTGTTTAAGGTTTAGGGATCATCGATCGAGTGCGCACACACATTATTAGAGGCACCCGCGCCTTTACGCATAAATTGCATGCATATATATGTGTGTTTTTTGGGCCACCAACGATATATAGATGATCGAGAGAGAGAGAGATTGAAATCCCCAAGAATATGTTCAAATATACATTAAAATATATGCACGAATGCATTGTAGGCCATGCATGCACACTAATTATATATATATATTATGAGGCAACTTAATCAAATGTGTTTTCATTCGAGAGAACTTGTCAAAGTTCAAGTTAATTAATTTATCACGATAATTATATAATTAATTAATGAATCTCAGGGATATGTTATACAACATGATCGATATAGGCCATGTATATTTTAATTGGTGTTAATCTACGGTTTGCTAGCTAGCTGCTATATATAGAGCATGTTTTTATTAGATCGGGTTATATCTAGTATAGTTTAGGGTTATGTGTTTTAATTAAGTAGGGTTGATTAGCTAGGGTTAGTTACATATATATGGTTTATGGTTAATGCATGGCACATTTAATTTTATTAGAGGATCGCGAGGCACCCATGACCCGCTCGATCGATGCACAATTAAGTGTCGTTGGCCTATACATAGGGTTTAATTGGGGTTTAGGATTAGCTAGGGTTTAGGGTTAGGGTTAGGGTTAGGGTTAGGGTATGTTTAGGGTCTAGGGTTTAGGGTTTAGTGTTTAGGGTGTTTAGGGTTTAGGGATTAGGGATTTAGGGGTTTTAGGGTTGTTTAAGGTTTAGGGATCATCGATCGAGTGCGCACACACATTATTAGAGGCACCCGCGCCTTTACGCATAAATTGCATGCATATATATATATGTGTGTTTTTTGGCCACCAACGATATATAGATGATCGAGAGAGAGATTGAAATCCCCAAGAATATGTTCAAATATACATTAAAATATATGCACGAATGCATGGTAGGCCATGCATGCACACTAATTATATATATATTATGAGGCAACTTAATCAAATGTGTTTTCATTCGAGAGAACTTGTCAAAATTAAAGTTAATTAATTTATCACGATAATTATATAATTAATTAATGAATCTCAGGGATATGTTATACAACATGATCGATATAGGCCATGTATATATTAATTGGTGTTAATCTACGGTTTGCTAGCTAGCTGCTATATATAGAGCATGTTTTTATTAGATCGGGTTATAGCTAGTATAGTTTAGGGTTATGTGTTTTCATTAAGTAGGGTTGATTAGCTATGGTTAGTTACATATATATGGTTTAGGGTTAATGCATGGCACATTTAATTTAATTAGAGGACCGCGAGGCACCCCTGGCCTGCTTGATGCACAATTAAGTGTCGTTGGCCTATATATAGGGTTTAATTAGGGTTTAGGGTTAGGGTTAGGGTTTAGGGTCTAGGGTTTAGTGTTTAGGGTGTTTAGGGTTTAGGGATTAGGGATTAGGGTTTCAGGGTTGTATAAGGTTTAGGGATCATCGATCGAGTGCGCACACACATTATTAGAGGCACCCGCGCCTTTGCGCATAAAGTGCATGCGTATAGTTTAGGGTTATTTGTTTTAATTAAGTAGGGTTTGATCAGCTAGGGTTAGTTACATATATATGGTTTAGGGTTAATGCATGGCACATTACATATAGTTTAAATCTCAAGAATGTTTATACATGATAGGCCATATGTGCAAAGGAATTTTTTTCCTCGTGAACTTGTCAAAATTCAAGTTTATCAGTGCCAATGGAAACTAGTCCAAAAAATTACATAGAGGACCAAAAGTACTAGACAATAACTAATAGAACCTGCAACTTTACAAAAAGGACCCCAAAACATATAGAAGAAAATCAATCGAGTCCTTCTCGACCGCACATCAGATCTCTGCTCCGCATCCTTTCCAGCAACTCCGTCGCCGGGGACGCACCACTTGGGACGGTGTCGCCGGTAGTCGCCAGGACGAAGGAGAAGAAGGGCCTCAGCAACGGCATATTGGCTCTGAGAAGGGTCGCTGAAAGTCCAAGATGTGCACGGGCAAGACGGATGACGCCGTCGTATGCCCCGAGCTTGTGAACTTTAGCAGCTTGACTTCCCCATTGGCCAGATCTGAAGCACTGACCAAAGCAAGCCTCACCGTTAGCGCCATCACATTGATGGCACCAGATCGGGGTTTGGCCGGCAAGATCCGCCAGATTCACCATAGGCCAGATCTGAAGCCGATGACGAGATCCCCGACTCCATTGCGCCATTCTGCTCATGGGAAACACTGGATCTAAGCTTACAACAACACTAACTCCCTCGGATCCAAATTAGCTGACTCAACTTTGCTTATCTAAATATGGATGTATCCACACATGTTTTTACTCTAGATACATACACGTCTAAGGAAAGTTGAATCAATTAATTTAGTTCGGAGGGTGTACAATATACAGAGAGAAGTCGGCCTCGTCTCCGGCCGGCGAGGCCGCCGGAGAGAAGGGGGAGAGGAGCCGGGGGAGTGGGAGAGACTCGAGAGAGAAAGAGAAGAGGAAGAAATGAGAGCTCCCTGGGGAAGAACATTATTTTTGTCGTTCTGCTCGTAGCTTGAAACTGAAAATTTCGGCCACGCGCCAAATCATCCCGCCGCATCCATTCGAAAATCCCGTGACCAGTTTTACCCTTTTAACCCTGGTCCGGAAGCTACAACCCACCGACCATGGAGGGCTCATTCGGTAACAATGAAATATCTTGCCTAGATCCCGAACCCTCCCCACAGGCCCACACCCACCCACCAACCATTCGCCCCATTAGCTCAAAAATACTCTCACACGCCAAAGCTCTGACTCTCTACAGTACTAGATCTGCTTCGCCGCCGGCATACTCCTCCACAGCGTAGCCTTGATCGTGTTGGCTGTCCACCCACCTGATCCGCTCCCCCGCCGCCCTCGTCACCGACGGATCTGCTTCACCGCCGACCTCGCCACCGACGGATCTGCTTCACCGCCGACCTCGCCACCGACGGATCTGCTTCACCGCCGACCTCGCCACCGACTACCTCGCCGCAGCGGCTGTATCAACTTCACCGAATACCTTGCCAGCCAACCAGATCTGCTTCACTAACGCCCGCTTCTACTGAAACAGGGTCGATTCATCGTCTCCCGCGTTCGCCGCCGCTGGAATGCAAGTTGCCGCCCCCGTCCACCCCGCCGCAGCTTGGTTAGTACGCTGGCCCGTTAGATCGCGGTGTTTCTTTAGCCATGTTTTGTGTAGTTATTTGCAGATCTCATATGCCGTTAACTTTCTTGATGTGTTGCTTCGCATGAAGTTTGTTTAAATGTTGTACAGTACAAAAGCATTATCCGGTCGCTACCATCCTGTTCATTCTACTGACACCTGTGTGCATCCACATATTTATAGCCTTGTACCCATTCATTTGCTGCCAACTGTTTTTGTACTGCATGCTATTGTCGCACTGCTTTTATAGTCGTGCTATGGGCATTTCCAATCTGCTTGTTCTTATACCACGTCATTAGCTCACCGCTAGCTGTTTTCTCGTGTCTGCTATTCTCACACTGCTTTTATAATCATGCTATGTGCATTTCCAATCTGCTTGCTCTTATACCTCGTCTTTAGCTTATATAGTTATTGCTGCGTGCATGTCTGGTCTTTGTATTATCGTAGACTGACTTGTCAATGTTATTTTTCCTAGGGATTGATCATGCGAACCACTTATTAGAACATCCAACATTAACAGCGGGGACGCTAGGTAAGGTTGGAATCTGAGTTCGTGGTTGGTAATTTTGGCAGTTTACTTCCGTTATTATCTATAACCTATATGCATTGTTCCTTATGCAAGAGATTAACACTTGGAACCCTGCCATAGCAATGCCATTCATGCTTTACTATGTTTCTGCCTATTTGATATGCTTGTCTTGGAGAAACTTCGAGGGTGATTTGAACCTGACATTTGGTCATTCTTAATGCCAGTTTACTTTATGTGTAAAACCTTGGCATTACCCTACTCTAAATCTGAATGTCTGAAATTCGTATCTCATGCAAAGCAACATCTAGTTGGTTTTAATCTGATATCTGGTAACTATTGGCTTATTCATTTGGCAGCTCAAGTTTTTTGTTATTTGAAACCAGCTGACTTGGTCTTAAATGTGATATCTAAACACAGATTAAGGACAATGGAGCAGGAGGATTAGCATTTCACTTGATGGCTGAACCTAAAATGATAGGCATGTTGACCACGACTAGTGCACGCAAGAGAAGGACCTGCAGTGAGCCAGTATGTGCTTAGTACATGCATCTTATCTTATCTTGTGCTTATTTCTGCTACATGCTGTTATCTGATCTCTACATTGCGTAATACATGTTTGAATAGTTAATTGTTGTAACTATGTTTACAATGTTACCAGAATGCAGTTTTAATGAAGCAGTCATCATTAGAAGATAGTCGCCAAAAAAGGATCTGTAGCGACCCTGTGCAACATTATGATGTAAGTTTGTGCTTAGTACAAGTTCCATACATGTCTTATTTATGCAACTTGTTATTATCTTATATCTACATTGCATAATAAATGTTTGCATAGTTCATCGTTTAACTCTTTTTGCATTATTATCAGAATGCAGTTGTGATGAAGCAATCTTCATTACCAGTGAGGCCCACAAAAAGTTCTGATCTTTCTTCTGATGCATCTTCTCATAGCCGTCAACCTAGACCATTTCTTTCATCAGACAGTAAATATCTCAAGGTTGTACTTTATAAAAGACATGGTATTGCTGCTTTAAGATCTGTAGCTGATATGTTGACAAAGAGTACACAAGATTCAATCAAGGCGATTGCCAAATGTCAACGTGTTATTGATGATGCTAATAGAAGTCCTCAATGATTCTATGTAATTTTTTTATTTGGGCACATTAATTGCCTTGTAATTTTCCTATTTGTTTTATTTGTGTATGTAATTGTGTGTATCATTGAAATCAGATTTTAGGCTCATGAAATTTAATGCAAGTTGACTAGTCAAACAAGTAGGGCCCTACAACAGATTGGGCCGGCCCACTTACAGTAGTGTGGGACCCACTTTCATTTTGGGCCGGCCCACTTCTTTAGTAGGCCGGCCCGGTTACACGATAATGGGCTCCACATGCTTATTGGGCCGGCCCACTTGCTCTATGGTGGTCCCACATGGTAAATGGGCCGCCCATTAATAGGAAGTGGGACCCACCTGTGTTTTGGCCAGCCCACTATCTTGTTGGGCAGGCCCACTTTCTATATGGTGGACCCACATACCAAATGGGTCGGCCCACTTTCTATATGGTGGACCCCACACACCAAATGGGCGGCCCTTTAATAGGAAGGTGGGACCTGTGTTTTGGCCGACCCACTATCTTGTTGGGCCGGCCCACTTTCTATATGGTGGACCCAACATACCAAATGGGCCGGCCCATTAACAGGAATGTGGGACCCACCTGTGTTTTTGGCCCGGCTATCTTGGTGGGCCCATATATGGTGGGCCCCACACTAAATGGGCGGCCCTTTAACGGGAAAGTGGGACCCACGTGTTTTTGGCCGACCACTATTTTGTTGGGCCGGCCCACCCTGCTATACGGTGGACCCCACACTAAATGGGCGCCTTTTAACAGGAAAGTGGGACCCACGTGTTTTGGCCCGGCCACTAGCTTGTTGGGCGGCCCACTTGCTATACGGTGGACCCCACACACTAAATGGGCCGGCCTTTTAACAGGAAAGTGGGACCCACTGTGTTTTTGGCCCGGCCCACTTGCTTCTTGGGCGGCCCAGTTCTGTAAGGTGGACCCCACATGTTAAATGGGCCGGCCCATTTAAGTTTTGACCAGTCAACCTTAGAGGTTAGGCCCGGCCCACTTAACTAATGGACCAGCCCAGCTATATAGTTGACCGGTCAAACTATGTCATCTGGCCCGACCCGCTTAAGACGTGGCAGGCCTCGTGTGGGCCTACCATCTACCACGGGGTTTCAGCGGTTAACGCCGTTAACTGAGTTAACGGCGTGCCACGTGTCGATTTGCATGACGTCGGCATCAACGGGCTCCCGAAAACACTTCCGCAACGGTCCGATTTTCCGTGGCGGAAGGGCGCCCAAGCGCGACGGACCGAAAAATCGTCGTTGGACTTTGCCTGACGCAGTTTCGACAACGGAACCCATATCGTCGGGTTAGGCCCATAGGCGACGAAAAATGCCCCTTAGTTGACGATTTTGGGACGTTGTCTATCAGAACTTTTCTTGTAGTGTGTGGCGCGGCCGAGTCCTGTAGCGCCAGTTGAAGCGCTTCATCCTCCGACAGGCCCGACGGCATGACGCGGTGGCGTAACGAGGGCGCGGCGCACCGGTGCGTCGTTCTCGAGACGAGGGCGCGAGCTTCGCCATCTCGTCGTCCGTCATGTTCTCGGGAAATCAAATTGCGGCCCTCCGCCATGGCCTGCTGCCATTCGTGGAAGACGGCCGCGACGTAGTCATCGCTGTCGTCCTTGACCTCCTCGTTATGGTACGCGAGCGCCTCGATGTAGTCGTCCTCGTCGTCGTAGTCGTCGTTGTTGTACTGCGCGCGCGTCGGCGCCTGCTGACGATGCGTCGGCGCCTGCTGTCTTCGTGGACGAGTCGGCGGTGGACGGTCGAAGGGAAAATCCCTATCGCCCATGATGTCCGCCCTGCTCCTGCTATCCTTCTCGATCGACGGATAGGTACGCCAACTTTCAGAGTCGATGGCGTACGCCGGATCGGCGCGGAGGTCCGGCGGCAGGTACCTTCTCCTTCGCCGGATCAACGCGGTCCGATCAGGCTCGCGCGGGAGGAGGATGGGCACCCGGCAGCTGAGCCGCCAGCCGCCGGCAATTGCACGCCGACCAGCGCTCGCACGGCATCCATTTCTCGTGCATCAGCCTCCCCAGCGTGACGGGCAGCGGCACCCTCTACGTCCCCTTGTTTTTTTTTGACCCTGGACTATGAGGCAAAGCCCCATAGCAAAATTTATTTATTTAATAAAAGATAGATAAGTTTACAATATGTACAAACCAGAAGCTAAAGAAACTTTGTCTCTAAGGCGAGAGACTTAATCCAAGCAAGCGAGACTATCCTTATGTTTAGCTTTAGTTCTATATGCAGAGAGTTATATCCTGGATAAATTTGCTTCTCCACTTAGTGAAAGAGCACTTCTCATTTCTAAAGATTTTCCCATTTCTAAGGATCCATATGTTCCAACATGCAGTCATCGACACTTCCATAAAGAAAGGACGTCCAAAACTCCTTCTAGCTTTGATCAACACTTCTTGCAAATAATCATGTGGCTTCCATTCTCTGCAAGTAGTTCCAAATTCTCACAGAAGTTACACTCAAAGAATAAGTGAATTCGATCCTCATAAACCTTCCCTGGACATAAAACACAGTGTGTATCTTCGATCACCTTCCAATGTCTTCTCTTTAATAAGTGTCTTGTATTTAATCTATCGACAACAATAACCATGCAAACACCTTTGTCTTCATGATACAACATGAATTCAGAGCCACTTATATATCCTAGGAACTGTATGTGTGAATGGATGTGTGTATAGAAACTTCTAGTGTATACTTCTCACCCCAACAATACTTCCAAACATCTTTGCTTTCGGATAATGGGTTACTCTGCATAATATCCGTAACTCCACCAGCTCTGATATGCTTGAATTGATAAAGGCCTATGGAATAGATTCCCCATCTCCTGGCCTGATAAACTTGAGCCACTTGAACAATTTTCATTGATCACAAAAAGAAAAAAGTGCGAAACCTTGCACACATAGGCTGAGAAGAACTCTGTATTTCCCATTATAGACCAAAATAATAAAGTATCTCCTCTTCCATGCTGCACCTTAGCCACACCTCTAAAATTATCCACCTGCTTTATGACATCCTTCCACCAAAAAGAACCACAAATGTGCTCTGCATGTGGCACTTTTCCTTGATAGTAGGCTTCCCAAATCAAATTTACCCGGCGGATCCACCTTATTGTAGAATTTGTCAAGGAACTTGATAAGCGAGCTGCATTCTGTTCTGGAAATCCACTATCCCCAACCCTCCTTTGAGCTTAGGCTTACAGATCATATCCCAAGCGCCAATGACTGTTTAGGCTCCCCCTCCTTATCTCTCCACAAACATTGTCTTAGTATTGTCCATTGCTTAGTCAACCCCAGGCGTTGCAAAGAACAGAGGAAATGCGGTGGCATAGATGCCAGAAGCAGAATTTATCATGCAATCTAGCACCTTGGGAAAGAAAACTAGAACTAGCGGTCGTTTCCTTTCAAGCCTACATACCAGTGGTGATAATTCGTAATTGTTGGCTTTGTTGTACCCAAAGGCAGACCCGGATATGTAAAGGCATTTTGCCTACGACAACCAAACGATCTGAACAACTGCGAATCCTATCATCGAGACACATTAATAGGCACATATATGATTTTCCATAATTAATCTTTAAACCGTGGATGCTGAAAATTTCTGCGAGTTTCCTTAAGTGCCAACAACGCCCCCTCATCCGCGAGGCGGTATTAATAGAGTATCATGCATCTGCACTATAGGAAAGTCTTCATCACTTGTTTCAATGGAGTGGAAGAGTGCCTTGAAGCACCATGTCATTCACTGCAGACTGTAGCAAATCGACCCAAAAATATAAAACAAAGGTGATATTGGATCACCTTGTCTAACTCATTTACATTCAAATTGCTTTCCTGGTATTCCATTCAGCAAAATGGAAGAGGTACCCGAGGACATGATAGCTTTGGCCCAATTGATCCACTTCTTATTGAAACCCTTGAATTCCATCACTTTCAAAATAGCCTCATGCTCTATTGTATCAAAAGCTTACGCAAAATCTAGCTTCAAGATGACTATTGGTCGTTTTGAGCTCTGACAGAGGTAAAGATACTCAAAGGACCATGCTAAGCAATCCTGGATAGATCTGTTTCTTAAAAAACCAAACTGATTTTTATGAATGCAATCCAAGATCTTCCCTTGCAGACGATTTGCAGCCAATTTTGTCAAGAATTTTACACACACATTTGTCAAAGAAATGGGACGAAAATCATTAACCCTGACAAACACCTGTTTCTTTGGCACTAGAGTAATGTCTGAGCCATTAATATTTGCCAATTGAATAGATTCATCATGAAAATCTGCTACCAATTTATAAAAATCTTCCTTCACTATGTGCCAACATCTCTTCAGAAACAGCCCATTGAATCCATCTGGTCTAGGAGCCCTGTCCACTGGCATCTCCTTTATGACCTCATCCATCTCCTTTTGCTCAAAAGGTTTAGTACGCTCTTCCAAATCATCTCTCCTCTGCAAAATTCTCCCAAGATCAAACTGCATAGAGATACCTTGGGAACATCCCATTCTACTCTTATATTCAGTCCAAAGCATACCAGCCATTGTGTCATGATCATTTATTTCATCACCCTCTTCATTAATCAACATAGCAATGGTATTTCTTCTATATCTCTCAGTTGCCATTGCATGAAAGAATTTTGTGTTGTCTTCTCCTTGTTTGATCCATCTAATAGTACACCTCTTTTTCCAGTAATTGCACTCAGCCAATAGCAACTCATCCAGATGCAACTTGACAATACTTCTAAAATTAAATTCCACTCTGTAAAGAGGCCTCAACTCTTCCAATGTGTCCAGTGCCAAAATCACTTCATTGCATTTTTGAATCAGACCTTTTAACTTGGCCAAGCTCACATGCCACTTTTTCAGTTCATATCTCAACATCTTGAGTTTGTCGCCATTCTAGCTGAACTGTACTTTTTGCTAGATTCCTTTGCCCAAGAACTAGTTACACATTCCAAGAATCCAGGCATATCCAGCCAGTAATTATCAAATCTAAAAATCCTTGCTTTTGGAATATTTGTGTCAGTGTTCACTACACAGGGAACATGATCAGACCCATTCTTGGCAAGAGGAATCACCATAGTGTTTGGGTAGGAGGAAATCCAATTAGCACCGGTAAGAAACCAATCCAATTGCTCAAGTAATGGATCCTTTTGCATGTTTGACCATGTGTACGCTCGACCTTTAATTGGAATTTCTAGCAGCCCAAGATGACCAATGATTTCATTGAACAAAAACATGTCATTAATATCACCACCAGGCTTATTTCTGTTATCTTGTGACCTCATAAAGTTGAAATCTCCCAACAGCAACCAATTTGCTTCAGTAGGTATTTGTAAATTATATAGCCATGACACAAAATTATCCCTCTCAAGATCCTGACAAGGCCCATATACACACCCCATAGTCCAAACTTCATTGTTATGCATACAGGTGAATTGGACAATAATGCCATATTTCTCTGTTTGTAACAAAACCCCTGAAAAGCTGGCAGAGTTCCAAAGAACTAAAATCCCCCCTGAAGCACCACTGAAGGAGCACAAACAAAGCAATCAAAACGTTTTGGACAGAATTTTCGAATAGCTTTCCAATCAAAGCTCTCACATTTTGTTTCTTGCAAACAGATAATATCACATTCACTTTCCTCTATCTTTGCTCTCACTTGTCTCTGCCTATTGTCAGCATTAATACCTCTCACATTCCAACAAAGAATTCTCCATTTTCGTTTAGATAAGATATTCATTAATAAAACCATAAACAGAGCAAGTAAGCAAAGACTGACACATAATATCAGCCCACATCCATCTCAATGTCACACAGCACTGACCATTACCATTACTAAGAATATCAGTCATAACAAGCACAAAAGCACACCAAAGCACTGCCAGCCAATTAATAGCCAAAAGCCATACTGGTAACATCACTATAGAGTTTGGCATAGCATACTCCACAAAAGGAACACACTCACACACCCACTGACACTGAAACAAGCCCCATAAAACCCCACAGGTTCCATCACCAAAACCCCTTATATATGTGCTTGGCTTAATCATTCTTCTTGGTAGACTTTTCCCCTTTCTTGGCCTCAGCTTCAAGCTGCTCCTGCGTTAACTTGCTGGGTGCAATGCCCAAGGACAAACCCACTCTGTAAAACATGTACAGGAGTCATAGGATATGTATCTTCGGGACTTCGTGTCTTCATTATCTTGGTGCTTTCTTCTTCCTCCTTCTCTGCATGTATCGGCAGTTTAGCTCTAGACTTCTTCTTAATCTTAGGCTGGACAGATAGCACTGCTTGGGCTTATACCCCCCCTTCAGACGACTGGTGAACCTCCTTTCCTCAGATTGCACAAGCTTTGCCTTAGGTTTACTCCTTGTACCTCTCCTTTTACTCATCACAGTGGGAGTAGCAGTCACAGCAATGCCCTCCTCTGAACCCCTCTGGTTCTCCCTGCACTCTCCCAAAGAGCTATGCTCATGTTCCTCCTGCCATGTCAGCACTCCTACTCCACCCTTTACTTTCACCAACTTCTTGCCATGAACTCCAGACAGAATCCAACTAGATGGCAACTTATTCAAGGCTAGTAGAGCAAACTGTGATTCCCTACAGGCCACAGGAATTGTGCAAAAATAAAGAGAGGGAAACATCCTTGACATCACCTTTTCCCATTGCATATCAGGTGGTAGAACTGGCCCAAACCTAGTAATCACCATACCTAAGTTTACCACCTGATTTTGATGCTGAAAGTGTGGCATGGCATCCTGCATATTCACTGATGACCCTGAGTCCTCGGACATTGACACACCATTGATTCAGGCATTTCTTCTACTTCCTCCACCTCATCCTGTTGCTGTGGCTCTGCATTATCTTGTTGATCCACCTGGTGAGCATCATTGTCAGCTTGGACCACATCCCACCCCACCTCTGGGTGGGGGTTTACAAAGAGGTTATTATTTGGTTGCGCTCCCGGGGAAAGGGTGTGGATTGCCATCCAACGGCATTTGATCTTCATCCGCCGACAACACATCCACGAAATCTCTGTCAAGATGTACACGGCCCAGGATTCTCGCACCCTCCCCTGTACCAAATTTGCCGAACACCACATCACGCGGCACCGGTTGAGAGAAGGAAACGAGGCATATACCAACGCTCTCTCCTTGATGGGATCGTTGCTATTCAGTATGAAATTGCCCAAAGGTCGACACAGCGTTAGCAATGTCTAGATTGTTGCGGTAGTCAGGATGCATACCAAGAAACATCAGCCAACCTCGACGAAATCCCACAGCAGAACGATGATTTTGAGGCGCTTCCCCTACATGCAAGAACCTAAGACCACGTTGCGTTGATATTGTCCATGTTGAACTAGCGCATTTACTGAATTTGGCCCATTCAATTGAAAAAGCCCCACACCAAACAGACTCGCTTGAATCGAAACCACATTGCGCTGCAGCGGACCAACAAGAAAATCATGCACCTGTTCTCTCCAAAGTGCAGCAGCTTGAGGTGGCGGTGGCGGATCAATAACTGCAATGCAGTAATCCTGATGCTCGGACGGCGGGTCTTGGACAGGGAAGTAGTAGGTCCGCGGCAGCCTCGTCGGACCGCCGTCGATCACTTGATGTCCCCACGTCAGCCATGGTAGCGGGTCTACCTCAAAGACCGCCATTGATTCAGGCGATGGCGATATTGGCGGCGGAGTAGGGTTAAAGCTTTTTTGGCTAGAAGATTTTGTTTGTTTCCTCGGAGAAGATGAGTCGGCCGAGGTGAACAGGGACTCTGGTCCTTTATTGGAAGTAGAAGCGACCAATTTAGGAACCCACTGTTTTTTCCGTTTATTCTGTCCAAAACAATTGCGTTTAATGTGTCCATAGGAAAAACAGGCCCTACACCTGATGTCATTTTCACAGTCCTTCGTTTGGTGGCCCATATGCAAACAGCGCCCACATGCCCAGACCTTGAAGGCCATATCATCTATCATTTTCTCAAAATCCTGTTGGGCCTCCTCTTCCGTGATATGGGCCACATTAACTTGGACCTCCGCAGTGGGCTCAGACTGGACCACTGCTGCATTTAACTCATACTGGCTCTCCCGCCCATCTTCATCTGACCTTTGATCAATCAATTTGTTCTGGGCAAATGCAAAATCTTTCATCGTACCAAAGGTAATTGGAGGCATAACTGTGACAAACATTTCTTTAGGATTACGCCTAACGCGAGAGGGATCATATCCCAAGCAGGCCGGGTATTGAATTTTATCAGCAAAGACCAGCCTTTGTCCTTGAAGCCCTTGCTTTACTGACTTTTTGTGATTTATTCACAGACTCTCCTTTATCAGTCCTCTTCCTAGATGGACTAACTATGGTCCATTCTTTCTCCCAAATCTTTGTCCATTCAGCAAATTCCCATTTCCAATTAGGTCCTCCTCTACCCCATAGATGAAAGTAACATTTCAATTGTGTGCAAGCAAATTTCCTTAGCTTTAAGATGTGAAAGCCCACTTCCTTGCTAGCCACACAGAAAGAAAAAACTCTGTCATTCAGCCAGGACACCTTTAGCTGATCACATTGCCCACCTATAATTGCTTCCAAAGCAATCCCCACCAGGTCTTCCTGCATTTTGAAATTCGCTCTACCGAATGACACTACCATCTGGAAATGACCAGTATCTTCATATGGGGCCACTGTAGTTTGGAATTTAACAAGCACATCTCTGGCAAAATTTCTTCCATGCGAGAAAGAAAACCCTAGGTTTAGATCTGCATGCCCTTCAGCAAAATGAGAGTCTTGTTCTCTCAGGTCCTATGCGATCCCCAGGCTAGAGTTCTTACGCTGTTCAGTCTCATTCACAGAGCTAGTATCCTGACGAGATGAATTCTTGACCTCTAAAGGTGAGCAAGAGGCCTTCCTCGTCTCTTTCACAGCCATAGATGCACCAGTCGGCTTAAGAGGATATCCAAAAGGCAAACCCATCCTAACCACATGCGAAGGGAATTTGAGTTTGGCTCCCACACTGAAAATCTCATTTTTCTCCTTTGATCTGAACCCAATACGTTCACCCTTCGCATTTTTGAGCAGCAATATATCTTCATACAGACTTAAAGAACCATCATACGCTTTCATTCTTCCACGATCTAGGTCACGGATCGTAGAGTAAGTGATTTTCCACGTCTTAACCAGATGCGGGATTTCACGTGAATCATAAACCTCCTCTTCCAAATCCAGATCGATGAAGAATGTTCTTCCGATCCGGGCGACCATATACACTTCACTACCTTGGCCTGGTAGGAGGAGAATTGCACTATGGATCCAATCTCAATGATTTCATTATCAGTCAAAAACTTGCCAATGATTGGAGTCCCAGATGCAGCCATTAGAGTGATCCACTCCTTTAATACCCAGAGATGCAGCTCACCATCTAGAACTTCAGGATCCGAGGAACCCGGATCGGATGTCCTTGAGTATCTCACCATCCATTTCCACGATGGAGACGTCATGAGATGGAAGGGGGGGGATGACAAGGGTTACCTTGAGAGAGGCTCGGATGCTGGAGAGAATGGTCGGAGTAGATGGGCTCGATCATCGCCAGCGAGGAAGATCGCTGTCGCTAGGGTTTAGGGGTCGCCATCGCCTTTCCGAGAATTTTGTGAATTCTTTCAGCTGAGTAACTTTGATGTTGACCACCATGGTTCTACTTAGTGGAAACATACATGATGATGTATATGGTTCACTGGGCATAGTTGTGAGCGGGAGATTCTTCTACTTCATGAAAACTTCTAACAATGAATAGAGTATATATATGTGGATATATTCGATAAGGAAGAAGTTTGAAAACATTTGAATGGATTCAAATAAGTTTCAGCATGAAGTGAAAATCATCGTAATAGAAAAGTCAAATATCTATGATTGGATCATGGTGGAAATATTTGAATTACGAGTTTTAGCGAACATCTAAGAGATTTATGAAATTGTTCTACAACTCACGTTTCTTGGAGTATCATAATGATGATGGAGTATCCAAGAGACGTATCCAAACCTTGTTGGATTAATGATGAGATAATATAAAATGATGCCATTATACTTTTGTGGATTATGCTTTAGAGACTACCGCTTTTACACTGAATAGAGCATCATCATGATCCATTGAAATGACACCATACGAGTTATGGCATGGGTATAAACCCTAAATAGTCCTTTCATAAATTTTGGTATGCATAGCATAAGTAAATGAGTTTACAACCAAAATCGGATGAATGTCTTTGTTGGTTATCCCAGAGAATTGATTGGGAATTCTTCCCACTATGAAGTCAAAGACAAAAGTGTTTGTCGATGTTTCTTACTTATTTCAAAGAAATTGTTTCTAGCGAACTATTTGAGTGGGAGGACAATGGAACTTGATAAGGTTCATGAACCTGAGCATGATGATCAGAGTAGCACAGCATCGGAAATGGTTCCGGAAGCAGCTACGAAGATCATGGCTCCCATGTCTACAAAGTGTTATAGTCATGGAGATCAAAGTACTTATTGAACCTTGTAGATGTGGTTTATTTTGTGATCAAATAAATTATTTGTGGACAAAGGATTGTTTTTGAACAATGATAAACCAACTACATACAAAGAAGTTATGATGGGCCCTGACTCCGTTAAAATGGCTATGCGCCATGAAATCCAAGATAGGTGAATACTTTTTGAAAGTAAATGGATCTATAAAGTAGATGGACTTGGATGGAATATCCTTAAAGAAGCTTGACTTATCGAAAAGCAGTTTACGAAAAAGTTCAAAGAGTTGACTACGATAAGATTAGATCTTCCGTGGCAATGCTTATAGTCTATGTGGATTATTCTAGTAATCGCTACATATTTCTTTTATGAGATATGATAGTAGGATGGCAGAAATACATTCCTTACCAGAAGTGTGTATGAAGGATGTATACTAGATACAACCAAGAGTTTTGCTGGTCCGTGGAATACTAGATAGGTATACAAACTTCAATTGGATGAAGTAAGTATCACGGAGTTGGAATCTTCACCGGATGAAATAATCAAAGAGTTGTGATTTCATCAGAAACGATGAAGATGCTTGCATTTGCAAGAAATTAAGTGGGAGCGCTGAGACATAGTTATAATATTATATGTGGATGACATATCATTGATTATAATTGATGTAATTATATACTTGATGTGATTAAAAGGTTTCATTGAGAATTAACTTCAATGAAAGGATATGGACTCAAACATATTTAGTGTCAAGATCTATGAAGATAGATTGAAACACATAATAAATTTAAGTCAAAGTACATAGAATGAATATTGAAGTGGTTCAATATAAAATATTAAGAAGGTGTTCTTTTCCATGTGAAGGTTTAACAGGACTTGAGTGTATTTGACACTCGATGAGTAAAAACACATGAGTGATATTAGATCACGAATAATATGTACAAAGTCAGATGTCCTGTGCTCTAAAGTGTTACGAGCATATACCAGAATGATTCATGTAATGATCATTGGACAACAGTAAGATTACCAAGGATATATATATATATATAGTTTTGTATGAAGAAATGACAAACAAATCGTTGTAAGGTGTTGCACCGATATTGGTTTGGTCACATATAAAAATAAATTTCAAATCTCAATTAGGCTAAGTGTTGTTTAAAAGGTAGCACAATGAGCTAGAAGAAGTCTATGCTAGATTTAGATCAGTTCTAAATATTGTGACGGATTCTACAAACGAAGGCAGAGTATGTCATTGTTTTGACAATGACTGAGGATGTTAAGTCGAGGAGTTCTTTGAGAACTTGGTGTAGTTCCGATAGTGTCAGAACTTTGAAGCTATATTGTGTATGACAATATTAGTGACTTATTTTCAGACCGCGGAATTAAGGTTCCACCAGAGGACTAAGCATATACAATTAATGTCGACTCATTTGGAAAATGAGTGATGCGTAGAGACGCAGATGAATTGCAAAATACATACGTTTCTGAACAGTCAGATCCGTTGACTAAAACCTCTCCCATGAGCAAAACATGATAAGCACCAGAAGGCCAAGGTGTTATATCTTTTCAAATGTAAACTAGATTATTGACTCTAGTGCAAGTGGGAGACTGTTGGAGATATGCCCAAGAGGCAATAATAAATTAGTTATTGTTATATCTTAGTGTTCATGATAAATGTTTACATCCCATGCTATAATTGTATTAACCGAAACATTGATACATGTGTGTTATGTAAACAACAAGGAGTCCCTAGTAAGCCTCTTGTATAACTAGCTTGTTGATTAATGGATGATCATGGTTTCGTGATCATGAACATTGGATGTTATTAATAACAAGGTTATGTCATTAGGTGAATGATATAATGGACACACACCCAAATGAGCATAGCATAAGATCAAGTCATTAAGTTCAATTTGCTATAAGCTTTTGATACATAGTTGCCTAAGTCCTTCGACCATGAGATCATGTAAATCACTTACACCGGAAGGGTACTTTGATTACATCAAACGCCATTGCATAAATGGGTGGTTATAAAGATGGGATTAAGTATTCGGAAAGTGTGAGTTGAAGCATATGGATCAATAGTGGGATTTGTCCATCCTGATGACGGATAGATATACTCTGGGCCCTCTCGGTGGAATGTCGTATGATTAGCTTGCAAGCATATGATTGGATCATAAGAGATGACATACCACGGTACGAGTAAAGAGTACTTGTCGGTAACGAGGTTGAACAAGGTATGGAGATACCGATGATCGAACCTCGGACAAGTAAAATATCGCGTGACAAAGGGAATTGGCATCGTATGTAAATGGTACAATCGATCACTAAGTCATCGTTGAATATGTGGGAGCCATTATGGATCTCCAGATCCCGCTATTGGTTATGCTCGGAGAGGAGTCTCGACCATGTCTGCATAGTTTGCGAACTGTAGGGTGACGCGCTTAAGGTTCAATGTCGCATAAGTAGATTCGGAATATGAGATGGAGACCGAAGTTTGTTCGGAGTCTCGGATGGGATCCAGGACATCACGAGGAGGTCCGGAATGGTCCGGAGAATAAGATTCATATAAGGGAAGTTATTTTCCGGGGTTCGGAAAAAGTTTCGGTGTTTGACCGGAGCTTCTAGAAGGTTCTAGAGGGCCACCGGTGGGCCCACCACCCCGGGAGGGACCACATGGGCCAAGGGAGTGCAGCCTAGCCTAATGGGCCAGGGGCACCAAGCCCTCAAGGCCCAGCCGGCCAGCCCCCCTAGGGATAAGATCAAATCCCGGAGGATAAGATCAAATCCCTAAAATCGAGGGAGCAACTTTGGAAGGGGAAGCAAACTTGGAAGGGGATGATTTCGGATCCCCCCTTTCCTTCTGTGCACTGGTGGGGCCCAAGGGGCTGCCTTGGCCGCCCCTCCCTCTATAAATAGGGAGGGGCAGCCGACCATTTGCCCCGACACACCAAAGTCTGCCGCCCTCTCTCCTCCTCCACCGCAGTCTGCTCCGGCTTGGCGAAGCCCTGCAGAGATTCTCCTCCACCACCACCACCACGCCGTCGTGCTGCTGGGATTCCGAGGGGATCTACCACACCTCCGCTGCCCGCTGGAACGGGGAGAGGACGGGCTTCATCGACACCGTACGCGCGACCGAGTACGGAAGTGCTGCCGGATTGCAGCACCGGAACGATCGACTACATCAACCACGAGATCTGATCTCGTTAAGGCTTTGGATCTTCGAGGGTTAGTCTCTCTTCTCTCTCGTTGCTCCGATCTCATAGATTAGATCTTGGCTTTTCCATAGATTGGATCTTGGATTTATTCGTCTTTGCGGTAGAAATTTTTTGTTTTCCATGCAACGAACCCATGTATCAGAGCCATGTCTATGCATAGATCTGTTGCACGAGTAGAACACAATGGTTTTGTGGGCGTTGATGCTTTTGTTGCTTTAGTTTGTGTACTTTGCATCTTGCGGGATGGTGGGATGAAGCGGCCCGGGCTAACTTTACATGACCGCGTCTCATGAGACTTGCTCCACGCTTGACATGCAACTTGTATTGCATAAGTGGCTTTGCGGGTGTCTGTCTCTCCCACCATAGTGAAGATTCCAATTTGCACTTTCTATTGTCAACACTAGTATCACTGTTGTGGTTCATGTTCGTAGGTAGATTGGATCTTACTCGAAAACCCTAAACCACGTAAAATATGCAAACCAAATTAGAGGCGTCTAACTTGTTTTTGCAGGGTTTGGTGATGTGATATGGCCATGATGTGATGATGATTATATTTGATGTATGAGATGTTCATTATTGTATTATGGCAACCGGCAGGAGCCTAATGGTTGTCTTTAAATTTGTTAAGACCTGCGTGTCTATTCATCATGTAATAGCTTTATTTCAAGTAGTTGTTGTAGTAGCTATAAGTGATGGACAACCATGAAGCGGCGCCATGGACCTTGGTGCAATGCTGGTGATGATGGAGATCATGATCGTGTGCTTTGGAGATGGAGATCAAAAGCACAAGAAGAAAGGCCATATCATATCACATATTATGAATTGCATGTGATGTTAATCCTTTATGCATCTTATCTTGCTTAGATCGCGACGGTAGCATTATAAGATGATCCCTCACATTAATATCAAGATAATAAAGTGTTCTCCCCTCGTATGCACCGTTGCTACAGTTCGTCGTCTCGAAGCATCTCGTGATGATCGGATGTGATAGATTCTACGTTCACATACAACGGGTGTAAGCCATGTTGCACACGCGGAAATACTTGGGTTTGCTTGACGAGCCTAGCATGTACAGACATGGCCTCGGGACAACGGAAACCGAAAGGTTGAACACGAGTCATATGGATGATATGATCAACATGTTGATGTTCACCATTGAAGCTACATCATCTCACGTGATGATCGGTTTTGGTGTAGTGGATGTGGATCGTGTGCCACTTAACAACTATGAGGGATGTTGTATTAAGTGGGAGTTCATTAGTAATTAGATTAAAACATGAACTAATTATCATGAACATAGTCTGAATAGTATTTTGAATTAAATTTGTAGAATTGGCATCCGTTTTCTACCATGCGCTAGTCTTGTAATTGAGATAGAAATACTGTTAAGTCTGACAAGTAACTTTACGGACTGGTACCGTATTGTTAAAGAATCAAGATATGATTAAGTCCTAATGCAAACTTTTAGTAAACCTCACATTGATGATTCAAAGAGCAATGGTTTCAATTAGTACCTTAAATCATCTTGTCTCCGTGAAACTTGAAGTTCAAATCCGTTTGAAAAGTAAGGAGCTGGAAATTTTGTTTTCAGAAATAAGCAAGGTATGAGATATATGTGATATCTAAGACCTTATTGCAAGATGATAGAATATAATCTAGTGAGACTACATAAACTCATAAGTTTTATGGGAATGTACGAAGGTTGAAGACGCTAGGCGTCCCGATCCTCCAACTAGTTGGGCACTAACGATATTCGCATATCCATGAAGTGATCGTCCTTAGTATGCACCGTTGCTAAGACTCGTCGCTTCGAAGCATCTCGTGATGATCGGGTGTTATAGATTCTACGTGTGCATACAACGGGTGCAAGCCAGATTTGCACATGCGAATACTAAGGTTAAACTTTACGAGCCTAGCATGTACAGACATGGTCTCGGAAAGTCGTCATGATTTGATGGATAAAATTATGAGTGAAATTGTTCATCACATTAAAAGGTTACTAATAGTGAAATCTAGAACACTTGTCATGTGATGATCAACTTCAAGGTAAGAACCTCAAGGTTATTGGTATTTGACCAATGGACCTAGAAGTTATTGAAGGTGAAGTGTTTTCTGAGAATGAGGAAAGCTAAAAGAGAAACTACAAAAGATTTTGGCAGAAAGAAAGAAAAGACTAGAAAGTCTAGCTCAGGTGTATATAGATGATATACATGTTATGAATGTATTCCTTGTTTTGGTCACACAATGAAATTCTTGGGTAATTGTACCATATTGGTTGGTATGAGGTGTCATACAAAACAACGCAATACAAGAATACAATGGCCTAAGTGACTGACAAGGAATATGGTAGGAATGCACGTCTGGAACAAAATAAAGTGTTATTGTGTTCGTCGTTGGCATTCTACCTAGCCCTTCAGATTTTATAATAAAGAACTTTACAATGGTTGTTATGTTCTAGTCAAATGAAAACAATGAGTTGTTCAAATTATGACATATTCCATGTACGATGGATAAGTTATTATAAATCTTTATGGTGAAGCACACATGCATAACACTGACGCTAAAATGCCATAAGGCAAATGATATGAATTCCACTCATTAGTGGAACCGCCATTTAGGTCATGTTAGAAAGGAACGCATGAAGGAACTCCATTTGAATGGATTTTTGGAGTCATATGATTTTTGAATCATTTGGCGCTTGCAAATCTCTTCTAAAGAGAATGACTTAAATACCGTTCATAGGCCAAGAGTTGAACGGGCAACTAACTTAGTGGAAACATACATGATGATGTATATGGTTCACTGGGCATAGTTGTGTGCGGGAGATTCTTCTACTTCATGAAAACTTCTAACAATGAATTGAGTATATATATGTGGATATATTCGATAAGGAAGAAGTTTGAAAACATTTGAATGGATTCAAATAAGTTTCAGCATGAAGTGAAAATCATCGTAATAGAAAAGTCAAATATCTATGATTGGATCATGGTGGAAATATTTGAATTACGAGTTTTAGCGAACATCTAAGAGAGTTATGAAATTGTTCTACAACTCACGTTTCTTGGAGTATCATAATGATGATGGAGTATCCAAGAGACGTATCCAAACCTTGTTGGATTAATGATGAGATAATATAAAATGATGCCATTATACTTTTGTGGATTATGCTTTAGAGACTACCGCTTTTACACTGAATAGAGCATCATCATGATCCATTGAAATGACACCATACGAGTTATGGCATGGGTATAAACCCTAAATAGTCCTTTCATAAATTTTGGTATGCATAGCATAAGTAAATGAGTTTACAACCAAAATCGGATGAATGTCTTTGTTGGTTATCCCAGAGAATTGATTGGGAATTCTTTCCACTATGAAGTCAAAGACAAAAGTGTTTGTCGATGTTTCTTACTTATTTCAAAGAAATTGTTTCTAGCGAACTATTTGAGTGGGAGGACAATGGAACTTGATAAGGTTCATGAACCTGAGCATGATGATCAGAGTAGCACAACATCGGAAATGGTTCCGGAAGCAGCTACGAAGATCATGGCTCCCATGTCTACAAAGTGTTATAGTCATGGAGATCAAAGTACTTATTGAACCTTGTAGATGTGGTTTATTTTGTGATCAAATAAATGATTTGTGGACAAAGGATTGTTTTTGAACAATGATAAACCAACTACATACAAAGAAGTTATGATGGGCCCTGACTCCGTTAAAATGGCTATGCGCCATGAAATCCAAGATAGGTGAATACTTTTTGAAAGTAAATGGATCTATAAAGTAGATGGACTTGGATGGAATATCCTTAAAGAAGCTTGACTTATCGAAAAGCAGTTTACGAAAAAGTTCAAAGAGTTGACTACGATAAGATTAGATCTTCCGTGGCAATGCTTATAGTCTATGTGGATTATTCTAGTAATCGCTACATATTTCTTTTATGAGATATGATAGTAGGATGGCAGAAATACATTCCTTACCAGAAGTGTGTATGAAGGATGTATACTAGATACAACCAAGAGTTTTGCTGGTCCGTGGAATACTAGATAGGTATACAAACTTCAATTGGATGAAGTAAGTATCACGGAGTTGGAATCTTCACGAAGTTGAAGTCGCGCCGTGTTTGCTGGTGTACCATGGCCGACGATTTTGGTCCCTCCGTGGTGCATGTCAAAACTTTTTTTCTCGGCCGAGTCCACGCAAATCCGCACCGCCGAGGGATGTAGGGCCCAGATGGCAGCCTCTCTGGCATTGTTTTTTTCTAGATCGCGCCATCTCGTTCAACGTTCTCCGATCGAGCCGTTTACGATGCAGGATCATGGGTCCCGCATGTCATCCTCTATGAACCAAAATTCTTTCTATTCTTGGATTTTTTTGACCCCCTGATTTCTGGCTACTTCCTTTTTCTTTTGATCCCTTGCCGCCTTGGAAACGTTGAGACCGCTGCTGCTAAATGGGACCCGCATGTCATCCTCTATGTGCAATCAACTTTCTTTTCTTGGAGTTTTTTTTGGCACCTCAAATTTGGTCACTTGCCTTTTTCTTTCGATCCCCTGCCGCCTCTCAAACGGTGATACCGCTGCTGCTAAATGGGACCCGCATGTCATCCTCTATGTACTATAAAACTTTCTTTTCTTGAATTATTTTTGGCACCTCATATTTGGTCACTTACCTTTTTCTTTCGATCCCCTGCCGCCTCTCAAACGGTGATACCGCTGCTGCTAAATGGGACCCGCATGTCATCCTCTATGTACTATAAAACTTTCTTTTCTTGAATTATTTTTGGCTCCTCATATTTTTTCACTTGCCTTTTTCTTTCGATCCCCTGCCGCCTCTCAAACGGTGAGTACGCTGCTGCCACATGGGACCCGCATGTCATCCTCTATGTACTATAAAACTTTCTTTTCTGGATTATTTTTGGCACCTCATATTTGGTCACTTGCCTTTTCTTTCGATCCCCTGCCGCCTCTCAAACGGTGATACCGCTGCTGCTAAATGGGACCCGCATGTCATCCTCTATGTACTATAAAACTTTCTTTTCTTGGATTTTTTGGCACCTCATATTTGGTCACTTGGACTTTTTCTTTCGATCCCTGCTGCCTCTCAAACGGTGATACCGCTGCTGCTAAATGGGACCCGCATGTCATCCTCTATGTACTATAAAACTTTCTTTTCTTGGATTTTTTGGCACCTCATATTTGGTCACTTGACTTTTTCTTTCGATCCCCTGCCGCCTCTCAAACGGTGATACCGCTGCTGCTGCTAAATGGGACCCGCATGTCATCCTCTATGTACTATAAAACTTTCTTTTCTTGGATTTTTTTGGCACCTCATATTTGGTCACTTGACTTTTTCTTTCGATCCCCTGCCTCTCAAACGGTGATACCGCTGCTGCTAAATGGGACCCGCATGTCATCCTCTATGTATTATAAAACTTTCTTTTCTTGGATTTTTTTGGCACCTCATATTTGGTCACTTGACTTTTTCTTTCGATCCCCTGCTGCCTCTCAAACGGTGATACCGCTGCTGCTAAATGGGACCCGCATGTCATCCTCTATGTACTATAAAACTTTCTTTTCTTGGATTTTTGGCACCTCATATTTGGTCACTTGACTTTTTCTTTCGATCCCTGCCTCTCAAACGGTGATACCGCTGCTGCTAAATGGAACCCGCATGTCATCCTGTATCTTTCTTTTCTTGGATTTTTTTGGCACCTCATATTTTGTCACTTGACTTTTTCTTTCGATCCCCTGCTGCCTCTCAAACAGTGATACCGCTGCTGCTAAATGGGACCCGCATGTCATCCTCTATGTACTATAAAACTTTCTTTTTTGGATTATTTTTGGCACCTCATATTTGGTCACTTGACTTTTTCTTTCGATCCCCTGCCGCCTCTCAAATGGTGAGACCGCTGCAGCTAAATGGGACCCGCATGTCATCCTCTATGAGCAATCAACTTTCTTTTCTTGGAGTTTTTTTGGCACCTCATATTTGGTCACTTGCCTTTTCTTTCGATCGCATGCCACGTTTGAAACGTTGAGGTACCTGCTGGCTCATGGGACCTGTCATCCTCTGTGTGCTATAAAAGTTTCCTTTGTTGGATTTTTTCACCCTCTGATTTTTGGCTTGCCTTTTTCTTTTGATCCCCTGCCCCCTTTGAAACGTTGAGTAAGCTGTTGGTTCAAGGGACCCGCAAGTCATCCTCTATGTCCATCAACTTTCTTTTCTTGGATTTTTTTCACCCCCTAATTACTAGCTACTTTCTTTTTCTTTTGATCTCAAGCCGCATTACAAACATTGAGACCGCTGCTGCAAAATGGGACCCACATGTCATCCTCTATGTACAATAAATCTTGGATTATTTTTGGCTCCTGATATTTGGTCACTTGCCTTTTTCTTTCGATCTCATGCCGCCTTTGAAACGTTGAGTAAGCTGCTGGCTCATGGGTCCCGCATGTCATCCTCTACGAACAATAAAAGTTTCCTTTATTGGAGTTATTTTTGACCCCTAATTTCTGGCTATTTGCCTTTTTCTTTTGATCCCCTGCCCCCTTTGAAACGATGAGGACGCTGTTGGCAGGTCGGTCCCACATGTCATCCTCTATGAACAATAAAAGTTTCCTTTGGTGGATTTATTTTTGACCCCTAAGTAATTTCTGGCTATTTCCTTTTTTTTTCTTTTGATCCCCTGCCGCCTTGGAAACGTTGAGGATGCTGCTGCCTCATCGGTCCCGCATGTCATCCTCTCAGAACGATAAATGTTTTCTTTTCTTGGATTTTTTTACCAACTGACTTTTTGTTTTTTTTTTATTTTCGACCCACTGCCTTTGAAACGTTAACGACGCTGCTGGCTCATGGGTCCCTGATGTCAGCCTCCCCGTACAAGAAACATGTGATATCTTGATTATTTTGCAGACAATAAACAGAGCTATTGCAAACGGATAAATTAAATCTTTATTTTTACAACTTATATCTTGAATCTCCTTGTTTTTTGTTTTTGCGAAGCATAGGACATTCCTGTTTTTTTTTGAGAAAAATCCGAACTTCCATGTTCTGGAGTGGGCTGAAATTGTACGAATCAAAAGGCCCAGAAGGATAGTTCGAAGGCCCAGATGTCCAGATGCAGCCCAATTGAAATCTTTCTTTTCTTGGATTTTTTTCACCCCCTGATTTCTGGCTACTTCATTTTTCTTTTGGTCCTGTGCCACCTTGGAAACGTTGAGACCGCTGCTGCAAAATGGGACCCGTATGTCATCCTCTATGTACAATAAAGTTTCCTTTCTTGGATTATTTTTGGCTCCTGATATTTGGTCACTTTCCTTTTTCTTTCGATCTCATGCCACGTTTGAAACGTTGAGGAATCTGCTGGCTCATGGGACCCGCATGTCATCCTCTATGTACAATAAAAGTTTGATTTCTTGGATTTTTTTCACCCTCTGATTTTTGGCTATTTCCTTTTTCTTTTGATCCCCTGCCGCCTTTGAAACGTTGAGTAAGCTGCTGGCTCATAGGTCCCACATGTCAGCCTGTATGAACGATAAAGCTTTCCTTTCTTGGAGTTTTTTTGACCCCCTAATTTCTGGCTACTTTCTTTTTCTTTTGATCTCAAGCCGCAATTGAAACGTTGGGACCGCTGCTGCAAAATGGGACCCGCACGTCATCCTCTATGTACAATCAAGTTTCTTTTCTTGGATTATTTTTGGCTCCTGATATTTGGTCACTTGCCTTTTTCTTTCGATCCCATGCCACGTTTGAAACGTTGAGGAACCTGCTGGCTCATGGGACCCGCATGTCATCCTCTATGTACTACAAAAGTTTATTTTCTAGGGTTTTTTTTCACTCTCTGATTTTTGGCTATTTCCTTTTTCTTTTGATCCCCTGCCGGCTTGGAAACGTTGAGTAAGCTGCTAACTCGTGGGTCCCGCATGTCATCCTCTATGTACAATCAACTTTCTTTTCTTCGAGTTTTTTTTATCCCCTAATTTCTGGCTACTTTCTTTTTCTTTTGATCTCAAGCCGCATTTGAAACGTTGGGACCTCTGCTGCAAAATGGGACAGCATGTCATCCTCTATGTACAATAAAAGTTTCTTTTCTTCGATTATTTTTCACCCTCTGATTTTTGGTCACTTGCCTTTTTCTTTCGATCTCATGCCGCCTTTGAAAATGTTGCGGAACCTGCTGGCTCATGGGACCCGCATGTCATCCTCTATGTACTATAAAAGTTTCTTTTCTTGGATTTTTTTCACCCTCTGATCTTTAGCTATTTCCATTTTCTTTTGATCCCCTGCCGCCTTGGAAACGTTGAGTAAGCTGCTGACTGATGGGACCCGCATGTCATCCTCTATGTACAATCAAGTCTCTTTTCTTGGATTTTTTTCCCTCTTATTTTTGGTCACTTGCCTTTTTCTTTCGATCTCATGCAGCCTCTGAAACGTTGAGGAAGCTGCTGGCTCATGGGACCCACATGTCATCCTCTATACTATAAAAGTTTCTTTTCTTGGATTTTTTTCACCCTCTTATTTTTGGCTATTTCCTTTTTCTTTTGATCCCCTGCCGCCTTGGAAACATTGATTAAGCTGCTGACACAAGGGGCCCGCATGTCATCCTCTATGTACAATCAACTTGCAAGATCTTGGAGCGAAAGAGCTTGTATAAGTGGGACCCATATGTCATCCTCTATGTACAATAAAAGTTACTTTTCTTGGATTATTTTTTGCTCCTGATATTTGGTCAGTTTCCTTTTTCTTTTGATCTCATGCCGCCTCTGAAACGTTGAGTAAGGTGCTGGCTCATGGGACCCGCATGTCATCCTCTATGTACAATAAAGTTTCTTTTCTTAGATTTTTTTACCCCCTGATTTTTGCTAACTTGCCTTTTTCTTTTCGATCATATGCCGCCTTTGAAATTGAGGTCGCCGCTGGCTCATGGGTCCCACATGTCAGCCTCTATGAACAACAAACCTTTCCTTTGTTGGATTTATTTTTTACCCCTAATTTCTGGCTATTTGCCTTTTTTTTACACACTGGGACTGTACAATAAAGTTTCATTTCTTAGATTTTTTTACCCACTGATTTTTGCTAACTTGCCTTTTTCTTTTCGATCATATGCCGCCTTTGAAATTGAGGTCGCCGCTGGCTCATGGGTCCCACATGTCAGCCTCTATGAACAATAAACCTTTCCTTTGTTGGATTTATTTTTTACCCCTAATTTCTGGCTATTTGCCTTTTTCTTTTGATCCCCTGCGGCCTTTGAAACGATGAGGACGCTGCTGGCAGGTCGGTCCCACATGTCATCCTCTATTAAGAATAAAAGTTTCCTTTTTGGATTTATTTTTTACCCCTAATTTCTGGCTATTTGCCTTTTTCTTCTGATCCCTGCCGACTTCGAAATGATGAGGATGCAGCTGGCAGATCGGTCCCACATGTCAGCCTCTATGAACTATAAATGTTTCCTTTGTAGGATTTATTTTTTACCCCTATTTTCGGGCTACTTGCCTTTTTCTTTGAAACGTTGAGGACGCTACTGTCTCATGGGTCCCACATGGCATCCTCTCTGAACGATAAACCTTCATTTCTTGTTAACGACAGGTTTATCAGTATTATTTTCGCAGACTAATACAAGCTCTTTCGCTCCAAGATCTTGCAAGTTAATAGAATAAATCATGGAATTATTAGGATATGTTTTAAATTTCAAATCCACTTTATGAATTTTTGAAAATACCGTGATCTATGTGGGTATGGAGCGATCAAGGATTTTCATATTGGCCATGAGCAGTTTCAAAAATTGCAACCCAATAATTCAAAATAAATACAAACAACTTTTATGTAGAATCTCCGTGTTTTTGTTTTTTGCCAATCATAGGATCTGTGGTTCTTTAGAAAAGGGCCAACATTGCATGAGCAGAAAGGCCCATTTGTAGTTATTGGGCTTCGACAGCCGGAGCAAGTAGGCCTATAGCAAATACCTTGTAGATGGCCGTTGGAACCCAAAAGTATTTGTTGCCTAGACTTAGATGCCAAACTCAGCCTTATTGACATGAACCTTGCTATGCACACGACAATTTCAGTCCGATCCGTGTACGAAACACAAGATCCAACCCTTCGTGTGAGGAAGCAGGTGGCAGCACACCTCCAGATGCTCAATCGTACATACGCATATCATATAGGAGTTGTCGTATGTACATCAGTTCCGTATTGACATGTTTTTTTCTTTGGTTCACATGTGGGGTCCGCACAGTCACCTAGGTCGCACATCTACTTCCTTGCTCGTAGTTGATGCATGTTCGGTTTGGGGATGGGGTGGAACCGAACACACCCCCGTGCCAGTGGATGTACTTTACCCTTTAGCGGCGAAAAAAATAGGAATGGTCCTCTCATGACTATGATCAACAAGAGGTGGCTATATTATAAAGGACGTACACACATTGTAATTATAGTGCTGAAATAAAGTCAATCCTAAAACAGCCATGCATGGGTTATAATATGAAGGCAACACGAAATACAAAAGCAGGGCAGTGTTCAAATAAACTGATTCAAACTAGTACATACTAAAAACAGTGTACTACTTCTCAACACTTCAAGCATAATAAAAAAGTGTCACTGTTTTTTTAAAGGTAACACCGAACGGGCAATGTTTAAAGCAGGCTTAAACCACATAGCCGCTTGTCGGACACTATCCCAACCATCCTTGGGAAGGCTGATAACTCCCACAGTCTCACCTTCATCTGGCTGGAGGTTGCAGCGCAAAATTTTAGGGTATTGATTATAACGAATATTCCGGTATGCTGTGTAGACGCAGTTTTTCCTCATGAATGGAACCAATGTGCCATCAGGAGCTTTGGATTCACGCTTCTTCAGGTTGGCAATGATTGGGTAATTGAGTCCGAGGAACAGAGAGTGGTCGCTGAGGCTGTTAACCTGCCTCCAAAGAAAGTCCCCTGCACGTGCAGTAGATAAGGGATCCAGCTCAAAGACGTAGGTGGCAACAGGAGGATACTGCCGTAGCTGAAGCCCATTAGCAGCATAGGGAATGTCAGGAGGTACTTCAGCATTGGCAATCCCAATCTTGTTTACTGTAAGGATGATCATCAATCGCTTGCCATCAGCAGATGGAGCGAGGAACCACGCGTACTGCTGATCATCCACCACCGGTGGCGGGATTACAAACGGGAGCATCAGGTTTTCTGCAATATTAGAAATGGAGACGAATAGGGTGTTACTGGCAACCATATTCAAACAGCAGCATTGTTCATCGTTCATGCTCACAGTATAAATACGACTATGTAAGCTAAGGACATTGGTCATTCATGTGTTCAAATCAAGTGTCCAATATATCAGTTATACTGCATCCATCCCACGAAACTAGTCTAAACTTCGCCAAAACTAGACACTAGTTAGTGTATACACAGTTATATACTACCTCTGTCCCACCGAAAGTGTCTGAGATTTGTCCAAATTCAGATGTATCTAGACAGTGAAAGCATATAGATACATTCAAATTTTGACAAATATATATCATCTTAAGTTTAAGTCCTGTGCTGTAGTTAATTCCCTTTGTCTTAAGTGATCTATTAGAGAGCTTCCCTGTGACCACCCGAAGGGTAAGAAATGTTTAACTGTATAAGTGGATTGCCTAGACCTTTCCATCAGTTCGGACTTTTGGTTGCGTTGGCTAGTCCATGAAGCTTGACATGGTGTCAGAGCCAGGGTCTCGAGTTCGAGTCCTGGCTTTCGCAATTTATCCTAAAATTGTTGTTGCCCCCTCGGAGTCCACTTATATGCCTCTTGAGCTATACCTCTGAGTCTTTCCACATGTTGACTTGTCTCCCATCACACGTGACGGGGGGTGTTGAATTGTATAAGTGGATTGCCGCCCTTGCGATCAGTTCGGACTTTTGGTTGTGTTGGTAGTGCATGAAGCTTGACAAGAAAGAAATGCTCTTTATAGCTAACCCCAAGTCTGGTAACATTTGCAAAATAGGTATCAGATGCAGCTATCCATTCAGTAGAAGAATTTGCATTTTAGAGTTGAAGGTTCATAATCTCTTCTCTACTATTGATAGTAAAGGGTACACATGGTATTTGTTTACCTCATTTTCGCGTTCTAAAAAAGGTACGCTATATGGTTGTGCTAAGTTAAACTGATTTAAGTCTGTTCAAGTTTATCGAAAATTATACTACCAACATCTAAAACATCAATATAGGTTCATATATTACAAAAGATATTTAGATTTTCTTTTCTCGAACACATGCCTAGTCGTGCATCATTATATATTAGAGCATACAGGGTTGTAGCAAGGCTACGAAAAACTGAGAAAGCAAAAAGAAAGAACTATACAGGGGACTAGAGGCAGCTAACTTTGTTAGGCCTGCAGGTGCTAAATCTTATATATATATGAGGTTGTAGATATTAATCGTAAACTTACTCAAACTTAAATATCACTGAATTAGGAAAAAGATAACCTGAGTTATTTTGAATGAGGGGACGTCACAATCACTAATGAAAGATAATTGTGGGAAACTGAAATCTATTCAAGAAAATGGGAGAAAAAATGTATCAAAAACAAAATTAATTATACCATTCTGCAGATTGTTCACCGATATAAACAAAGAACTGTTTGATCTGCATGTAGGTACATCCAATCAAGGCTTTTTCCCCGATCTCTAGAAAATATAAGCTACGCATGTAATTACAAACGATTTTCTTCTATTTTTCTGTTTCTACGTTAACATTTGAGATACTTGTTAATTACATCCATATTCTGCAGTTGCATAGAGTTACTAATTCAGGAATGCATTCACATACGGAGTATACTATGTTTGCTGATGACTGACTAGTACTAATTCATTGCAAGCAACGGTTCATTCATATTCAGATAAAGGATGTGATCGTTAAGTCATATACTTATGAAAGTCCTTATGCATCTCTCTGATGCAGATGGCGGGGGTCTCTCGTCCTCCTTTTGGAGGCAAAATCAATTAGTTATATATGAAACAATGGGTGTAAAAGGTTATCAAAAAGGGTGCCTTCATAGTGCCACGTTATCTTTTGAGATACTGGTTAATTACACCCATATTCTGCAGTGGCGTAGAGTTACTAATTCAGGAATGCAATCACATACTGAGCATACTATGTTTGTTGGTGACTAATTAGTACTACTAATTCATTGCAAGCAACGGTTCATTCATATTCAGCAAAAGGGGGTGTGATCATTAAGTCATATAAGAAAGGTAAAATATAAACAAGGTAGTTCATGAATAACTTCATTGGTTAAGGCAGTGTATCATGCAATGCAACATAAGGACTGAAAAAATACCATTTGCGGTGTCCCAGAAGTACGTGGAGCCGTCAGTTTCGTCCACCGCAAAAACGTGGCCACGGAGTTCAATGGCATCACAGTAATTTGGATAATCAGGTGCAGGTGTAAGGGCCTCCAGCATTCTCCAGTCGCCACCCCCTTCAAGGTAGAAAATCGTTTTGTCGAACAAGGCGATGAGCTTGTAATCTGCGTACCTCCCACCTTTTGTGGGCACTTGGCAGATTACAATCTTCAACAAATCAATTGCTGGACCCCAGTTAAAAGAGTATGCAGGTTGATATGAAAAACTACTATGATCGATCTTCGAATCAGGTAGGGATGGAAGGGGGATATGTCGCTCGGTGTAGACGTTCACGAGGCACCACTCATGATGATCGGCGGCGGCGATCCAGTCGCCGTTCGCGCCAAGCCATTTTCTGTCGTGCATGAACGGCAGGGCGACAGAACGGCGAGGATGGTCGAGGGGCACCAGGTCGTACACGGTATCATGCAGACGAGATGTTCTCGCCACGTCCCAGTGTTCATCGAACCAATAAGCAGGCGGAGGCATCAGCAGGCAGGGTTCATCCCAATGGTGCATCTTACCTTCATCCTTGCTGATCATGTCGTAGAGCTCCCTGGAACATGCAGCAAGTCGGACGGTGTAGGTAACGTCCAGATGCGCAGCGATGAGGTCGATGTTGTCGCCGGTGAGAGCCTCCAAGTGGCCGTCCCCGCCGCCCCGGCAAAGCCTAGAATAATCCATCACGTGAAGATGGATTTAGGTGGATGGCGGATGCAACTGCGCTTGGGGTTTTCGGAGGAGAGGGCGAGCGCTATGGAAGGAACGATGCGGCGCGCGGCCGGCCGGGGTAAGGAGAGAAAGGTATACGGAGTAGTACTAGTGATGCGGCGTGGTGGGGATCGAGATCCTGCGCGTGCGCGTGATTCTGGGAGGGTGAAGAAGAAGATTTTTTTTTGTAACGGGGTGAAGAAGAAGATGATAGACATGCAAGGGGCAAAAACTAGGTAGTACTCTAGGCTGCTGCTGCGACTGGGCGCCGATTTGACTGTTGGTAGACTAGCACGCCACCCATCTATAAATTTGCGACGACGTTTGGTGCAGTGATGTCTCGTCACATCAGGTTGACCAGAGAGGGCTTTTTTTTACAGTTTCCATTTCGATATATTTTTCGCCAATAATCGTAGTTCTCTACATGCCAGAGACACGTACCTTAACACGTGGGCAGCATGCAACCGCGCGAGCACCAAAATGGAATGAGAAATGTTTTAGAGCAGAACTTCATTTTCAATGCCTTTCCTAGCTTGGTTTGGAAACCGGACAGAGCTTCAGTGACTTGATGCTTCCAAGATACATTGTGACTGTGTCCCACCATCTACCATCCATTTGAGATCCAACGTTCCAAACTATCTCTTATTTCGAAGCTAAAAAAGAAAAACTATTCAGAAAATTTTGAAAAAAAATCCAGTAATATGTAGATTCCTTGTTTTAAAATCTATGAATATTTCATCCCATTCGGATGACTAGCTTGTGATTAAATAGATTCTTACGTACTCGAGCACTAGTTTAAACTAAATATATATTTGCTCACAAACCTATGATTCAAATCGAATGAAACTTCACCAAAATATAAATCGAAATATGCATGATTTACTGGAAGTTTTTCAAAATTTTCATGGTCCATGGGGTCCTCCAAAGTGCAAGCTTTTTTTTTCTTGGTTGGTACTTCAAAACCGAGTTTGGATGGTGGCAAGACTTGCACAAAGAGGATGTCAAAATTTTGGCCTTTGTGAACTTTGCAATCAACATCAAGTGTCGGACTCTCGAGAAAAAAATATGAGTTGGCGCCCACCTTTCTTTCAACCGTTGGTTCTCAATCCGAGGGTGGTCCAACTAGCTAACAAAATTGGCTTGGTATTCATGGTCTTGAACCAACGATTTGGAATGGCTTTCAATCGGTATGAGAGGTGATGTATGGAGGAGATTCATACGAGAGGGCAATAAAGAAATGTTTTGTCATCCTCGCAAAGCTAGTCTATTTGGAAAGAAATGAATAATTGGTTTTTCGCAACATTGCATGATACTAATTCATGATACTATGCATTGAAGGTGTTGTATCATAGACTAGTATACTTCCCATTGTGACTAGTCTAAGTGCTTTTGCACCATGAACACTAGCTATGCACAGACCTCAAAAAACACTTCTCCATCATTCTACTATTCACACTTTCTTTTTCTAATAGAACTATGTACCATTGTTTTTAATATAATCTTGTGTCGAGAGTATATATTTCTAAAATAGTCATTTATGTTTCGCATAAGCTCAAAGAGGGGTACTTACTTATGAGAGATATCTTTCAACTAATACGTTGTAGGAGTACTTTAATTATGTGAGCTATAGTGTGAAATGCTTACTAGAACGAGTACAAAAGGTGTTTGATAACATTACAGGCCACACGCCCAGTGTAGCGTGCATTGTAGGAGCATTACATCAATTTAACAACTACGGAGGAGTAGCCTAGGTAGAGATAACATGCAAAGGAAATAGTTCAACAGATAGTACAACACAACTACGGAAAGGGAGTAGCCTAGGTAGAGATAAACATGCAAATGAAATAGTTCAACAGATACAAATCTTGCATTACAACACGAGTATTACATAAAGTACATCAGCCCTTCTTTCTGGACCTGTGACGCGAAGGCAGGTTCCATTGCCGGGCGTTGGCGAAGCTTGGGATGAGCCACAACGGAACCTGCCGCCATGTCCATCTAATGTTGGTTTGGAAACCAACAGTACAGTCTTCAGAATTCAAACTGAAGCGGCAAATTTCTGGAGAAGGAGGATATGCAAGGCCTACTGCATGGTGCGATGTGTAAACAGAGTTGCTTCTCGCCATATTTGGACGGTCATGTTCTGCCCCGTCTTCTACTGGAATGATAATCGGATAGTTCACTCCAAGGAAGAGAGAATATGATCCAAGGGAAATAATCCTCCTCCATGGCCTCGGTGGCATCAACTGACTGGTGTCCATGCTGTACACCTCGCAGCCAAGTAAACCCTTACCATACCCGCGAATAGTGCGACCATGACGACCCTCAGAGGTAGCAGCAGCAGGTAAAATCCGAACCAGTCCAGTATAATCCCGCCCGTCAGTAACGCCCCAGGTATGGACCAGAAAAAGTCTAGAACCATCAGGAGATCGTGCTAACCACCAGGAGCCAAGATTGTACCGACCTTGTTCATCAAGTTCTGGCGGAATAGGTGCCGTGCTGATCAACAAAGGACCTTGCAAAGGAAAGCACAGCTTGAAGTCAGTTCAGCAAAACTTGATTAGTTCATTACATACATGAATAATGATGTAGCTAAAATACTGCCTCCGATCCAAATTAATTGACTCAACTGGATGTGTCTAGCTAGATATGCACAAATTAATTGACTCAAGTTTGTCTAGCTAGATGCACTGGCTAGACAAAGCTGAGTCAATTTGATTTGGATCGGAGGGAGTACTTTATTTTGACTCAAAGGCATATCGCTGCTGATTTTGATTGAATATAGAGGGGGAAAGGTACAGGCATGACACGAAAACTGCACAACAAAAAGAAAAAGGCTAAAGCTAAATCTGAAACTAGCAGGTAATAGCGAAAACACATCATATGAGATGAGAAAAATTACCCCAAGAAAGTTGATTCCATGCATAAACTTCGCCTGTCTGAGTTACAGCAAATACAATACCCTTGTGGATGATTGCATCGGAGTAGCCGTACGCTAAGAACTGGTTGTCAAGAACTGTCCATCTGCTAGAAGCACAGTGAAGGACTGCAATTGCCGCGTTGAAGATGGCAAGAACAGAGAAACTAGTATAATTTGAAGCAGCTGTTGGAACTCGGCAAATAGCTATCTTCAGCAGTTGAAGATGTTGATCATTAGACTCGAACACAAGTTTATCCGGGGTGGATTTAAACTCACTTATTGGTGGTAGAGGAATCCGGCGACCAGTGTACACATTGACAAGCTCCCAATTCCAGGGGAAGCCAAGAAGGGCGATCCAATCTCCATTCGCGCCTGCCCACATGCCCGTACCACCATCTGGAATCACGGCATCGGAAGAGATCCTGTCCAGCGGCGTCAGTTGGCACAAGGTACCCTTGCGATCTTTTGCATCATGCTGCTTGTCCTTCTGCGCACCCTCCTGCTTGAACTTGTGGACGCGGGAGAAGGGATTGTGCGCGGGCGGTACCTCAGTTTGGTGAGTATGAAGAACACAGGGCATGCCAAACGGCTGAGATGCAGGCAGAGCTACACTTTGTGTTGCTGAATCATGATAAAACTTGCATGAACCGACGAGGCTCGCGGCGGTGATGACATCGCATCGGGATGCGATTTCTTCAAGGGGGCCATCAGGAAACACCCAAGAACTGCCACTCTCATTGATCGATCTCGCCATTGGAAGGATGCGGTCAAGTGGGTGTGGGGGTGTGGGAGTGGGACGCTGGCGTTTGGGTATGAGGTATTGGAGGACAGTGCGAGCGGCAGCTGGTAGAGCGATATGGATAAAAGTCCACAACTCCTACTAGTACCATCAAACAGGTGGCTCGAGATGATCCGAAAAAGGCATGGCGGCGGTGGTGCAGGGGCTGCTGGTGTAGGCGGGGTCGCCAGAGAAGATGGAGATGAAGAAGACGGAGAAGCAGGCAAAAAAAAACAATTTGAATTGAAATCAATAATACGAGTACTACGGGCGTGCCTTCTCTCTCTGGTCTCTGCTGCACTACTGCACCTGTCGTGAAGGCGTGTGACCCGAGAAGAAGCTAATGTACTGTATACTGTCCTTGCACGCCGTGGAGCTGTATTTTGTCTCATCAAATCAGCTCTGGACAGTTTCAGCAGAGAAAAGATCCTTTGCCATCATCATGATATATTACCACGGGCCCACGGCAGTGCACATTCATCTTGGAGGCCTCTTCATCTTGTACTACCATATACTGTACTGCTCTATATGTTGCACAAACCACCACTTGGACATTTTTTTTGCAGTTTCCACCATGTGGTGGTCTAATATGTTGCAAATTTCACCACTTGGTTATCTAATCAGCTAGTTAGTCATGTTGATAGCAAAATCGACAAGTGGGTTCAACATGTCAATGCTCCAATTAATGTTTTAGAAAAAATAAATTTTTCAAAATTCGTACTTCTTTTATTTAGCTATTTAAAAATGCTTATTCATTTATTTCAACAAATATTGTGCGGTCTTGAATTTTTTTCAAACAAATATTATGGCATCGGGTTCGGGACTCCTGAAAAGGACTGGCCGTGGTACGGGAACCCGAAATGATGCCCACAACATGGTCGAAAGTGGCAAGGAACCCATCGAGGTGGATGAACTCGGGAAACCTTGGTAGAGGTAGGGATCTTGAGGAGGCCATTAGGGTTAGCCTACCCCCCAATAAGCGTATGAACGAAAAAAATTCACATAAGTAGTAGCTATTATTAAAATTTCACAAATATTACGCGCTTTTGAATATTTCAAAAGTATTGTGGCGTCACGCTGGCCTTGCCCGAATTTTACCTTTCAGGCTGGATGTCACGAGCATGATCACTCAACCAACCGGGTCCAAACATATATATACAATTGGCCTCCTCGAGCCTACACCGACCAGATTGTCGCTGAAACTGGATCATATAGTTTCTATTGGATTGATGTCCTAAGGAAATATTCCAACAACGGAAGTTGTTTGATTCGTTGTATTATATTCCTTTGGAATCTTGTTGGGCTTGTTTGGTTCGAAGAAAATTCATAGAAATTTTGTGGGATTCAAATCTCAGTGGCTCCTTTGATTCTTGAATACATGATAATTCATACTAATTCACGTGTTTTTTGTGTAGCACTACAACCAAAGAACATGCAATTCAAATTTGTGTGATTTCTCTCATATAGGATTAATTCAACATGCAATCATATTCAATTCCTACATTATTTCTATTTTAACATTTTGTACACATCATGCATGCGACCCAAACAATGCGTACATGGTGGGGGGGTTGTTTCGTTGCAAAAGCAGTTGGTCACACCACAAACAAACATGCAACAATTAATCTAAATTCACGCGGTTTCCCCGCGATGCAACCAAACAATATTCGATGAAACTAAGCATGGCATAAACATATACAATACACACCATAGATTTTGGCTGCTTTGATTATTCGCAAGATTTTCAAAGTGCGGGAATATGAAAATTGTATGATTAGAGAGTGATGATCATCTCCAAATATATAGGATTGAGAAACAACGGTATTTGGATCCAATAACATTTGATTGCGTGTGAAAACCAAAAGAAATACTAGTAGTAACATACGGTTACACAATGAAGGATTTTTTGTTTTTGTATAAAAATGTATTGTCAATGAATTCTGAAAATTGCAATCCTATGAATTAAACAATCAGAAATCGTGTCAGACTAATTCCTACGTTTCGAGATTCTAGTACGGAGTATGATTTCTTTGAAGGGGCGCAGAGGGACGTGGGTAGCAATGTCTAGTCCCTGTCTTGTCTGTATACACTGTACTTACGTCAGACTAGTGTTGCTCATGAAGTCTTAATCTGACGTACTCTGAAGCTAGATGCATCACCGTTTCCAGTCTCTGTCCTCGTTTTTTCGGCAAAATAGACAGAAATAACCCAAAGTCGAAAAGATTGGGAAAAACAAACTTTCGACATACTAGCAAGATTGGGTTATTTTTGTCCAAATTCTCGTTTTTTTCTCTTGGCTTCCCTACCCTTGAATCCATGTCACTTACGTGTGTTGCCCATGCATGCGTCATGTCCCACACTTCAGTGAGCACAAGTGACGTGATGTACGTACGCAAACTCCCAGCAATCTTCTTTGTCAAGAGAAGACGCATCAAGATTCAAGACCCGATCGCATTTCTTGCTTTCAGCCTGGGGTCCTCCATGTAAAAGTTAGGGATTTAGATGTAATTTCATGTTTATTTTGTGTGCTGTTGTAAACTGTTGATTTTTTATGTCCATTTGAATCTTGGTCAAATCCTAGGTTTGACCTAGATTTAAACAAGTTTAAAATATGAAAATGAAAAAGTAAGCCTGGATCCTCCTTAGTCAATCCAAAATGAAGCTTTTGGGAGGTTTTTGAAATTTCCATGTTTGAAACCCAAAACCACTTCTTTTCATGCTAGACTTCATAAGACATAGTTTAGGGATAGGGGTAGATACATGATTTGTCTGGTTTCAGTATGTCTAGAGCTTGTTTATCCACTTGAATGCTTACTATATGACATAAGAAGACTATGTGCTATGGTTTTTCATTTATCTATTTTTTTGAATTTTATGCCCATTTGAATCTTGGTCAAATCCCAGGTTTGACCAGGTTTTAAACAAGTTTAAAACTTGAAAATGAAAAGGTGTAAGCATGGATCCTTCGTAGTCACTCTAAAATGAAGCTTTATTTTGGGAGGTTCTCGAAATTTCCATGCATGCTTGAAACTCAAAACCACTTTTCTTCATGCTTGACTTCATAAGACAGAGTTTAATTAGGGTTAGGGGTAGATACACGATTTTTCTGGTTTGAATATGTCTAGACCTTGTTTATCAACTTGAATGTTTACTATATGACATAATTAAGAAGGCTATGTACGTGCTTTGGTTTTTCATTCTTTAGATTTTTGTCTGAATTTTTATGCCCATTTGAATCTTGGTCAAATCCTAGGTTTGACCAAGATTTAAATAAGTTTAAAACATGAAAATGAAAAGATAAGCATCGATCCTTCTTACTCGCTCTAAAATGAAGCTTTTGGTTTTTTGAAATTTCCATGTTTGAAACCCAAAACCACTTCTCTTCATGCTTGACTTCATAAGACGAAGTTTAGGGTCGATAGGGGGTAGATACATGATTTGTCTGGTTTGAATATGTCTAGACCTTGTTTATGAACTTGAATGCTTACTATATGACATAAGAAGACTATGTGCTTTGGTTTTTTTATTTTTTTATTTTATGCCCATTTTAATATTGGTCAAATCCTAGGTTTGACCAAGATTTAAACAAGTTTAAAACATGAAAATGAAAAGGTAAGCCTGGATCCTTCTTAGTCACTCTAAAATGAAGCTTTTGGGAGGTTTTTGAAATTTCCATGTTTGAAACCAACAACCACTTCTCTTCATGCTTGACTTCATAAGACAGAGTTTAGGGTTAGGGGTAGATACATGATTTGTCTTATTTGAATATGTATAGACCTTGTTTGTCAACTTTTGAATGCTCTTACTATATATATATGTGACATAAGAAGACTATGTGCTTTTGTTTTTCATTTTTCTGATTTTTTTAATTTTATGCCCATTTAAATCTTGGTCAAATCCTGGTTTGACAATGATTTAAACAAGTTTAAAATATGAAAATGAAAAGGTAAGCATTGATCATTCTTAGTCACTCTAAAATGAAGCTTTTGGTAGGTTTTTGAAATTTCCATATTTGAAACCCAAAACCACTTCTCTTCATGCTTGACTACATAAGACAAAGTTTAGGGTTAGGGAGTAGATACATGATTTTTCTTGTTTGAATATGTCTAGACCTTGTTTATCAACTTTAATGCTACTATATGACATAAGAAAACTATGTGCTTTGGTTTTTCATTTTTCTGATATTTTTTGGAATTTTGATGCACATTTGAATCTTGGTCAAATCCTAGCTAGGTTTGACCAAGATTTAAACAAGTATATATAGAACATGAAAATGAAAAGGGAAGCATGTATCCTTCTTAATTAGTCACCCTAAAATGAAGTTTTTGGAAGGTTTTTGAAATTTCCATGTTTGAAACCTAAAACCACTTATCTTCATGCTTGACTTCGTCATAAGACAGAGTTTAGGGGTTTTAGGGGGTAGATACATGATTTGTCTAGCTAGTTTGAATATGTCTAGACCTTGTTTATCAACTTTAATGCTTACTATATGACATATAAGAAGACTATGTGCGCTTTGGTTTTTCATTTTTCTGTTTTTTTATTTTATGCCCATTTGAATCTTGGTCAAATCCTAGATTTGACCAAGATTTAAACAAGTTTAAAACATGGAAATGAAAAGGTAAGCATCGATCCTTCTTAGTCGCTCTAAAATGAAGCTGAATTTTGGGAGGTTTTTGAAATTTCCATGTTTGAAACCCAAAACCACTTCTCTTCATGCTTGACTTCATAAGACGAAGTTTAGGGTCGATAGGGGGTAGATACATGATTTGTCTTGTTTGAATATGTCTAGACCTTGTTTATCAACTTGAATGCTTACTAGCTATATGACATAAGAGGACTATGTGCATTGGTATTTCATTTTTTGATTTTTATGCCCATTTGAGAATCTTGGTAAAATCCTAGGTTTGTTGAGCAAGATTTAAACAAGTTTAACATGTGAAAATGATAAGGTAATTAAGTCTGGATCTTTCTCTTAGTAACTCTAAAATGAAGCTTTTGGGAGGTTCTTGAATTTACCATGTTTGAAACCCAAAACCACCGTACTTCTTTTCATGCTTGACTTCATAAGACAGAGTTTAGGGTTAGGGGTAGATACATGATTTTTCTGGTTTGAATATGTCTAGACCATGTTTATCAACTTGAATGCTTACTATATGACATAAGAAGGCTATGTGCTTTGGTTTTTCATTCTTTCGATTTTTTTCTGAATTTTTATGCCCATTTGAATCTTGGTCAAATCCTAGGTTCGACCAAGATTTAAACAAGTTTAAAACATGACAATGAAAAGGTAATTAATCATGGATCCTTCTTAATTAACCAGCCAGTCTAATTAAAATGAAGCTTTTTGGGAGGTTTTTGAAATTTCCATGTTTGAAACCCAAAACCACACTTCTCTGCTTCATGCTTGACTTCATATATAATTAAGACAAAGTTTAGGGTTAGGGGTACATGATTTGTCTGGTTTGAATATGTCTAGACCTTGTTTATGAACTTTTGAATGCTTACTATATATATGTATGTGACATAAGAAAACTATGTGCTTTGGTTTTTCATTTTTCTGATTTTTTTTGGAATTTTGATGCACATTTGAATCTTGGTCAAATCCTAGGTTTGACCAAGATTTAAACAAGTATAGAACATGGAAATGAAAATGGAAGCCTGTATCCTTCTTAGTCACCCTAAAATGAAGTTTTTGGGAGGTTTTTGAAATTTCCATGTTTGAAACCCAAAACCACTTATCTTCATGCTTGACTTCGTCATAAGACAGAGTTTAGGGGTTAGGGGGTAGATACATGATTTGTCTAGCTAGTTTGAATATGTCCAGACCTTGTTTATCAACTTTAATGCTTACTATATGACATATAAGAAGACTATGTGCGCTTTGGTTTTTCATTTTTCTGTTTTTTTATTTTATGCCCATTTGAATCTTGGTCAAATCCTAGAGATTGACTTCATAAGACAGAGTTTAGGGTTAGGGGTAGATATACACATGATTTTTCTGGTTTGAATATGTCTAGACCTTGTTTATCAACTTGAGTGTTTACTATATGACATAATTAAGAAGGCTATGTGCTTTGGTTTTTCATTCTTTAGATTTTTTGTCTGAATTTTTATGCCCATTTGAATCTTGGTCAAATCCTAGGTTTGACCAAGATTTAAATAAGTTTAAAACATGGAAATGAAAAGGTAAAGCATCGATCCTTCTTAGTCGCTCTAAAATGAAGCTGAATTTTGGGAGGTTTTTGAAATTTCCATGTTTGAAACCCAAAACCACTTCTCTTCATGCTTGACTTCATAAGACGAAGTTTAGGGTCGATAGGGGGTAGATACATGATTTGTCTGGTTAATTTGGATATATCTAGACCTTGTTTATCAACTTGAATGCTTACGATATGACATAAGAACACTATGTGCTTTTTTTATTTTTTTGTGCCCATTTGAATCTTGGTCAAATCCTAGGTTTGACCAAGATTTAAACAAGTATAGAACATGAAAATGAAAAGGGAAGCCTGTATCCTTCTTACTCACCCTAAAATGAAGTTTTGGGAGGTTTTTGAAATGTCCATGTTTGAAACCCAAAACCACTTCTCTTCATTCTTGACTTCTTAAGACATAGTTTAGGGGTTAGCGGGTAGATACATGATTAGTATGGTTTGAATATGTCTAGACCTTGTTTATCAACTTTAATGCTTACTACATGACATAAGAAGACTATGTGCTTTGGTTTTTCATTTTTCTGTTTTTTTTTGAATTTTCTGCCAATTTTGTTTGACCAAGATTTAGACAAGTTTTACACGTGAAAACGAATAAGTAAGCCTGGATCCTTCTTAGTCACTCCAAAATGTACCAATTGATAGGTGCGTTAACTTTGCTTCATGGAAAAAATAATGTCATGTAAATGAGTTAACTTGGATTTCCTACCCTTGAATCCATAGGAAACTTTGTTCTAATGCACTATAATAATCAACCGAGTTTTTACACCAACAGGTCTGTCACTTACGTGTGGTGCCCATGCGTGAGGTCCCACACTTCAGTGAGCACAAGTCACGTGCAATAGGTACGCAAACTCCCAGCCATTTTCTTTGTCAAGAGAAGACGCATCAGGATGCGTATTGGAAGTCTGTGGGTCCTTCTGGATCCTTCGGTCGTCCCTCTCAAAAAAACAAATCTCTCTCATTCTCGGCCTCGCTCGACTCGCTCGCTCGCTCGCTCGCTCGCACCTCCTGCTCACTGACAAACCCTGCACAAAAGTCAACATCATCACCCGAAAAAGGGGAGACACCATAATTCTCTCCCTTCTTCTCTCCTTCCGAGTGATCCCTCTTCCTCCGAGTTTCACTCGACGGGCAAACACACATGTGCTGCATAGTAATAATAAAAAGGTAGAAAAATCGACCAACGAATCTATAATTAAATAGGTTAAACTAGGGTTTTGCCCAGTACTACAGATCAAGGTTCAAAAAATCCAACTACGGGGTTCGAACAACCCCATTTCTAATCCAAGATTTTTTTCGACCTCATCCAATGGCCTCAAACTATAGGCCGGGTTAGCATCTAGTGCAGTATGTGTGAGAATGTATGCACTATGTGTGCTATAACTTGTGTGTCTTTCAAATTTGAACCAAATTTGAATAAGTTTGAAATATTTGAAATGGGGCTTTTGGCTTAAACGTTTGAAACCCAAAACGACTTCTCCTCATGCTAGACTTCATAAGACCGAGTTTAGGGTTAGGGGTAGATACATGATTTGTCTGGTTTGAATATGTCTAAACCTTGTTTATCAACTTGAATGCTTACTATATGACATAAGAAGACCATGTGCTTTTGTTTTTCATTTTTCTATTTTTTAAGAATTTTATGCACATTTGATTCTGGTCAAATCCTAGGTTCAACCAAGATTTAAACAAGTTTCAAGCATGAAAATGAAAACGTAATCCAAGATCCTTCTTAATTAGTCACTCTAAAATATATGAAGCTTTTGGGACGTACTTGAAATTTCCATGTTTGAAACCCAAAACCAATTCTCTTCATGATTGACTTCATAAGACAGAGTTTAGGGTTAGGGGTAGATATACACATGATTTTTCTGGTTTGAATATGTCTAGACCTTGTTTATCAACTTGAGTGTTTACTATATGACATAATTAAGAAGGCTATGTGCTTTGGTTTTTCATTCTTTAGATTTTTTGTCTGAATTTTTATGCCCATTTGAATCTTGGTCAAATCCTAGGTTTGACCAAGATTTAAATAAGTTTAAAACATGGAAATGAAAAGGTAAAAGCATCGATCCTTCTTAGTCGCTCTAAAATGAAGCTGAATTTTGGGAGGTTTTTGAAATTTCCATGTTTGAAACCTAAAACCACTTATCTTCATGCTTGACTTCGTCATAAGACAGAGTTTAGGGGTTTTAGGGGAGATACATGATTTGTCTAGCTAGTTTGAATATGTCTAGACCTTGTTTATCAACTTTAATGCTTACTATATGACATATAAGAAGACTATGTGCGCTTTGGTTTTTCATTTTTCGGTTTTTTTATTTTATGCCCATTTGAATCTTGGTCAAATCCTAGATTTGACCAAGATTTAAACAAGTTTAAAACATGGAAATGAAAAGGTAAGCATCGATCCTTCTTAGTCGCTCTAAAATGAAGCTGAATTTTGGGAGGTTTTTGAAATTTCCATGTTTGAAACCCAAAACCACTTCTCTTCATGCTTGACTTCATAAGACGAAGTTTAGGGTCGATAGGGGTAGATACATGATTTGTCTTGTTTGAATATGTCTAGACCTTGTTTATCAACTTGAATGCTTACTAGCTATATGACATAAGAGGACTATGTGCATTGGTATTTCATTTTTTGATTTTTATGCCCATTTGAGAATCTTGGTAAAATCCTAGGTTTGTTGAGCAAGATTTAAACAAGTTTAACATGTGAAAATGATAAGGTAATTAAGTCTGGATCTTTCTCTTAGTAACTCTAAAATGAAGCTTTTGGGAGGTTCTTGAATTTACCATGTTTGAAACCCAAAACCACCGTACTTCTTTTCATGCTTGACTTCATAAGACAGAGTTTAGGGTTAGGGGTAGATACATGATTTTTCTGGTTTGAATATGTCTAGACCATGTTTATCAACTTGAATGCTTACTATATGACATAAGAAGGCTATGTGCTTTGGTTTTTCATTCTTTCGATTTTTTCTGAATTTTTATGCCCATTTGAATCTTGGTCAAATCCTAGGTTCGACCAAGATTTAAACAAGTTTAAAACATGACAATGAAAAGGTAATTAATCATGGATCCTTCTTAATTAACCAGCCAGTCTAATTAAAATGAAGCTTTTTGGGAGGTTTTTGAAATTTCCATGTTTGAAACCCAAAACCACACTTCTCTGCTTCATGCTTGACTTCATATATAATTAAGACAAAGTTTAGGGTTAGGGGTACATGATTTGTCTGGTTTGAATATGTCTAGACCTTGTTTATGAACTTTTGAATGCTTACTATATATATGTATGTGACATAAGAAAACTATGTGCTTTGGTTTTTCATTTTTCTGATTTTTTTGGAATTTTGATGCACATTTGAATCTTGGTCAAATCCTAGGTTTGACCAAGATTTAAACAAGTATAGAACATGGAAATGAAAATGGAAGCCTGTATCCTTCTTAGTCACCCTAAAATGAAGTTTTTGGGAGGTTTTTGAAATTTCCATGTTTGAAACCCAAAACCACTTATCTTCATGCTTGACTTCGTCATAAGACAGAGTTTAGGGGTTAGGGGGTAGATACATGATTTGTCTAGCTAGTTTGAATATGTCCAGACCTTGTTTATCAACTTTAATGCTTACTATATGACATATAAGAAGACTATGTGCGCTTTGGTTTTTCATTTTTCTGTTTTTTTATTTTATGCCCATTTGAATCTTGGTCAAATCCTAGAGATTGACTTCATAAGACAGAGTTTAGGGTTAGGGGTAGATATACACATGATTTTTCTGGTTTGAATATGTCTAGACCTTGTTTATCAACTTGAGTGTTTACTATATGACATAATTAAGAAGGCTATGTGCTTTGGTTTTTCATTCTTTAGATTTTTTGTCTGAATTTTTATGCCCATTTGAATCTTGGTCAAATCCTAGGTTTGACCAAGATTTAAATAAGTTTAAAACATGGAAATGAAAAGGTAAAGCATCGATCCTTCTTAGTCGCTCTAAAATGAAGCTGAATTTTGGGAGGTTTTTGAAATTTCCATGTTTGAAACCCAAAACCACTTCTCTTCATGCTTGACTTCATAAGACGAAGTTTAGGGTCGATAGGGGGTAGATACATGATTTGTCTGGTTAATTTGGATATATCTAGACCTTGTTTATCAACTTGAATGCTTACGATATGACATAAGAACACTATGTGCTTTTTTTATTTTTTTGTGCCCATTTGAATCTTGGTCAAATCCTAGGTTTGACCAAGATTTAAACAAGTATAGAACATGAAAATGAAAAGGGAAGCCTGTATCCTTCTTACTCACCCTAAAATGAAGTTTTGGGAGGTTTTTGAAATGTCCATGTTTGAAACCCAAAACCACTTCTCTTCATTCTTGACTTCTTAAGACATAGTTTAGGGGTTAGCGGGTAGATACATGATTAGTATGGTTTGAATATGTCTAGACCTTGTTTATCAACTTTAATGCTTACTACATGACATAAGAAGACTATGTGCTTTGGTTTTTCATTTTTCTGTTTTTTTTTGAATTTTCTGCCAATTTTGTTTGACCAAGATTTAGACAAGTTTTACACGTGAAAACGAATAAGTAAGCCTGGATCCTTCTTAGTCACTCCAAAATGTACCAATTGATAGGTGCGTTAACTTTGCTTCATGGAAAAAATAATGTCATGTAAATGAGTTAACTTGGATTTCCTACCCTTGAATCCATAGGAAACTTTGTTCTAATGCACTATAATAATCAACCGAGTTTTTACACCAACAGGTCTGTCACTTACGTGTGGTGCCCATGCGTGAGGTCCCACACTTCAGTGAGCACAAGTCACGTGCAATAGGTACGCAAACTCCCAGCCATTTTCTTTGTCAAGAGAAGACGCATCAGGATGCGTATTGGAAGTCTGTGGGTCCTTCTGGATCCTTCGGTCGTCCCTCTCAAAAAAAAAAATCTCTCTCATTCTCGGCCTCGCTCGACTCGCTCGCTCGCTCGCTCGCACCTCCTGCTCACTGACAAACCCTGCACAAAAGTCAACATCATCACCCGAAAAAGGGGAGACACCATAATTCTCTCCCTTCTTCTCTCCTTCCGAGTGATCCCTCTTCCTCCGAGTTTCACTCGACGGGCAAACACACATGTGCTGCATAGTAATAATAAAAAGGTAGAAAAATCGACCTACAAATCTATAATTAAATAGGTTAAACTAGGGTTTTGCCCAGTACTACAGATCAAGGTTCAAAAAATCCAACTACGGGGTTCGAACAACCCCATTTCTAATCCAAGATTTTTTTCGACCTCATCCAATGGCCTCAAACTATAGGCCGGGTTAGCATCTAGTGCAGTATGTGTGAGAATGTATGCACTATGTGTGCTATAACTTGTGTGTCTTTCAAATTTGAACCAAATTTGAATAAGTTTGAAATATTTGAAATGGGGCTTTTGGCTTAAACGTTTGAAACCCAAAACGACTTCTCCTCATGCTAGACTTCATAAGACCGAGTTTAGGGTTAGGGGGTAGATACATGATTTGTCTGGTTTGAATATGTCTAAACCTTGTTTATCAACTTGAATGCTTACTATATGACATAAGAAGACCATGTGCTTTTGTTTTTCATTTTTCTATTTTTTTAAGAATTTTATGCACATTTGATTCTGGTCAAATCCTAGGTTCAACCAAGATTTAAACAAGTTTCAAGCATGAAAATGAAAACGTAATCCAAGATCCTTCTTAATTAGTCACTCTAAAATATATGAAGCTTTTGGGACGTACTTGAAATTTCCATGTTTGAAACCCAAAACCAATTCTCTTCATGATTGACTTCATAAGACAGAGTTTAGGGTTAGGGGTAGATATACACATGATTTTTCTGGTTTGAATATGTCTAGACCTTGTTTATCAACTTGAGTGTTTACTATATGACATAATTAAGAAGGCTATGTGCTTTGGTTTTTCATTCTTTAGATTTTTTGTCTGAATTTTTATGCCCATTTGAATCTTGGTCAAATCCTAGGTTTGACCAAGATTTAAATAAGTTTAAAACATGGAAATGAAAAGGTAAAAGCATCGATCCTTCTTAGTCGCTCTAAAATGAAGCTGAATTTTGGGAGGTTTTTGAAATTTCCATGTTTGAAACCTAAAACCACTTATCTTCATGCTTGACTTCGTCATAAGACAGAGTTTAGGGGTTTTAGGGGGTAGATACATGATTTGTCTAGCTAGTTTGAATATGTCTAGACCTTGTTTATCAACTTTAATGCTTACTATATGACATATAAGAAGACTATGTGCGCTTTGGTTTTTCATTTTTCGGTTTTTTTATTTTATGCCCATTTGAATCTTGGTCAAATCCTAGATTTGACCAAGATTTAAACAAGTTTAAAACATGGAAATGAAAAGGTAAGCATCGATCCTTCTTAGTCGCTCTAAAATGAAGCTGAATTTTGGGAGGTTTTTGAAATTTCCATGTTTGAAACCCAAAACCACTTCTCTTCATGCTTGACTTCATAAGACGAAGTTTAGGGTCGATAGGGGGTAGATACATGATTTGTCTTGTTTGAATATGTCTAGACCTTGTTTATCAACTTGAATGCTTACTAGCTATATGACATAAGAGGACTATGTGCATTGGTATTTCATTTTTTGATTTTTATGCCCATTTGAGAATCTTGGTAAAATCCTAGGTTTGTTGAGCAAGATTTAAACAAGTTTAACATGTGAAAATGATAAGGTAATTAAGTCTGGATCTTTCTCTTAGTAACTCTAAAATGAAGCTTTTGGGAGGTTCTTGAATTTACCATGTTTGAAACCCAAAACCACCGTACTTCTTTTCATGCTTGACTTCATAAGACAGAGTTTAGGGTTAGGGGTAGATACATGATTTTTCTGGTTTGAATATGTCTAGACCATGTTTATCAACTTGAATGCTTACTATATGACATAAGAAGGCTATGTGCTTTGGTTTTTCATTCTTTCGATTTTTTCTGAATTTTTATGCCCATTTGAATCTTGGTCAAATCCTAGGTTCGACCAAGATTTAAACAAGTTTAAAACATGACAATGAAAAGGTAATTAATCATGGATCCTTCTTAATTAACCAGCCAGTCTAATTAAAATGAAGCTTTTTGGGAGGTTTTTGAAATTTCCATGTTTGAAACCCAAAACCACACTTCTCTGCTTCATGCTTGACTTCATATATAATTAAGACAAAGTTTAGGGTTAGGGGGTACATGATTTGTCTGGTTTGAATATGTCTAGACCTTGTTTATGAACTTTTGAATGCTTACTATATATATGTATGTGACATAAGAAAACTATGTGCTTTGGTTTTTCATTTTTCTGATTTTTTTGGAATTTTGATGCACATTTGAATCTTGGTCAAATCCTAGGTTTGACCAAGATTTAAACAAGTATAGAACATGGAAATGAAAATGGAAGCCTGTATCCTTCTTAGTCACCCTAAAATGAAGTTTTTGGGAGGTTTTTGAAATTTCCATGTTTGAAACCCAAAACCACTTATCTTCATGCTTGACTTCGTCATAAGACAGAGTTTAGGGGTTAGGGGGTAGATACATGATTTGTCTAGCTAGTTTGAATATGTCCAGACCTTGTTTATCAACTTTAATGCTTACTATATGACATATAAGAAGACTATGTGCGCTTTGGTTTTTCATTTTTCTGTTTTTTTATTTTATGCCCATTTGAATCTTGGTCAAATCCTAGAGATTGACTTCATAAGACAGAGTTTAGGGTTAGGGGTAGATATACACATGATTTTTCTGGTTTGAATATGTCTAGACCTTGTTTATCAACTTGAGTGTTTACTATATGACATAATTAAGAAGGCTATGTGTGCTTTGGTTTTTCATTCTTTAGATTTTTTGTCTGAATTTTTATGCCCATTTGAATCTTGGTCAAATCCTAGGTTTGACCAAGATTTAAATAAGTTTAAAACATGGAAATGAAAAGGTAAAGCATCGATCCTTCTTAGTCGCTCTAAAATGAAGCTGAATTTTGGGAGGTTTTTGAAATTTCCATGTTTGAAACCCAAAACCACTTCTCTTCATGCTTGACTTCATAAGACGAAGTTTAGGGTCGATAGGGGGTAGATACATGATTTGTCTGGTTAATTTGGATATATCTAGACCTTGTTTATCAACTTGAATGCTTACGATATGACATAAGAACACTATGTGCTTTTTATTTATTTTTGTGCCCATTTGAATCTTGGTCAAATCCTAGGTTTGACCAAGATTTAAACAAGTATAGAACATGAAAATGAAAAGGGAAGCCTGTATCCTTCTTACTCACCCTAAAATGAAGTTTTGGGAGGTTTTTGAAATGTCCATGTTTGAAACCCAAAACCACTTCTCTTCATTCTTGACTTCTTAAGACATAGTTTAGGGGTTAGCGGGTAGATACATGATTAGTATGGTTTGAATATGTCTAGACCTTGTTTATCAACTTTAATGCTTACTACATGACATAAGAAGACTATGTGCTTTGGTTTTTCATTTTTCTGTTTTTTTTTTGAATTTTCTGCCAATTTTGTTTGACCAAGATTTAGACAAGTTTTACACGTGAAAACGAATAAGTAAGCCTGGATCCTTCTTAGTCACTCCAAAATGTACCAATTGATAGGTGCGTTAACTTTGCTTCATGGAAAAAATAATGTCATGTAAATGAGTTAACTTGGATTTCCTACCCTTGAATCCATAGGAAACTTTGTTCTAATGCACTATAATAATCAACCGAGTTTTTACACCAACAGGTCTGTCACTTACGTGTGGTGCCCATGCGTGAGGTCCCACACTTCAGTGAGCACAAGTCACGTGCAATAGGTACGCAAACTCCCAGCCATTTTCTTTGTCAAGAGAAGACGCATCAGGATGCGTATTGGAAGTCTGTGGGTCCTTCTGGATCCTTCGGTCGTCCCTCTCAAAAAAAAACAAATCTCTCTCATTCTCGGCCTCGCTCGACTCGCTCGCTCGCTCGCTCGCTCCTGCTCACTGACAAACCCTGCACAAAAGTCAACATCATCACCCGAAAAAGGGGAGACACCATAATTCTCTCCCTTCTTCTCTCCTTCCGAGTGATCCCTCTTCCTCCGAGTTTCACTCGACGGGCAAACACACATGTGCTGCATAGTAATAATAAAAAGGTAGAAAAATCGACCAACGAATCTATAATTAAATAGGTTAAACTAGGGTTTTGCCCAGTACTACAGATCAAGGTTCAAAAAATCCAACTACGGGGTTCGAACAACCCCATTTCTAATCCAAGATTTTTTTCGACCTCATCCAATGGCCTCAAACTATAGGCCGGGTTAGCATCTAGTGCAGTATGTGTGAGAATGTATGCACTATGTGTGCTATAACTTGTGTGTCTTTCAAATTTGAACCAAATTTGAATAAGTTTGAAATATTTGAAATGGGGCTTTTGGCTTAAACGTTTGAAACCCAAAACGACTTCTCCTCATGCTAGACTTCATAAGACCGAGTTTAGGGTTAGGGGTAGATACATGATTTGTCTGGTTTGAATATGTCTAAACCTTGTTTATCAACTTGAATGCTTACTATATGACATAAGAAGACCATGTGCTTTTGTTTTTCATTTTTCTATTTTTTAAGAATTTTATGCACATTTGATTCTGGTCAAATCCTAGGTTCAACCAAGATTTAAACAAGTTTCAAGCATGAAAATGAAAACGTAATCCAAGATCCTTCTTAATTAGTCACTCTAAAATATATGAAGCTTTTGGGACGTACTTGAAATTTCCATGTTTGAAACCCAAAACCAATTCTCTTCATGATTGACTTCATAAGACAGAGTTTAGGGTTAGGGGTAGATATACACATGATTTTTCTGGTTTGAATATGTCTAGACCTTGTTTATCAACTTGAGTGTTTACTATATGACATAATTAAGAAGGCTATGTGCTTTGGTTTTTCATTCTTTAGATTTTTTGTCTGAATTTTTATGCCCATTTGAATCTTGGTCAAATCCTAGGTTTGACCAAGATTTAAATAAGTTTAAAACATGGAAATGAAAAGGTAAAAGCATCGATCCTTCTTAGTCGCTCTAAAATGAAGCTGAATTTTGGGAGGTTTTTGAAATTTCCATGTTTGAAACCTAAAACCACTTATCTTCATGCTTGACTTCGTCATAAGACAGAGTTTAGGGGTTTTAGGGGGTAGATACATGATTTGTCTAGCTAGTTTGAATATGTCTAGACCTTGTTTATCAACTTTAATGCTTACTATATGACATATAAGAAGACTATGTGCGCTTTGGTTTTTCATTTTTCGGTTTTTTTATTTTATGCCCATTTGAATCTTGGTCAAATCCTAGATTTGACCAAGATTTAAACAAGTTTAAAACATGGAAATGAAAAGGTAAGCATCGATCCTTCTTAGTCGCTCTAAAATGAAGCTGAATTTTGGGAGGTTTTTGAAATTTCCATGTTTGAAACCCAAAACCACTTCTCTTCATGCTTGACTTCATAAGACGAAGTTTAGGGTCGATAGGGGGTAGATACATGATTTGTCTTGTTTGAATATGTCTAGACCTTGTTTATCAACTTGAATGCTTACTAGCTATATGACATAAGAGGACTATGTGCATTGGTATTTCATTTTTTGATTTTTATGCCCATTTGAGAATCTTGGTAAAATCCTAGGTTTGTTGAGCAAGATTTAAACAAGTTTAACATGTGAAAATGATAAGGTAATTAAGTCTGGATCTTTCTCTTAGTAACTCTAAAATGAAGCTTTTGGGAGGTTCTTGAATTTACCATGTTTGAAACCCAAAACCACCGTACTTCTTTTCATGCTTGACTTCATAAGACAGAGTTTAGGGTTAGGGGTAGATACATGATTTTTCTGGTTTGAATATGTCTAGACCATGTTTATCAACTTGAATGCTTACTATATGACATAAGAAGGCTATGTGCTTTGGTTTTTCATTCTTTCGATTTTTTTCTGAATTTTTATGCCCATTTGAATCTTGGTCAAATCCTAGGTTCGACCAAGATTTAAACAAGTTTAAAACATGACAATGAAAAGGTAATTAATCATGGATCCTTCTTAATTAACCAGCCAGTCTAATTAAAATGAAGCTTTTTGGGAGGTTTTTGAAATTTCCATGTTTGAAACCCAAAACCACACTTCTCTGCTTCATGCTTGACTTCATATATAATTAAGACAAAGTTTAGGGTTAGGGGGTACATGATTTGTCTGGTTTGAATATGTCTAGACCTTGTTTATGAACTTTTGAATGCTTACTATATATATGTATGTGACATAAGAAAACTATGTGCTTTGGTTTTTCATTTTTCTGATTTTTTTGGAATTTTGATGCACATTTGAATCTTGGTCAAATCCTAGGTTTGACCAAGATTTAAACAAGTATAGAACATGGAAATGAAAATGGAAGCCTGTATCCTTCTTAGTCACCCTAAAATGAAGTTTTTGGGAGGTTTTTGAAATTTCCATGTTTGAAACCCAAAACCACTTATCTTCATGCTTGACTTCGTCATAAGACAGAGTTTAGGGGTTAGGGGGTAGATACATGATTTGTCTAGCTAGTTTGAATATGTCCAGACCTTGTTTATCAACTTTAATGCTTACTATATGACATATAAGAAGACTATGTGCGCTTTGGTTTTTCATTTTTCTGTTTTTTTATTTTATGCCCATTTGAATCTTGGTCAAATCCTAGAGATTGACTTCATAAGACAGAGTTTAGGGTTAGGGGTAGATATACACATGATTTTTCTGGTTTGAATATGTCTAGACCTTGTTTATCAACTTGAGTGTTTACTATATGACATAATTAAGAAGGCTATGTGCTTTGGTTTTTCATTCTTTAGATTTTTTGTCTGAATTTTTATGCCCATTTGAATCTTGGTCAAATCCTAGGTTTGACCAAGATTTAAATAAGTTTAAAACATGGAAATGAAAAGGTAAAGCATCGATCCTTCTTAGTCGCTCTAAAATGAAGCTGAATTTTGGGAGGTTTTTGAAATTTCCATGTTTGAAACCCAAAACCACTTCTCTTCATGCTTGACTTCATAAGACGAAGTTTAGGGTCGATAGGGGGTAGATACATGATTTGTCTGGTTAATTTGGATATATCTAGACCTTGTTTATCAACTTGAATGCTTACGATATGACATAAGAACACTATGTGCTTTTTTTTTTTTTTTTGTGCCCATTTGAATCTTGGTCAAATCCTAGGTTTGACCAAGATTTAAACAAGTATAGAACATGAAAATGAAAAGGGAAGCCTGTATCCTTCTTACTCACCCTAAAATGAAGTTTTGGGAGGTTTTTGAAATGTCCATGTTTGAAACCCAAAACCACTTCTCTTCATTCTTGACTTCTTAAGACATAGTTTAGGGGTTAGCGGGTAGATACATGATTAGTATGGTTTGAATATGTCTAGACCTTGTTTATCAACTTTAATGCTTACTACATGACATAAGAAGACTATGTGCTTTGGTTTTTCATTTTTCTGTTTTTTTTTGAATTTTCTGCCAATTTTGTTTGACCAAGATTTAGACAAGTTTTACACGTGAAAACGAATAAGTAAGCCTGGATCCTTCTTAGTCACTCCAAAATGTACCAATTGATAGGTGCGTTAACTTTGCTTCATGGAAAAAATAATGTCATGTAAATGAGTTAACTTGGATTTCCTACCCTTGAATCCATAGGAAACTTTGTTCTAATGCACTATAATAATCAACCGAGTTTTTACACCAACAGGTCTGTCACTTACGTGTGGTGCCCATGCGTGAGGTCCCACACTTCAGTGAGCACAAGTCACGTGCAATAGGTACGCAAACTCCCAGCCATTTTCTTTGTCAAGAGAAGACGCATCAGGATGCGTATTGGAAGTCTGTGGGTCCTTCTGGATCCTTCGGTCGTCCCTCTCAAAAAAAAAAAATCTCTCTCATTCTCGGCCTCGCTCGACTCGCTCGCTCGCTCGCTCGCACCTCCTGCTCACTGACAAACCCTGCACAAAAGTCAACATCATCACCCGAAAAAGGGGAGACACCATAATTCTCTCCCTTCTTCTCTCCTTCCGAGTGATCCCTCTTCCTCCGAGTTTCACTCGACGGGCAAACACACATGTGCTGCATAGTAATAATAAAAAGGTAGAAAAATCGACCTACGAATCTATAATTAAATAGGTTAAACTAGGGTTTTGCCCAGTACTACAGATCAAGGTTCAAAAAATCCAACTACGGGGTTCGAACAACCCCATTTCTAATCCAAGATTTTTTTCGACCTCATCCAATGGCCTCAAACTATAGGCCGGGTTAGCATCTAGTGCAGTATGTGTGAGAATGTATGCACTATGTGTGCTATAACTTGTGTGTCTTTCAAATTTGAACCAAATTTGAATAAGTTTGAAATATTTGAAATGGGGCTTTTGGCTTAAACGTTTGAAACCCAAAACGACTTCTCCTCATGCTAGACTTCATAAGACCGAGTTTAGGGTTAGGGGGTAGATACATGATTTGTCTGGTTTGAATATGTCTAAACCTTGTTTATCAACTTGAATGCTTACTATATGACATAAGAAGACCATGTGCTTTTGTTTTTCATTTTTCTATTTTTTAAGAATTTTATGCACATTTGATTCTGGTCAAATCCTAGGTTCAACCAAGATTTAAACAAGTTTCAAGCATGAAAATGAAAACGTAATCCAAGATCCTTCTTAATTAGTCACTCTAAAATATATGAAGCTTTTGGGACGTACTTGAAATTTCCATGTTTGAAACCCAAAACCAATTCTCTTCATGATTGACTTCATAAGACAGAGTTTAGGGTTAGGGGTAGATATACACATGATTTTTCTGGTTTGAATATGTCTAGACCTTGTTTATCAACTTGAGTGTTTACTATATGACATAATTAAGAAGGCTATGTGCTTTGGTTTTTCATTCTTTAGATTTTTTGTCTGAATTTTTATGCCCATTTGAATCTTGGTCAAATCCTAGGTTTGACCAAGATTTAAATAAGTTTAAAACATGGAAATGAAAAGGTAAAAGCATCGATCCTTCTTAGTCGCTCTAAAATGAAGCTGAATTTTGGGAGGTTTTTGAAATTTCCATGTTTGAAACCTAAAACCACTTATCTTCATGCTTGACTTCGTCATAAGACAGAGTTTAGGGGTTTTAGGGGGTAGATACATGATTTGTCTAGCTAGTTTGAATATGTCTAGACCTTGTTTATCAACTTTAATGCTTACTATATGACATATAAGAAGACTATGTGCGCTTTGGTTTTTCATTTTTCGGTTTTTTTATTTTATGCCCATTTGAATCTTGGTCAAATCCTAGATTTGACCAAGATTTAAACAAGTTTAAAACATGGAAATGAAAAGGTAAGCATCGATCCTTCTTAGTCGCTCTAAAATGAAGCTGAATTTTGGGAGGTTTTTGAAATTTCCATGTTTGAAACCCAAAACCACTTCTCTTCATGCTTGACTTCATAAGACGAAGTTTAGGGTCGATAGGGGGTAGATACATGATTTGTCTTGTTTGAATATGTCTAGACCTTGTTTATCAACTTGAATGCTTACTAGCTATATGACATAAGAGGACTATGTGCATTGGTATTTCATTTTTTGATTTTTATGCCCATTTGAGAATCTTGGTAAAATCCTAGGTTTGTTGAGCAAGATTTAAACAAGTTTAACATGTGAAAATGATAAGGTAATTAAGTCTGGATCTTTCTCTTAGTAACTCTAAAATGAAGCTTTTGGGAGGTTCTTGAATTTACCATGTTTGAAACCCAAAACCACCGTACTTCTTTTCATGCTTGACTTCATAAGACAGAGTTTAGGGTTAGGGGTAGATACATGATTTTTCTGGTTTGAATATGTCTAGACCATGTTTATCAACTTGAATGCTTACTATATGACATAAGAAGGCTATGTGCTTTGGTTTTTCATTCTTTCGATTTTTTCTGAATTTTTATGCCCATTTGAATCTTGGTCAAATCCTAGGTTCGACCAAGATTTAAACAAGTTTAAAACATGACAATGAAAAGGTAATTAATCATGGATCCTTCTTAATTAACCAGCCAGTCTAATTAAAATGAAGCTTTTTGGGAGGTTTTTGAAATTTCCATGTTTGAAACCCAAAACCACACTTCTCTGCTTCATGCTTGACTTCATATATAATTAAGACAAAGTTTAGGGTTAGGGGGTACATGATTTGTCTGGTTTGAATATGTCTAGACCTTGTTTATGAACTTTTGAATGCTTACTATATATATGTATGTGACATAAGAAAACTATGTGCTTTGGTTTTTCATTTTTCTGATTTTTTTGGAATTTTGATGCACATTTGAATCTTGGTCAAATCCTAGGTTTGACCAAGATTTAAACAAGTATAGAACATGGAAATGAAAATGGAAGCCTGTATCCTTCTTAGTCACCCTAAAATGAAGTTTTTGGGAGGTTTTTGAAATTTCCATGTTTGAAACCCAAAACCACTTATCTTCATGCTTGACTTCGTCATAAGACAGAGTTTAGGGGTTAGGGGGTAGATACATGATTTGTCTAGCTAGTTTGAATATGTCCAGACCTTGTTTATCAACTTTAATGCTTACTATATGACATATAAGAAGACTATGTGCGCTTTGGTTTTTCATTTTTCTGTTTTTTTATTTTATGCCCATTTGAATCTTGGTCAAATCCTAGAGATTGACTTCATAAGACAGAGTTTAGGGTTAGGGGTAGATATACACATGATTTTTCTGGTTTGAATATGTCTAGACCTTGTTTATCAACTTGAGTGTTTACTATATGACATAATTAAGAAGGCTAGCTATGTGCTTTGGTTTTTCATTCTTTAGATTTTTTGTCTGAATTTTTATGCCCATTTGAATCTTGGTCAAATCCTAGGTTTGACCAAGATTTAAATAAGTTTAAAACATGGAAATGAAAAGGTAAAGCATCGATCCTTCTTAGTCGCTCTAAAATGAAGCTGAATTTTGGGAGGTTTTTGAAATTTCCATGTTTGAAACCCAAAACCACTTCTCTTCATGCTTGACTTCATAAGACGAAGTTTAGGGTCGATAGGGGGTAGATACATGATTTGTCTGGTTAATTTGGATATATCTAGACCTTGTTTATCAACTTGAATGCTTACGATATGACATAAGAACACTATGTGCTTTTTTTATTTTTTTGTGCCCATTTGAATCTTGGTCAAATCCTAGGTTTGACCAAGATTTAAACAAGTATAGAACATGAAAATGAAAAGGGAAGCCTGTATCCTTCTTACTCACCCTAAAATGAAGTTTTGGGAGGTTTTTGAAATGTCCATGTTTGAAACCCAAAACCACTTCTCTTCATTCTTGACTTCTTAAGACATAGTTTAGGGGTTAGCGGGTAGATACATGATTAGTCTGGTTTGAATATGTCTAGACCTTGTTTATCAACTTTAATGCTTACTACATGACATAAGAAGACTATGTGCTTTGGTTTTTCATTTTTCTGTTTTTTTTGAATTTTCTGCCAATTTTGTTTGACCAAGATTTAGACAAGTTTTACACGTGAAAACGAATAAGTAAGCCTGGATCCTTCTTAGTCACTCCAAAATGTACCAATTGATAGGTGCGTTAACTTTGCTTCATGGAAAAAATAATGTCATGTAAATGAGTTAACTTGGATTTCCTACCCTTGAATCCATAGGAAACTTTGTTCTAATGCACTATAATAATCAACCGAGTTTTTACACCAACAGGTCTGTCACTTACGTGTGGTGCCCATGCGTGAGGTCCCACACTTCAGTGAGCACAAGTCACGTGCAATAGGTACGCAAACTCCCAGCCATTTTCTTTGTCAAGAGAAGACGCATCAGGATGCGTATTGGAAGTCTGTGGGTCCTTCTGGATCCTTCGGTCGTCCCTCTCAAAAAAAAACAAATCTCTCTCATTCTCGGCCTCGCTCGACTCGCTCGCTCGCTCGCTCGCACCTCCTGCTCACTGACAAACCCTGCACAAAAGTCAACATCATCACCCGAAAAAGGGGAGACACCATAATTCTCTCCCTTCTTCTCTCCTTCCGAGTGATCCCTCTTCCTCCGAGTTTCACTCGACGGGCAAACACACATGTGCTGCATAGTAATAATAAAAAGGTAGAAAAATCGACCAACGAATCTATAATTAAATAGGTTAAACTAGGGTTTTGCCCAGTACTACAGATCAAGGTTCAAAAAATCCAACTACGGGGTTCGAACAACCCCATTTCTAATCCAAGATTTTTTTCGACCTCATCCAATGGCCTCAAACTATAGGCCGGGTTAGCATCTAGTGCAGTATGTGTGAGAATGTATGCACTATGTGTGCTATAACTTGTGTGTCTTTCAAATTTGAACCAAATTTGAATAAGTTTGAAATATTTGAAATGGGGCTTTTGGCTTAAACGTTTGAAACCCAAAACGACTTCTCCTCATGCTAGACTTCATAAGACCGAGTTTAGGGTTAGGGGGTAGATACATGATTTGTCTGGTTTGAATATGTCTAAACCTTGTTTATCAACTTGAATGCTTACTATATGACATAAGAAGACCATGTGCTTTTGTTTTTCATTTTTCTATTTTTTAAGAATTTTATGCACATTTGATTCTGGTCAAATCCTAGGTTCAACCAAGATTTAAACAAGTTTCAAGCATGAAAATGAAAACGTAATCCAAGATCCTTCTTAATTAGTCACTCTAAAATATATGAAGCTTTTGGGACGTACTTGAAATTTCCATGTTTGAAACCTAAAACCACTTATCTTCATGCTTGACTTCGTCATAAGACAGAGTTTAGGGGTTTTAGGGGGTAGATACATGATTTGTCTAGCTAGTTTGAATATGTCTAGACCTTGTTTATCAACTTTAATGCTTACTATATGACATATAAGAAGACTATGTGCGCTTTGGTTTTTCATTTTTCGGTTTTTTTATTTTATGCCCATTTGAATCTTGGTCAAATCCTAGATTTGACCAAGATTTAAACAAGTTTAAAACATGGAAATGAAAAGGTAAGCATCGATCCTTCTTAGTCGCTCTAAAATGAAGCTGAATTTTGGGAGGTTTTTGAAATTTCCATGTTTGAAACCCAAAACCACTTCTCTTCATGCTTGACTTCATAAGACGAAGTTTAGGGTCGATAGGGGTAGATACATGATTTGTCTTGTTTGAATATGTCTAGACCTTGTTTATCAACTTGAATGCTTACTAGCTATATGACATAAGAGGACTATGTGCATTGGTATTTCATTTTTTGATTTTTATGCCCATTTGAGAATCTTGGTAAAATCCTAGGTTTGTTGAGCAAGATTTAAACAAGTTTAACATGTGAAAATGATAAGGTAATTAAGTCTGGATCTTTCTCTTAGTAACTCTAAAATGAAGCTTTTGGGAGGTTCTTGAATTTACCATGTTTGAAACCCAAAACCACCGTACTTCTTTTCATGCTTGACTTCATAAGACAGAGTTTAGGGTTAGGGGTAGATACATGATTTTTCTGGTTTGAATATGTCTAGACCATGTTTATCAACTTGAATGCTTACTATATGACATAAGAAGGCTATGTGCTTTGGTTTTTCATTCTTTCGATTTTTTCTGAATTTTTATGCCCATTTGAATCTTGGTCAAATCCTAGGTTCGACCAAGATTTAAACAAGTTTAAAACATGACAATGAAAAGGTAATTAATCATGGATCCTTCTTAATTAACCAGCCAGTCTAATTAAAATGAAGCTTTTTGGGAGGTTTTTGAAATTTCCATGTTTGAAACCCAAAACCACACTTCTCTGCTTCATGCTTGACTTCATATATAATTAAGACAAAGTTTAGGGTTAGGGGTACATGATTTGTCTGGTTTGAATATGTCTAGACCTTGTTTATGAACTTGAATGCTTACTATATGACATAAGAAGACTATGTGCTTTGGTTTTTTATTTTATTTATTTTTTATTTTATGCCCATTTGAATATTGGTCAAATCCTAGGTTTGAACAAGATTTAAACAAGTTTAAAACATGAAAATGAAAAGGTAAGCCTGGATCCTTCTTAACTAGTCACTCTAAAATGAAGCTTTAATTTTGGGAGGTTTTTGAAATTTCCATGTTTGAAACCCAAAACCACTTCTCTTCATGCTTGACTTCATAAGACGAAGTTTAGGGTCGATAGGGGGTAGATACATGATTTGTCTGGTTTGAATATGTCTAGACCATGTTTATCAAATCCTAGGTTTGACCAAGATTTAAACAAGTTTAAAACATGAAAATGAAAAGGGAAGCATGTGTCCTTCTTAGTCACTCTAAAATGAAGTTTTTGGGCGGTTTTTGAAATTTCCATGTTTGAAACCCAAAACCACTTCTCTTCATGCTTGACTTCATAAGACATAGTTTAGGGGTTAGGGGTAGATACATGATTTGTATGGTTTGAATATGTCTAGACCATGTTTATCAACTTTAATGCTTACTATATGACATAAGAAGACTATGTGCTTTGGTTTTTCATTTTTCTGATTTTTTTTAGAATTTTGATGCACATTTGAATCTTGGTCAAATCCTAGGTTTGACCAAGATTTAAACAAGTATATATAGAACATGAAAATGAAAAGGGAAGCCTGTATCCTTCTTAGTCACCCTAAAATGAAGTTTTTGGGAGGTTTTTGAAATTTCCATGTTTGAAACCCAAAACCACTTATCTTCATGCTTGAGCAAGATTTGACCAAGATTTAAACAAGTTTAAATCATGAAAATGGAAAGGTAAGCCTGGATCCTTCTTAGTCGCTCTAAAATGAAGCTTTTGGGATGTTCTTGAAATTTCCATGTTTGAAACCCGGCCAAAACGACTTTTCTTCATGCTAGACTTCATAAGATCGACACGGGGTACATACATGATTTGTCTGGTTTGGATATATCTAGACCTTGTTTATCAACTTGAATGCTTACGATATGACATAAGAACACTATGTGCTTTTTGTTTTTCATTTTTTGTGCCTATTTGTATCTTGGTCAAATCCTAGGTTTGACCAAGATTTAAACAAGTTTAAAACATGAAAATGAAAAGGGAAACATGTATCCTTCTTAGTCACTCTAAAATGAAGTTTTTGGGAGGTTTTTGAAATTTCCATGTTTGAAACCTAAAACCACTTCTCTTCATGCTTGACTTCATAAGACAGAGTTTAGGGTTAGAGGGGTAGATACATGATTTGTCTTATTTGAATATGTCTAGCTAGACCTTGTTTATCAACTTTTGAATGCTTACTATATATATATGTGACATAAGAAGACTATGTGCTTTTGTTTTTCATTTTTCCGATTTTTTAATTTTATGCCCATTTAAATCTTGGTCAAATCCTAGGTTTGACAATGATTTAAACAAGTTTCAAATATGAAAATGAAAAGGCAAGCATGGATCCTTCTTAGTCACTCTAAAATGAAGCTTTTGATAGGTTTTTGAAATTTCCATATTTGAAACCCAAAACCACTTCTCTTCATGCTTGACTACATAAGACAAAGTTTAGGGTTAGGGGGTAGATACATGATTTTTCTTGTTTGAATATGTCTAGACCCTTGTTTATCAACTTTAATGCTTACTATATGACATAAGAAAACTATGTGCTTTGGTTTTTCATTTTTCTGATTTTTTTGGAATTTTGATGCACATTTGAATCTTGGTCAAATCCTAGGTTTGACCAAGATTTAAACAAGTATAGAACATGAAAATGAAAAGGGAAGCCTGTATCCTTCTTAGTCACCCTAAAATGAAGTTTTTGGGAGGTTTTCGAAATTTCCATGTTTGAAACCCAAAACCACTTAATCTTCATGCTTGACTTCGTCATAAGATAGAGTTTAGGGGTTAGGGGGTAGATACATGATTTGTCTAGTTTGAATATGTCTAGACCTTGTTTACCAACTTTAATGCTTACTATATGACATATAAGAAGACTATGTGCGCTTTGGTTTTTCATTTTTTCATTTTTTTATTTTATGCCCATTTGAATCTTGGTCAAATCCTAGATTTGACCAAGATTTAAACAAGTTTAAAACATGAAAATGGAAAGGTAAGCCTGGATCCTTCTTAGTCGCTCTAAAATGAAGCTTTTGGGATGATTTTGAAATTTCCATGTTTGAAACCCAAAACCAATTCTCTTCATGCATGCTTGACTTCATAAGACAGAGTTTAGGGTTAGGGGGTTAGATACATTATTTGTCTAGTTTGAATATGTCTAGACTTTGTATATCAACTTGAATATATTATTGTACCATGTCTCCACACAGCCCAAAATGCACATATTTTCAAAAGTTTTCATGCATGAGTACTTGTAACTAGTAAAAATAGAAAGTAAAAATAGGAACCCCATGTATGAAGGATACTAAAAAGAACTCTTTCACATTTTTTTGGTATAGATTATGAGTTTGCTTGGCTTCATACACAAGTGAGTACATGTCATGCAAAAATTAACACGAAATTTAGTTATCATGACCCATTTTTGGCAGGCATTGTGCATATCGCCTTGAGAAACATCTTTGCGAGCTAGTGTATTAAACGTTTATTCACATATAATGGATTTTTTACTTTATTAGTGCACACAATGACAGAATCGGCCAAATGTGTATGATTTTTGTGAAGGTGCTAGAAAAACAAGATGCACTACGATGAAGCATGAAAGGAGGCAAGGGGAGGGATAGTGAAGAGGTGGGAGAGACCGAGAGATGAACCGCAAGGTAATTAAAAAATTGGGGCCAAAACGATTCCAACTTCCTAGGCATTGACCAACTTTGCCCCTCTTAACCCAACGTGGCAGTGAACCCGTATAAGCAACAACTTCCTCTTACTCCGCTTCTCCGAAATGGTAAGAGAACCTCTCCAGCTTAAGTGACCAATCGACATATCTATGGCCTTCCGACTTGGCTCTGGTCGCCGCGCGCGTAGTCCTACCACCGACGAGGAAGCGGAGCATCAGCGCCGCCTTCGCTTCGTCCATCGCGCACCAAGGCATAACCCGCCCGCTCTGCACTGGCCGGTTGTTCAGCCCGCGGCGGCGGCGCTGGCCGTGGAGCCCCTCGCCAGCCGCTTCCCGTGCGGGCCGATGGATGCAGAGGCAGGGATCTCCCACGCAACCCCGCATGCGACGCCCGCTCGGCCCTGGCCGGCTTTTCCGCCCGCGCATGCCGCATGGTTTTCTTTGCCAGCAGGTGAGATCCCCTTCCCGGCCGGCGCGAACGATGCGGAGGCAGGGAGCTCCCGTGGCCAGCCGCCTAATCCGACCGCACTTCAGGCGGTGCCGGCCGTGGAGCCAGGCCGTTCTTTCGAAGCGCATCACGGCGACGCCCTTTGCAGGAGCAACACCGCCAAGGAGCTCGTATATAACGTGATGTTCCCGGCACTCTATAGATGCCGGGATGCTCTGCAAGCTTTCGTGCAGGCTAAGAATGCGGCGGCTGCAAATCCCAGGGACGCAGCATTGCAGCGGCGCGCCGATGAGGCTAAGGTGGCGCACGCTTTCCACCAGGCGTGCCTCGACAGGCTTAACATCCAGCACGGCTTCGTGCAACCGCCAAACGCCGCTCCAGCTAAGATCCAAAAATACTCCGGTGAGCATATCACTCCGGAGTAGAACAATCCAATTTCTAGTACTGTAGGAGTACTTTATTAGTGCACAAACCTGGCGAAATTAAAGGTGTGTTCTTTGTGTGTGATGTAAATCTAAAAATTTGAAGGTTCTAGCAAAAACATTTCTTCACAAATATTCGATGTGTTTGCTTGGCCTTATCTATATATCCGGTGAGCATATATGGATGCCAAATCCTTTACAAACTTTATATTTTTTAAGTGATCGATGTGCATGCATCTATCTCGCCATGGTAAATTAATGAAACAAGTTGCATATTTGCCAGAATTCCAAACTTCGTGAGCAGTATAGAGATCGAGACCTTAATTAATTATTATGAGTAGGATGCATGCATGCATGTCCATTTTCTAGGGTTTTAAAGGATACTAGAGCTTTTCTAGGTTAATTTGCAACTATATGTATATTTGTTTTCTAGTTCTGGGCTGATCATTAAACTCAACATTGAGTTGTAGATTATGTGAAATTAGTACATGCCATAAAATATAGTAAATTTTTATGTACCCTACGAGGCAGTACGTGTGGTGTACCCTTAATTATTAATTGGTAGACATGTACCGTTGGCATGTTTGAAGAAAATTTGAATTTGGAAGAAGTTTTTAAAGTAAAATTAACGCAAGCACAAAATCATGTGTGATGGTGAAATTTCTAGAACAAATTAATACAAACCTAGTAATATGAGTTTGTTTGGCTTTCTGCCCACAAGTGAGTATTGTGCGCATGTACTTTGATGCAAAATCCCGCCATACAAAACTTTTTAGTTATCATATGACCTCAAGTTTGGAAGAGATCGTATTTTAAGCAACTTCACAAACAAGAGATTCTAACAATTATATGCATGCATGAAAGAATGATTTCCCTTTTTTATTACTGTACAAAAATGGCTAGATGTGTGTTAATTGTGAAGGAGGGCTACCAAATTTTAACAGTTGCACATTATTGTCATAATTCCACCTTTTGGAAGCAGTAGGGTAGACATGCTTTCCGCTTGGTAGGATGTGTTAGTGCCATCAATTTTGTAGATATAGGTTCAAGGATTTGTTCATCTTAATCTGCAACTATATATGGATTTTTAAGCTTTTGCCTAGTAATTAAACTCATAATTGAAATAATGTAGGTTATTTAACTACATACATGCCATAAATTCTGACAGGAAATACTTGGACGTGCCTTGCGAGGGTGGTAACAAACAAGAACACAATGACCAAACTTCAAATGCCAATCCACCCACCAAGCTATACGATTGGCATGTACAATCGATCGACTCCTTCTAATCAAATTTGAATACAATAGAAGAAGTTTTAAAAAATTTCAAAATGAGATCAACTTGTGCATTGAGTCATCCTTTGTTATTTATTTGCTTGTAAAAATAGAAACATAGGCATATGAATGTATTCGAAACACTTCACTTTTCAACGGGGAAGGGACCCGAAGGTCCCAGAAAAACAAAAAAAGATTACAATAGTAGTACTCCTTTGAGAAGGCAGTAGAAGAAGGATCCTCGAAGAGCCAAATGCTTTTATTATCCACAGCTGTTCGGCTCTTTTCCTTCTCGTGTAAGCTATCGCGCAATGATTATACTAATGGTCGGATGGTAGTACAACCATTTTCGCAAACTTCTGCGCCCTTCGTCATGTCAGCATCGTATCCCAGTGTGCAAGCAGTCTGCTCGAATGGCGCACCACTATTCCCCATCAGTGGCGCACTGCTGGTGCGCCACTACTATCACGCCACTGCTAAGTTTTAGTAGTGGCGCAGCTCGTGCGCCACAACTATCCTATGTAATAGTGGCGCACTACTGTGCGCCATTGATAGGTCATGTGCGCCACTACTACTCAAAGGGTGCGCCATGTTGTTCAGCAGCAGTGCGCCACTACTGTCTGCTGTCGGTGCGCCACTGCTGCCTCCTTGGGTGCGCCACTGTTACGGCGAGCTGGTGCGCCATTGCTGCCTGTTTAGGTGCGCCACTGTTGCATCTCAGACGTGCGCCACTGCTGGCAGCTTTGGTGCGCCCTGCTAGTTTCAAAGGTGATCGAGAGGTTGTGCGCCACTGGGTCCAGGCTGGTGCGCCACTGTTACTTGGTGGTCGTGCGCCACTCAAGATCCGAGTGCGCCACTACTAGTAGTTCGTTTTCATTTTTTGTATTTCTGGCATGTATTTGTACAGGTTGTATAGCACAGTATAACAGCACAGATACAGAATATATAACACATATATACAACAGCACAGTATACCAATACATAGTCCTTCACATTAGCCTCCATGATTCACAAGATTTCGAATATTAGACAAGTGTTACGGTGTTACAAGTCACAAATGAGCTAGTGGCGGTTACACAAGGTCGATCATCTAAACTAGCATCACATAGAAGAGAGCTAGAGTCACTACTAGCACCGTCCCGATGAAAGTGGTCTTCATCCGGTTCCTCCTCCGCTCCGTCCTCTCTCCCGCCAGATAGCGTGCGTATCTGTCTTCGGCCTCCGCTCTAGTGGTGTACCCTTTGTAGCTGTTACCGCTAAAACGGTGAACCTGTCTCCGACACTCCTCCCAGTCGTTGTAGACTCCGGGAACCTTGCCCTTGTACACGACATACCACGTCATATCTGCACATATATGAACAAGCCAAAGAAACATTAGTGCACGCTCATAGATGTTTGCAACGAATAAGAGCAAACTCAAAAACGATCCAAGTAGTATGAACTAAAAGGCATGCCTCATACATTGTTGGTCGGAACAAATATCAACATTTAGGGAAGGGGTCAGTGAAACCAAGTAGGATGCACAAGAGATTGATACTTGTGTCATTGCACCAGGTTCACTGACCCCTCCCCCAAGTGTATAGGTGACCAAACATTCTAATCATCGGCATTTTGAGATACCAAAGCAAATGGAAGAATGACAAGGGCCTCATACTTTGTCGGTCGAAACAAATATGAACATCCCGGGATGGCGTTAGTGAGGCCAGGTAGGATGCACAAGAGATTGATATTTGTGCCATCACACCAGGCTCACTAGCGACACCCCGGAGTGTACAGTTGACCGAACATTCTAATCATCGGCACTAAAATGGAAGAAAGAGCCAAGTGGTATCAACTAAATAGCATATGCCTCATACATTGTTGGTCGGAACAAATATTAACATTCCGCGAAGGGGTAAGTGAAACCAAGTAGGATGCACAAGAGATTGATACTTGTGTCATCGCACCAGGTTCACTTGCCCCTCCCCAGAGAGTTGACCAACCATTATAATCATCGGCATTTTGAAAATCTCAAAGCAAATGGAATGACAAAATGGAATAAGTGCCTCATACATTATTGGTCAACACAAATACTATGGTCAGAAACCATAGTTGCAGTATACACCGCAGTATACTTTGCAGAAGGGCCCCCTTTCCCCGGCCGCCGTTCCGTGAACGGGTCCTTAACGACACAACAACGCTGATCTGCCTCTCCGGCGCAGAACCACGGCAGACCCAGCCGCGTCCCTTCTGGCCGCGTCTCCTGCGCTCTTCTGCATGGCCGGACCACGAGAAGACCGTGCCGGCCTGCCCAGAGGCCGGCACGGTCTTTGCATCAAGGACTCGTTCACGGGACGGCGAGAGAAGAAAAGCGGCATCTGCTGCAAAGTACTCTACACCTGTGGACTCTGACGATAGTGGTGATGGCGATTATCAGTATTTCCCCGGTGAGTCCAATCGTGGTCCGGCCATGGAGAAAAGCGCAGAGCCCATTAGACACGGCCACAAGGGAGACGGCTGGACTGGCGTGGTTCTGCGCCGAAGAGACATGTCGGCGTTGTTGTCTCGTCAAGGACTCGTTCAACGAACGGCGGCCGGGGAAAGGGGGGCCCGTCTACAAAGTATATTGCGGCGTATAGGTGACCAAACATTCTAATCATCGGCCAATGGTGCGAAAGCAAATGGAAGAATGACAAGGGCCTCATACTTTGTCGGTCGAAACAAATATGAACATCCCGGGATGGCGTTAGCGAGGCCAGGTAGGATGCACAAGAGATTGATATTTGTGCCATCACACCAGGCTCACTAGCGACACCCCGGAGTGTACAAGTGACCAACCATTCTAATCATCGGCCAATGCAATTAAGAAGTGCCAACTCAAATAAGAAGATAAGTAGCTAGTATGAACTAAATGGAATGCCTCATACTTTGTCGGTCAAAAAAAATATTAACATTTAGGGATGGAGTGAGCGAGACCAGGTAGGATGCACAAGACATGGATATTTGTGCCATCACACCAGGCTCGCTCACGCCATCCCCAAGTGTACGGATGACCAACCATTCTAATCATCGGCATATGCAAACAAAATTAACGACCAAATCAAGTGCGGAAAACGACAGAGCCATATATATAAGTTCACAAACATAGCCGAACTAGTAATTAATAGCAAGTAAAGTGCTGGATAAAGTTTATTACAACACAATCACGTCTTTAGTTCACACAACTACATAACTAGGCTCGCACATCAAGACTTTCCACTCGGAGCGTGGATAAAACCGCCGCCTTTCTTCAAGCACATCCATGAGCGGTAGTCGTCACCCTGCATTTGGAGCATCGTGTCTATATCACTGTTTGACGGCTGATAGCCGGCGTAGAACTCCCCCGCGCTTCTAATGACATCTTGATGGATGATTTCACAAAACTCTACTTGGATGCGGAAGAAGTCTTGCTTGATGCCGTCGTCAGGGACCCGCGCCAATTTGTTGGCCCAGTCTCTGAGATGCTCAGGTAGCGTAAGCTGCTGCTGGTCCCGTATGAACTTATCCATGTGATAGAGGGCGTAGTAGGCATCCTTGTTACTAGAAGGCGGCTTCTTGACGCAGGGAATGCTTCTACTCTCAGCAAGCAGTGGGAATCTGTAAGTTTTAAATTATTGCACTAATATTGATAGTTAGTTATATTATCACAAGGAAAAATAGTATGAGTGTGAAAAAAACAGTAGCACTAGGTTATCACTAATGTAATAGAAGTTCCAGTAGCACTTTCAGTTCTACAATGTCTGGAGACTTAGAATTGGCTGTTTTGAGTACATGAGATGCCAAATGTGTCAACTGTCAAGTGTACCCCGCAGCAATAAACAGTATTCTCATTGGCCACAAATTGACATGTATTATGTATCATTTTCAACTTTCCGGGGTGCTAAGTTAGTGTTTACACCTAGGGCTGAAAATTAGCTAACAATTGATGGTTTTGTTCAAGAAGGAGATTTAACATCCTAACCTATATATTTTACTAGCCATCTATATTTACTAGTAGACACTGTCCTGCTAAATATAAAAGAAAAAGAAAAAGAAAGGCTGAAAACTAACATGGTAACTAGGATTAATTTCAATAATGTGCAAAAAAACAAATGTGCAAAAGAACTACTGCAAGGACAAGCTACATTTGCAACAAAAAAATCCAATGAACTATAGAGAACCACCTTTGCACCTGGATATAAGCATAAGCATTTACGGTAGCTTGTTTGGGGTAGTTTTTTTAACATCATATGATCATAGCTATGATCAAAGCCTATCTAAATCACTACACAAATACCTGCATACCAAATCATGCTAAGCATATTGTGAGATAGATTTTTCCCTCAGATTGGCATAGAGATGCTATGCAAATTCATCACGGAGAATTTTAAAGACCACCACAAGTATCTGTTCTTAGCAAATGTATGGATCAAAGCCACTACCTTGGAAGGATGCGCGGCGTCGGTCCTCTGCTGCGGCGTCATGTCGAGGTCCTCTGCAGCGTGCTGCTCCTGCTCCGGCTCACGGTGTGGCGAGGGCGTGGCGGCGTGCTGCTCCTGCTCCGGCGTGCGTCGAGGGTGTGGCGGCGTGCTGCTCCTGCTCGGGCGCGGAGAGTACTGCGGGGCGCGGCGGTGAGGGCTCGAGGCGGAGGATCTGCGTGGCGTTGCTGCAGATGAGAATCGAGGGGAGGCGACCGGCGGGGAGGTGAATCGAGGGGACGTACTGCGCGGTGGGATCGGGTGCGGGGCGCGGCGTCACGGCGGAGAGGAAGAAGGGGAGGGGTGGTAGCGGTGGGCGTCGCCGGGGTCCGAGGTGAATCGAGGGAGGTGGCGTCGGAGAGGGCGTCGCCGGTGGGAGGTGGCGTCGAAGAGGGGGAGCCGGTGAGATCGAGATCGAGGCGCCGGTGGGAATGGGGATGGGGAGAAGAAGATAGTCGGGATTTGGCTAAGTCCCCGACCCCTAAGCAATGGCGCACTGCTGGTGCGCCACGGTGATGCTTAGCAATGGCGCACCACTAGGGGTGCGCCACTTTAGGATAGGGTCAAAAACAATTTGGCTCGTCTGACAAGATCCGCACCGTACCGCAATGGCTAGCTATCTGTCCCCTGTTTGGTTTACCCTGGCCGGCCAGGTTCGAACCCTGGCGGCCCCAATTTTTTAACTTTTTTAAAATGATTTAACCTATAATAAATAGCATAATACACCAAAATAAAAGGCATAAATAATTATAATTATGTAGAATATTTAAAATACTATAGAATCTAGAAAATATCCAAAAATATAAATTATATGTCTATTTTGATCGGTACAATGTGTAGATTAACAATATGACATCCATTATTCATACAAGAAAATGATACATAATTATCTTTTCACAATCTTCTTGCCCTTCTTTCTCGCGGTTGAATAATTTAGCCCCGGAACTCCTAGACTTCTTCTCTTGAATGGGCGGCCTTTAGGTAGGGTGGTCCTGCTTCTTCTTGTTGTGTATGGTTCTTCATCATCGTCGTCGTCATCTTCCATCTTCGGATCGCCGTACTGGTCAAAGTCTAGCTCGTTGGCTGCTCCATCCATTCCGATGATGCTCCTTTTGCCTCTCCTCACGACAACACGGCTGGGCTTTTGCGGGTCGGTAATGAAGAAGCATTGGTCCACTTGGGAAGCTAGTACCCATGGCTCATATTTCGCGGTGACCTTTGCGCCCGCTGTCTTGGATTTGGCTTCGGGTATAACCATGGTGGTGAAATGCCGGTCTTCTTTTATGACGTTCTTGGCCCACCTGACACGGAACATTGGCACATTCTCTCCGGCGTAGCTCAGCTCCCAGATCTCCTCGATCTTTCCGTAGTATCTCTGCTTGACGTCACCGGTGTAGGACTCCATCGTTACCCCGGAGTTCTGATAATCGCTCTTCATGTCCTTTTCCTCGGTGTAGAATGTGTAGCCGTTGATATCGTACGCCTGAAATGTCATCAGGTTGTGTTCGGCGCCCTGTGACAAGGCGAATATGAGTTTTTCTTCCGCAGAAGAATCCTCGTCTATAGGGTACGTCAGCATCTTGTCCTTGAACCACCGCGTGAAGGTTGAGTTGTGCTCTTTGATTATATCTCCGTCCGTCCTCTGTTGGCCCTGATCACTGTACGTCTTTGCGATGAAGGTTTTGTGCTCTACCACCCAAGGATCGACCACGTCTATGTGTTGTAGCGCGACTAGGTTTGCTCTTTCAAAGTCGGCGATTCGACCCTTGAAGTCGACATGCATTTCGCGGCTACCGTCGCGGTGACCCCATCCAGCGAGCTTCCCGAGATGCCTGTTTACGGGCAGGCCAACGGGGTTCTCGATTTCTAGATAACTCGTGCAGAAGGAGATGCACTCTTCGGTCAGAAAGCCCTTGGCTATGCTTCCGTCTGGACGTGCCCTGTTGCGAACGTACCCTTTGATGACACCATTCATCCTTTCGAACGGCATCATGCTGTGCAGGAACGTCGGCCCCAGTTGGATGATATCCTCCACGATATGTACCAGCAGATGCACCATAACGTCGAAGAAAGCGGGCGGGAAGTACATCTCAAGCTCGCACAGTATCACCACGATCTCTTCCTGTAGCCTTCTAAGTTGCCTCACGCCAACAGACTTCCGAGAGATGACGTCGAAAAAGTTGCATAGGCCAAAAAGCGTTTCACGGACGTGCGCGTCCATGATCCCACGGATTGCAACCGGAAGTATTTGCGTCATCAGCACGTGACAGTCGTGAGACTTCATCCCGCTGAACCTCTGCTTCGCTTTGTCTAGGTACCTGCTTATCTTCCCCGCGTACCCGTAGGGAAGTTTTACTCCTAGGAGACAGTCGAAAAACTGCTCGATCTCCTTCTGACTTAGAGTGAAGCACGCGGGGGGGCAGTAATATTCGATCTTCTTGGCCTTTTTGCCCTTGCGACGACTTTGCGTGTCCTCCGCCTCATCATCGTCATTATCATCATCATCATCATCATCATTAGGGCGTCCCGCGTGAAGCTCCTCCCTGATCCCAATTGATAGCAAGTCGTACCTTGCTTTCGGCCCATCTTTGGTCCTCTCTGGCATGTTGAGGAGGGTACCAAGCAGACTCTCGCACACGTTCTTCGTGATGTGCATGACATCAAGGCTGTGAGGCACACGTAAGATCTTCCAGTACGGCAAGTCCCAGAAAACAGACCTCGTCTTCCATACCTTGAGCAGCGGCTCCGGCGCCTTTCGCTTCTTCCCCGGCGGTGGGCACTCATTCCAATTTTTCAATAGCTCGTCTATTTGCTCGCCGCTTCTCGTACGTGGCCGTCTTCGGGGTTCGTCTTGACCATCGAACAGATCCTTGCGTTTCCTCCATGGGTCTTCGTCGCGAAGCCACCTTCGATGTCCCATGAACACCGTTTTCGAGGACCCCGGATCTCTATCTAGCTGGCGGTACGTTGTGTCATCCATGCACCTGACGCATGCATTGAATCCGTGGACCACCTGCCCCGCGACATATCCGTAACCGAGAAAGTCGTGCACCGTCGTGAGCAGCGCGGCTCTCATAGGGAAATATTCTTCCGCGGCGGCGTCCCACGTATTGGCAGGCGCGTCCCATAGCGTGGCTAGCTCCTCTTTCAGAAGCCCCATATACAGATTGATGTCGTTCCCTGGTTGTTTCGGCCCTTCAATTAGCATACTCATTTGAATGTACTTCCTCTTCATGCACAACCAGGGGGGAGGTTGTACATCCACACAAACACGGGCCATGTGCTATGCGTGCTGCTCTGGCTGCCAAACGGATTGACTCCATCGGTGCTCGCGCCCAGCCTTATGTTCCTAGGATCGTCCCCAAATTCTGGGTACTCGAGGTTCAACGCATTCCACTGGCTAGCATCCGAAGGGTGTCTCAACATCCTGTCCTTTTTCTTTTTCTTCGGATCATCAACGTCATCTTCTCCCTTCCTCATCTCCGCGTGCCAGCGCATTAGCTTTGCTTGCTTAGGATCCGCGAAATACCGCTGCAGACGAGGAGTGATCGGAAAGTACCACACCACCTTCCGAGGAGCTTTCTTCCCCTTCTTGTACCGACTGACGCCGCACTCCGGACATATGGTACACTCCGCGTGCTCGTTCCGATAAATGATGCAATCGTTCAAGCACACATGATATTTCACATGCGGTAAATCCAGAGGACACACGATTTTCTTGGCCTCCTCGATACTAGTCGGACACGTGTTACCTTTGGGAAGACGTTCGTGCCAGAATGACATGTTGTCGTTGAAGGATGTGTCGGTCATTTTGTGCTTTACCTTCATCTGCAGAGCCATGAGCGTTACTTTCAGGCGGGTATCCTCCGGCCTGCATCCTTCATACAATGGAGTAACCGCGTCTACCTCCAGTTGATCCATCTTGGCTTTCTCTCGGGCGGCATCCCTTGCGTTACTCGTCTGCTTGAGAAGCAGCTCTTGAAGATAAGGGTCCTGCACCCAGTCCATCGACGATGGTCCATCGTCTTCATCTTCATGATCTTCATCATCGGGTCCTCCATCTTGATCTTCCATATCATCGGGTCCATGATCTCCTACATTGTGATCATGATCATGGCCGGGATCTTCTACATCCTGATCATGTCCGGGAACTTCTACATGGTGCTCACCACCTTCCTTATTTCTTGTTGAAATCCCATGGACAAATTCATAATCATCTTCGTCGCCTTCCCACCGATAGCCATCCATGAAACCACGCACGAGAAGGTGGTCCCGTACCATATCGGCTTTAGGGTCCATAAGGCTCGTCAGCTTGCATCTTCGACACGGACATCTTATCTCCTTTTGGTTATTTCTAATCATCTCGGCCGTCGCAGCTTTCAAAAACCTAGCCACAACGCCTTCGCTCATCATGCGGACCATGGTCGCCTGCGGGTATAGAGAAAATGGATATCTTAGCATACCAAAAGAAAATTTTGGCATGACCTTCCCTAAAAATAGGACATATGTATATGCGTAGTATGCCCACTATTCGCCGAAACGGAAATGAATCAACATTTCGGCAAAATATTGGCAACTCCATCGCATTTCAAATCCCTGCAAACAAAAACATGCATGCAACACATGTGTGGAGGCTTCGCATATACAACACATGTGTGGAGAGGCTTCGCATACAACACACATGCACGTGATAGAGACGCTTTTCGCGCATGCGCACAACACATGAGCTTCACATAACATATGTGCACACACACGTGTGTGTGCAAGACGATCGGAACCGGTCACACACAAAGCATAAAACCAACAAAGTTACCGATACGACGAGACCTAGAGTGTTGGATGAGGTGAAAAGTTGAGATTGAGTAGGGTATTGAGCTAAGAGAGCTTCACCATTACTTACCTATGAAGAAAATTTAAGTTTACCAACTTAATTTTGGTGAATGAAGAGGTGAAAATGAGGTGGGAAGGAGGGGCAACACGACCAGATCCAGATTTGGTGGGAGGTGGTGGTGGAAGAGTGTTTGGGGAAAGTGGGTGGCACATGTGAGTGGAGGGTGAAAAGCAGGAAATGGTCCCAGGTTAGCAGTGGCGCACCACCTAGTCGTGCGCCACTACTAGGGTGACATAGCAATGGCGCACACTGACTGGTGCGCCACTACTAAGCCTCTTATCACTAAAGAGGTCCTGGCCACCTCCTAGCAGTGGCGCACCTCCACGCCATGCGCCATAGGTAAGCTATGTAGCAGTGGCGCACCACTGCAGTGCGCCATTGCTAAGCCTATCACCTCTAAAGGGGCTCTGGACACCTCCTAGCAGTGGCGCACCACCACAACGTGCGCCATAGGTAAGAAACTAAGCAGTGGCGCACCACGAAGACGTGCGCCACTACTAGGTTGGGGGAGGAGCTGGCCTCCTGTCAGCACTTAGTTATGGCGCACCTAGATCAGGGTGCGCCACTACTACTTTTGTAACAGTGGCCCACCGTTTCGTGGTGCGCCACTGCTAAGTAGTAGTGGCGCACGGCAGCCATGGTGCGCCACTGCTGGCAGTCTTACGGCTAGCATCGTATCCCAGTGTGCAAGCAGTCTGCTCGAATGAAATACTCCTAAGTACGTACGGTATTCCCTCCAAAGACACACCACACGGTATTCCCTCCAAAGACGCACCGTCGCCCCGATCTGCTCGAATGAAATACTCCAAAATACTTCTGCGCCCTTCGTCATGTCAGCATCGTATCCCAGTGTGCAAGCAGTCTCCTATGAAATGGAGACGACATTTTGTTGAAAAGTGTCGGTGCATGCTATATACCACACTAGTATGAGAGTTTTTACAGCATTATTCCGATTTCCACAGAATGCATTAAATTTGGACGCGATGCCACACTGACAAGAGTGGTTTAAACAAGGCCATTATTTTTATTATGTTATAGTATTACTACAATACTCCAAGGTAGCACTAGTAGCCTTCGGTTGTACTCTGCCGGTCGCGCTGCCTCATTCGACCAGACTTTATTCTTCTTCTCATATATATATACAAAATACTGTCTGCCGAGGTTCGATGACCGCACCGTCGCCCCTCTCCGCGCCGCCGTCTTGGGCCGCGCCACCATTCTCCCCGCCGAGTTCTCCCCCGTCCCCGACGCACCACCGTCAAGCACCACCGGACCGATCTTCGCAGGTATGTACATCTCCAACCTCCGGCGAGTACAGAGGTTCATCGGTCATTGTGTTCGATATAACCTTAATTTGGGGATTGCAATGTGAGTAACTTACTGGGTTTTCTAGGAAATGAAAACGGCGTCGCTCGATGCCTACACTGCGTCGGCGGATACATGGAAAGCGGAGACGGATGCTCTGCATGCATCGGCGGAGACATGTAAAGCGGATGCGGATGCGGAGGCAAAGGCGAAGGCGGTGGCTAGGACGGGCCCGGGCGCTGTGGCGCTGGCAAATGCTCGTATCGAAGCTGCATTTTGTTGGAAAGTCTTGGCGCGTGCTTCGAGAGTTTTGGCGGCGCAGCCGGGAGAACCGTCGGAGGCTTCGAAGCTGGCTGCTTTGAACGCGTCGAGAGCTTGGATGGTGACTTCATCTAAGGCGGCGCTTGTTGCATTTGATCGTGACTCGTCAACCCCTTTGTAAGTTCTACCTTCCCCAACTGCAATGAGGTTAGATCTGGTGGATTGGGTTTTTTGCCCAAACCAGACGTGATGATGCATTGAGATGTTTTTGTATTTTTGATGATGCATTCTGCTTCTTTTGTAATTTGGGTGATTCATTATGCTTTTTAGGTAGTAATTTTTCTGATGCACTCACCTCTTCAGGAATTTTTCATGGTTTTTTTTTTTTTTTTCTGTCAACCTAGCTAATGCTCTCTGCTGTTTAGCCAAAAGTTGGATGATGCATTGTACCGTTTACATATATTTTACTCTGATGATGCATTTTGCTCTTTTAGCCTTTTAGGTAATTTTTCTGATTCCTTGAACAGTGTGGGAAATTTCGATGAAGAATTTTGCTGTCAACTTAGATGATGTATTGTGCTGTTTACATTTTATTACCTATATCAAAGCTAACCCCATCTGATGTTACCACAGCGTTTTGGGTCCTGTAGAGGTCTCTTTTTCCTCCAATCGTGTTGACACGTTAGCAATTATTACTGTATATGCGAGATTGCCTTCCGTTGGTGCGTCCTATTTTTGTGGTGTTTTTTTTTGCAAATTAAGGGCTTCATTGATTATGCAACAGGATTACAATTGCATTGTCCTGTTTACAATATTTTGATTTTGCTGATGCATTGTGCTGTTCACATTATTTTGATTTTGCTGATGCATTGTCCTGTTTACATTATTTTGATTTTGCTGATGCATTGTGCTGTTTACACTATTTTGATTTTGCTGATGCACCATGCAGTTTAGGAAACTTTGATGATGAATTAGATGATGCATTTTGCTGCTTAGTCAAATTAGATGTTGCATTTTGTTTAAAAAAATAGATGATGCAGTGTGCTGTTTACATAATTTTGACGATGCATCGTGCGATTTGCATAATCCTACCAGCTTCAGTCGAAGGACACCCACAACAATCAACGATCTGCCTGGAGATGTAGTCTCTCAGATTCTTGTCAGGCTTCCTCCCCATCCAACCTGCTTACTAGCTGCATCAGGCACCAAGAAAGCATGGAGGCAATGTATGGGAAGCAATTATTTCAGAAAGCTAACTGTGTCACACAACGGAGGAAACCCGTTGCTAGGGTTTTTCACCAACAACTCCGAGGACAATCGATTCATCACAGAGCATGATCTTCACCCGGCCATCTTGAAGATGCTGGCAATCCCGTCTCAAGTGAACGGTCCCAAAATCTATGTCCTGGGATGCCGCGATGGTATGGTGCTACTCCATTCTAATGTATCCAGTGCGTATATATCAGTCTGGGATCCAATTAGGCAAGTTCTCACAGCGATACCAGAACCACCATTGTGGCGCAATCACACAATTGAAAGCAGCGGCTCAATTCTCTGTTCGAGAAACAACTCTGAACCGTTTACACATTGTGGCAAGTTCTCGGTTGTTTGGATAACAACTAAACGTTACGATGCACAGGCTCATATCTACTCACCAGATTCAAAAGAATGGGAGTTTCTAGCTCGATCAACTCCGATGCTGTCAGAGATTGACCGTAGACCGGCAACTCTCATAGGGGGTATTTTGTACTGGCCAACGAAGTCTAGATATATCATTGAGCTTGACCATGCAAAGAAGGCTCTGAAATATATTCAGTGCCCTCATGAGACGCATGATATATTCATGCTTAACATTCACATCTTCAAGGGACATAATGGAGATGTTGCCCTTGCTGTTATAAGAGACTTCACCCTACAAACATGGGCCAGTACAAGATCATCAACAGGCGATCACGAGTCATGGACATGTCATATAAATTTTGAATTGGATACTTTTTTTGGCCTTGACACATCATTTCCATACAATTGGAAACATGCAGTAAGGTTACTCTGCGTATTTGAGGACAAAAATGAGCTGGTTGTACGGGCAAAGGAGGGAGTATTCCAATTAGATATGAGCAACTGGCAGTGGAGAAAGTACAATTCTGCTAGACGTTGGTGCACTTTACATCCCTACTCAGTTAGACCGGGTTAGTCATTCATATGTAACCTTTGCATTCATTTACATATGACTTTTGCTGATCAATTTGTTCATTTCCTGACAGTAACCGACCTGATCCAGAGTGCAACATCAAGGACACGAAAAAGAACGCGCTGTCAGGAACCCATCTAATTCAAAGTTCAACATCCATAAGAGAAAAGGAAGTCGCATATGAAGGAGCAAGGCTTGTTTGGGCAAGAAGTGATAGCCCAGCTTTTGTTTGGTCTGATGTCTTTTAGTTTTCGTTCTGGTGGAAATGTCGCTGCACCATTTGTTTGTACTGCAGCTCCATAGTGCTAGCTGCTAGTACGTTGGCGCTGTCCTACGTCTGCTTGTTTTGGGGGCATAAATATGCCACGAAACCTTTGTTTTATGTGATCAAACGGTCATCTCTGCATGTATATGTTCGGGTTCTGATGAAACCTTTTTTGTGATCTGTACATATATTTGAGTCAGTCTGTGTTTTGTTTTATGATGGGCAGGAGTATTTGTTTTACTACACCATTGTTTATCCGAATTGTATTACTCACTCTATTCAAAAAGTTAGCGGCTCACCTTTTTCCTTCAAGATACGGATGTATCTACACACTAAAAACATATATAGATGAAACCATCTTCAGACAAAGTTTAGTCACTTATGTATGGACGGGGGTAGTATTATTTATGTTGTGCTCCCAAACAAGCAGACATCGGACAGCGCCTGTTTAAAGTTCATATGTGTAATCTTATTCCCTTTGGAAGTTAAGCATTAAACTCTACTAGTACAACCGTGGTGGTCTTGTGATGTAGTACTCTTTTGATGCATTTGTGATGTAGTAGTACAGTACTTTTTTTTGAACTGGTATAGTACTATCTAAGAAGAGTACTCCCTCCGATTCACATTCATTTTACACCAAGAAATATGGATCGGAGCGAGGGAGTAAATTAAACATGGCATCTCGTGCATGAAGCTTGACAGATCGATCAGGTTGGCTAGAATGGCAATACAATGCTCCTCATTAGGCAAATGCATGCCATGTACGATAGTATATACATCCAGTAAAGAAGTCTATACTGACATAAAAAAGACTACATTGGGGATGAGAGTCAATTGGGGAATCTACAATACATAAAATCTTGCTCGTAGCTGATTTTGGCTAAGAGGGTTTTACTCACATTACACGTGCCACTTTCCTTGTCTGCAAAACAAGTTCCAATAAAGGAAGAGGAAAGAAGAGGACATTGTGGGCGAGATTGAACACCTTTTTATGTGTTAAGCTGAGGCCTTGTTTAGCTGAGGATTTCGACTTAGGCCTAACAGCTCAGCACACCCAGAAATAAATTTCCTTGCGTGCACCACTGTCAGCAAAAATAACAAAATTAGCACGCAAGATTAAGAACGAAGTGAATTTAAGTAACTTGGTTAGCTTTTCAAGCAATATATTCAGAGAAAGAGCACACATGTCCGGCTAGAAATAATCGTAAGAGAAGAACAATAAATCTAAGGCATCCCACTTCATATGCAGAAGGGACGCGACAGCGCATGGATTCATACCTTGAGTCGACTCTGGCTCGTAGAAGGGCGGTCGCGCCTCGAGGATGCCGGCGACGTCTCCACCTCGATCTCACATGTGACTGCTTCTCGGTGGGCGGTGCGCCACGCCATGTAGAAGATCTATCAAAAGAGGAGAGCCCGATGACGCTACCGACGCCTCAACCTTGATAGCACCGGCTTGTTGCTCCGCACCGAGATGCGCCACGTGCAAGATTTAGCGGATGCGCCAATTTTAGAGATATGTCATGATCGTTGTAACAAATTTCAACATGATGATGATTTGATCCTGCACTCGGCCTTGAACATAAGTACTAGTACAGTCTCACAATTTTTTTATCATTATACTTTGCGAGATTTAGCGGATGCGCCAAATTCAGAGATAGATCATGATCATGGTAACACAATTTTCAATGTAATGATGATTTGATGTTGCACTAGACCTTGAACATAAGTACTAGTACGGTCTCACAATTTTGTATCATTATACTTTGCAAGTTTTAGCGGATGCGCCCATTTTCAGAGGATCATGGTAACAAATTTTCAACGTGATGATGATTTGATGTTGCACTCGACCTTGAACAGAAGTACTACTACTGTCTTACAATTTCTTTATCATTATACTTTGCAAGATTTAGCAGATGCGCCAAATTCAGAGATAGATCATGATCATGGTAACAAATTTTCAACGTGATGATGATTTGATGTTGCACTCGAACTTGAACAGAAGTACTAGTACAGTCTCACAATTTTTTTATCATTATACTTTGCGAGATTTAGCGGATGCGCCAAATTCAGAGATAGATCGTGATCATGGTAACACACTTTTCAATGTAATGATGATTTGATGTTGCACTCGACCTTGAACATAAGTACTAGTACGGTCTCACAATTTTGTATCATTATACTTTGCAAGTTTTAGCGGATGCGCCCATTTTCAGAGGTAGATCATGATCATGGTAACAAATTTTCAACGTGATGATGATTTGATGTTGCACTCGAACTTGAACAGAAGTACTAGTATTGTCTCACAATTTTTATTATCATTATACTTTGAAAGATATAGCGGATGCGCCAATTTCAGAGATAGATCATGATCATGGTAACAAATTTTCAACGTGATGATGATTTGATGTTGCACTCGGCCTAGAATAGAAGTACTAGTACGGTCTCACAATTTTTTTTATCATTATACTTTGATATAGCGGATACGCTAATTTCAGAGATAGATCATGACCATGGTAGTGACCAATATTCAAGGTGATGATGATTTGATTTTGCACTCGGCCTTGAACAGAGGTACTAGTACGGTCTCACAATTTTTTATCATTATACTTGGACCTTAGCGAAATTCAAAATCTCATAGCGGCAAAACTTCCCGCCTACAAAATACAAAAATTTCACACGCTTCCAAATTCCCATTCTACCCCTGTGGAGATGACAGCAAAGTCGGTTGGTGGGGGGTCTGCCCGTCATTTTTTGGATCACCACCTCCCTAGCCCCGGATACCCTCCCAAAAAAATTCATTTCCCTCAGACCACCCACCGGAACTTCCCAAGTCCCTCTCTCCCACCTCCACGACCACCGCACCGGAACATCCCCGCCGGACTTCCCTGGCCTACCCGAGGCCTCGCGATCCTCGTCATCCGGCTGCCTGCCGGAGCCGCTTCATCGACGCCGTCATCAACCGGACCGGATCATCCCCGCCGAACCTCGAAACCATATGCTCATCCAGCAGTCTACCGCAGTCGCTTCAGCTGCGGCATCGTCCACCCCACCGGAGCCGCTTCGCCGGATCCGTCGTCCACCGCATCGGATCTTGCTCACCGACACCGCTGTGCATGAACCGGATCTGCTTCACCGGCGCCGTGCATGATCTAAACTCTTCTACTGTCGCTTTTCTATTGCTTGCCTGCAAGTTCTTGTTTAATCTTGGGGGAACCTGTTTGTGCTAACGACGCGCCGTTACGTTTTTGCAGACGAGATGAGTAACCATGAAGTGTAATGGCCGTCTCTCCAACCCCAAGTAGCACATGTAGCGTACTTCATCACCGGATCTATCAACCCCAGGAAGATCTGCTGTGACTCCCACAGAGTGCTTCTCCTAATGTAAGTCCCTTGTTTTAGCGCCATGTTCTGGGTTCAGATTCTTGTTTGTCTGAAGCTCTTTTAGTTCATTCCTAGCTATGACCGTAACACGTTGCTATTTTCTACTTCATTGCTAACTTTAAGCGATTGAACATTTTGGTTTGCATTCCCTGCTCTGTAGATGTAGCCATCATAACTTCTATCTTGCTCAGTCGTTGTTACAAAAATTATAGGTATTATAGTAACATCCTGCTATTATTTAGTTCATGGCCAATTTTAAGTAATTGCACATGTTGGTTCGCATTCCCTGCTCTATAGCTTTTGGCATCGTAACTTCTATATTTGGTTTACATTCCCTGCTCTGTAGATCTAGCCATCATAACTTTATCTTGCTCAGTCGTTGTTACAAAAATTATGGCCTGCTACTATGTTGTTTGTGCCAATTTTTTACTCCATGAACATGTTGGCTTGCATTCCCTGTACTACAGGTGATGCCATTGTTTTGTATCTAGTTCATTGTAAGCTAACAAAGTAAGGACTTAGTTTGGCATGCTATCACTCTGCTATCTAGCCTGTAGTACAAATAAACTTGTCATACTACTAGATAATAATTTTGCGTGCCATCTTGTTCTTCAAAAGCTGCATTATTGACTTGTTTCTCTGACTTGGCATGACGCTCACATATGGAAAGCTGAACATATTGGTTTGCATTCCCTCTTATACAAGTTCACAGGTGATCCCACTATATTCTGTATCTGGTCCATCCTAAGCTCCAGCATTAACTATCCTCTATGTGTTGCTCATTACAAGTTTATATCCCGAAACATCTTGATTTGCATCCCCTTCACTATAAGTTCAGGAGTATTATTTAGTTCACGGCCAAAATGAAGTAATTGCACTTGGCACATGTTGGTTCACATTCCCTCCTCTTTAGCTTTTGCCATCGTAACTTCTATTTTTGGTTTACATTCCCTGCTCTGTAGATGTAGCCATCATAACTTCATCTTGCTCAGTCGTTGTTACAAAATTTATAGCCTGCTACTATGTTGTTCATGCCAATTTTGTACTCCCTGAACATGTTGGTTTGCATGGGACTCGACAGTAGTAAGTCTGCTGTTTCATTCTAACATGCTCTGTTATATTGGCTGTTGGTATGCGGCATGCACTCTTTGTTTGCTTATTGTGCGCATTACAATGATCTTGTTATAACGACGAAATGATGAGTTCCAAATTCTTTGGCAAACAATATTGTAGTGTCTTTGCCTTTCCATTGTTGCTGTCTTAACTTGTAATGTCTTTGTTTCAGATATAGGTGCTGCATGGACAACTTAAAAGATTGCCGGATCGCTTCATTGTATTGCTAGGTTTAATTACCATTCAATTTCTCTGGGTTCTGTAATATTTTTTCAATGCCTTGCAGCTGATGTAATATTTAGTTAGTTTTTATAGTTCTTTCGCGCATTTTTTCTTTGGTGCTTGTGGTAAGTGAGGCTATCCGACAGAAATCAATGCTGCGTAAATATTCTCAGTATCTAAATCACGAATTCCCATCCCTTAAACGGCCCAATTAAGCGATATCACATATGTGCCTGCCCGCAAATTCCTATAGCGCCTATTATGCCGGCATATAAACAGCAACTAAACGGGCTGGCCCACTTACTTATTGGGCCAGCCCATTTGATTGAAGGTGGACCCCACACTCTAATTGGGCTGGCCCACTTGCTTTAAGGTGGACCCCTCCCACTACTTAGTTGGGCCAGCCCAATTGCTTTTGTGGTGGACCCCACTAAATGGGCCGGCCCTTTAAGAGGAAAGTGGGACCCACTGTGTTTTTGGCCGGCCCACTATCTTGTTGGGCCGGCCCACTACATGGTGGACCCCACATACTAATTGGGCCGGCCCTTCAACGGAAAGTGGGGCCCACCGTGTTTTTGCCGGCCCACTATCTTGTTGGGCCGGCCCTTGCTATATGGTGGTCCCACATGGTAAACGGGCCGGCCCTTTAATAGGAAGGTGGGACCCACCTGTGTTTTGGCCCGGCCCACTATCTTGTTGGGCCGGCCCACTTTCTATATGGTGGACCCCACACACCAAATGGGGCGGCCCATTAACAGGAATGTGGGACCCACCTGTGTTTTTGGCCCGCCCACTAGCTTGGTGGGCCAGCCCACTTGCTATATGGTGGACCCCACATACTAAATGGGCCGGCCTTTAAGGAAAGTGGGACCCACCGTGTTTTGGCCCGCCCACTATCTTGTTGGGCCGGCCCACTTGCTATATGGTGGACCCCACATACTAAATGGGCCGACCCTTTAACTGGAAAGTGGGACCCACCGGTGTTTTTGGCCCGCCCACTAGCTTGTTGGGCCGGCCCACTTGCTATACGGTGGACCCTACACACTAAATGGGCCGGCCTTTTAACGGGAAAGTGGGACCCACGTGTTTTTGGCCCACTTGCTTCTTGGCCGGCCCATTGCTGTAAGGTGGACCCCACATGTTAAATGGGCCGACCCATTTAAGTTTTGACAGTCAACATTAGAGGTTAGGCCGGCCCACGTAACTAATGGACCAGCCCAGCTATATAGTTGACCGGTCAAACTATGTCATCTGGCCCGGCTTAAGACGTGGCAGGCCTCGTGTGGGCCTACCATCTACCACGGGGTTTCAGGGTTAACGCCGTTAACGCGATTAACGTCTGCCACGTGTCGGTTGCATGACGTCGGCAGTCAACGGGCTCCGAAAACACTTCCGCAACGGTCCGATTTTCCGTGGCGGAAGGCGCGCGACGGACCGAAAAAATCGTCGTTGGACTTTGCCTGACGCAGTTTCGACAACAGAACCCATATCGTCGGGTTAGGCCCATAGGCGACGAAAAATGCCCCTTAGTTGACGATTTTGGGACGTTGTCTATCAGAACTTTTCTTGTAGTGTAAGTATCACAGAGTTGGAATCTTCACCGGATGAAATAATCAAAGAGTTGTGATTTCATCAGAAACGATGAAGATGCTTGCATTTGCAAGAAATTAAGTGGGAGCGCTGAGACATAGTTATAATATTATATGTGGATGACATATCATTGATTATAATTGATGTAATTATATACTTGATGTGATTAAAAGGTTTCATTGAGAATTAACTTCAATGAAAGGATATGGACTCAAACATATTTAGTGTCAAGATCTATGAAGATAGATTGAAACACATAATAAATTTAAGTCAAAGTACATAGAATGAATATTGAAGTGGTTCAATATAAAATATTAAGAAGGTGTTCTTTTCCATGTGAAGGTTTAACAGGACTTGAGTGTATTTGACACTCGATGAGTAAAAACACATGAGTGATATTAGATCACGAATAATATGTACAAAGTCAGATGTCCTGTGCTCTAAAGTGTTACGAGCATATACCAGAATGATTCATGTAATGATCATTGGACAACAGTAAGATTATCCCTGAGTACTTTAGAAGAACCAAGGATATATATATAGTTTTGTATGAAGAAATGACAAACAAATCGTTGTAAGGTGTTGCACCGGTATTGGTTTGGTCACATATAAAAATAAGTTTCAAATCTCAATTAGGCTAAGTGTTGTTTAAAAGGTAGCACAATGAGCTAGAAGAAGTCTATGCTAGATTTAGATCAGTTCTAAATATTGTGACGGATTCTACAAACAAAGGCAGAGTATGTCATTGTTTTGACAATGACTGAGGATGTTAAGTCGATGAGTTCTTTGAGAACTTGGTGTAGTTCCGATAGTGTCAGAATTTTGAAGCTATATTGTGTATGACAATATTAGTGACTTATTTTCAGACCGCGGAATTAAGGTTCCACTAGAGGACTAAGCATATACAATTAATGTCGACTCATTTGGAAAGTGAGTGATGCGTAGAGACGCAGATGAATTGAAAAATACATACGTTTCTGAAGTCAGATCCGTTGACTAAAACCTCTCCCATGAGCAAAACATGATAAGCACCAGAAGGCCAAGGTGTTATATCTTTTCAAATGTAAACTAGATTATTGACTCTAGTGCAAGTGGGAGACTGTTGGAGATATGCCCAAGAGGCAATAATAAATTAGTTATTGTTATATCTTAGTGTTCATGATAAATGTTTACATCCCATGCTATAATTGTATTAACCGAAACATTGATACATGTGTGTTATGTAAACAACAAGGAGTCCCTAGTAAGCCTCTTGTATAACTAGCTTGTTGATTAATGGATGATCATGGTTTCGTGATCATGAACATTGGATGTTATTAATAACAAGGTTATGTCATTAGGTGAATGATATAATGGACACACACCCAAATGAGCATAGCATAAGATCAAGTCATTAAGTTCAATTTGCTATAAGCTTTCGATACATAGTTGCCTAAGTCCTTCGACCATGAGATCATGTAAATCACTTACACCGGAAGGGTACTTTGATTACATCAAACGCCATTGCGTAAATGGGTGGTTATAAAGATGGGATTAAGTATTCGAAAGTGTGAGTTGAAGCATATGGATCAATAGTGGGATTTGTCCATCCTGATGACGGATAGATATACTCTGGGCCCTCTCGGTGGAATGTCATCTGATTAGCTTGCAAGAATATGATTGGATCATAAGAGATGACATACCACGGTACGAGTAAAGAGTACTTGTCGGTAACGAGGTTGAACAAGGTATGGAGATACCGATGATCGAACCTCGGACAAGTAAAATATCGCGTGACAAAGGGAATTGGCATCGTATGTAAATGGTTCAATCGATCACTAAGTCATCGTTGAATATGTGGGAGCCATTATGGATCTCCAGATCCCGCTATTGGTTATTGCTCGGAGAGGAGTCTCGACCATGTCTGCATAGTTCGTGAACCGTAGGGTGACGCGCTTAAGGTTCGATGTCGCATAAGTAGATTCGAATATGAGATGGAGACCGAAGTTTGTTCGGAGTCTCGGATGGGATCCAGGACATCACGAGGAGGTCCGGAATGGTCCGGAGAATAAGATTCATATAAGGGAAGTTATTTTCCGGGGTTCGGAAAAAGTTTCGGTGTTTGACCGGAGCTTCTAGAAGGTTCTAGAGGGCCACCGGTGGGCCCACCACCCCGGGAGGGACCACATGGGCCAAGGGAGTGCAGCCTAGCCTAATGGGCCAGGGGCACCAAGCCCTCAAGGCCCAGCCGGCCAGCCCCCCTAGGGATAAGATCAAATCCCGGAGGATAAGATCAAATCCCTAAAATCGAGGGAGCAACTTTGGAAGGGGAAGCAAACTTGGAAGGGGATGATTTCGGATCCCCCCTTTCCTTCTGTGCACTGGTGGGGCCCAAGGGGCTGCCTTGGCCGCCCCTCCCTCTATAAATAGAGGAGAGGGGCAGCCGACCATTTGCCCCGACACACCAAAGTCTGCCGCCCCCTCTCTCCTCCGCAAGTCTGCTCCGGCTTGGCGAAGCCCTGCAGAGATTCTCCTCCACCACCACCACCACGCCGTCGTGCTGCTGGGATTCCGAGGGGATCTACCACACCTCCGCTGCCCGCTGGAACGGGGAGAGGACGGGCTTCATCGACACCGTACGCGCGACCGAGTACGGAAGTGCTGCCGGATTGCAGCACCGAACGATCGACTACATCAACCACGAGATCTGATCTCGTTAAGGCTTTGGATCTTCGAGGGTTAGTCTCTCTTCTCTCTCGTTGCTCCGATCTCATAGATTAGATCTTGGCTTTTCCATAGATTGGATCTTGGATTTATTCGTCTTTGCGGTAGAAATTTTTTGTTTTCCATGCAACGACCCCAACAAATATGCGCCAGGTTTGCGTCTCTGCGAACGGCCCGGTCACTTTGCGTCGCGCCGCTGGAGATGGTGCCAGACGCATTTTCGGTCAAGGCGGACGCAAACGGTCGCTCAGTATCCGTTTTTTGCGCCGCACCGCTGGAGATGCCCTAAGAAAAATCTGGATAGTGTGTTGTTTAAAATAGATTTTGAAAAGGCATATGACAAGGTAAATTGGTCTTTCTTGCAACAAGCGCTACGAATGAAAGGTTTTGATCCTAAATAGTGTACATGCATACAAAAACTTTTAGAGAAGGGTAGTGTGGGCACCCGGGTAAATAATGACATAGATCATTATTTCCAAACTAAAAAAGGATTGCGTCAAGGGGATGTGATGTCACCAATATTATTGAACATAGTCGCAGATATGCTTGCTATTCTAATTGCAAGTGGAGGGTCTTATTCCATATTTAGTTGATGGGGGTTTATCTATTCTTTAATATGCTGACAATACCATTTTATTTATGCAACATGATCTTGAAAAGGCACTTAATATGAAGTTAGTGTTATGTATCTTTGAACAGTTGTCAGGCCTAAAAATAAACTTCCATAAAAGTAAACTATTTTTTTTGGGAAGTGTAACACCCCAACTTTTGCAACCCTATTTAGTTGTCCAGGGTGCAAAAATCAGGGGGAACTTGGCCTTCGGATGGATACCGGTATATTTTCCCTCTTAACAAAAAACATGTTTATGGTGCTTATGTCAATTCCTTCTTTTCATTGCTTATTTTAAAATTCAAAAAAAACCTACTATGCAAGGTTATGCAAGTAGAGTATTTTAAATTCACATTATCTTTTTGTCTCTTTCAAACGTTTCAAGATCCATTTCAAAAGAATTTTCACTCAAAATTGGAGCATACTCATAGAAGGTGATCATAACAAATCCAAATCAATTTCAATTGGATATCATTTTCTCTTCATCGCCCTCATCCCTCTGATCTATCTAATGCCAATAATGATGAATTGAATTAGAGAACAAATGCAAACATGATCTCTGCGATCATGCAGTCATCTTCATCTCTATCTTGTGCCCATCTATCCACCTTAGACATCCATGCATGCATTGCTACATTTGTCATTTTGGCTCTTCCCGTTTGGAGAAAATGGTGCCTATTCTCTTTCCCTCCACCCAGGACTATCGACAAGCCTTCTCCTGCACCCCTACTCCCCTCCCTGCTCCCCTAAGCCAACCCAAGACCTCCCGTTTGTGCCCTCCCTTTTTCTTGGAACCATGCGGGAGGATGTATCTTTCTCTCATGCTCATGGTCGTGCACGCCTGCCAGCATCCGTTGACGCGTCCTTGTCGTCTCTCTCTCTCTTCCCGACCCTATCTTTCGTGCTTCCTGATGCGCGTAGATGTACACGTCCGCTGGGAACCCCAAGAGGAAGGTATGATGCGCACAGCGGCAAGTTTTCCCTCAGAAAGAAACCAAGGTTATCGAACCAGTAGGAGCCAAGAAGCACGTGAAGGTTGTTGGTGGAGGAGTGTAGTGCGGCGCAACACCAGGAAACCGGCGCCAACGTGGAACCTGCACAACACAATCAAGATACTTTGCCCCAACGTAACAGTGAGGTTATCAATCTCACCGGCTTGCTGAAAACAAAGGATTAAGCGTATCGAGTGGAAGATGGTGTTCGTTTGCAAAGAACAGTAAGAACAATAATTGCAGTAAAATATATTCAGATGTAAAAGAATGGACCGGGGTCCACAGTTCACTAGTGGTGTCTCTCCAATAAGATAACTAACATGATGGGTGAACAAATTACAAGTGGGCAATTGACAAATCAAGATTCAACATATATCAACGATGATTACTATGTGATTTAATCAGGACATTACGACAAAGTACATAGACCGCTATCCATCATGCGTCTATGCCTAAATAATCCACCTTCGGGTTAGCATCCGCACCCCCTCCAGTCTTAAGTTGTAAAAAAAAGATAATTGCATTAAGTATGGTGCGTAATGTAATCAACACAAATATCCTTAGACAAAGCATCAATGTTTTATCCCTAGTAGCAACAGCACATCCACAACCTTAGAACTTTCCGTCACTGTCCCAGATTCAATGGAGGCATGAACCCACTATCGAGCATAAATACCCCATCTTGGAGTTACAAGTATCAACTTGGCCAGAGCCTCTACTAGCAACGGAGAGCATGCAAGAACATAAACAACACATATATGATAGATTGATAATCAACTTAACATAGTATTCTAGATTCATCGGATCCCACCAAACACAACATGTAGCATTACAAATAGATGATCTTGATCATGTTAGGCAGCTCACAAGATCTATACAATGATCGCACAAGCGGAGAAGACAACCATCTAGCTACTGCTATGGACCCATAGTCCAAGGATGAACTACTCACGCATCAATCCGGAGGCGGGCATGATGATGTAGAGCCCCTCCGGTGATGATTCCCCTCTCGGCAGGTGCCGGAGGCTATCTGAATCCCCGAGATGGGATTTGCGGCGGCGGCGTCTCTGGAAGGTTTTCCGTATCGTGGCTCTTGGTACAGGGGTATTCGCGACGAAGGCTTTAAGTAGGCAGAAGGGCAACGCAGGAGGGCTCACGAGGGGCCCACACCATAGGGCCGCGCGGCCAGGGGCCAGGCCGCGCCGCCCTGTGGTCTGGCCACCTCGTGGCCCCACTTCGTTATCTCTTCGGTCTTCTGCTTCGTGGAAAAAAGGACCCTGGGCGTTGATTTCGTCCGATTCCGAGAATATTTCCTTACTAGGATTTCTGAAACCAAAAACAGCAAAACTGGCGCTTCGGCATCTTGTTAATAGGTTAGTGCCGGAAAATGTATTATAATGTTGTAAAGTATGTATAAAACATTCAAGTATTGTCATAAAAGTAGCATGGAACATAAGAAATTATAGATATGTTTGAGACGTATCACTTCCCCTCGCAAACCCTGACCCGCGCTCGCCAACCCCTCCAGCCATTGTGCACGCGGTCGGGTGCTCCTCCACCACGACCACCACACAACCTCTCTTCGGACAAGAGGACCAAGCGATGGACAAGGGGAGTGACACCACCCTGTACACACATGGAAAGCCGCTTCCCTGCACAGCAGCGTACGCGCGCGACCTCACCTTGGCCGCTGGCATTTTCTCGAGCGGGTACCTGGCAGAAGTGACCTCTCGCTGGCTCGCGAATCCCTCGCACTCCCGGACGAGTGCATCGCTCCAAAATGCGCAGACGCGCAGGGGCACCGCACTCCACCTTGCACCGTGGCCTCTCTTTTAATCACGAAATCGAGCCCCCTTGCACCCCGCCCTGCCTCATTCCATCCCCTCTTACCTCTCTGCATCTCCCAGAAGCAAGCAGGGGCCGAGCCCTGCCTTGCTCCTTCCTTACCGCCAAAGAAACCAAGCAGAGCCGATCATGCTGCGTGTCGTCGTCGTTGCCGATGCACTCCGTCCATTTTCTCTGCTCTATATCCAGCGTGTCTATCCATCTCCCTCTCTTAGCCTCACTATTGCTCTTTCTATGGCCAGGAGACGCCAAGACGAGCACCACCGTCGAGCTCATGCACGGTGGCCGTCTCAGATGCCTCGTCTGCGTCTTTGTCCGAGGGTAGCGGAGCACATCCGCGTTGAACAAGTCGGGCCTATGCGACGCGGCTCCATCTTCCCCGTTCCCTCCATCTGCGCGTCCTCCTCGAGCTCCGCGCCCTCCCCGCGCCGTTCTCCCACTTGCCGCAAGCCCACGGTGAGCTCCCGTGTCCCCGCCGTTGTATTGAATCGCAGCCACGCTGCCGTCCTTGTTCGTCGCTGATGGGACCCCGTTGATCGTTCGATCGACATCCTGCGGCCGCATGCGACCCGCCCATGCATGCCCGCGTGGCGGTGGGGCCCACCACGGCCATTCGAAAACCCCACCTCCCGCGTGCGCCTGGGTGCCGGATTGGGCCGGCCCAGCCCAGCGCTGTGCTGCCGCGCCCAGTCAACTCCACCCGTTTCCTTTTTCTTCCCCTTTTTGTGCAATTTAATTCCCTGCAAGATCTAGTCTACCTTTTATTTCACTAAAAATTCCTCCCACATGATTTTCACTTGATTCAAGTTTTCTAAGGTTCCTATACAAAATACTAACCACCCAATATTGCATGCATGTGATTTGCTTGTATAGATTTTTACTGGTTATTATTATCTTGGAATGTTGTCCTTGCAGTAATTAATTCATTGTTGCAGTTGTGCAAATCTTTTTGCAGTGAGAAATTTTTTTTTTGAAAGTAGATATTTGTGGCTTCATTTTGGTATACCTCTCACATGCACGAGCTTCTTAGATTTTGTTTGGTTTAAATAGTTAGATTTGGCCAGTATGGCATTGTGTGATTTTTATTTCGAAAAATAAAACTGTTTTTGCACCCAAACAAGTTTCCAGTGGTTGGTACAATGTTAGGCTTTACTTGTGTAAATGGGTTTATTTTTATGAGTCTTATTTAAGCACTGAGATTTTTATAACCAAAACAGAGTGTCTTTTTAGTATAAAACTAGTAAGTAGCACATGCTTTGCACGTTGCTCCACATAAGTAGAAGAACACATTTTTTTTTAAAAAAAGTAGTAACTAAAGACATATGGTGCTCTGAAAAAATAAAATGAGATATTTACGTTTGAAATAGAAGCATAATAAAGAAATTTACGCATTGTGTACCCCTTTGTTCTAGACACAGAGACATTTTCCTGCCTCCCGTCGGCTGTGGCGCCTATCTGCCCCACCTCTTGTGGTTGTAGGGCCATGGAGACACGATGCATCCCGGTCCTTTCAAGGGGGTTCCTTTTTTTATGTTTTTATCGGTCTATTTAGGGCTTGTGTTCTACTTCGAAAGGTATGGTGGTGGCGGCTCTCTAGAGATGGAATGACGGTGCTTCTAGTGCATCGCTGGAGGTCTTGTGGGGGTATGCCTTGGACAGATCAAATTGCATTTATTCTGTGTTCCTTGTGATCTACGCTTCTCTTCATCGACGATGCTTGATGCTCTCGTGCGCTGGTTCTTTGGGCTTAGCGCGCCGATTTTTCATTTGTCTACTATAACAAGGTCTAATACGATAATCTTTACCCGTCTCCAATGAGGGAGGGGCGAGGACGGCGACGCCTCTTTGGCTCGTTTCAGTGCTCGTAGTCGTTGCTAAGTAGTCAAACGACTTATTTGTAATTTTATTACTTTTGAAATTCCTTGTACTGTTGTTGAGGATTATGAATAGATCGGTGAACTTATCGCAAAAAAGGAAAAAAGAAATAGAAGTATGATCTATAACGAAGTGACACACATTTTTTTATGGACAGCTAGCTCAACATGAGTATGCACATGTTTGTAATTAGACGAAAGATTTTTTGTAGAAGGTGTGCAAATTTTTTTTTTTAGAAGACGTAAATTTACGAAATATTTTTTTTTTCATTATGCAGGGATCACATCTAGATCAAATATTCCTTAACTTCTTTAGATCAAATAATATTTTTTGTATTTTAATATTGTATGCAGGCATCACATCTACATGAAAATCAAACCCCACTTATCTATGTCTTTTTTCCCTACGGGGAAGAAATTTTAATCGATCAAATAGAGTTGTTCCATGCCATGCTTACGCACTAACCAGCTTCTCCGGAAAGCTTCCCAGCCAGCATATTACGTGTTTGGGACCGACCAACAGCAGCAAAGACACGACACCATTCTAAACCTTGCTAATCAAATTTCTCTATACAAAACAAGCAGACTCTCTATTTCTCTCACCTGGTGCACAAATTGATGCCGTGTATCTCTATTCTCAACAGTGACAAAGCTTCAGTACAATGGACTTAAACTAAAATAGGTTTAGGGGACCAATTCATAGCCAGTTTAATTCCGTTTTCTGACACAACAAGATCAGCGTCCACAGGAGATGCACACTTACGCGAAATCTCCAAGCGGCAAACACCACAGAGAGGATACATCGATACTCAGTTTAACATATCCTTCAGGTTGTGGTTCCCAGCCAGGAGGAGATCTCGAAGTACCTGTACCCTATGACTCGCGCGTATATTCAGAGGAGTCTGCTTTTTTTTTTTCCTTCAACATGATCCGCTTGCGAGGACTGGTTCAGTTTTTAGGATCGATTCCATCGTGAGCCTTCCACCGCCGCAGCGAGCCAGGGACACTGCGCAGCACTCGGGCAACATAGCCAATTAGCCATATCTTGATTGGATCGGGGGATTCGGCCGGTCCTCCCTTTCTTACGGCCCCTCTCTCTCTCGCCGGCATGGAAACGGGCCTGCTGGATGGCGGCCAAATCTGGAGACAATGGAGACAGGAGCTCGGCCGCGGGATGGCCCGGAGCTCGGAGGCGGGTTGTTGTGGATATACTTCATAGGTATACCATCGATATGGTCCGATTTCGTCAAGCCCGGGTGGCTCACAGATGGTGGTGATGGCATATGGTCCACCGGGCAATCCAGTTGTTGTTGATCAAGATGGAAGATGTCCAACCCAGAAACAAGCATTGTAACAACGCCCAAGCGCCCAAATAATTCCAGACAAGCAGCAGTAGGCCCTATCATCGTGCAGGTGTTCCGAAGCTGGGTAACTCGCGTACTACCGTCCCGAGGACACTCCGCCCTATGGCCCCTACTTCTTTTCCCCCTCGTGAGGATCCCTCCTCCGAGATACCGTCTACTAAGCAACAACAGTTGGCGCCCACCGTGGGGCCTGAGGCGTCTGGAGGCCGGAACCGGGAGGGCTCCGCCATGGGAAGCTACGACGACACGATCGCTGTGGGGCGTGTACTTTACGCCGGGAATTTTCCGATCGTTCCCCCGGACGAGTTCTGGATTCCGGCTAGGTCCAACCCTGTCAAGCTCTCCATCGTCCCAATCGGCGGCATCCACATCTTCATCGGCGAAACCGTCGATTTCGATGAAAACGCACTGGTAAGTAATGTAGCTACGACCGCCGCCGAGCAGGACGCAGCTGCAAAGATCCGATCCAAGTCGCTGGAGATTCCACGGAAGAATCCGCCTTAGACCTGGAAATTTCAAATTCTGGTTTTGGTAGTCGGTCGCACCTATATTTTGGTAGCCGGATCCATACCTATTTTTGGTTGCCGGATCCGCGCCTATGTTTTTGGTAGTCGGATCCGCACCTATATTTTTGGTTGCCGGATCCGCGCCTACGTTTTTGGTAGTCGGATCCGCACCTGTATTTTTGATAGCCGGATCCATACCTATTTTTGGTAGTCGGATCCGCACCTATATTTTTTGTAGCCGGATCCATACCAAAATTTTGGTAGATGGATCCGCATCTAAATTTTTGGAAGTCGAAAGGCTGGATGCGGGCGGGATCTCTCATAAGATTCATCTATCTGCTAGATTGCATCTGACCGGCTCATCAACCTCGATGCCTCCGGCTACACATCGCCGGCGAGATTGATCTCGAAACCAGCAGGCTTTGCCGCGGACGAATTGGTCTCCGCCATGGCTACCTCGGCGTGCTAAGCTTGATCATCGCCTGCAGCTCGATTCGACTCCAATAGCGTGCGGTTATTGATCCGGCAAGTCTGAAGTCTGGACCGCACGCCGTATCACTTAAAGCAGTCATAATCTAAGATGGACGCGTGCAAGATTATTCCGTCGCACTCGGCATGCAGATGATTTGGTGCTAGCATTCAAGTCGGAAAAATCTGCACGTGAAAGTAGATCAAACCGGCACTTCTTCAATGGAACAAGATCTGGGGGCTGACAATCCAAGTGCTACAAATTCACGTACAAAGGCCAAGCACTAGAAAGATCAATTGGTGCAACTCCAGGTGAAGATGACTTTCCAATCGATAAAGCAAAGGTCCTTGTGTGTGCATGTCTGAGCGATTTGTGTGCGTCTTGGCATGGTCCTGACCGACACCGCAAATGGCATTGCATTGGACGGATTCGTCTCCGGTTCTGCTACGGCTGATGTCGGCTCTACTCCAACTACGCCACGGATTGATTCGTCTTCGTGGTGACTGGCTTCGCCGTCATGATAAACTTAATTCTGCAGAGGTTGAATTTGCGGCATTCGCGGACTATCGGAACTCTGCCACATCAGGCTTTGTCGCCATCGCATGATTGTTTCGGCTTCACCTCCGCAAAGGATTGTTTCGGCTTCGCGAAGGCTGACTTTGTCGCCACAGCCGGCCACTCCGACTTCGCCACCAGTGCGCACTTTTTTGCCACCGTGGCTTCATGACAACTAGATTCACTTCTGTCATGAACGACATTGACTCCACTTAAAACAGCTAAGTTCTTATTTATACTTAATATTTTAAAATTTTATGATCATGAGATTAAGATTGGTTCACTCATGTCCTGAGTCTTTTACCGCTTTCACTATTGATCATATATTTTCCACGATTTGCCTCGCGCTCGTGAAAAACTTTGTACTGTTTTTGCCGCCTAAGGCTCCAGTACGCTACAAAATTTCCGCCTTCGGGCGTTAGCTTGAGTTTTCTGGCCTACACGTTTTCTGTTGTTTATATGTGGATTCCTTAGTAGTGACATTTCGGTACTTAAAACCGGCCTCTGTTTCTGAGGTTCTTGATTGTTTCGCTATTAAGCGCTATCGCCTCAGCAGATGTTCTGTGTTTAAAGTTTGCCGTCTCGCGAAAAGTCAAGCATATAAACCAGAAGAACGGATAAACCAGATCTTGCTTAAAACATATAAATTGCATTAACTGTTCAAGATAGTCGAGTTGTTTCCGCCTTGACAGTTTTATGTTGTTCAACTGCTGCATAGTTTCAGCTTTAAAACATTTGTTCAAAAGGCCGTTTTTATTCCGCCTTACATTTGTTCGTTGAACATGATCAAAGAAACAATTTAATATAAATATGTTTTTGTGTTTATATATCAGGTACATGATGCTTGGACCTTCAACAGTCCTCGAACTAAGGTGTTTTCAAGCAGACCTAGCAATCGCGAGAAGCCCAGGGGAAGCTAGCCGGATCCATATGAGATAAGGTTAGGCGGATCCGTAGCATGCACAGCTGGAAAAGCAACTTGAGTCTTGATTCCGCGATGCTTAGCCGGAACCAACCCTCGGGGGCTGTGATTTTGATCTTAAGTGAAAAGTGTGTTTCCTTTCGAGTATTAGTGCTAGAAATTTCCGCCTAGATGCTTGGGATTTACACTATTCCTTAGTCACATATAAAGATAAAGCTACTCTAAGAGCTCCAAGCCGGATTTTCAAGTAAATTCACCTTGGCGCTCGGGGGCTACATCGATGAAGTTCTCTTTGGAGCAACTAACCGAAAAATTTCCACCTTGACGCTTGGGGGCTAAGTTTCTGAGCATCGAGTCTCCTTGGAGCAAGCCGACTCAACGCTCGGGGGCTACATACATATGGTTATGTCAAGAAAATTTCAAAGATGGCAAAAATCTGGCTGACTAGTCAGTTCCGCACCTAATTTTTTGGTAGCCGGATCCGCACCTAATTTTTGGTAGCCGGATCCGCACCTAATTTTTGGTAGCCGGATCCGCACCTAATTTTTGGTAGCCGGATCCTTACCTATATATTTGGTTGCCGGATCCGCAACTATTTTTTGGTAGCCGGATCCACACCTAATTTTTGGTAGTCAGATCCGCACCTCAATTTTTGGTAGTAGGATCCGCACCTATATTTTGGGTAGTCGGATCCACACCCATATTTTGGCTAGTCAGATCCGAACCTACATTTGGCTAGTCGGATCCATACCGAAGATTACGTTGGATGGTGTCTTCAACGAATCTGACCATTGGATCATGAAGTTTCCGACCAATACTTGGTTGGAGATATGAAGTTTGGAGTCCTTCAAGATTCTCTATTATTCGTTCCAGCCAAAGGATGAAGATACATGCGCAAGCTGAGCTGGATGGAAGAACGGTGAATCTTGGAGAACTCCGGGGGCTACTGTTGTGGATATACTTCATAGGTATACCATCGACATGGTCCGATTTCGGCAAGCCCGGGTGGCCCACAGATGGTGGTGATGGCATATGGTCCACCGGGCAGCCCAGTTGTTGTTGATCAAGATGGAAGATGTCCAACCCAGGAACAAGGAGTCGGATCCCAACCGCCCTAGGAAGGTAGCCGGATCCGAACCGCCCAATAGAGGTACCCGGACCGCCCCTAGGAAGGTAGCCGGATCCGAACCGCCTACAGAGGTACCCGGATCCGAACCGACCTACAGAGGTACCCGGATCCGAAGAGGTCTATGCCAGGAGTCAGATCCATGAAGGCCCATGAAGGAAGCCGGATCCATGACGACAAGTTAGGAATAGGTGGATCCTTGACGTACACGGCAAGACATTGTACCGTAGTTAGGCAACTTGTATTCCGGGTAGGACTCTCCATGTAAACCCTAGATCCGTGCGCCTTTATAAGCCGGATCCCGAGAGCCCGAGGGGATCTCGAGCTAGAAACGAGACAACCACAACCATTGTAACAACGCGCAAGCGCCCAGATAATTCCAGACAAGCAGTAGGCATCATCGTGCAGGTGTTCCAAAGCTGGGTAACTCGCGTACTACCGTCCCGAGGACACTCCGCCCTATGGCCCCTACTTATTTTCCCCCTCGTGAGGATCCATCCTCCGAGGTACCGTCTACTAAGCAATGACACGGGTGGTTCTATTCCGGGATGTAGGTCGCGCCTCTCGCCAGAGGTCGAGGGGTGGTTGCCGATTTGGGAAGAGCCCTTTCTTCCACAGAACGAACAGGACGGTTCTAGAACAACCTAGAGGGTACAGGCAGCTGCCGTTTACTGTTCATAGCGAATCCGGACAATATTGGCCGTTAGATTTAGTAGATCAACGGTTAGTATTGACTCTCTATGCACAGTACAAAACTGGGACATTATATAGTGGTATAGAAAATTGTGAAAATTATTTTATACATCGGAAAAATGCCAAACCAATTTTGGTGGATCACATTTTTTTGTACCAATCTGTTGGTATGATTGTTACTGGTTTGCTATGTTATGGTAATGGTGTTCCTTGAGAATCCTTTATTCTAGTTTCTAACTTATTAAAAATGTTTTAAAATATTAAAAACTTATTTGTGTTTGATTCCTATGCATGTGTGTTCTACATGTTAGTAGCTTCCAGTAGATATGCTGAATGTATTTTTGTGACTCACAGAAAGATTTAGGCCATTTAATTGGTCCCTAAGTCATTTCTGGATTTATAAAAATCATTACTAGTGTTTTAAAAACCCAAATTGAGTGAATCCAATTTCTTTATCTTTATAAAGTCAATCTTTACTCACTGTGATTTTACCAAGTTTTTTGTGCATTTTTCTAGGGTGGCTTGTTAATGTGGTGTTGTTGCTCTTTTACCCTAGGGAAATTAAGTTGTTTTTGTTTATAAAGTTTTGTAATGAATTTTGGCTCCAAACCCCACTGGTGGTTTCCAAAAGTCATTATCCTCCTGATCATGTATAGATTATGTTTTGATGAGAGGTAGAACCTTTTTAGCAAATAGATGCTTGGTTAAGGTATTTTCTAGTGACAATAGTATTAGTCCTTTTACGAATAAAATGACCATCTTGCCCAAGGTGCTATTTGTTTGAAGTGTTCAGTACCTTTGATTGAGTGGTTTGTTATTAGTTTTGTGAGTGTGTTTGATGCGATGGCTATGTGTTGATTTCCTTCTCTTTTCTTTCTTCGCGACGTTAGAATGTGAACGCTATCGGAGGGAAAGGAGAGGATCATGGTGAGGACTTCAAAGAGGAAGGAAGAGTAGATGGTTCGTGAAGATGAAGTCCAGGGACATATAGCCAACAAAGGCAAGCCACCTCTTGATGCATACTTTGTCCTAATTATCTTGCTCTTGCATTATTACAAGTTTTATAAATTGCATGGTTTTATTTATTATGTGAGTGGTTCAGCCACTCGAAGTTTTATTGTTCCACCCTTACAGGTGCTACTCCTCGTTGATATCCACTGGACAATCCTAGTAGCGATATGGTGCTTAACACCTTATCCTCTCTTTGTTGCCGCTTTTCAAATAAAGCTGGACTATAGGTTGGGAACCCCTTGGAAAAAGGTTTAGTGAAAAAGTTTTCAAAGAAAGAAAGTTCTTCGAAAACCTTGGAATGGGGTAACCTTGCCCAAGTGTGATTTTATGAAATAAAGGATTGGAAATGGTATGTGCAAAAGGCACATGGTGAGAAAGATGTTTGTGAAAACTTCGGTGCCTGGGTACTTAACCTGACCAACTTTACAGTACGACCACACTACCCCAACGTGGGCACGGGGCTTAACCCGTAGTTTACTGAACCTGGTGCGGGACACCTCATAACTACTATGAGGGTCATCTAGTATGGCCCTTGAAGCCGGGTTGTTCTCGTGGGAGGAGGCAATACACCGTAGTTGCCTACGGCCGGACGATACTGTGGGTCTTTAGACGAGGTTCTAGGGACACGATCAAGGGTGGAGGTGTACTTCCAGAGTGCCGGGAAGCATAGCCCACAGGGAAGGACCCAAACCAGGGGATGTAGGTGAAAGGTTATGTTCGGGAGTTTGTCGTGGCATAGATGATATGTAGGGAGGAGACCCACACGAAAGATTCCCGGATAGTTGTGGGGAAAGTGTACAACCTCTACAGAGTGTAAAACTATTCGAATAGCTGTGTTCGCGGTTATGGACGGTTGGGAAGGCATGATACTTACACTGAAGAGTTTTTGTTTATAAAAGTGTGTTCCAAAGGGTTTGGAAAAGAATACCAGTGGGACTGGTGGAAATGTACCTAGGAGGTACGGTTGGAAAAGAATACCAGTGGGACTGGTGGAAATGTACCTGGGAGGTACGGTGGAAATTTGGAAAAGTTGTTTTGGTCATGCTAAGATGGCCGGAAAGGAAAAATGGGTCACCCTTACCTATGAGTTTTCAAAGTTTTCAAAGAAGCTTGTTTTCAAAAAGGTTTTTCAACAAATACATAGATATGTCATACTCTCGAGAGAAACAATCTCTCGCTCCTTGTAACCCTAGTTTAGTGGCCGCTCCTTGCTACTGCCAAATATGCATATCCTTTACTTCTCTCTCAGGTGGTTTGCGAGTACAATTCATAATGTACTCATGGATTTGTCCCTGGCTATTTACTTGTCCAGACTTGGCGGAGTTCGACTGATGAAGAAGGAGTTGACGACGTCTATGCGAGCTAGGAACGTCTTCCCAGTCAGTTGCATGTAGGGTGATGGCATGACTAGGGCCATGTGAACGCTTTCGTCTGAAATATTTCCGCTGTATGGCTCTGATGTAAGTATTGGTCATGTGACTTGTTGTAATCTTTTTATTCGGTACTATAATGATGATGTATTTGATACCAGTTCGGTTCTGCCTTCACGACACACTGATTATGAGATCGTGAATGTGTATGCATAACGGGTGTTTTGGACAGATAGTCCGGGGCCCCACATGAAGGCCAAACAGAGGGAGGATGATTATAAATCTCTTTTTGGTTGTGACATAGGTTCACTTCCTTTTATCTAGGGATTCCTATCCATTTCCGCAAATTGAGAAACGGTGAATGGAAACCGTTGGAGGACAGGTTTGAGACAAAATTAAGTAGTTGGATTGGGAAATTTTTGTCATATGGCGATAGGTTGGTTTTGATTAACTCGGTTTTAACTAGTCTTCCAATGTTTATGCTTTCATTTCTCGAGATTCCGAAAGGAGTTCGAAAGAGGCTAGATTTCTTTAGGTTCCGGTTCTTTTGGCAAAGTGATGCTCACAAGAAAAAATACAGGCTAACGAAATGGAATATTATATGTAGACCCAGGGACAAGGGCGGTTTGTGAGTAGAGGTTCTAGATTTAAAAATAACAGTTTGCTCACCAAGTGGCTTTACAAACTTTTCAATGAGGACGGAATTTGGCAAGACCTGCTCACTAAGAAATACCTGCATTCTAAAACTTTGTCACAAGTTTCAGAAAAACCAAGTGACTCACCTTTTTGTAAGGGATTAATGAAAGTGGAGGATTTTTTTATCTCGGGGTTCTTTTGTGGTTGGTAATGGGATGAACACCAGATTCTGGGAGGACATTTGGTTAGGTCATAAGTCTTTGGCGGAAGAGTACCCGTCTTTTTATAATATTGTAAATCACATTAATGTCACGGTTGAAAATGTGCTTGCCACAAATCCTCTAAATATTATTTTTAGGAGGACTTTAAATGACAACATATAGGAAAGATGGACACATCTCTTACATAGGCTTATTATGGTTAATTGATAGTGAGGATAGATTCAAATGCAACTTAACGGCTTCTGGTGTTTTTCTGTGAGGTCCATGTACAATGATCTCCTCTCTGCACACACGGTTTCTCTCAAGAAGCATATCTGGAAGCTGAAGGTGCCACTAAAAATAAAGAGTTTTATGTGGTTCCTCCACAAGAAAGTGATTCTTACGAAAGAAAGCCCGCATGCATCGATTGATGCAGAGGCTAGGGATGCCTCATTTCGAAAAAAAAAATCATGATCTTGAAAAAATAATAACGAAATCATGAGCTGGACACCACCACATCATTCAGATACCTCTTTCCTGCAAACATAGCATTATTCAATGTACCTTTCACTTACGTTTTTGCAAGAAATTATATGGTCAACAGCTCCAGAGAGTTTTTTTTTTGTATTTTTGAAAGATTTTTCCTATCTTGATAATTGGCTTATGCTAGCAAGAAAATTATTCAGCACAAGTCCAAGCAGTAGCATTCTAAACCTGGAGGCTCTGGATAAGCTCGGTAAGCTGTTGGATGTTCATGTCATGTTCGATAAAATCTTAAAGCAAAGTCTAGGTGATATATGTCCCCGCAGTTTCGCATTTACAGATTTTGTTACAGGCCTGTAGCTAGAGGGTTTTTGGAAGCATTTTCTCGATATTCTTGCTTAGTTGACAAGATGAATATATCCTATGTTCACTTTTAAGGCTTTCTACAAAGATACATTTTTTTCTAGATCTTTGCTCGACTGAATCATTTTTTTCATTATTCGTGTCTTGCAGAGGCATAATATCAGCTGCTGTAGCAATAACAATGAGCTCATCAACATCTTCTTTAGTTATGACCGGATATGAAGTTGTTATGACCGATTTATCTTATAGCAGGAAGAAGCCCATTAGTGGGCCTAAATTAGGGGCTTAGCCCATTTATCTTTAGGTCATTAGCCTATATATATCCCTGTAATAGCTACGTGAAAGGACAAGCAATAATCAATCTATTATTGCCAACTCCCTGAGGAGTTGGCGTTCTAAACCCTAGCCGCCGCCTCTCCACCGTGCGCCGCCTCCCCCTCCCTCACGACGGCGGCTGGCCGCCGCCGGCGCCTTTCTCCCCCGCGATTTGTGCACTTCCACCCCTACAACCTACGTCCCCGGCCTGGTAGACCCCGAGTCTCTACCAGAAGTAACTTCCACTTCAGGTACCAAGATATATATCTCTGCATCTATTATGGATCGGAGGGAATAATTAATTTCAATATTTCTCAACCAACGATATCTATCTCCTAGCATGCATACTACAGAAGATTGAATGCAAAGGATGAGAAGACTGCAAAAGGATAAGAGAAGACGCGCACCGTCCTCCCGCGAGTGGAAATTGACGTAACCGTAGCCCAATGACCTGTGGGCGATGTCATGGCAGATGCGGAGAGACATGATGGGCGCGACCTGGCAGAAGATGGAGTATAGCTACCCCTCCACGACAGGGAAACGACGTCATGATCAGGGCCAGGAGCGAACAGCTTGGCGTTGCTGCGGGGTTTGCCTACCGGAGGAGCTATACTGGGTACTCTGGAACTTGGGTTGAGAATAGGGTGTGTCTATATGTCTCAGTTGACTGAGATTAGTCAACTCAGAAAAGTGTAACTACAGTTCAAGAAAAATGTAAGTTACACATTTCTGCCAGAAAAGTGCAATTGCATTTTTGTAACAGAAAAGTGACTCAAACACTTTTTGTAAGTGACTTAGATTTAAGAAATTCTCATTTGAGTGAGGCATAGCAAAACCGTTGAGAATATCCTCAGGAACCTGCACTACTGACTACTCAATCCAGGTCCAGGGCGGGTGGAATGCATTTTTGCATTGATGCATCTTCACTGTGTGTTCTATGACATGCCTTTGCAGAGAGAAAACACATTTGCAATAACCAAGAACAGCGAACAAAAGTACAACTCGACAGAAATGCCATGAATTTAGATCAAACCAGGAACACTTAATTACTCTCCAACCATCAATAAGAGTGCATCCTAACATGTATAAAACTTAAAAGTAACTCAGCTTTGACATCAATCAGACCAAACCATCAATTATATCATTTCTCAAGCATTGGATGACAAAGGCGCGGAAGCGAGTTCAGCAGAGTCGTCAGAAACACTCGAGGATGATGGTGCAGAATCGAGGTCGGTAGTGTCGTGTGAAGCATTCGAGGACGACAGTGCGGAAGCAAGGTCAGCAGCATCACCGAATTCTTCTACTTTCCTTTGTTGCAGAGCTTCTATTGCTTGTGAAATCTTCACCCGGAGATCACTCGCAGACTCTATCAGGTGAAGGACCTCAGTCTTCTCCAGCTCAAGTAGCATCCCAGTTACCTTTGCAGCAAATTCAGGCTCCACTTGTTCAACCAACGAGTACAACTTCTCGCCCAGAATCTAAAAAACAAAAAAAAAAGTTCAAACTAAAAATCCACCCTTCATTAACATGAATGGTAACTACGGGCACAGCATGTAAATGTATAGTTGTTCAATGAGCACACTCTAATATAAAGTGTGAAAAATGGCACCTTACAAGCATGAAAAGTATAGTTAAATTGTCCTCACCTCATGTTGTTTGTCTGCATCAACAGAAGCTAGAGCGTTGTTGTTGTTTGCAATATATGGAGAAGGGACAGTAATATCAGTTTGTGTGAATCCATGGGCTACAATGGAAGTCGAGAGACGTAGGGGAACCATCGCGGCCGTTGCAGCTCCATTCATGTATGTGACGTCTTGCTTGAAAATTGGGTGAACCATCTGCATAGTAAAATCACAATAAGTCAAGTGAAGTGACTATTTGGTGCTAAAATCTGAACTAGATACGTCCATTATCAAACATCATGTGTGTTCAGGATTAAAACTAGTAATACAAGTTAAAGGTCCATTTATTCACACTAATACCTGTTGTTGTTGTTGATGTATTTCTCGACCCACTCCACGCCAAGCACCCACCCTATCGCCATGATGCATTGGCCTCGGTATGTTGTGTGGTATCATGACGTTAGGGACCAATCCAAGAAATAAATTTTGTCTTGGATATTGTTGATATCCAAAACTTGGAAAGTGTGGTGGCAACACGCCATGTGTTCCTGGAACGGAGTATTGATGGCCAACAATATTTCGTGGTATTGCGGGTATTACGACTCCAGTGTTTTGAGGACGAGCAAAGTGTGCCTGTCAACAATGTGTCAACATAAAAACATATTGTTTGTCTCTCTAGAGTTCTCAACAAAAATATGGGATAAGCATTTTAAGCACCTATATGATTCTACAAATAGTAGCAGATTCAATGTTTAGATATTTAGTGACAAAGGCATCACCAGAACTGGTTTTTATTTCCTAACTTTATTTTGACATTAAATATAAGAAAAATTACATGATAAAATAAATATTTACTAACTCCTTGTATGTCTTTCTTCGCTTGAGGTAAACCATTTGCACCCGAACAGTTTAATCTATTTGATCAATTTATTCATAAAAAGGAATGGATAATGACTTTGAGACAACAACTACACAAGGACCCACGACAATGTTACACCAAAGATAAGAATAAATGGTTCACTAAATGTAAAATTACCAAGTCGGATCAAACAAACGAGTCACTAGTTAGTAGGCAAAATACTATCATACAGAAGTCAGTTGTGAACTAAGATTTACCTGTAGTATTGCTCTTCTTTCCTCCTTCCGTTGAGCCACACAAATGTACAACCGTTTTCTTCCAAAAAACTTTCCATTCATTGCGTTAATCTGCCATAGTAATTCAATACAATTATTTAATAATAAAGTATATTCACTCGAAAAAAAAATACCATCATACACAATAAATAGATTTATTATGTATTGAACTTACAGCTTTGTGTACAGATTCAACAGTTTTAAATGACACAAAGCCATAACCCTTGCTCCTTCCGTGTGAATCTACCATAACCTAAAAAAATGTAAACAACACACTGAGCCATGATACCAAAAGAGGAACTAATAAATAAAGAGATAAATACCTTGCATGACCCTATCTCGCCAAAGTTTTCAAATAAGTTTCTCAGATGTACATCACCAATACTATCATCTAGATTCTTCATATACAAATTGAGTCCTTCAAACTGTTTGAATTTTTCATTTCTCTCGCGCTCAAACTTGGCCTTCAGCTCAGCTTGTCGTTCTACCTTTTTCTGAGCTCTTCCAACATACATAATCAAATCATTGACCATCTTCCCATTAAGATTTTTAATAGCTTCAATGGCGCACTCTGATCTCTTATAGTTAACAAAGCCAAAACATCTAGAACTCCCATCAGCATCTCTCATGACTAGAACACTAGTAATTTCACCAAATGGTGCAAACTCTTGACGTAAGTCATCATCCGTGAATTCTTTCGGAAAGTTCTTTATGTACACATTTGTAAACATGCCCATTTGAATGTTTTGCCTCTCTTGACGCCGGATGAAGAGACTAACAAAAATTTGTTTGCCATTGGCCACCGTGCCATTCAAACCGTTGATGGCATCCATAGCAGATTTCTCATTTGTGAATTGAACAAAACCATATCCTTTTGATTGACCATTTAAATAAGTGGCCACTTTACTTGAAAGAATGGTGCCAAAGCTAGAAAACATGGCGTTCAAGCCCTTGTTGTCAATGTGTACCTCAAGATTTTTGATGAACACATTTGCCATTCCATTTCTTCGTAGTGTTGGGTCCCTATTTGAGAACATAACCCGGATACAATTTCCATTGATAGGCGTAAAATTTAAATATTCCAATGCACGATTGGCTGCAGACAATCACATACCAAGTTGTAAGAGGTAATCAATTCTAATGTCAAGCTCAAGTAACTACAAAAAAATAGTGATGAATACATAATGCCCCATTTGTGTTACAAAAGAAAGGGTGTAGCATGATTTATATTATTATATATAATTAATAATGTAACAATATAGTGTATCATATATTTAAAATTACCGAATGTCCAACGACGAAGAAAAAGAGTAAATACATATGAATTTGAATATTTTAACCACAAAAATATCATGTTCATGAGGTGAACATGCAGCCTACCTAGTATAATAATATCATATTTGAATACATACTACGCAAACTACATAGAACTCTTAAAGATTAACTTGAAAATGACGGTCAATATTTGGAGCCGTGCACTCATGGTAACAATCAGTATTAATTAACTTGAAAATAAACTACATCAAACAATTAAAAAACTTTTTATAATTGACTGTCACAAATAAGATAGATAATACCAAGAAGAGAAACATGCCATTTGGTTTAGGAGAAAAAAGTAGAGAAAACACACTAGTGAGTTTCTAGTTGTGTTTTACAAATCTCACAATGATTCCATATTTGTTTCCAGAACCATTTCCATGTAAATTATTTTCAGATCAAGTACCCGAATCGGATTCGGATTCCGACAGTCATGTCTATGTTCAGCCAACATTTCTACAACTAGTGGTGAAACTAGAAACTATCTACGGATTGTAACAACAAAGGTCCCCTAAAAACATTACGACATATCAATCATATTATTTTCAAATGTGCGATATTCCGAAGCCAATCCAATATGATACTATTTGGAAGTTTATTCCTAATTTATTGCAGCCTAGACAGTAAATAAGTGCATGAAAATTTGAATAGCTTAATGATAAAAAATCAAGGTTCACGAGGTTTAGTCTACATGTATTGTACTCCCTCTATGCCAAATTTCATTTCGTGTCAGTTTTGGTCAAAGTAAAACTTTATAGAGTACACAAGTTACATTGTTAGTAACAACAATTTAACCCCAAAGATCCAAAAGGAAAATTATCTCTACAACTTTAGTAAATGAGATGCTTATGAAGCCATTCACTCACGGCAAATAAGAATGAATCTTAGCTAACTTGGAAATAAGCAACATGATATAATTGAACAAAAAACTACAATTGCTTGATTATGGCTAACTCCCAAATGTGGCACCATAAATAAGATATACAACAGTACAAAACCAAATATTGGAACATCTCACAGACTCACGGTACTATATATCGCGCCAAGTGAGTTCCTAGTTTTTTTTTTGTTTTTCAAAACCATACGCTCCGACTCCGAGTCGGATTACAACCTCATTTTTATGCCATATTTTTTTCGTGTAAATGGTCACCGGATGGGATTTGGATTAAAACACTGGTGTTAGTACCCAATATGTATTAGTACATTCCCATGATAAAACTTCAAATTCTCATCTCCAATGTTCACAACAACAAAGCTGAAATAGAGGATGACCACAAGTTTTACGAACCTAGTAATTCCAAGGTTGTATAAATAGTAAGCAACCAGATCTAACAGAAAACATCCCCTAAAACATTGCTCCAGCATACATGGAACAACAGATTGAACACAAACGCTTATACAAGAGAGGTAAAGGCACAGCTGTAAAAAAGGCTGTAAAGAAAGGCACGCACCGTCCTCCCGCAAGTGGAAATTGACGTAACCGTAACCCAATGACCTGCCGGCGATGTCGCGGCAGACGCGGAGAGAAACCACGGGCGCGACCTGGCTGAAGATGGAGTATAGCTGCGCCTCCGTGACACCCTTCTCAAGGTCACCCACGTACAGGGAGGCTGTCGAGCCTACCGCCGGCTCCGCCACACGTAGAGGAGACGGCGTCATGATCGGGACCAGGAGCGGATGGCTTGCCATTGCCGGCGGACGTTCGCCAACCGGAGGAGCCGGCAGATAGTACATTAGCTAGCTACTGCTCTGTCCGAAGCTCGAGCCTCTCCGATGATGCAGTACTGCGTTTGTTCACAGGCATCGTTCCGATCGCACCTCTATTTATTCTGCAAGGCTTTAACTAGATTTAATTGTTCTCTTATTATTTCCCTGGCCGTATTAATGTCTGCCTTGTTATAAGAAGATTTTGAATTAATGCTTTGGCTGAGAAGATGCTTATCTACATACATATTAATCACTGTAGGCGTTTTTTGTTTGAACGGGATTTTGTGTGTGTGAGCGGGATCAGTGTAGGCATGGACTGCAGAGGTCTCAGTTAAACCGAGTCCACCACGTTGCCATTATGGACCGATTGCTGATGCGAGGGTTGTTGGTGGTTTATTGGAATTTAAATGTGTATTAAACTATCAAATATGGATTCTAGTACCTGACGTAATAGTACCTACGGGTTCTTTCTGTGGAGCCTTCAAATGCAATATATCGTGGATTTGTCTAGATACACACATTTATGATGTATCTATAGTTTTATACACTATTAATATTATGGATCCAAGGAGTAATAAATACTAAAATATAGTATCCGCAAAATATATGCCAAACTGTAATCAAAAGAGATCATTTGAGGAGAATCATCACTATTGATGCCACAGTGATATTTTTGCGGGTACTAAATTGACTAGAAAATTCATTGATGTAACCAATGAATTTACCATTAGGGTTTTATTGAAGGTTTTGACTAGTTCTTAGTCAATAATTCTGAGTTAGATGATGTCGTCTTATAAATTTTTACTGCATGAATAACTTTTATTGTGTAAACATTTTTTTTCTCATGTGCAACATAAAAATTCCAGTTGCAACTTCACTTGCAGTTGCAGCATCACTTGCAACAAAAAAAATCTCAGTTTCAACCCTACTTAACTCATATAACAAATCACGATGCAAATCTGATGATCTAGAGTTGAATGAGCTCTGAACTAATTTTTAGTCGACTTAAGAATTAGCAGAATTTTTTGTTAAAAAAATAAAGTATGTGTTAGTGAAATATACTAGTAACCCGTTCTAATGTATGGGTTAACGACTATTTCTCGATTAACCTAGACCTAGCCGCTTCCTTAATGTATACGCAAAAATGCGGGAGATACACAAAAATCCATAATTAAGCCTCTCCCAAAAAACAATTCTTCAATGCATGTGACAATCATGGGGTGGGGTGGGGGGGATTTGGATAGTTTCCACAACTATTATATCTATTTGCACAAATACCTTGACGGTTTCCAATCGTTAATAAATGAAGTCCTATAAGCATGTCTTGGGTTGGTACGCAAATAGGATCTCCAATAGCGGGAGATAAGAGATTCATATGTCAGTGATTCTCTACATATTCCTTCGGGCCGCTTAGTTATCAGGATGAAACATGCATAAAGATGCGACGCGAGGTCGCTATGCATTCGCTTCATCTTTGTGTCGACTGTCGATTAGACACCCCGTCCATCCGACGGAAGGATCATCTCACATGACGACTTTTTTTAGTTGCCTCGTGTCTTGTGTCCTACGTGCACAAAAGGCAGTTGCCTAAATTTGTTTCACACTAACGACGGTCTAGATTCCAAATCAAGCATCCGCGTCGTCGTTCTTTTTTTTGCAAAAGAACTTTATTACTCAAAGATATCTTAGATTACAATCGGTATGTCATATGCTCATTAAACCCTCTGGACCAGAGGAGAGCCATAATGACAAACAGGTTTGGGTTCTAGCATAATTAGCCAAGAAGTGGCTACTATTGGTCTGACACCTTAAAACATGAGTAACACAAGTTTGATGAATTATCTCTTCAACGGTTGAGCAGTAGACAGAGAGATCCACATCATTATTTTTTTAGCATCGATACTAATTCCGAACAATCCGTGCACCAGTGCAAGGCAAGCGCCAATCCTTCTCGGACTGCTGAAACATCAGCGCCTAGGGAATCCCTACAAAAGTATATCTCGACAGAAATGCAATGAATTTAAATCAAATCAGGAATGCTCTAACACTATCCAACCAATAATAAGAGTGCATACTCACAAGTATAAAATCTAAGAGTAACTCAGCTTTGACATCATCTGACCACACTGTAGATTCGGGTATGAAAAGTAGCATTTAGTTTCTCAAGCATCCGATAAGGACGACGTACGTGGAAGAAAGGTCAGCAGCACCGTGAGAAACGCTCGAGGATGACGGTGCACAATCGAGGTCGGTAGTGTCATGGGAATCATTTGAGGATGTGATACGTCTCCAATGTATCTATAATTTCTTATGTTCCATGCTTGTTTTATGACAATACCTACATATTTTGTTCATACTTTATGATGTTTTTATGCATTTTCTGGCACTAACCTATTAACAAGATGCCGAAGCGCCAGTTATGTTTTCTGCTATTTTTGGTTTCAGAAATCCTACACAGGAAATATTCTCGGAATTGGACGAAACAAAAGCCCACGGTCTTATTTTCCACGGAGCCTTCCAGAAGTCCGAAGAGGAGACGAAGAGGGGCGACGAGGCGGCCACACCCTAGGGGGGCGCGGCCGCGCCCCCTATGGGGTGGGCCCCTCGGGTGCCCCCTGCGCTGCCCCTTCGCCTACTTAATCCCTCCGTCGTGAAAACCCTAGTACCGAGAGCCACGATACGAGAAAAGTTACTGAGACGCGCCGCCGTCAATCCCATCTCGGGGATTCGGAGATCGCCTTGGCACCCGCCGGAGAGGGGAATCATCACCGGAGGGCTCTACATCACCATGCCCGCCTCTGGAATGATGCGTGAGTAGTTCATCCTTGGACTACGGGTCCATAGCAGTAGCTAGATGGTTGTCTTCTCCTCTTGTGCTATCATGTTTAGATCTTATGAGCTGCCTATCATGATCAGGATCATCTATTTGTAATGCTACATGTTGTGTTTGTTGGGATCCGATGAATATTGAATACTATGTCAAGTTGATTATTGATCTATCATATATGTGCTATTTATGTTCTTGCATGCTCTCCGTTGCTAGTAGAGGCTCTGGCCAAGTTGATATTTGTGACTCCAAGAAGGAGTATTTATGCTCGATAGTGGGTTCATGCCTCCATTGAATCTGGGACAGTGACAAAAGTTCTAAGGTTGTGGATGTGCTGTTGCCACTAGGGATAAAACATTGATGCTTTGTCTAAGGATATTTGTGTTGATTACATTACGCACCATACTTAATGCAATTGTCTGTTGTTTGCAACTTACTGGAAGGTGTGCGGATGCTAACCTGAAGGTGGACTTTTTAGGCATAGATGCATGCTGGATGGCGTCTATGTTCTTTGTCGTAATACCCTAAGTAAATCTCATAGTAGTCATCATGATATGTATATGAATCTCTATTCTGTCAATTGCCCAACTGTAATTTGTTCACCCAACATGCTATTTATCTTATTGGAGAGACACCACTAGTGAACTGTGGACCCTAGTCCTTTCTTTTACATCTGAAATACAATCTACTGCAATCATTGTTCTGTTGTTTTCTGCAAGCAAACATAATTCTCCACACCATACGTTTAATCTTTTGTTTTCAGCAAGCCGGTGAGATTGACAACCTCACTGTTAAGTTGGGGCAAAGTATTTTGATTATGTTATGCAGGTTCCACGTTGGCGCCGGAATCCCTGGTGTTGCGCCACACTACACTCCTCCACCAACAACCTTCACGTGGCCTTCATCTCCTACTGGTTCGATAACCTTGGTTTCTTACTGAGGAAAACTTGCTGTTGTACGCATCACACCTTCCTCTTGGGGTTCCTATCGGACGTGTGCTTTACCGTCACAAGCAGGACGATAATAGCATCACCAATTTCTTGTCCTTTCCTTTGCCGCTGAGTTTTTTTTTATAATGAGCGCTTTATTACTCATAAAAAGCAATTACACCCGACCTCTGCATAGCTAAGATGCACACAGCCGTTCAAAGAGTCTCAAAAGTCTGGAGTGCTAAAAAAGGCGAATTACATATTAGACATGAGCAAATGTAAAACGCCTAAGGTGAAGGCGAGAGCCCAATCCGTAGATTATGCTGCCACCCATGTAGGGAAAAATTATCCCTCGCCGTGTCCTCCAACCATGTATAGACCTCCGTAAACAGGTCGCGGTTCTCCACCTTCTGCAGCACAGACCACGAACGGAGAGTAGTGGTACATCTATAGATAACCTGCAAGAGAGACGAATTCTTATCATTAAAAACTTTGTCATTTCTACGCAGTCATAGCGACCAAATAATGGCAAGCGCCCCCACCCTAATAAACGTTCTAAATATGTGATCGATCACATGAAGCCAATTACCGAAAATGTTGGCCACACTAGTCGGGGGATAGAGATCAGAAGCCACTTGGATGCATGACCATATAGATCTGGCAAAGCGACATTGTAAGAACAAGTGTTTAATCGTCTCATCGTTTGACAAAAAACGCACTGCGTGCTCCCATGCCAATTGCGTTTCACAAGATTATCTTTGGTTCGAATTTGCCGCAGAGTTCCTATTGCTTGTAAAACCTTGTTCTGAAGATCACTCCTAGACTCTATTAGGTGAAGGAGCCCATGCTTCTCTAGCTCAAGTAAAATCCCAGTTACCTATCCAGCAAATTTAGGCTCAAGTTGTTCAACCTACGGGGGACAACTTCTCACCCAGAATCTACCAAGCGAAAAACCAATATTCAAAATGAAAATCCAACCTTCATAAACATAAATGGTAACTATGAGCATGACATGTAAATGTATTATCGACTATTTTTTAGTGATCAATCTCTAATATAAAGTGTGAAAATGAAACCCTAGAAGCATGACGAGTAGAGTTAGATCGTCATCACCCCATGTTGTTTCTTCATGTCAAAAGAAGCTAGAGTGTTGTTGTTGGAATATATGAAGCACAAACATCAATATCATTTTGTGTGAAGGCCTTGGCTACAATGGAATTCGAGAGACCTGGGGGAACCATCACGGTGGTCGCAGCTCCATTCATGTATGTGATGTCTTGATCCCCAATTGGGTGAACCATGTGCATAGTAAAAGCACAATAAATCAAATGAAGTGACTATTTGATTCTATAATTTGACCTTAGCTAGATATATCCATTATCAAACATTATGTGTGTTCATGATTAAAAATGGGTCATTCATTGGCACAAATACATGTTGTTGCTTATGCATTTGTTGAACCACTCCACACCAAGCACCCACCCTCTTGCCTTGGTGCGTTAGCCTCGGTATGTTGTGTGGCATCCTGACGTTAGGGACCATTCCAAGGAAGAAGTTTTTTCTTGGATATTGTTGATAGCCAAAACTAGGCAAGTGTTGTGGCAACATGACATGCGGCCTAGGACCAGAGTACTGATGGGCAACAATATTTTATGGTGTCGCATGTACTACAACTCCTATGTTCTGAGCACGAGCAAAGTGTGGTTGGCAACAATGTTGGTCAACATAAAGCTTATTGTTTGTCGCTCTAGAGTTCTCAACATTAAGATGGTATATTGTAATCATTTTCGGCGCAAGTATATACTTCTACAAATACTAGCAAATTCAATGTCAAGATATTCAGTGACAAAAGCATCAAGAGAACTGGTTGTTATCACCTCACTTTATTTCAACATTAAATATAATCAAGATTACATTATCACATCACTATTGACTCACACTTTGTATGTTTTGATTAGCACAAGATATACAACTTTACAACTGAATAGTTTATTCTATTTAATATATTTATGCATGAAAGGGAATGGACAATAACCTTTAGACAAAAACTACACAATGACCTACGACAATGTACACCAAAGATATGAATATATGGTTCACTAAATGTAAAATTTCCAAGTCAACGGATCAAATAATAAAGCCATTAGTTATTAGGATAAAAAATATCATAAAAAAGCAGTTGAGAACTAAGATTTACCACTAGTATAGCTCTTCTTTTCTCCTTCCGTTGAGCTACACAAATATACAATTGTTTTTTTTCCACCCATCTTTCCATTCATCTCTTAAATTGTTACAGTTATTCAACATTATTTAAAAATAAAGCTATTCAATTGAAAGCAAAGGCATCTTCATATAAAATTAATCAATAGTTATGTATTGAACTTACACCTTTATTTGCAGCTTCAACAATTTTAAATGACACAAAGCCATAACCCTTGCTCCTTCCTTGTGAATCAGCCATAACCTAAAAGAATGTCAAAAACACATTGAGCCATTATACTAAAAAGAGGTACTTATAAATAAATATATAATTACCTTGCATGACTCAAGCTCGCCAAAAAATTCAAACAAGTTTTTTAGCTGCACATCACTAATGATATTGTCGAGGGAGCTCCTCGGCAATGCCCTCCGATAGGGGCTTAGGGTTGATGGAATCCTGCAAGCTGGCTCGAGACATCGGTTCACAGACAAACGGGGGGGGGGGGGCGATTTACCCAGGTTCGGGGCCCTCGATGAGGTAAAACCCTTACGTCCTGCTTGTCTGTTCTTGATTATGATGAAAAATAGGTTACAATGGGTGCCGAATAGTTCGACTGAGATCTCGTCGAGATGCTAGGCTTAACGATGACCTAGCTCTAAGCTTTTGGTGGCTAAGACTGCTAAGATTGATTGTGTCCCTTGGCAGCCCCTCTCCGCCCCTTATAAAGGAGGCCAGGTCCCAAGAGATCTGCACGAGTACGACTAGGTTTACAAGAGTCCTAGTTCTAAACTTTCCTTGTTCGGTTCCTCTCCGTTTTGTTCTTCAAGGAATCTCCTTCGGCACCGACCTAGTGGCCCACCCTGCCATCGGCTGTCTTCATGGGCCTCCAGTTGGGCCATACAGGATAGGGCAATAACAGTTACCCGAAGGGTAATGCCCACGTCAGTAGTCCCCGAGTGTCTAGCCGAAGATATTTTGGGTAGAGACTAAAGCATGCCTTCGTTGAATGTTCTTCTCTTTGATAGTTGTCCTTGTTCTATCGGGTGCGCGTTAGCGCTCCCGATAGGAGTAGCCCTCGAGTCTAAGTACGGATGCTTGCAATCCGTGCATAGACTCAAGTTGTACCACTCGAATATCTTTTCCTCAACCGAAGGTTTTCTGCAAGTCTTCATAAGTCATCCGATACATTTCCTCACGCAAGGGATAATGAGTAACGCGCCCAACTTTTGTTGGTTAACCGATGGCAAAACAACGTTACCCTACACGAATCAAGTCCCCGGGCATGATCCTGGAGTGCAAAAAACTTTATCGGGTGCACGGCCAGTGCTCCCGGTGGGGTAGCCCAGTCTGGACACGAACGCTTTACGATCGGGTGCGGACTCGAATATTCTATTCTTCTATTTAAATATATCCTTGAGTCCTCATTCTTTCAAGTGCACATCTTCTTTTTATCGGATGCGCGTCAGCGCTCCCGATGGGAGTAGCCCCCGAGTCTAGGCGTGAATGCTTCGCAATCTACGCATAGACTCAAGTTCACTACCCGATAGATTCTTTTATTCCTTCGAATGCTTTCGATTCCCTTCATGATGACACTGATGACGTGTTGTTGCTGTGGTGTGATTGACAAGACATGACCTGACGGGCCCACCCTAGCTCTGCGCAGGCAGTTTTTAGGGAGTGACCGGCATGCGCGCACCAACCAAGGCGTCTCCTCGATTTTCGCGCGTCGTGGGTTTAATGGGCCGCCGGTTCCGTTTTCCTCTTTACCGCCACGTGTACAGCCAGATCTGACCTGCTTCCCACGATGCTTGTGAAGTTATGGCCACGATCTCGTCTTATTTTTACGACATAAATAGTGAGTCCACCCCGCTTTCACTTTTTACGCCTTTCACTGTCCATCTTCTTCACCTGCCTCTTCCTGCTCCCTCTGCACGTTCTCAAGAACTTCCAGCGCCATGGGCAAGAAGAAGGGTGCCAGCACCTCGGACGCGGCCAAAGTCAGCCGTGACTGGAGCGCCTCCGCCATCTCCAGCCGCGACATCAACAAGCTGCGCAACCTTGGCTTCATCTCCGCATCTGAGGAGGACATTCGTCTTCCAGGTGCGGTCACTCGCCCAAAGCCCCCAAAGGGCTTCACTGTCATGTTCGTTGCCTTTCTTTTCCGTGGTCTTTCTCTTCCAGCCCACGAATTCCTTTGATCTCTCGTCTTCTTCTATGGGATCCAGCTCTGGCAGCTGACCCCAAACTCCATCCTTCACCTCTCTATCTTCATCACGGTTTGTGAGGCCTTGATACGTCTCCAACGTATCGATAATTTCTTATGTTCCATGCTACTTTATTGATGATACCTACATGTTTTATGCACATTATATGTCGTATTTACGCATTTTCTGGAACTAACCTATTAACAAGATGCCGAAGAGCTGTTATCACCAGAATTTGGACAAGTCAGAGGTGGGCCGCGATCAAGATGGACTTGAAGATATACATATAGAAGAGATACGTGAATCGGCCTTATTTGCCAAGTTTGGGCAGCTAGCCCGTGTATCTTAGTTTAGAAATTAGAGTTTGTCTCGTGCACGGTTTAGTGCACGCCCATAGAAAGTCCCCCGGACTATAAATATGTACCTAGGTTTATGGAATAAACAACAACCAACGTTCAACACAAACCAATCTCGGCGCATCGCCAACTCCTTCGTCTCGAGGGTTCCTCCGTAAGCACCATGCTGCCTAGATCGCATCTCGCGATCTAGGCAGCACGAGCCTGCCTAATTGTTCATGCGTTGCATCGAAGCCTTTTTGATGGCGAGCAACGTAGTTATCGTAGACGCGTTAGGGTTAGCATCGTTCTTAGCATCATATGCTCGCGTAGTGCAACCCTTGCGCGTCTAGCCGTCCTTGTGCCTCATCATGGGTGCAGGGGCGGCACCCCGCTTGATCTTTATTTAGTAGATCTGATCCGTTATGGTCGCTCCTTGATTCATCAAGGATTAGTTTAATATCTGCAATAGTTAGGCCTTACAAAGGGTTGGAGGATCCAGCGGCATGCAGGGTGTAGTTTGCTGCCCCTAGACAGGACGTTCCGAGGATCAACCTAGTGTTGGTTTTTAGGCCTTGTCTAGGGCTGGCTTACGTTTACCGTGCGTGAGCGCGAGGCCCAATCGTGAGTAGGATGATCCGATTATGCGGTGAAAACCCCAGATCGTCGTGGATCTCATATGCTTTATCTTGATCACAGGACCACCATATGTTCGGCCACCTTGGACGAATCATGGGTGGATCGGCTCCATGAGCCGATTCACAGGACAACCGAGAGCCGATCGAGGCTCGTATTTAACGTGTACGTGTGTGCCGGAAACTAAGCGAGGCATCATCCACACCTTCCGACCAGGTATAGGTCAGGTGGCACGCCCTTGCGACCCGCATCGGCGCGCGACCGGAGGCTTTGCGGGCCGTCGCTCGAGGGACGGCCAGCCGCAGCCCTAGTCATTCCGGCTCTACGGTGTTGGCCGGTCGTTGCCCCGGTGGGTTTCGACGTCAACACATTCGCACGCCGGTGGGACACATCTTCAACGACAACCATCTCGCCATCTACATCAGAGATGGCGAAAGACACCATACCGTCTTCATCAAGTGGCAGAAGAAACTCCGGTCACGTACGGGGATCTCATGGCGAGCTCAAGAAGAACGACGAGATCAAGTCTGCCCTCGAAGCCGACCTAATCGGCTCTTTCCACGGACCCGCTCCCATGGCATCGATGGAAGGGGTTCACACAGGCGCGCTTGATGGAGTGGACCTGTCCACCCGTCCGAAGAACGCACCAGGTCGCTGCGTCTGGAGATCAACTTCATGGTGGCTCATTCGCTGCACCGCCATGAGAGCCTGGTGAATACGTTGGAGCGCGTCGCGCGCGTGATCCAGGAGATCATGAGCCATCGTACTCTCCGTCGGACCAGCCCTAGGGACTCACCAAGGGGAAGCTGCTCCATTCTCGTCCCCGCTGCCATTCGCGTTGCGGCGCCGACGCCGAACTCATCGGCTTTGTCGTCTACAAGATTGGTGGTGACCCCGTGACTACCAGTTCCTACAGGACGCGCCCAAGGAGATCCCGCACGGATACGCATGTGCATACGTGCCGACCGCAGCACCTGGGCACCCTCGAACCAGGTGGCTATAGCAGGGACTTCTGGGGCAACAGGAGGAACGTCGGAGGCAGACCTCGAGAAGCAAACGTGGCTAGCTAAATACGCCACCCCGACGAAACTCCGAGCCAGCTCCAGGTTGGCGAACGGCAGAAACATGGCTGGTTAAGTACGCCACTCCGACGAATCTTCGGGTTCGGCACTGCGTATCACCGCGGATCAAGTTTGTACGATCCTGAAAGATCGGTTCGGCATGATGCCGAAGAAAGAAGATCGGCTATACCAAGCCGTACCCCAATGAGTACGAATTGATCCCGCTACCACCCAAATATCGGCTCCCGGACTTCACAAAGTTCAGCGGATCGGATGGCTCCAGCTCCATCGAGCATGTGAGCCGATATTTGGCACAGCTGGGCATGATCTCAGCGTCGGACGAGCTGCGCGTGAGGTACTTCTCACGGTCCCTCACGGATCGGCTTTCGGATGGTACACGTCGCTGCCACCGAACTCAATCCAGACCTGGAAGCAGCTGGAAGAACGGTTCCATGAGCAATATCACTCGGAGGCTTCCGAGGCTGGCATTGCCGATCTAGCCCAAGTACGACGGAAGCGCGGAGAAACGAATACATTCAGCGCTTCAGACCGTTAGGAACCGATGCTATTCGGTTCATGTAAGCGAAAAAGAAGCAGTCGAATTGGCGGTGGTGGGTCTATCATCATCGATCAAGGAAGTGGCCTCCCAGGCGGACTATCCTTCATTAGCACACATGGTGCAGAAGTTGTCAGCATATGAGCAACGCCACCGGATATCTACCAAGATAAATTCAAGCGCGTGGTTACCATGGTTGACGCAGGCGAAGATGAAGGTCCTACGGGAGAGCGAGAGGTCGCAGTAGCTGAGTGGACTCGAGCTGCAGGCCCAGTAATGCAAATGGGTAAAGCCACCGGGGCCTCCAAGAGGGTTCGACCGACGTGACGAAAACCGAGCAGATTTTCGACCTCTTACTCGCGGAGAAGCACATAAAGGTACCCGAAGGCCACAAGTTTCCTACGGTGCAAGAGCTGAACGGAAAGCCATACGGCAAGTGGCATAACACGTTCACCCACACCACCAACGCGCAGGGTGTGGCGTCAGCAGATCCAAGTGGCGATAGAAAATGGGCGATTAATTTTTAACCAGTACGCCATGAAGGTCGACACACACCCCTTCCCCGCCGTCAACATGGTGGAGTTTACCCACCTTGGAGGGTGCCAGATTTCTCAGCCAACATCAGTATGGTAGAGCTTGGACACCGCTGTGAGAAGGACGGGGATGAGGACAGCTGCTCTCGGAGCAAGGACACGAGGGGCCGCTCCATGCGATCGGCTCCGTCAAGATGGCAAGCGCTACGTCAAGAGGGGGAAGTGAAGAACATAAGATACCAACGACCCCTCTCTGATCACCTCCTCAACAAGTATGTTAGTCGATATGACCAACGCCGGCGATACGATCACAATGATGAAAGAGGTCGGATGACCATAAACGACGGAAGACATCCGCGGCATAATCATGATGAGGGGCGGGAGCGCCACGGCGAGGAGCGGGACGATACGGACGGTTTGCCCCTTCTTCGGACACTTGCTGGGATTCGGGAATGAGCCGATTACCAACAATCGGCAACGCCCGAATGCAACCGGAAAAGAAGGAGACACCAACGTGTCTGTGTTCGAGCGCCTAGGCCTCTCCCCAAAACAGACGTGCTGAGACCCCTCCGTTGGAAGATCTCGAGGATTCGAAGACGAAGGAGAATACGAAGAAGACAGGTGCCACCGTCAAGGTGGTGCCCTGACGGTCTCAGCCATACACAAAAACGCAGGGTTCAGCGATTGCGCGGTGGAGGAAGCCGAAAGGATGTACTTATACGCTGAGGAAGGCACGCTGATCTGGCTGCAAAAGTCCAGAGGACCCTGGATGAGGAGGACTGCCGCAAAAAGAGTGGCGCCCCAAGCAAAAGAGAGCGATGATGATACATCGGCTGGCACAAACATGGTGTTCATTCGTCCGGCGGAGTGTAGTGCTCCACGATTACACGATTGCACCCGACATGGATAACGCAAGCGCACCAACGTGCTAAGGTCGGAGATTGGGCTGGTTTTATCCGCCGACATGGACGAGTAGCAAGATTACGTCATAAGCAACATGGCGAGGCCGATCCTTGCGATCGGCCCTCACTGATGAAGGGATATTACAAAACCTTCACCGAACAAGCAACATGACGGCGGTTCCACAATCGGCCAAAATTATCCTCACCATCCATTCTGCCTAAGATCAACGTTTGACCCAACGGGGACTACGAAGAGCCGATACCATCAATCCTCTTGACGAATCGGCTCGGGGGGCACCTAGATGGATAAAACACGAGGATATGAGATAATACTGAGTATGGGGGCCGATACACAAATCGGCCCAAAATTTTTAAAACATTTTTGGAATTGAGAAATAGCCGATGCGCGGCCATCGACTCAAGAGATACAATTGTTAACCAGAAGGTCAGCCCTAGTGAATTACGAAGAGAAGCCCCCATGAAAGAACTCCTCAAGAGAGTAGTTTAACGGCTCGATCTTCTCTTCAAGAACAATGCTAAGGGCAGCTTGGGTGCCCAGATCAGGTTAAGGGTGGGTCGCATCAGATCCACCGAAGGGAGCCGATCTGACCTATAGGGACGAAGAGGCGCATTGAGGAAACTCGGGGGCAGCCCACCTTGAAGGCTCTCTGCAGCGATTTACGTGCAAATCGGCTCTGCATGATCAAGCCTGGGCTAATTCGGCTAAATCTCGCCTCGAGTAAGGCTCGGGGGCAGGCCTGGTGGATGCTTTGTTTTTGCTCAGCAGTAAAGCCGATTGGGATACCAACGGCTGGTCCTTCATTGCAACCTTCTTCACGAGTGATGATTATTGAAGAACATTGTTAGGTTTGGTTGGGAAAGTTCGAAGGTTTCCCTGAAGATACTGCGTTTTCTGCCAAATTTAGAAAATCATCGTTTGGAGAAGGGAAGGGCGAATCTTGAAGGACCGATACGGTGCTATCGGCTCAGTATGCATTGGCAAAGAGGACGAATCGGCAAGGTCAGTGGAAAGGAAATCGGCAAATCAAATTGGGGAAAGGTTCTTCATTAATAAGAAAGATTTCTTACATAGTAGAACTGATTGCCCTCGAAAGGGGATACATTGCCCGCCTACTTCTACGGATCCTACGCTAAGGGCCCTATCTACGGGCTGTTGCTGCCCTCGTCGTCGCCGTCGTCGCCGCTGCCGGCGCTGCTCCCGGCCGGCTCGTCGTCACTGCTCCAGCGGCCGCCGGCGGGACCTTCATTGTCCTCGTCCTCCTCGACGTCGTCGTCGTCGCTGTCGAAGTCACTCAGATTTCCTGGCCAAGGGCAATGGCGCTTGGCCGGCGGCTCGTCGGGGGAGCTGTCGTCGTCGTCGTCCTCCTCCTCCTCCTCCTTCACCTCCTCAGAGGTGGCCCCGTCCCAGGGAAGTGATCATCCTCGCTTTCTTTTACCGCTTCCTTATCGGCAAGGAAGCGGAGATCGCTCTCCCCGTCGGTCAGGGACCTGTCGTCCTCGACCAGATGGAGAAGTCATGGTCTGACTCCTCCCCGGCCGCAATAGCGCGGCGGATGTTGGCCGCGTGGACTTCTGCTGGGTTATACTCCGGCGTCGGCTCGCGGGATGTGGAGGACTGGCTGGAAAAATCCGATGGAGCAGAGGAAGAAGAAGACATCGTGGCGCGAGGAGGGCTTTTCGAGATGCTAATGCGAAGAAGATGAGAGGAGAACTGTTCGTAGCGAGTTAAATAAAAGGGGACATAATAAGAATTCAATGCCACAGCAGTTTCAGGAAGTGGTGCCAAAAACTGTCAAATCGTGCGGAGAAGTTGAGAAGGCAAGTTGTCATGATGAGGGACTCTGCGACGGTTCTCTGCCACGACATGACCCTACGAGAGAAAAGCATAATGATTTTGGAAATGTCCTTTCCAAAACCAGGGGGGCATGTGTTATCACCAGAATTTGGACAAGTCAGAGGTGGGCGCGATCAAGATGGACTTGAAGATATACATATAGAAGAGATACGTGAATCGGCCTTATTTGCCAAGTTTGGGCTAGCTAGCCCGTGTATCTTAGTTTAGAAATTAGAGTTTGTCTCGTGCACGGTTTAGTGCACGCCCACAAAGTCCCTGGACTATAAATATGTACCTAGGGTTTATGGAATAAACAACAACCAACGTTCAACACAAACCAATCTCGGCGCATCGCCAACTCCTTCGTCTCGAGGGTTCCTCCGGTAAGCACCATGCTGCCTAGATCGCATCTCGCGATCTGGGCAGCACAAGCCTGCCTAGTTGTTCATGCGTTGCTCGTCTTGAAGCCTTTTTGATGGCGAGCAACGTAGTTATCGTAGACGCGTTAGGGTTAGCATCGTTCTTAGCATCATATGCTCGCGTAGTGCAACCCTTGCGCGTCTAGCCGTCCTTGTGCCTCATCATGGGTGCAGGGGCGGCACCCGCTTGATCTTTATTTAGTAGATCTGATCCGTTATGGTCGCTCCTTGATTCATCAAGGATTAGTTTAATATCTGCAATAGTTAGGCCTTACAAAGGGTTGGAGGATCCAGCGGCATGCAGGGTGTAGTTTGCTGCCCCTAGACAGGACGTTCCGAGGATCAACCTAGTGTTGGTTTTTAGGCCTTGTCTAGGGCTGGCTTACGTTTACCGTGCGTGAGCGCGAGGCCCAATCGTGAGTAGGATGATCCGATTATGCGGTGAAAACCCCGGATCGTCGTGGATCTCATATGCTTTATCTTGATCAAGCGGGACCACCATATGTTCGGCCACCTTGGACGAATCATGGGTGGATCGGCTCCATGAGCGATTCACGGGACAACCTGAGAACGATCGAGGCTCGTATTTAACGTGTACGTGTGTGCCCTGCGGGAAACTAAGCGAGGCATCATCCACACCTTCTGGACCGGGTATAGGTCGGGTGGCACGCCCTTGCGACCCGCATCGGCGCGCGACCAGGAGGCTTTGCGGGCCGTCGCTCGAGGGACCGGGGCCAGCCGCAGCCCTAGTCATTCCCGGCTCTACGGTGTTGGCCGGTCGTTGCCCGCCGGTGGGTTTCGCGTCAGCAAGAGCCGATTGCTTTTTCATTGTTTTTGGTTTCAGAAATCCTAGTAAGGAAATATTCTCGGGTGGACGAAATCACCGCCCGGGGTCCTATTTTTGCACGAAGCTTCCGAAGGAGGGGGTCGAAGTGGGGCCACGAGGTGGCAAGGTGATAGGGCGGCGCGGCCGGGGCCCTGGCCGCGCCACCTGTCATCTGGGCCCCTCGTGCCGCCTCTTGACCTACCCTTTCGCCTACTTATATCCTCCGTCGCGAAACCCCCGGTGCCGAGGCCACGATCGGAAAACCTTCCAGAGACGCCGCCGCCGCGAATCCCATCTCGGGATTCAGGAGATCGCCTCCGGCACCCTGCCGGAGAGGGGATTCATCTCCCGGAGGACTCTACACCGCCATGGTCGCCTCGGAGTGATGAGTGAGTAGTTCACCCCTGGACTATGGGTCCATAGCGGTAGCTAGATGGTTGTCTTCTCTAATTGTGCTTCATTGTTGGATCTTGTGAGCTGCCTAACATGATCAAGATCATCTATACGTAATACTATATGTTGTGTTTGTCGGGATCCGATGGATAGAGAATACTATGTTATGGTGATTATCAATCTATTGTTTATGTGTTGTTTGTGATCTTGCATGCTCTCCGTTATTAGTAGAGGCTCTGGCCAAGTTTTTACTCTTAACTCCAAGAGGAGTATTTATGCTCGATAGTGGGTTCATGCCTTCATTGACACCTGGGACAGTGACAGAAAGTTCTAAGGTTGTGATGTGCTGTTGCCACTAGGGATAAAACATTGATTCTATGTCTAAGGATGTAGTTGTCGATTACATTACGCACCATACTTAATGCAATTGCTGTTGCTTTGCAACTTAATACTGAATGGGGTTCGGATGATAACCTGAAGGTGGACTTTTTAGGCATAGATGCAGTTGGATGGCGGTCTATGTACTTTGTCGTAATGCCGGATTAAATCTCACTATATTTATCATATCATGTATATGCATTGTTATGCCCTTCTCTATTTGTTAATTGCCATTGTAATTTGTTCACCCAACATGCTTTTATCTTATGGGAGAGACACCTCTAGTGAACTGTGGACCCCGGTCCTATTCTTTACATAGCATACAATCTACTGCAATACTTGTTTCTTGTTTTCTTGCAAACAATCATCTTCCACACAATACGGTTAATCCTTTGTTACGACAAGCCGGTGAGATTGACAACCTCACTGTTTCGTTGGGGCAAAGTACTTTGGTTTTGTTGTGCAGGTTCCACGTTGGCGCCGGAATCCCTGGTGTTGCGTCGCATCACATTTCGCCACCATCAACCTTCAACGTGCTTCTTGGCTCCTCCTGGTTCGATTAAACCTTGGTTTCTTTACGAGGGAAAACTTGCTACTGTGCGCATCATACCTTCCTCTTGGGGTTCCCAACGAACGTGTGAGTTACACGCCATCAAGCTCTTTTTCTGGCGCCGTTGCCGGGGAGATCAAGACACGCTGCAAGGGGAGTATCCACTTCTCAATCTCTTTACTTTGTTTTTGTCTTGCTTTATTTTATTTACTACTTTGTTTGCTGCACCTAAACAAAACACAAAAAAATTAGTTGCTAGTTTTACTTTATTTACTGTCTTGCTCTCCATATCAAAAACACAAAAAAATTAGTTACTTGTCTTTACTTTATTTGCCTAGTTTACTTTTGCTTATTTCATCATGTTTCCTCCTAAGTACACTCTAAAAGACATACCGGTAGGCGAGGGTCTAATTGGAAGAGATAATATAGAAGAATTTTCACTCATGTTAGCACAGTGAAGATTTTGAAGATAGACACTTGGTAGAACTTGCTCCTACTTATGAAATTCTGTTGCTTATTTAGTACACATGCTTGGAAACTAAATTTGTTAATCTCAATCCTATAATCCAACACATGTTTCTCACTTGGTGATATGGAGGAAGGAGAGAAGAAAGACTTTGTTTTAGAAACCCTTCTTAAATAATTTGGTGGTGTAGCAAGAGAGGCTAGAAAAGTCTTTGCTAAATATAAAATGCTTGGTTCTTACACCAATTTTGTTAGTCTCCTTGAAAAGATGGACATGGAGAGAGTAAAGTACACTAATGATATTAATGATGGTGGGGAGGTTAAGACAACAATACCTTGTAAACTCTTAGGAATGCATGAAGCTCTAGAAAATAACTATGGTTGGCTTGTTCCTGAAAATTTGTTTGATGAGAATAGTGTGGTGACCCAGCATACCACTGCATGGTGTAGTATGCAAGTCTGATATAACACCAATGAAACACTGTTTCACTAGCATTACATCGCTCAGAGTGGTACAACAGAAACATATGCGGGTCCAAGGCATGTCTATAGAATTACATACAGACTCTGTTACAAAGATCAGCATAGCCTCCTACTTTACAATGAGGTAAATCTTCAAATAAGCTCCAGAAGAACGACTCGTAGTCTAATCCTATCACGAACTCTATTTGTAGAGTATTTAACTAGCTATAGAGGCTAAGAATAGATTCTATCTAAATAGGAGCTAGGTTTAGGAAGCTAGTTCCTTTCTATTGCTAATCTAGGTTTTCTCCTTGTTGAATGTGGTATCTGACTCTCCTGACATGGTCCTGTCTCTTGAAGTAGATGTTGACTCCTCGGCCTTCGAGTTGTGTAGATCCTCCTTTGATGCCTCCATATCTAAGCGGGGATTTAAGAGTGGGATAGTACGAGCGTACTCAACAAGTTCATTATAGGAAAGAGGTGTTTAATGCACTAGCTACAGCCATGGACCAGAAAGTCATAGGCAATGCAAGTTTTTGTAAACATTTCTTCAAAGGTTGCTTTTATTCTGAAGAGCTATGTCCGTCAGCCTTCACCGGTTGACTAGAACTTCATGGAGTTCCTTTCCGGCGTTCGCATTCCATATCCGGAACAGGGAGTGTCACGATTCGTTACACTCTGCGGAAGGTGTGTTGCTTTACCCATAAGAGATCTTAACCTTGGTGCCAACCGGAGATCTTCCGTCCACACTTCCTTCGGTGTGAGGCCCGGTATAAGGTCCTAGTCAATCATGTTCCTCCGCTACCTCGAACACCCACCCTTTGTTGCATACCCCGACCCTGGGTCCTCGTCGGTCCCATTATTCCCACTCACGGGTGGACCCGACCACGACAACGGTTTGGGATCGAACCAAACTCCTTCGATTAGCGCAACCCATCATAGACCTGTCTAGTGGGGACTTAAGGCTTCCCCAGCCAACCGCTTGCACGACAAGTGTCTACGGACTATGCCGTGGGGACTTAAGGCTTCCCAAGCCTACCGCTTGCCTGACAGATACAAGTGTCTACGGCGCGTCAGTTGATGAACGAGAGGTGGAAACACTTTTGACTACTCCGTCCCCTCCGGATCTTATGGTTAACACGGGTATTACGGCACAAGAATCACTGGACGACATTTGTTGTTTAATCCTAGATGGATATAAACCCTTGCAATGGAACCTCCACCATATCAACACAATCCATGGTTCCATTGCCCACCACATAGTCATATTCATAGTTATGAAAATAGTGGTTTTGTTTTTTATGCAATAGTGATAAACATAGTACTTTGCAAGTAATTTGGTAAAAATACTCAAATGACATGAGCAAGCGATGAACTTGCCTTTCTTGTTGCAAGATTATGCAGCAAGGTCTTCGATACGCAATAACTCCAAATTCTGAAATAGCATCATCGTCCGGTAGGACGATGTTTAAAAGATTGGCAAAGATGCAATAATGCATAAGTATGAGATGCAATCGCTCTAAACGTGACCTAACCCCGATGACTTGGATTAGTGAGTTGTAGTGTTTAGTTTAGGGTGTGTTGCACTTTTAGGGTGATTTACAAACAAGGTTCTTATTCAGGTTTGTGTTGGTTTAGAATCATAAGCAAGTGGTAAAATGCATAGTAACAATCATACACATCAATGAATAGTGATTGTATAATAAGTAAAGAGCAGTTGTCAATTTTAAGTCCTATAGTGCATGGTTGATGATTAGTTATTATATAATTCAAAAGAATAACTTTTGAAGAACATGTTCTTTAATAAAGAACTAGTATGATTATTAGGTTGGGGTTATATGGTTGACTATGGTTTCATGTAGTTGCTGGAGTGAGTATTAGATGGATCCTAACAAGGTTGGATTCGTTGACATCTAGGGTTTGTAAGGTTGAGTTTAGCCTAGGTATTCTAAGCACTTATTCATACAAGGTTGCTATCAAGATTGGTTCATCTGGCTGGTGATTGCTAGCTAGAGTTTATAGGTTCTTATAAGCAGGGTTGAAGATGATTCTTTATTTTCTTCAAAAGAATAACTTTTGAAGAACATACTTCTTATATAGTAAGAAGTATAACAATTAAGGTTGAGGTTGTCTAGGTCTTGTTATTGGATTCACTAAGTAAGGAATGGTGGTTTCCTAAGTAGGATGTTTAATAATTATCTTACACTAATAGGGTTTAGTGGTCATGGGATATAATGATAAATATTGGGTATAGATGATATTGGAGCTCTACACCATGGTGTGATACTAGTTAAGGTTAATTAAGGATGAGATCCTTGTGATAGGAACTAGGTTTGATTAAGATGAACACATGGGATGCTAGTTAGTAGTGATAGGGTTCCCATATGTTACGTGGATTTGAACAAGCATTAAGTTGCTAAATATGAATCTATGGTTACTAATGAAGTAACATGATCACATGTTACTTAGGGTTTATGTTTAGGAATAAATTAGGATTCATATGAAGTAGTGGAGCTAAGGTTCCTAATTGAATTAGGGTTTTAGGTTTCATATGAAATTATGGAACTCCTATTTTATGCATCATAGAACTAGGGTTTCCTAATCTACCCAATAGTTCTAAAGATAATAACTTCATTATAAGATTGAAGTTATTAATCACTTTAAAATGAACATAAGATTGGATTTGGCATTTTACTATTTTTAAATAATTAATAATTAAGGTAATTATTATTTAGGGTTTAAATCCTTCTAATAAGGATTTAATAAATTAACAATAAAGAAAATTAGTTTTAATGTTTTCTTTAATTATTTACTGGTTATTATTTAATTTGGAAAGTTTTCCTAGTTATTGAATTTTTAATTCAATTTAGAATTAAAAGAAAATGCTTAAATAACATTTATTAAATAATTAAATTTTTATTAAAAATAAAAATTTCATATTATATTTTTATTGGATAGATCTTACTTTTATAAGAATTTTTATATCTTATAATTATTTTTCTGAACTTTTATGAATTTTCTAGATTTATTTAAAGTTGCAGGGATTACTGGATTTGAATTAAAACAAAAGAAGTACTAAATGTACCCGGCCAGCATATACCCACAGTCTATGACTGGTGGGCTGCTGCCAGGTCAGCAGCCACGTGGGGCTGACCAGGTCAAAATAGGTGAGATGGCCGGGGAAGCTCCTGGCCGGCGGGATTCGGCGACGGCGCCGCCGTTCCCGGGCTCGGGCGGACGATTCACTAGCATCAATCGAACGAGCACCCCACCGTGAGCATTACGGTACCAGCGCCGCCCCTATTTGGTCGCCGGAGCAAGCTCAACGGCGAGGTACTGCGGCGGCGGACACGGGCGAGCGGCGTGGCGACGATGCAGGGCGTAATCAAGCGAATCGAGGGTACTGGGAGGCTCGTGAGCTCACCAGGAACGCAGTGGTGAGGTCGGCGAGGAGAGGGGAGGTCTATGGCGACGGCGAACGGCGACGGTTGATGGTGACCGGCGGGGCAGTGAGGTCGCAATTCGAGGTCCTCGAGGCTTCCCGGCAAGCGTGCGTCGACGAGGAGGTTGCTGGGGGCCTGGCGGAGGTCCAGGGCTTCTCAATGTGGCTCGGCGATGCTTCAATCGACGGTGATGAACAAGTCCGGCAAGCTAGGTTTTCCGTCTGTGAGGAATTCGAGCGGTGGAGGAAGGAAACGGAGCTCATTCGTCGACCAGGGTTACTTATAGGGCTCCAGAGGCGAGCCTCGTCACAGTTTGGAGCAAGGGGAGGTCGACAGCACGAAGGGGAAGGCAAGCACGGCGTCGCCGTGGCCTCCAGCACGATGGAGAGGATGAGGATGAACTCGTCCTCGATATTTTGGTGAAGGGGTACGTGGGTCGGTTTCTGGTGGTGTACTGGGCCGTGATGGTGGGCTTGTGCTGGGCTGGCTCGTGGGCTGCGATGCTGGGCTGCTCGGCCAGGTAAGTCCAGGTAGGTTTTTCTTCCTTTCTTTTCTTTTCTGTTTTCATTTCTTGTTTGAATTCTAGTTTTAATTCAAATTTGAATCCTTGTCTGTTTTACAGGTGTTTAACAATTTGGTTTTCTTGAGGTCTAATACAGGGATCATTGTTTTACTGTATTGTTTTTGCACAAACACAATTATATGTGAGCCTTGTTGCAATTTTTAAGTAGACAAGAATTTAGGTATTCATTTTAATTTTCTTTCTCATTTGTAATATAACTCCCTATTGAAAGGTTTAATAATTTGTACACCAAGTGTTTTAGAAGTTATTATTATGACTTGGTTCTTATTTGAGAATTTAGTCATGTACATATGATTTTATGTGAATACTTCTTTATTAGTGTTTTATAATTTCCATTATAACCCCCTTGTAAGGTTAACACTATCATTATCTTAGAAATTATCCAAGGTAGGTATTGTTTCCATCATGGTTTGATTTTTGGTTAATAGGTTAAGTGATTGATCACCATACATATGGTTCCAAATATAAAGTGTAGCTCAAGATTTTGATTATGTTCAAGAATTGAAACATAAGGTTTATTAGATGTGCAAATCTAAGGTTCCAATGCTATTTACCTAATGACACATGGGTTGAATCTTAATTGTGGTTTAGGGTTTAGTTATGATCACCCAAGTGATACTCAAACTAGGGTTGAGATTTAATTCTAGTTTGTAGAAGTGAGAGGACACCATATTGCATGTGCTAGGGTTTACTCTCCCCTAACCATGATATAATGGTTACTTGGTTAATATTTCATGTGCTTCCCTATTTACTAAGGATTTAAGAATTGGTTTTATCTTTTATCAATTACTTCTATCATTATCTCCAATTTGTTATTAAAGTAACTACACTAGTTATAGTTCTTTTTATAGTTAACTTTGGTCATATGGGTTAATGGTCTCTCACCATTTTAAGTATGGAGTTTTACACTAAGGTTTTCTTATGTTTCTTAGGTGAATAATAAGTGGAATGTAAATGTGGTAGAATTATACATGTGATCATCAAGTGGTTCACAAGTTAAGGTTGGGGTCTAAGCCTAGGGTTGTTTATTATTGATCTCCTTATAATTTCATGTGACTAATGATATCTGCTTATCCTATTAGGGTTTACTTATCCTCACATACTTCAAGAGCATGATCATGGTTAGACATGATCCACTTGTTCTTGATATCTTTACCTCAAGTTCTTAGGGTTTATGATCATCACTCAATTTTTAATGTTCAAAGTTTGGCTTCCTACATTATTTCTAATGGATGGGTTCTCACTTCCATGATCAAGCATTGTCTTGATCAACTAGGATATATCACTTCTATTTTACTTTCTAGGATGGTCAATGTTGTCTCAATATTATCCCAGGAGAATGCCTGAGATATTATGTTAGGGTACTACTCAACAATGATGATATGAACATCTGGTTATGAGAATAGTTCTCTCCCTCAAATCCAGGTGCTGCCTCAACTATCTTGAGTGTAACACCATATCTTGGGCTCTCTTATAAAGGAATGGTTATTCTAAGGTTTATGGTGTACTCACACTATCTCAATAGGTATTAAGTCTAAAACTCCACTTGGCTATCTTGATTGGGTTAATCTCCTCCTTACTTTATCAATTCATGGATATGGTATTATTCCATGTGATATTAGGTTATCTCAACACTCCAAGGAAAATGGTTTACATCCTAATACTTTAGTTCAAAGGTTGTCCTTTGTTCATTAATAGGTAAAGCTAGGTTTAGAATAAATGGTCTCTCTCATTTGGGAAGGCTTGAATAATACTCTAGGGTTCCTCTTGAAGATAATGTTGTGATCATATGGATATTTATATCCAAGGTTTTCCTCAAAGGTTGTTATGCTTCTCTAATAATTATAATAGAATTCTCACTTCTCTATGTTTGATACATATTATGCTTGGAATAGAGAATAATCTATATTTCTAGAGTTGATCTCCTTGTCATGAATCCAAAAGTGAGGTGGAATGATTACCATGATATTCATGGTAGGATCATGGATTGGTTTAAGACATGGAAAAGATAAGTCAAGAATGGTTTCTCCATTTTATTGTTACTTGATTTGTAATTGAATAGGTGTTCCTAAGTTATGACAAGTATTACCATGTTATAATCTTTTATAGGATCAAGCAAGTGATCATTGAGTAAAGTGTTGTTATGTTGATTATTAGTTCCATTTGATCTAATCTCTTAGATCAAATCATCTCTACCCAAAACAAGGTTTTAACAAAGTCACATGGAAGTTTATAGCGCTTGACTTGATGAGCTACTTCAATTCCACCAAGGTCAAGTGAAACTTCAGTTACTGTGACTGTTTTACTTTAAAGCGCGAAAATTCCCAATTTTCTATGCATGAATGCAATGCACACATCTGTTTCCTCTATATTTGTAACCCCAATACCTGGGATATTACAGTCTCTACCCCTTAAACTAAACTTCGTCCTCGAAGTTTGATCTCTCTCACGTTTCCGGAGTGTGGATCTGACTTGTGCAGACTATATCTTTTCTCGAACTCCGTATTGATCCTGTTGGATATATTTGAATATATCCTTTGTCCAGATTCTTCCTGGAATCCATTAGTGTCTGTCTCTGAACCTTGGTTCTTACTTTGATTCTTTGATTTCTTTTAATACTATAGTCTTGTTTCCTTACTCCTTGAAGATTTAATGATTGGGACTTCTTCTAGTGTTGCTAGTCTTAACTGAAGACTAATTTGATAATAAACTCCTAGTGGCTAAATAGGTCTTTGTTTTCCCTTACTACCAAAAGTGCAATAATGGTACTTAGTAAGGTACTTACCATGGAAATGATTTTTGACGGTTTCTTTTACTAAGAAGGTTAGACTCATTTAACCTATCCAATCATGGTTATAGTTGATACCTATAACTATTTTGGGTTAATTAGGTTCCATGAAAGGAATCATTCTATTAGTCTGTGGTTCTGGTATGGTCAATTTCCTTCGGTCTTTGGCCTTCTTGAACTGTATTTGGTCTATGGTATTTTCTTCGTCCAACTTCTTTATGCTTAACTTACTTGAGCTTTACTTCTGAGTAAATACTACTCACTTTCTCAAGTTATAGTCCACTTCTTACTTCCTCGAGGTATAAACCTCGGCTTCTGGTCGACATACTTCTGAAAGTAGTGTTCAACAATCTTATGAAAATAAGATCGAACTTCCTCTCAGTTCAGACCTTCTGCTTCTATATAGCTTAAAGTATTGAGTTATTGTACATCCAACTCAATCTTTACTCTACCCCTTAGAGTTTTCTTATGTCTTCAACTCCTTTTCTTCCAACCATTGAATTGACGGTTGGAATATTGGTCTAAGTATAGCTTATGGTTTGTACTCTTCTAGGTCTTGTGAAGAATATCTGTGGTGCATCCACTCAATTGTGGACATCCAATGTTAATTCTTCGACTAAATTATTATAGGTCATGGCTATTTGGTTGACAAAAATTTTATTTGTTCATAACTTCTTGGTATGAAGAATCCAATTATGGACTAGTTGGTATCAATTGTGGCTATTTGATACCTAAAAAAAATGGATTCTATTATAGGTTCTGATTAACTGGACGAGACACCTTCTACTTTATCTCGCAGTATTGATCCTATATCAGCTATGGTCTTCTGATATCAACTATGGTCTTCTTATATCTGCTATGATTTCATATATCATCTTCCTTTCTTCAGGGTTTATTTTGCAAGAGAACCACTAGCTGACACTATGAATATAGTATCTTAAGTGATTTCCCATGCATTTTCTCTTCTATAATGATTATGGTTCTACTTCTACTTCTCCATAATCACCATATTTCTTACCTTCATGCTTCTTATGTACTAAAGTACTCCTCTGTTGAGGTAAAGCATGATTTTTAGATTGGTACTTCCTTCAGAGTATTGTGGTTACTTCCCACAACTTTTCTTCCTTTTGTGTGATGTACCTTCATCTTGTCTTCAAGATTTTCAGAATTCGTCACTTCCTCACACGAATACCATTACCCTCTAGATCTATAGCATCAAGTAAGAACTTGATATTGCAACATGTATTTGCATATCAAAGTCAAACTTCATGTATGGATCTAGTCAATCAATGGAAATCCAAAAATCCAAGAAGATTCAGCTTTGTGCTTATATTACACACCATCATAAGCCTGAATATAATAGTTGAGTAAGACATCTCTAAACATCAGGCTCTGATGTGTAGTATATAACACCACATAATAAAGGTTTATATCATGATACTTAGCATGAATATAGGGCATTCTACTATTTGTCTCAAAGTTTATCTTAATTGCACAATTGCAATGAGATAAACTTGAAACAAAATGGTCTGGAATAGTTGTGGTTGACCTAAAGTTCTTTGGAAATATAAGCTTCACTTCTATTTTGTTGAAGACTATCTCACATGATATGTCTAGGTTCTAATCATTGCTACTCTAAACACATAACTAGGGAAATATAGCTCTTATACTTCCATGTGTTTCTACCATAAGACTATGGTCATGATGTGCTTGGCACACTTCCCATGGTTTTGGAACACAATTCTTGCACTATTATTGAACACCTGACTTCTTATTGTACTTCTCCTAAATATTTATGATGTTCTAATCCATCACATAATGATTCTCAGGTGAATCATATATGATTACCATCACTATCATGTAAGTAGACAAATTTTTATTCCTATCACTCTTCCTTACCTCCCATGATTGACTCATCATGGTCTATACTATCTCATATAGCTTATATTTATCACTTACTATCAGTTGTTTCACAAGTTTGGATAGATTTTACTTACCCATTACTTGTCCTGGTATACACCTTCTAATAGGGTATCACACATATCTCCATTACTTGATATTACTCCTATTATAGGTCTGGATAACTTTTTCTTAACCATAACATGTGTTGGTACACATCTTCCAATAGGATATTTTCCTTATGGATGTATCCTCTCTTTGGACTACCATATATTGTATACCAACTGTGGTTTACTCATCTATGATTTTAAGGACTTAATGGTGTTCATTATACTTGGGATTAGCTACCTAACTTCACTTAGGAAAGATAGATAGGAAAGGTTGACTCAAGTGTGTCAGGATTATTCTCAAGTGAATATCCATCTCAAGTCATAAGAGAATTTGGTTTAGCTAAAACAACTTCCTATAGACACTACCAATCCTATAGGTCTCCTTTGAAGGGTTTTAATCCTAAGGTCAAAGCATTTGCTCTGATACCAACTGTGGTGACCCGGCATACCACCGCATGGTGTAGTATGCAAGTCTGATATAACACCAATGACACTGTTTCACTAGCATTACATCGCTCAGAGTGGTACAACAGAAACATATGCGGGTCCAAGGCATGTCTATAGAATTACATACAGACTCTGTTACAAAAGATCAGCATAGCCTCCTACTTTACAATGAGGTAAATCTTCAAATAAGCTCCAGAAGAACGACTCGTAGTCTAATCCTATCACGAACTCTATTTGTAGAGTATTTAACTAGCTATAGAGGCTAAGAATAGATTCTATCTAAATAGGAGCTAGGTTTAGGAAGCTAGTTCCTTTCTATTGCTAATCTAGGTTTTCTCCTTGTTGAATGTGGTATCTGACTCTCCTGACATGGTCCTGTCTCTTGAAGTAGATGTTGACTCCTCGGCCTTCGAGTTGCACTGTAGATCCTCCTTTGATGCCTCCATATCTAAGCAGGGGATTTAAGAGTGGGATGAGTATGAGCGTACTCAACAAGTTCATTATAGGAAAGAGGTGTTTAATGCACTAGCTACAGCCATGGACCAGAAAGTCATAGGCAATGCAAGTTTTTGTAAACATTTCTTCAAAAGGTTGCTTTTATTCTGAAGAGCTATGTCCGTCAGCCTTCACCGGTTGACTAGAACTTCATGGAGTTCCTTTCCGGCGCGTTCGCAGTTCCATATCCCGGAACAGGGTGGTCACGATTCGTTACACTCTGCAGGTGTGTTGCTTTACCCATAAGAGATCTTAACCTTGGTGCCAACCGGGCAGCTTTCCCGTCCACACTTCCTTCGGTGTGAGGCCCGGTATAAGGTCCTAGTCAATCATGTTCCTCCGCTACCTCGAACACCCACCCTTTGTTGCATACCCCGACCCTGGGTCCTCGTCGGTCCCATTATTCCCACTCACGGGTGGACCCCGACCACGACAACAGTTTGGGATCGAACCAAACTCCTTCGCCGGTGCAACCCATCATAGACCCAATCCGTGGGGACTTAAGGCTTCCCCCCAACCGCTTGCACTTCGACGACAAGTGTCTACGGACTATGCCGTGGGGACTTAAGGCTTCCCAACCGCTTGCCCCAGATACAAGTGTCTACGGTAAGGCGCGTCGGTTGATGAACGAGAGGTGGAAACACTTTTGACTACTCCGTCCCACTCGGATCTTATGGTTAACACGGGTATTACGGCACAAGAATCACTGGACGACATTTGTTGTTTAATCCTAGATGGATATAAACCCTTGCAATGGAACCTCCACCATATCAACACAATCCATGGTTCCATTGCCCACCACATAGTCATATTCATAGTTATGAAAATAGTGGTTTTGTTTTTTATGCAATAGTGATAAACATAGTACTTTGCAAGTAATTTGGTAAAAATACTCAAATGACATGAGCAAGCGATGAACTTGCCTTTCTTGACTGCAAGATTATGCAGGCAAGGTCTTCGATAATAACTCCAAATTCTGAAATAGCATCATCGTCCGGTAAGGACGATGTTTAAAAGATTGGCAAAGATGCAATAATGCATAAGTATGAGATGCAATCGCTCTAAACGTGACCTAACCCCGATGACTTAGGATTAGTGAGTTGTAGTGTTTAGTTCAGGGTGTGTTGCACTTTTAGGGTGATTTACAAACAAGGTTCTTATTCAGGTTTGTGTTGGTTTAGAATCATAAGCAAGTGGTAAAATGCATAGTAACAATCATACACATCAATGAATAGTGATTGTATAATAAGTAAAGAGCAGTTGTCAATTTTAAGTCCTATAGTGCATGGTTGATGATTAGTTATTATATAATTCAAAAGAATAACTTTTGAAGAACATGTTCTTTAATAAAGAACTAGTATGATTATTAGGTTGGGGTTATATGGTTGACTATGGTTTCATGTAGTTGCTGGAGTGAGTATTAGATGGATCCTAACAAGGTTGGATTCGTTGACATCTAGGGTTTGTAAGGTTGAGTTTAGCCTAGGTATTCTAAGCACTTATTCATACAAGGTTGCTATCAAGATTGGTTCATCTGGCTGGTGATTGCTAGCTAGAGTTTATAGGTTCTTATAAGCAGGGTTGAAGATGATTCTTTATTTTCTTCAAAAGAATAACTTTTGAAGAACATACTTCTTATATAGTAAGAAGTATAACAATTAAGGTTGAGGTTGTCTAGGTCTTGTTATTGGATTCACTAAGTAAGGAATGGTGGTTTCCTAAGTAGGATGTTTAATAATTATCTTACACTAATAGGGTTTAGTGGTCATGGGATATAATGATAAATATTGGGTATAGATGATATTGGAGCTCTACACCATGGTGTGATACTAGTTAAGGTTAATTAAGGATGAGATCCTTGTGATAGGAACTAGGTTTGATTAAGATGAACACATGGGATGCTAGTTAGTAGTGATAGGGTTCCCATATGTTACGTGGATTTGAACAAGCATTAAGTTGCTAAATATGAATCTATGGTTACTAATGAAGTAACATGATCACATGTTACTTAGGGTTTATGTTTAGGAATAAATTAGGATTCATATGAAGTAGTGGAGCTAAGGTTCCTAATTGAATTAGGGTTTTAGGTTTCATATGAAATTATGGAACTCCTATTTTATGCATCATAGAACTAGGGTTTCCTAATCTACCCAATAGTTCTAAAGATAATAACTTCATTATAAGATTGAAGTTATTAATCACTTTAAAATGAACATAAGATTGGATTTGGCATTTTACTATTTTTAAATAATTAATAATTAAGGTAATTATTATTTAGGGTTTAAATCCTTCTAATAAGGATTTAATAAATTAACAATAAAGAAAATTAGTTTTAATGTTTTCTTTAATTATTTACTGGTTATTATTTAATTTGGAAAGTTTTCCTAGTTATTGAATTTTTAATTCAATTTAGAATTAAAAGAAAATGCTTAAATAACATTTATTAAATAATTAAATTTTTATTAAAAATAAAAATTTCATATTATATTTTTATTGGATAGATCTTACTTTTATAAGAATTTTTATATCTTATAATTATTTTTCTGAACTTTTATGAATTTTCTAGATTTATTTAAAGTTGCAGGGATTACTGGATTTGAATTAAAACAAAAGAAGTACTAAATGTACCCGGCCAGCATATACCCACAGTCTATGACTGGTGGGGCTGCTGCCAGGTCAGCAGCCACGTGGGGCTGACCAGGTCAAAATAGGCGAGATGGCCGGGGAAGCTCCTGGCCGGCGGGATTCGGCGACGGCGCCGCCGTTCCCGGGCTCGGGCGGACGATTCACTAGCATCAATCGAACGAGCACCCCACCGTGAGCATTACGGTACCAGCGCCGCCCCTATTTGGTCGCCGGAGCAAGCTCAACGGCGAGGTACTGCGGCGGCGGACACGGGCGAGCGGCGTGGCGACGATGCAGGGCGTAATCAAGCGAATCGAGGGTACTGGGAGGCTCGTGAGCTCACCAGGAACGCAGTGGTGAGGTCGGCGAGGCGAGGGGAGGTCTATGGCGACGGCGAACGGCGACGGTTGATGGTGACCGGCGGGGCAGTGAGGTCGCAATTCGAGGTCCTCGAGGCTTCCCGGCAAGCGTGCGTCGACGAGGAGGTTGCTGGGGGCCTGGCGGAGGTCCAGGGCTTCTCAATGTGGCTCGGCGATGCTTCAATCGACGGTGATGAACAAGTCCGGCAAGCTAGGTTTTCCGTCTGTGAGGAATTCGAGCGGTGGAGGAAGGAAACGGAGCTCATTCGTCGACCAGGGTTACTTATAGGGCTCCAGAGGCGAGCCTCGTCACAGTTTGGAGCAAGGGGAGGTCGACAGCACGAAGGGGAAGGCAAGCACGGCGTCGCCGTGGCCTCCAGCACGATGGAGAGGATGAGGATGAACTCGTCCTCGATATTTTGGTGAAGGGGTACGTGGGTCGGTTTCTGGTGGTGTACTGGGCCGTGATGGTGGGCTTGTGCTGGGCTGGCTCGTGGGCTGCGATGCTGGGCTGCTCGGCCAGGTAAGTCCAGGTAGGTTTTTCTTCCTTTCTTTTCTTTTCTGTTTTCATTTCTTGTTTGAATTCTAGTTTTAATTCAAATTTGAATCCTTGTCTGTTTTACAGGTGTTTAACAATTTGGTTTTCTTGAGGTCTAATACAGGGATCATTGTATTACTGTATTGTTTTTGCACAAACACAATTATATGTGAGCCTTGTTGCAATTTTTTAAGTAGACAAGAATTTAGGTATTCATTTTAATTTTCTTTCTCATTTGTAATATAACTCCCTATTGAAAGGTTTAATAATTTGTACACCAAGTGTTTTAGAAGTTATTATTATGACTTGGTTCTTATTTGAGAATTTAGTCATGTACATATGATTTTATGTGAATACTTCTTTATTAGTGTTTTATAATTTCCATTATAACCCCCTTGTAAGGTTAACACTATCATTATCTTAGAAATTATCCAAGGTAGGTATTGTTTCCATCATGGTTTGATTTTTGGTTAATAGGTTAAGTGATTGATCACCATACATATGGTTCCAAATATAAAGTGTAGCTCAAGATTTTGATTATGTTCAAGAATTGAAACATAAGGTTTATTAGATGTGCAAATCTAAGGTTCCAATGCTATTTACCTAATGACACATGGGTTGAATCTTAATTGTGGTTTAGGGTTTAGTTATGATCACCCAAGTGATACTCAAACTAGGGTTGAGATTTAATTCTAGTTTGTAGAAGTGAGAGGACACCATATTGCATGTGCTAGGGTTTACTCTCCCCTAACCATGATATAATGGTTACTTGGTTAATATTTCATGTGCTTCCCTATTTACTAAGGATTTAAGAATTGGTTTTATCTTTTATCAATTACTTCTATCATTATCTCCAATTTGTTATTAAAGTAACTACACTAGTTATAGTTCTTTTTATAGTTAACTTTGGTCATATGGGTTAATGGTCTCTCACCATTTTAAGTATGGAGTTTTACACTAAGGTTTTCTTATGTTTCTTAGGTGAATAATAAGTGGAATGTAAATGTGGTAGAATTATACATGTGATCATCAAGTGGTTCACAAGTTAAGGTTGGGGTCTAAGCCTAGGGTTGTTTATTATTGATCTCCTTATAATTTCATGTGACTAATGATATCTGCTTATCCTATTAGGGTTTACTTATCCTCACATACTTCAAGAGCATGATCATGGTTAGACATGATCCACTTGTTCTTGATATCTTTACCTCAAGTTCTTAGGGTTTATGATCATCACTCAATTTTTAATGTTCAAAGTTTGGCTTCCTACATTATTTCTAATGGATGGGTTCTCACTTCCATGATCAAGCATTGTCTTGATCAACTAGGATATATCACTTCTATTTTACTTTCTAGGATGGTCAATGTTGTCTCAATATTATCCCAGGAGAATGCCTGAGATATTATGTTAGGGTACTACTCAACAATGATGATATGAACATCTGGTTATGAGAATAGTTCTCTCCCTCAAATCCAGGTGCTGCCTCAACTATCTTGAGTGTAACACCATATCTTGGGCTCTCTTATAAAGGAATGGTTATTCTAAGGTTTATGGTGTACTCACACTATCTCAATAGGTATTAAGTCTAAAACTCCACTTGGCTATCTTGATTGGGTTAATCTCCTCCTTACTTTATCAATTCATGGATATGGTATTATTCCATGTGATATTAGGTTATCTCAACACTCCAAGGAAAATGGTTTACATCCTAATACTTTAGTTCAAAGGTTGTCCTTTGTTCATTAATAGGTAAAGCTAGGTTTAGAATAAATGGTCTCTCTCATTTGGGAAGGCTTGAATAATACTCTAGGGTTCCTCTTGAAGATAATGTTGTGATCATATGGATATTTATATCCAAGGTTTTCCTCAAAGGTTGTTATGCTTCTCTAATAATTATAATAGAATTCTCACTTCTCTATGTTTGATACATATTATGCTTGGAATAGAGAATAATCTATATTTCTAGAGTTGATCTCCTTGTCATGAATCCAAAAGTGAGGTGGAATGATTACCATGATATTCATGGTAGGATCATGGATTGGTTTAAGACATGGAAAAGATAAGTCAAGAATGGTTTCTCCATTTTATTGTTACTTGATTTGTAATTGAATAGGTGTTCCTAAGTTATGACAAGTATTACCATGTTATAATCTTTTATAGGATCAAGCAAGTGATCATTGAGTAAAGTGTTGTTATGTTGATTATTAGTTCCATTTGATCTAATCTCTTAGATCAAATCATCTCTACCCAAAACAAGGTTTTAACAAAGTCACATGGAAGTTTATAGCGCTTGACTTGATGAGCTACTTCAATTCCACCAAGGTCAAGTGAAACTTCGTTATCTGTGACTGTTTTACTTTAAAGCGCGAAAATTCCCCGAATTTTCTATGCATGAATGCAATGCACACATCTGTTTCCTCTATATTTGTAACCCCAATACCTGGGATATTACAAATAGCAAGCCTAAGAATAATGAAAAAGGACCCTCTGAAACTTACATAGACGAGATAACATGCTTGGTTGAGAAAACTCCCAACACCCCTGATTATAATGTTGATGCTTCTACTCTTGATGTTACTTGATTTGCACTTTCTGCGCCTAGCTGAAAGGCGTTAAAGAAAAGCGCTTATGGGAGACAACCCATGTTTTTACTACAGTACTTTGTTTTATATTTGAGTCTTGGAAGTTGTTTACTACTGTAGCAACCTCTCCTTATCATGTTTTTGTGCCAAGTAAAGTTTCTATGTCAAAATTGATGTTATATTTGAGATCGCTGCGCAGAAACAGCATTGCTGTCTGTCACGAATCTGGGCACAAGTCTCTGTAGAAAATTCGAAAAAATCTGCCAATTTACGAGCGTGATCCACAGATATGTACGCAACTTTCATTAGTTTTGAGTTTTTCCATTTGAGCAAGTCTGGTGCCATTTTAAAATCGTCTTTACGGACTGTTTTGTTTTGACAGATTCTGCCTTTTATTTCGCATTGCCTCTTTTGCTATGTTGGATGAATTTCTTTGATCCATTAATGTCCAGTAGCTTTATGCAATGTCCAGAAGTGTAAAGAATGTTTGTGTCACCTCTGAATGTGTGAATTATTAATTGTGCACTAACCCTCTAATGAGTTGCTTGAAGTTTGGTGTGAAGGAAGTTTTCAAGGGTCAAGAGAGGAGTATGATATACTATGATCAAGAGAGTGTAGCTCTAAGCTTGGGGATGCCCCGTGGTTCATCCCTGCATATTCTAAGAAGACTCAAGCGTCTAAGCTTGGGGATGCCCAAGGCATCCCTTCTTCATCGACAACATCATCGGGTTCCTCCTGAAACTATATTTTTATTCATCACATCTTGTGTTCTTTACTTGGAGCGTCGGTTTGTTTTTGTTTTTGTTTTGTTTGAATAAAATGGATCCTAGCATTCACTTTGTGGGAGAGAGACACGCTCCGCTGTTGCATATGGACAAATATGTCCTTAGGCTTACTCATAATATTCAAAGCGAAGTTTCTTCTTCGTTAAATTGTTATATGGTTGGAATTGGAAAATGCTACATATAGTAATTCTAAAATGTCTTGGATAATGTGATACTTTGCAATTGTTGTGCTCATGTTTAAGCTCTTGCATCATATGCTTTGCACCCATTAATGAAGAAATACATAGAGCTTGCTAAAATTTTATTTGCATATTTGGTCTCTCTAAGGTCTAGATAATATCTAGTATTGAGTTTTGAACAACAAGGAAGACGGTGTAGAGTCTTATAATGTTTACAATATGTCTTTTATGTGAGTTTTGCTGCACCGGTTCATCCTTGAGTTTGCTTCAAATAACCTTGCTAGCCTAAACCTCGTATCGAGAGGGAATACTTCTCATGCATCCAAAATCCTTGAGCCAACTACTATGCCATTTGTGTCCACTATACCTACCTACTACATGGTATTTCTCCGCCATTCCAAAGTAAATTGCTTGAGTGCTACCTTTAAAATTCCATCATTCGCCTTTGCAATATATAGCTCATGGGACAAAATAGCCTTAAAAACTATCGTGGTATTGAATATGTACTTATGCACTTTATCTTTTATTAAGTTGCTTGTTGTGCGATAACCATGCTTCTAGGGAACGCCATCAACTATTCTTTGTTGAATATCATGTGAGTTGCTATGCATGTCCGTCTTGTCTGAAGGATCTATCACCTTAATGATTGGAGCATGGAAATTGTTAGAGAAGAACATTGGGCCGCTAACTAAAGCCATGAATCATGGTTGAAGTTTCAGTTTTGGACATATATCCTCAATCTCATATGAGAATAATAATTATTGCTACATGCTTATGCATTTAAGAGGAGTCCATTATCTGTTGTCCATGTTGTCCCGGTATGGATGTCTAAGTTGAGAATAATCAAAAGCGAGAAATCCAAAATGCGAGCTTTCTCCTTAGACCTTTGTACAGGCGGCATGGAGGTACCCCTTTGTGACACTTGGTTGAAACATGGCATTGCAAAGATCCGGTAGTCCAAGCTAAGTAGGACAAGGTGCGGGCACTATTAGTACACTATGCATGAGGCTTGCAACTTGTAAGATATAATTTACATAACTCATATGCTTTATTACTACCGTTGACAAAATTGTTTCATGTTTTCAAAATAAAAGCTCTAGCACAAATATAGCAATCGATGCTTCCTCTTTGAAGGACCATTCTTTTACTTTTATTGTTGAGTCGGTTTACCTATCTCCTCCACCTCAAGAAGCAAACACTTGTGTGAACTGTGCATTGATTCCTACATACTTGCATATTGCACTTGTTATATTACTTTATGTTGACAATATCCATGAGATATACATGTTATAAGTTGAAAGTAACCGCTGAAACTTAATCTTCCTTTGTGTTGCTTCAACACCTTACTTTGATTTATTGCTTTATGAGTTAACTCTTATGCAAGACTTATTGATGCTTGTCTTGAAGTACTATTCATGAAAAGTCTTTGCTTTATGATTCGGTTGTTTACTCATGTCATTACCATTGTTTTGATCGCTGCATTCATTACATATGTTTACAAATAGTATGATCAAGATTATGCTTGGCATGTCACTTCAGAAATTATCTTTGTTATCGTTTTGCTGGGACGAGCAGAACTAAGCTTGGGGATGCTGATACGTCTCCAGCGTATCGATAATTTCTTATGTTCCATGCTACTTTATTGATATACCTACATGTTTTATGCATTATATGTCGTATTTACGCATTTTGGAACTAACCTATTAACAAGATGCGAAGAGCCAGTTGTTGTTTTCTGCTGTTTTTGGTTTCAGAAATCCTAGTAAGGAAATATTCTCGGAATTGGACGAAATCACCGCCCGGGTCCTATTTTTGCACGAAGCTTCCAGAAGACCGGAGGAGTCGGTGGGGCCACGAGGTGGCCGAGGTGATAGGGCGGCGCGGCCGGCCGGCCGCGCCACCCTGTCCCCGGGCCTCGTGCCGCCTCTTGACCTACCCTTTCGCCTACTTATAGCCTCCGTCGCGAAACCCCCAGACGAGAGCCACGATCACGGAAAACCTTCCAGAGACGCCGCCGCGAATCCCATCTCGGGATTCAGGAGATCGCCTCCGGCACCCTGCCGGAGAGGGGATTCATCTCCCGGGAGGACTCTACACCGCCATGGTCGCCTCCGGAGTGATGAGTGAGTAGTTCACCCCTGGACTATGGGTCCATAGCAGTAGCTAGATGGTTGTCTTCTCCTAATTGTGCTTCATTGTTGGATCTTGTGAGCTGCCTAACATGATCAAGATCATCTATCTGTAATACTATATGTTGTGTTTGTCGGGATCCGATGGATAGAGAATACTATGTTATGGTGATTATCAATCTATTGTTTATGTGTTGTTTATGATCTTGCATGCTCTCCGTTATTAGTAGAGGCTCTGGCCAAGTTTTTACTCTTAACTCCAAGAGGGAGTATTTATGCTCGATAGTGGGTTCATGCCTTCATTGACACCTGGACAGTGACAGAAAGTTCTAAGGTTGTGATGTGCTTGTTGCCACTAGGGATAAAACATTGATTCTATGTCTAAGGATGTAGTTGTCGATTACATTACGCACCATACTTAATGCAATTGTCTTTGCTTGCAACGAATGGGGTTCGGATGATAACTGAAGGTGGACTTTTAGGCATAGATGCGGTTGGATGGCGATATATACTTTGTCGTAATGCCGGATTAAATCTCACTATATTTATCATATCATGTATATGCATTGTTATGCCCTTCTCTATTTGTTAATTGCCCGACCTGTAATTTGTTCACCCAACATGCTTTTATCTTATGGGAGAGACACCTCTTGTGCTGTGGACCCCGGTCCTATTCTTTACATAGCATACAATCTGCAATACTTGTTTCTTGTTTTCTTGCAAACAATCATCTTCCACACAATACGGTTAATCCTTTGTTACAGCAAGCCGGTGAGATTGACAACCTCACTGTTTCGTTGGAGCAAAGTACTTGGGTTGTGTTGTGCAGGTTCCACGTTGGCGCCGGAATCCTTTTTTGTTGCGCCGCATCACATTTCGCCACCATCAACCTTCAACGTGCTTCTTGGCTCCTCTGGTTCGATAAACCTTGGTTTCTTTCGAGGGAAAACTTGCTGCCGTATGCATCATACCTTCCTCTTGGGGTTCCCAACGAACGTGTGAGTTACACGCCATCAGGCCTTTCTTGGCATTGACCCCCACTGGGGTCTTTGGAGGAAGATCTTCTACGTGAAGCGTCACAACGACAGCAACGCCCCCCCAGTCGTAGGCGGCATCGGTTTTGTCGTCAGGCAGGATGTCGACTACCTCGACTATCCGATGGAAGAATCGGTTCAGGGGTGGCGCAACAAGTGGTTCTACCTGCGAGATCCTGCGGTTTCCGGGCAGCTCCCGAACCTTCCCCCCTTTGAAGACAAGCTGGTGGCCAAGCCGAAGAAGTCTTGGCAAAATGCCCTTTCTCCTAAAGAAAGGGTGATAGCCGATAAATTATTTGACCAAATCGTCACTCTGAAGAACACGGGAGGCTTGACGATGTGCGGCACTGAGGTAGTCTCAGTGTTCCTACAACGTCGAGTGCAACCGTTGATGTCTCGCCCCCACCAGTTGTGGCTTTACTCAGGTAAAGATGATGAGTCTAGGGTCAGCTCTGCCGACCTTTCGGCTGAAGACTTGCGGGACGAAGTCCGCCGCCTGAGTCGGCTCGTCCCCCTTACGATTCCCAACATCTCCCGACTGAGGTACTCCTCCGCTGTTTTTCACTTGCAACCGATATTTTCTTCTCGCTGAGCTTTTACAAGCTTTCACTCGACAGGTCCCGGCCGTTGCTCAATGTTATCATCCCATACTCGAAAGCGGTGTGGAACCAGATGATGATAATGACAACTCCGAGGAGACCGAAGACGCGCAGCATACCCTTGAAGACAGCGATGTCCGAGAGGAAGAAGCTACGGAGGATGATGCTTTCCTCAGGAGTAGGCGAAGAAAGCAAGTACATGATGAATTTATTACCACGGCCGAATCAAGTCCTAGCGGACAAGATAATGACACCGTTGGAGCTGCTCCGCCTCCTTCTGCCAAGGCAACCTCGACGAGTTTCTTCGCCGTTGAAGACGACCTAGACTTGTGAGCATTTATATCCTTTCATAACTTATTCTTTGTAATTGTGCATGCTGACTATTTATTCTTCATGTATAGTTCTGACGATGATGATGAAGTTCCTCTCGCAAAGAGAGCCAAATCATCCCTTGGAAGAAAAGCACCAGCCCAGGATCCGAAGCCTTCTCCTGCCAAATCAACGCCGCCCTCCCGAACGGATGTGGAAAAGATTCCCGTATCACGGGTTATTCCTGCTGGAAGTGCTCCCGCCTCATCTGCTGCCCGCGATCATGTAAGTGTTTTCATGACGCCTTAATTTCTGTTTTGCTTCTCATCCAACTAATACTTCTTGGTTTTCTCTTTCTGCAGCCGATTTATGCCACAGTCGATGCTGTGGTAGATTTCGCTGAGCAATTTACTCGACTGGAGGCTGATAATGCCCAGCTTCGGAAGACTGTCAAGTCTTCGGCTGATCAGGTGTTGGAGGCTAACAGGCTCGCCTCTGGTGCCAAGAAGGAAAATGTCTTGTTGAAGGAGGAGGTTTCGAAGCTAAAGCAGCAAATGAAGGATGAGCAGGACGCCAGGCGCGCGGCAACGGTCGCAATCGATAAAAAGGAAGGTGTTCTCCGTGAATCCGTCAAAGATTTACTAGGTAAAACTTGCGACACACCACTTCTTTTCTCTTTTCTCTTTTGATATCTCTTTACTGACTATTGATCTGTCTTTCTTTCAGAGGCCGCCAATATAACCGTTACTCGACGCCACCAGCTTCGGGAGGACTCTACAGCCGATGCCTTGTCGCTTGCCGCTGAGTATAACGTCCAAGTCCTTGGTCTTCTGCAAAAAACCAAAGGAGCGTTGTCGAGGCTGTACTCGATGATCTTCCCGAAGGCGAAACAGGACAAGACTCTCGGCGAACTGGCGGATGCTTTCCTTGTTGATCCTTCCGAGCCTATGGAGGTACTGAAACGTCGTAACCGCTTATTTGGGGCGGTTCTTACTTTCCAGTTGCTCATGGGCCATGGAATGGGATCAGAATTGGAAAAGTTATCTAAGGCATTGCCTGTCGATGATGACAACCATTTAATCAACCTTGAGCCTTTCAAAAGATCGTCAGTAACTTGCGCCAGTCAACTTCTGAAGCTGGTAGATGAAGTACAAGCCAAGCCTATTCCTGAGTCTGCCCCTGGCTCGTCAGCAGCGAAGCCTTGAACTTTTTGCTCGACTCGTTGTAAATAAGATCAATCTGAATTTGACTTAGTGCTGTTTTATTTTGGCTCTGTTGCCAATTCGAACATCCATTTGAATATATCATATATGCCAAACGCTCCCGATGGGAGTTTTTATGTTAACGTTGGTCTGAACTAAGGACTGTGCTGCAGATTCCTTCGTCTTCTTCCCGTACTGAGCCTTTTCCAAATCCTTCAAGTAATGAAGAATTAAGCCTTGTTCGCCGTTTACATGACCAAGTGTCTTGTCTAAACAAAGACATCACTTCTCTTCGCGCGATGGCAGCCTTGGTGAAGAAAAAGGGGGAGACAGCGACTGCTATTGAACAGCACGCCCTTGATCGCCTTCGAGTTGCTACCGACAGTCTGGGCTGTAAGTGCTACCTTTTCTTATGGTTTTTGATATATCCTGGACGCTTCCCAACTTGATTTTCGTTCCCTTTTAGTTGCATCCCACGATAGATCTGAAGAGGACAAGAGGATCCATGAAAAAGTTGAGGCAATGACTGACGTTGATCATCCGAAACATGATTTATGGTCGCATCGTCCGAAAGCTGTAATTGTGGCGAAATTCGAGCATCGGGCAGAGAAGGTGCATTATTATTTTGATAAATTCCATGCTCATCTTACGATGGTTTGGAAGACTATGTTTCCTCTGGACCAGGCACCCGAAACATTTTATCTGCCCTGTTCACCCGTTTCAAGTCTCCCGAAAGAATTCGACAGTTGGTGCGGAAGGAACTTCTAGCTGGTGCCGAACTTGCTTTTGCTACGGTACTGGCGTGCCACCCATCTTTGGATTTGAGAGCCATAGCCGATACTGAGAAGAATTTAGGCCAATATTATGATGCTGCTAGAGGTCCTGCTTACATCATTGTTTCTCGGATGGAGTCATGCCTTGAGAAGGATCTGAAGGCCCATTGGGACGGGGAGCCCGATCGTGAATGTAATAGCCTTATACTGCATAAGATTGTTTTGTATAAGTTTACTGCGTACACGCTATGTTAGTTTGATTGATATTTTATTGTCGAAGGCGGCTGAGTGATCGAGTTCAACCTGCTCGGCGGCATTGTGTAATGTTATTGCGAAGCCTATATGTGAGTTTTGTAAGGGCGTGACCCATTGACTTAGCTTCGTCACGCGGTGCACCGGTTTGAGCCTTATTTTGTGTTAATGTAACAATCGACTGCAGCACTCGCGTATATTCTTCGAGGCTTAGATTGGTTGTTTTTGTGTGTCACTAATCTTAGCTCCCGTAGAGAATATTTAATTAATGACATTGCATGTTTTTTGGGCCAGCGCTCCTGATGGGAGTAAGAGCCGAAGGTAAGGGCCGCAATCGACCTGCTCAGGTGGTAGGGCCTGATTTGAGGGAAAAAAGGCAGGAAACCTGATTAAAATTTTATTCATAACTCAAAAGCAACCTTAAGGGCTGTTTGAACAATAAAAAGCAATAATATCCTATGTATAGAACCGTCGCAGTGTGCGATGTTCCATGGGTTCTCAACATCTTTTTCGGAAGCTGGGTTTTTGAGCCTGTATGCTCCTCCTGGTATCACTTCAGTGACAATGTAAGGTCCTTCCCATGAAGACTCGAGTTTCGATGGTCTCTTTTGCTTGAGCCGAAGTACCATGTCTCCAATATTAAAGCATCGGTTGCGTATCCGTCGGCTATGGTAATTCCTCTTGATACACCGGTGGCACGGACAATGTCTCGGCGCTTATGTCGAGGAGGTCACAATTGGTGAAAGTGCAGATGTTGGAAGAAGAATATGTGTGCGTCCACTCTTGGGGCTTCGAATCGACCGTGGCCTGTTTCTCGGGTCCCCGACTGAATTCGGTGGACGCGGCGTGCTGGGTGTGGCTGTTCAAAGTACCGATGGTCTGCAGGCTCGAAGCTCCTTCCGCGCCCGTAAGACGTTTCTTGAGGCCGTCCCCTATTAGACCGTTGATCCTTTCCACCTGACCGTTGGTCTGTGGGTGAGCCACGGATGCAAATTTCAGCTTAATTCCCCTGTCATCACAGAATTCTGGAATTCTTTGGAGTCGAAGTTAGTTCCATTATCCGTGACGATACTGTGAGGCATGCGAATCGACATGTTATTTCCTTGAAGAATTGGACGGTTGTTTTCGCTTTCTGGTTTCGTACTGGTACTGCCTCGATCCACTTTGTGAATTTGTCAACTGCGACTAATAAGTATGTGTGTCCTCCAGGCGATGATCTCGACAGCGGTCCAACTTGGTCGAGTCCCCATTGAGCGAACGGCCAAGCCAAAGGTATTGTCATCAGGTCTGTTGCAGGGGCGTGCGGTTTTGGTGAAAATCGCGGCAAGGGTCGCACTTCATGACTAGATCTCTAGCGTCGACTGCCGCCGTTGGCCAGAAATCCTCCCTGAAGGTTTTTGCTACAAGGCCCCTACTACTTTGCGTGATGTCCACAAGTTCCTTCGTGTATCGCGCAGCAGTTTTCTTCCATCGTCAATGGCAATGCACCTTTGGAAAATACCGGAAATGCTGCGCTTGTAGAGTTCGCCGTTTACTATGGTGAAGGCTTTCGATCGTCTGACGATTCGTTTTGCCTCTACTGGGTCCGCCGGTAATTCCTGCTTCGTTAGATATGCTAGGAACGGCTTGGTCCATAATGGCTCAAGGAGGAGGATTTGTTCAGTAGGGGGGGTTGGTTTTTCTTCGACAGCTTGTTGCGAGCTCGCCTTCAATTCGTCAGCCGACGGTTTTGGAGGTGCCGACGCTTTCTCCTTTATTGATCGTTGATTGATCACTTCATAAAACACTCCGTCCGGAATATGGGAACACATGGACCTGATGTTTGCCAAGGTGTCGGCTTCCTCGTTCTTGCTGCTCTGATATGTTTGAGCTCACCCTCCTTGCTTCCATGTTTTGATACAGCTGTCGATAAACGATCATGTTGACGCTTACCGCGTCGCACAGGTTCATCGACTGCTGCACCACCAGGTTTGAATCGCCATAGATTTCCAGACGAGTTGCCCCGCATGCTTTCGCCATCTTCATTCCATGCAGTAGCGCTTCGTATTGCGCCGTTGTTTGTCGGCGGCGGGAAACATACAGTATGTACTTCATCTTATCTCCTGTGGTGATATCAACACCACTCCTGCTCCTACACCTGTGCTCCGTTTTGACCCGTCAGTACATTATCCATGACGGACATGTGGGTGCTGCCGGTGTTTGCGATTGGATCCAATCCGCCACGAAGTCTGGAGGATTTGGGATTTTATCGCCGTTCGATTGACGTAAGTTATGTCGTGTGGTGCTATCTCGATCGCCCATTGAGACACTCGACCTGTGGCTTCTGGGTTAGTCATTATGCTCTTCAATGGTGCTTCGCTCACGACTACAATCGGGTGCAATGTAAAGTAGTGCCGCAGCTTGCGCGCTGACCTCCATACTGCATATGACAGCTTCTGATGATGGGGATACCTCTGTCTTGCTGGTGTGAGCACTTCACTGAGATAATAAACAGGCCTCTGCACGCCATGAACTTTCCCTGCTTCTTCCCGTTCGACGACCAAGACACTGCTGAAGACTTGGGCTGTTGCGGCTATGTACATGAGCAGCGTTTCTTTCTCACGGGGGGTCACGAGGACTGGGGATGTCGATAAAATTTTCTTCAGATTGTCGAAGGATTCCTGCGCCTCCTTTGTCCACTCGAATTTTTCTGACTTTTTCATCAAATTATAGAAGGGTAAAGCTTTTTCTCTAGCTTGGCGATGAATCTGCTGAGTGCCGCCAACCGTCTGCCAACTACTGCACTTGGTGCAGTCTTTGGCGGTTCCATGTCGAGGATAGCCTTGATCTTCAAAGGTTTAGCTTCTATTCCCCTTGCTGAGATGAAGTAGCCGAGCACTTGTCCCCCTGGCACCCCGAAGAAGCATTTCTTCGGGTTCAACTTGATCTTGTATTTGTCTAGATTGTCGAAGGTTTCATGCAAATCATCGATGAAGGTGGCCGCGTGCTTTGTTTTCACCACGATATCGTCGATGTAGACCTCGATGTTTCTTCCGATCTGCTCCCCAAGGCAAGCCTGCATGCAACGTTGATAAGTTGCTCCCGCGTTTTTCAACCCAAAAGTCATGCGTTGTAACAGAAAACGCCGTGTGGGGTGATTTAGCTCTGGTCTTCTTTCTTCAACTTGATCTGATTATACCCGGAGTATGCATCAAGGAAGGAGAGGCGATCGCATCCAGCCGTGGAGTCGACTATCTGATCAATGTGAGGTAGCGGGATATGGTCCTTTGGGAAATGCTTGTTGAGGTCGGTGTAATCGATATACATGCGCAGAGCAGTGGTGTCCTTTTTCGGCACCATAACAGGGTTGGCTACCCATTCGGCTTCCTTGAGCTCCCGAATGAATCCTGCTTTACGAAGTCGATTGACTTCCTAATAGTACTTTCCTCTTTGGTTCAGAGAGGCGCATTATTGTTACCTTTGGTTTGGCTGTTGGGTCAACATTAAGGCGTGCTCAGCGAGTTCCACTGGGATACCGGCATGTAGGATGGTTCCCATGCAAATATCTCCTTCACAGGAGGAACTCGATGAGCGCTTCCTATGCGGACAGTAAGGTCGACCGATGTATTAGTTTGCTCTTCGGATCGGTGGGATGCACCTGCAGCTTCTTGGCTTCCTTTGCAGCGTCGAACTCATCGGATCTTACGTTTCGATTATCGGCTGGTGGCTGCGTATGATCTGTGGTGGCGTCGATCGCGTTGAGTTCTTCCCTTGCTCCGAACTTAGGGAGCCTTTGTCGCAAGTGTCGATCGAGCAAAGCTCCAGTGGACGATTATTGGGGTCCCGTTGTTGCCGGCATCTTCGATTTTAGGTACGCATAATGAGGTACAGCCATAAATTTGGGCAAAGTGTAGAGTATTGCATGGTACTGAGATTCCCAGTCGACTACTTCAAACTCGATTTTCTCCCTCCTGAAATTGCTAGGTGTGCCAAAAACTACGTCCAGCGTTGTTTTGCCTAGGGAGTAGGCGGGCCGAGTCGGTATGATGCCGTGGAATCCTGTATCGGCCTCTCTTAGCATGTCGACCGTTAAACCCATCGCCTTCATCGTGTTTGCAAACAGCAAGTTCAAGCCACTTCCTCCATCCATGAATACCTTGCTCATGTTGTATCCCCCGATTTGCGCCTCAAGAACAAGGGCTGCATGACCTGGTCTAGGGACGGCTTTTGGGTGGTCTGCCCTGTCGAATGAGATGCTTTGACCAGTCGATGAATTCGGGAGTGTCAACCATGGCGACTTCTGCATACTTCACCTCCCGCGAGAATTTCTTGATTTCCCTCTTTGAAAAGCTGGTTTTATGGATCATGTTGACCTGCCCACATGGCTCTGAGAACGCTTCGGCTGGTACATAATTTTCCATTGGTTCATATGGCTCTGGTACATATGGTTCTGGCGGATAGCTGTAAGACCCCGTTCTCTTCTCCATTATGTGAACCCTTGACAAGGCTTCGGCTCTAAGATCGTCGCAGAACTGTCGAATCTCCAAGAAATGTCGGCAATTCCTTAGCAGATGGCTGGATTTCTCTCGACCGTCCTTCGGATCAATGTAAGAGTGAAGGTAGCATGGCGCCTCGAGTTGCTCTGTAGCCGATAAATACGGTGAATGGGCGTGGCCATGGATCGGCCGCATGTCTTCATGCCCTCGTTCGGACCGGCGAGGGTGAGATGTTGTACGTTCTTCCTCTCCATGATGTGCGTCTCTTCGCCTTTTCTTTCGTCCTGTCACGATGTCGAAACTTCCTCGGCTGCCTCCTTGCGCGCTACCGGCCAGGATTTCCGAAGTTGCTCCGTTTGTTGTGGGTATACTTCATGGGTGTACCATCGACAGTGCCTAGATCCGGCAAGCCCGGGTGGCCCATAGACGGTGATGGTGGCATGTGGCCCATCGGGCGGCCCAGTTCTGTTGATCAAAGGATAAGTCCGCCCAGATCGGATAGCGGATCGCACCGACCTTTGGAGGAACCCGGATCCGTGGAGGCCCATGAGGAACCCGGATCGAGTACGACGTATAGGCGGATCCTTGACGTACACGGCAAGATATTGTAACGTAGGCTAGGCAATCTGTGATCCGGCTAGGACTCTCCATGTAAACCCTAGATCCGTGCGCCTTTATAAGCCGGATCCGGGAGCCCTAGAGGGACAACCACAACCATTGTAACAACGCGCAGCGCCCCGGATAATTCCAGACAAGCAGCGGTAGGCCCTTTCATCGTGCGGGTGTTCGGAAGCTGGGTAACTCGCGTACCACCGTCCCGTGTGCACTCCGCCCTATGGCCCCTACTTCTTCTCCCCTCGTGAGGATCCTCCTCCAGGAGTATCGTCGGTGGGCAACGGCGGTTGGCGCCGTGGGGCTGAGGCGTGCGGAGGCCGAGCAGGAGGCTCGCCATGGGAAATACGACGACTCGATCGCTGTGAGCGCGTACTCTCGCCCGGGAATTTTCCGATCGTCCGCCCGGACGAATCTGGATTCCGCTGGGACAAACCCCGTCAAACTCTCCATCGTCCCAATCGGCGGCATCCACATCTTCATCGGCGAGACCGTCGATTCCGAAACCGACGAGTAATATGTGACGCGTCCTGGCCCAGGCTGGAGCCGTCGCGAGATCCGATCTGAGTCGCGGGAGCTTCTTAAGGAAGATTCCGCCTTGGATCGGGAAAAATCAAAACCCACCCAATCCTCCCCTGAGCAGGAGAAAACGGTGGAAGACCAATGCAGATCCGCCTGGGTCTCCCGGTGTTAGAGAAGCAAAGGTGTCACTTCGTGCACTTCTTGGCCCATACGCAGGGAGACGCCCTCCACCGGGACGAGACCGATCCTTTGCGGTTGAGGGACCGGAAACAACGTCGCTCGGATCTGCCGGAAACGATCGGAGATAGCGGCACCGGGGCAAGAGGAAGCCGGAACCCGAGGAATCAATCCTCGGTAACTTGAGCCAGATTCCGATGATGCTCCTCAATAGGCACAGAAGAATACAATCGCTTGACGAAGGAGCTCGCAATCGGGAAGAAGATGACGGCGCTTCATCCATGAATACGGAGGAATTCAACCGCAAGCTCGAGGAACTCGGAGGCGGTGAGCAAGCTGAAGTGGAATCCGCCCGGCCGATGCAGTTCTAGCAACGGTGGCACCATTTGGATCAGCCGGACACGGAAGACGAAGCCTCCAACTCCAGCCCAGGACCATCCAACGTTCGGCCTCCCTTGGGACCACAACCGCACAGGGATGTCCTGTCACCAGAAGAGATAGTCGAGCAAGCACGCATGGATCTAGTCGCAGTCTGATATTCTCAACAAACCAATAACTCCAGAGGCTGCAGACCCGGAGGCCTTAGAAGCCAAACGGCAGGAGATGCTGGCAACAGCTCAGAAGTTCGCCAGGCGCAGCCGCAATGGCGGAAGAAAGAACCTTGGCTGCAAATTTTGTGGACTACTCCCTAAAAAAGGATCGTGAAGTCGACGAAATGATGGCAACAGCCAAGGGACTCCGATTGGAGTGGCAGAAAAGGTTAGACTCTCTGCAGGCGGAGGCTGATAGAATTGCTCGAGAAGCCATCCCTCCCCGCAGGATTACCTTCGCAACACCCACAGAGCGGCCGCTCGCAACTCCAAAGGATAACATGAAGAAGGCTGCAGAGCTCCTAAAAAAGAAGGACGAGGAGATTGACATCAACTATGTCCGGAAGCTCGTTGCCTCAGCAATGCAGCAACAGAGCAAGGCGGACACTTCGCGAGTTAGCATCCAATCCGAACAGTGCATATCCACCGCGCAGAAAGACGCCATAGCAAGTCAACATCGTGATGGCGAGTCGCGCACCGGATCCACGGAGCGCAGGAGGATAGTCAGAGATCATCCAAATCCAATCCCCATACCATCGGATTCAACCCCGAAAGACCCGGCAAAGGGAAAGGATGCGATGTATCTGGCAGAGATAAGTACCGTGTTCCATCGCCACCACCCCGAGCTTCGCGTCCTCCGCTACCCCCTCGACGTCGCAGTCCTGCCGGAAACCGGGCCCCATGGGCCGGAGTGGAATCAACATCGCGACATATGCCGCCACCTAGAGACAGGAACAGGGAGCGTACGCGGAGCAACGCGAAGCCGGAATCAAGACCGCGAGCACTGACCGTCGGAATCAAGAACGCGACCCTGAGCCTCGCGAAGCCAAGGACGCGATCCGGAACCAGAAGGAGCCGGAACGAGGAGTACGCACCTGAGCACGCAGGAGCCGGAATGACGGAGGCGACCACCACCAGAAGGAGCCACCGAAGCCGGAGCCAGCCGCGGGAGCCACGCCGATCAGAAGGCGGAAGAACATCTTACGGGCCCCCTCGCAGATCTCCCACCACCACCTGGAGCGGAGGTGGAGGCGGAGGCAGAGGCCGGAGATCTCGTTCCCGCTCAAAATCACCCGGTGGTGCCCCCCGTGATGCTCGGGATCGCCTCAACGAGTACAGATCCGATTACATCGGTCCAAAGTGCTTTGGCCAGATGATCCGAGAGGAACCAAAGCCAAGAAGCTTGAACCTTAAGCTACCAGGAAACCTGAAGCATTATGATGGCAGCGAGAGGCCGGATACCTGGATTGAGGATTACTACAATGCAGTAACCTTCGCCGGAGGAACCCCGAATATAGCCTGCCGCATGCTCCAGTTGTACCTTATTGGTCCAGCTCGTGTTTGGCTCAGCGACCTCGAGGAGAACACCATCTTTTGCTGGTTGGACCTGAAGAAGGCTTTCGAGAACCACTTGGGGTACCTACAAGAGACCGGCCACCACCAGCGACCTTCAAGCTTGCATCCAGAAGAAGGGTGAGACATCTAGGAGTTTCCTCACCCGATGGTTAGCAACCAGAAACGAGTGCGAGAACGTAGATAACCGCACAGCAATGCACGCCTTCATTGGTGGGTTGCGCGTGGGGGGCTGCTGCGCCAAGCTTACCTGCCTGGTGAACGCAAACAAGCTCACTCTTGATGAGATGATAAACATCGCCAGCGATCATACTGCCGCCGATGACGACGCGGGCGGAGATCTCGCGAACTACAGCCATACCCACGCAACGGAAGAAAAACCGTGATAACGGCGTCGGCAACGGCAATAAGCGGAAGAACCCCCGAAGACCAGGAAGGGCGGAGGATCCGACATGGTAGCCATGACGTTCCAACGCGGTCCAGGAGGCGGAAGAGGCCGCGGACGTGGAAGGAAGCAGCGGCCAGCGCCGACGAGGTCACCGCAGCCGGATCCCGCGCTCCCAAACTTAGAATACAGGGATATGCGTGCAGCCCATCGGATCCGACACGGGCAAATCCACCCATACCAATCGCAACTGCAAGTGGGTCAATGATCTGAAGAATGACCGGAGGCAGGATAAGCGGGCCCGGAAGCACCGCCCGCGCGGCAAAGGAGGCAAGGGCAAGAACAAGGACAAAGAGGAGGACAGCTCCGAGGCCATGGACGAGGATGACGCTTCGCCGGAACCCAAGGAGGGTACCGCAGCTAACAAGTCCAACCCCTTTGGCAAGAAGAGTGTGGAACTTACCACACTTTCCTCGGAACCCCAACTGTCCGCGCGAAAAAATCGGCGCTCGGATCTTGAACGCATACATTCCGGCTGTGCCGCAGATGTCAAGTGGTCGGAGAAAGCTGTACTTTTGACAGGTCGGATCACCCGCCGTCATCCCCAAAGAGTGCTACGCTCTGTTGTGAGTCCCCGCATCGACGGGTATGATTTCTCCAAGTGTCTTATGGACGGAGGAACATCATGTACTGTACCTGGAGACCCCGGAGAAGATGAACCTCACCAAGGAACAGCTCAAACACACCACCGAATTTCATGGTGTGGTTCCGGGTAAAAAGGCTGGGCAGCATCAAACTTCCCGTGGCCTTCGGCGATGTGAACAACTACCGCGAAGAGATGATCACGTTTGAAGTAGTGCCCTTCAAAAGCTCCTACCACGTGATCTTCGGCAGGCCCACCTACCACAAGTTCCACGCGAGCATGCTACATCTACAACAAGCTCAAGATTCCGGCCCTAACGGTTGGATCACCGTGTCCGGAGACTACAAGAAAGCTAGAGACTGCGAGGAAGGCGAAGCCGCCTTTGCAGAATCCGTCATATCCAGAGGAGCTGCAAGGCTACGGAGCCGCGGTGGATCCGACTGAGATGCAGACCACCAAGAAGCAGATCTCCGAACAGAAGACCTCATTCAAGGCCACGATAGAAACCAAGAAGCATGACCTCATTGAAGGTGACAACTCCAAGCAGGTTTCAGTCGGAGCCAACATGGACCCCAAATAGGAAAGCGCGTCGTCGAGTTCCTCGAGCTAACATGGATATCTTCGCATGGCAACCTTCCGACATGTCCGGAGTACCAAGGGAACTCGCGAGCACTACCTCAACATAAATCCGGGCGCAAAACCGGTGAAGCAAGCTATGCGACGCTTTGGAGACAAGAAGCGTCGCGCCATAGGAATGGAATTAGCAAAGTTACTAGAGGCAGGTTTTGTAGTAGAAGTTATCCATACTGATTGGGTCGCAAACCCCGTCCTTGTACCCAAAAAGAATTCTGAAATACTAAGAATGTGCATCGATTACTCCGGCGTGAATAAGCATTGTCCGAAAGATCCGTTCCCTTTGCCGCGCATTGACCAAGTCATTGATTCGACGGCAGGGGCGGAACTTGTGTTTTCTTGACGCATATTCCGGGTATCATCAGATCTTGATGAAGGAGTCCGACCAAAAGGCGACTTCCTTCATCACACCCTTTGGCACATACTGCTATGTTACCATGCCTTTTGGCTTGAAAAACGCAGGTGCCACATACCAACGTACGATGCAGCGGTGCCCGAAGGACCAAATTGGCCGGAACGTGCACGCCTACGTCGACGACATCGCGGTCATGACCCGAAAGGGATCCGACCTGCTGAGCGACCTCAAGGAAACCTTTGATAATCTCCGACGGTACAAGATGATGTTGAATCCGCTGAAGTGCGTTTTTGGCGTACCAGCAGGAAAACTCCTTGGCTTCATTGTTTCTCACAGGGGCATTGAAGTTAACCCGGAAAAAAATCAAGGCTATCCTGAACATCAAAAGGCCAACTTGTCTCAAAGATGTGCAACGATTAACCGGTTGCGTTGCGGCAATCAGCAGATTTGTTAGCCGTCTTGGCGAGAAAGCCCTACCTCTATACAAGCTGCGAAGAAAACAGACAAATTTGTCGGATAAGAAGCGAGATAAAGCACTTCAGGAGTTGAAGAACATACTCTCCTCCCCACCTATATTGGCAGCTCCAGCGAGTCAGAGCCTATGCTCCTCTACATAGCAGCTACCAACAAAGTTATCAGCCTCGTAATCGTGGTGGTGCGAAAGGAAGAAGGATTTGAGCACGGAGTCCAAAGGCCTGTCTATTACATTAGCGAAGTCTTGGAATCCAAGCAGAGATACCCTCACTTTCGAAGCTAGCATACGGAGTTTTCCTAGGCAGCCGGAAGCTGAGACACTACTTCCAGGAGCACCCAATGACGGTGGTGAGCAAGGCTCCCCTGGCGACAATCATCAACAACTCCGACGCAAAGGCGCGTAGCAAAATGGGGCATCGAATTATCTGCCTTTGACATCAACTACGAAGCCCGAACTGCAATCAAGTCTCAAGTTCTAGCGGATTTCATCGCGGATTGGACTGAAGCACCGGAGGGCACACCTGTGCCGGAACCTGAAGCTTGGGTCATGCACTTTGACGGATCCAAGCAACATCAAGGCTCGGGGGTGGGTTACCCTGAAGTCACCTGGGAGAAGAATGCAGACGTTCGCAGATTCACTTCGAAGCAACCAACAATATGGCGGAATACGAGGCTCTACTACACGGTCTGCGCATCGCTAAGGAAATGGGATCAAGCACATCATATGTTGCGGAGATTCCGACCTGGTGGCACAACAAGTAGCCGGAACCTGGAACGCCGAAACTCCGTCATGGCGGCTACAGAGACGAAGTGGACGAGATCGCCAAGTGCTTCCTCGGATACGAAGTCAAGTACGTCGGGAGACGATAACATGCAGCAGACATGCTGTCCAAGCTCGGATCCGGCAGGAAACCAATTCCGCCTGGAATTTTCCTTGAGCATCTGCGAGTACCCTCGGTGAAGGGTGCAAACCCGGAAAATCCTGATCTGCGGTTTCTCCGGCTAAGGAAGTGATGGCAGTCATTCCGGCCTGGACTCAGCCGTTCTTGGATTACCTCATTGATCAAAAGTTGCCGGAGGACGAGGTCCACGCCGACAGATCATCCGACGAGCAAGATCCTACACAATTGTTGATGGACACTCTACAAACGAAGTGCAAACGGGGTATTTCTCAAATGCGTCTCTAGTCAAGATGGCATTGAAATCCTCCGAGAGATCCAGAGGATTGCGGGCATCATGCCGCCCCTCCCTCGTTGCAAAAGCTTTTCGGTTAGGATTTCCTGGCTACAGCTAAAGAAGACGCCGACAAGCTGGTGAAAACTTGCCGCGGTTGTCGCACTACGCTACTCAACCAAACGCTCCAGCCCAAGAGCTGAGGACCATCCCTATCACCTGGCCGTTCGCGGTCTGGGGCTCGATATGGTTGGTAAGTTAAAGAAATCATCTCCTGGTGGTCATGAATACCTCCTGGTCGCTGTTGACAAGTTCAGTAAGTGGACGAGGCAAAGCCGGTGAGAAAAGCCGACGGTGCTACGGCACTAAAATTTGTTTGCAGCCTCGTGACGAGATTCGGCATCCCACACAGCATAATCACAGACAATGGCACAAACTTTGCGCAGGGAGAACTCAAGGATTACTGCGATGAAGTTGGGATCCGGCTTGACCTTGCGTCCGTGGCTCATCCACAATCTAATGGTCAGGTCGAACGAGCCAATGGCCTTATACTAGCCGAATCAAACCTCGCCTTGAAGAACCGCTGCGCCGCGCAGCCGGAGCTTGGGCGATGAGCTGGACTCGTTCATGGAGTTACGAACTACCCCTAACAGGTCAACAGATTTACTCCTTTCTTCCTGGTATACGGATCCGTGTGCTCCCCACCGACATCATCCATGATTCACCGCGAGTTTCCGCCTACAATGAAGAAACTGCTGACGAGGCTCGACAGCTATCTGTGGACCTGATCGAAGAAGCTCGGAATCTAGCTGACCAACGCTCCACCATTTACCAGCAAGCTCCGACTATCACAGCCGTCGAGTTCGGAACCGCTCGTTCATGGTCGGAGACTTAGTCCTCCGCCTTCGCCGGGTGAAAGATCACAAGTTGCAATCTCCATGGGAAGGACCTTTCGTCATCACAAAGTACTACACAACGGATCCTATTACCTCGTTGATTTCCGGGAACTAAAGGATAGACCAACTGGCATCGGAAACGAAAACGAGAAGATCCGGGTGACATATATGATGAAAACAGATCGTCCCTGGAACATAGCACAGCTACGTCCTTTCCACACTTAGCGCTTTACGCATTACATACCTTGTAATATCTATGATACATGATCAATGAAATAAAGCTTTTGGTTCACTCTTAGAGTCATTTACCTCCTTTAATTTTTCATTTCGGATCATGTATGTTTTTTCCGACTAAAACCGCAGAGCTTTTCCGCCTAGGCGTGTATGAAAGTTGTGATTTTCAAAATCGTCCCTTAGGACGTAAGCTTAAGTTTTCGGCGGAAATTTTTCTTTGCAAACCCATGGATTCCTGGTAGCGACTTCCGGCACTTGGCTGGGGGCTTGTTTCCGCGGTTATTGACGGATTGCCATTGGGCTTCGTCGCCGCTGGCGAGCGTTTCCGGCACAGGTTTTCCGGCTCGTGGAAGGTCAAGTGGGCAAGCCGGAAATTATCAAACCAGCACTTGCTTTCCAATAAAACGAAACATGCAAATAATATTAACACGGATTGCAGGATAAGTGTTTCCGCCCACGCATGCATGCTTGTTTCGTCCCTAACTACTTAAGAATTTAAGTTATATTACAAACCCACTCCGGGGCCAAAATGATGCAATTTCTCATTGTTTTAAACAGGAACTCGGAGTCCTCTTCTTCGATTGCTGGTAGGTGGAGCCGCCATCACTGCGCCAGATCCGGCTTTGGAGTCGTCGCTGAGTCTCCTCCGGAGTGCTCGCCGCTTGACCCGGAGCCTTCCCCATAATACTCCGGCTCTCCTGCTTCCTCCTCTGCATCGGAAAATCCCGAGGGCAGATCGTGTTGGTTGTACCAGAACGAGTGATCAACTCGCCTGACAAACAACTGCTCATAGCCTTCGGTCTCCGCGAGGAGGGCACCCATGTCGGAATCCTCGGGGGCTCCGCATGCAACATTCGCCAGGTTGAGCGAGGGAAAGTGAGCCTTGCATGGGCCTAGGGAGGCGGCTCCGCGTGCTGAAGACTTTTGCCAGTCCTTGATGAAATCCGGCACTTGTTGCATAAGTTTGGTCATCGTGTCAATGAGCGTGGTTTTAGCCTTCTTCAAAGACAGAGTCTTGGCAATTCCGCGACAGGCTTCGAATAACGCGTCGATTGAAATCCGCGCTTCATCGTATGCCTCCGTCCTCTTCAGATTCGATTCCTTTGACCATTCAAAGCCAAGGCTTGCTGTGAAACAAGGAGGTTCAATTCCGTTAGAAAGAAAAACTACAAGGTAGTCGGATCAACGACACGGAAAACGCTTACGGAAGATAAGTTTGTCAATGGCTTCCGCCTCCGCTTCCAGAACTCTGTTCTTGGATATCACGGAAATGACGCGGCCCTGGCTTTTCTCCAGTTTCTCATTCAGCTCCGCCAGGTCATGGGCATGCTTTTCGATCAGCTCTTTCCTCGCTTGGTTCTCTTGGGAAGCGGATTTCTTCACAAAGTCCTTGAGTGATTCGTTCTCCGCCTCAAGCACCTGGACCTTGGCGGATAGCTCGTCAAACTTGGAGTGCTTGGCAGTCTCTTCTGAAGGCAGAAAAATTACACATATTATGCATTCTGAACAATTATATCAGAACAAAAAAGCAAAGACCCAGATTTCGTACCCTGAAGGCGGGACTCAAGCAGCCGGATAGTTTGTTGGCTATTTTCCGCGTTCTGGCGCAGCCCCTCGATCTCTCGTGTCTGCTCCACGTGCACGCGCATCTTCGTGCAGCTTCCGCGTGGTCTCAAAGAGCAAGGAGTTAGTCGGATATTTAAAATCTTGGGGGCTAGCGAGGAATTCAAAGTCTTGGTATAAAAAATTTAAATTTCCGCCTCAGGTACATTTGGGAAAGCATCGGTTAATACATGTTACACGGAAATATATCACCCAATGCTTGGGGCTAGTATTACCTGCCGCACTTCCGTGCTTGGCGAAAAATTCCTTCAGGTTGTCCTCCAGGTCGGCGAGTTCACGCACCTCCTCGTCCGGCTTCCCCCACTTTGTTCAGCATGTCGGAAACTTCTGTGAGAGGGTAAGCTTTTGAAGAGACGGAGTTGGTTGGAGGTGGACTCGAGTCGCGTTGGTAACTTGAAGGAGCTTAGCCTTTTGCTCCTTTTCTTCTTCTGTCGGCCCCGCGAAAGCGGAGCTTGGCTGAGCTGACGGAGGAACAGGTGAGGAGGTTCCCTTGGCGGAGTCGCCGTGGTGGGCAGAATCTTCAGGAAGATCATCAACATTGATGATATCTTTTGGATCCGGCTTGGAGGCGATGAAGCCTTGGGCGGAACTTCAACCTCGGGAGTAATAGGAAAAGAATCCGGAGATGGCTTGGCCTTTTTCTTCGGGGCCCTTGGGGCTTTGGGGGGCTGGAACTTCAGAAAAAACATAAAAGTATAAGTAAAAGTTTGAGCGTGAAACCAGAACTTGGATCTCGGAAATAGGCGCTTACCCGGAAGGCTTGAAGAAATGCTGGACATCAGGCTGTCCCTTGTTGCTGGTGTCAATCAGTGAAAGGCGCTTCTTTTCCGCCTCCGCTCTCCGGGTAGCAGCGGTGCTAGGCACTTCGCGGGCGCGTTTCGCATGGGGGCTGGAAGGAGCGGCCTTCTTCCTCTTCGCGGGGCGGGAGGTCTCGGGAGCTTCCACCTCCGACGCGGCATCCGGATCCGTGTTTCCGGTGGAAGGAACTCGGAGGAGAGTTCCGAGTTCGTTCTCTTCGAGCGCTTCGAGCTGATACAGAGTTAAACACTTAGACAAAAGTTGAATGCGAAAAGAAACAAGAGGTTATAGTCAAGCCGACGTACCGCAGTTCCGGAGCCATTCATGTGGATATCTTTGTTGCACACGTGAACGCGGAGTTCACGCGGAACTTTGATCAGGACCCGGATTCTCTTGTCGAGGGCGTCGGCGGAGAGATTGTCTTTTGTAACTGCATCGGGTCATCGCGCTTGTACCGGAACATCAAGCGATCTCGTGTTGAAGCGGCGGATCCGCTGAACCAGAGAGGGTCGGGTCCTTCCCGTCAACCTCCTCCGTCAGCTTGCGATCGCGACGGCGCGCGTGAGCTGGAGTGACTCGGAGAGATGTGGGGGCAGTGCGACCATGTCGGAAGCTCGGTGGCGGGGCAGTTCTTGAACGGTGGCAGTTTCCTTGCGTTCGCGGGGTCGGAGACGTCCTTCAAATAGAAGAAGCCTGCGGACCAGTACCGCGCGGATTCATGGCGGTCGGTGTGGGGGTAGACGCGGCGGGCGAAGCATAAAGGTGATGGTTCCGCATGTCGCCAGTTCGGAGGACTGCCGGATCCTCTCCTTCTTGACAGTGAAATAATATTGGAACAAGGAGAGCTCGGGAGTTACCCGGAGGTGGCCTTCGCAGAGAGTGACGTGGTTGCTGATCGCAAGCACGCTGTTCGGAGAAATGTTGTGGGGTTGGAGCCCATAGGCCTTCAGAATCTCGAGGAAGAGGTCCGAAGGCGGAAATGAGAAGCCTCGCTCCACCAACGCCTTCGTCAGCACCATCTCGTTGTCCTGAGGGGCCGGGGCTAAGGCACTCAGAGTCGCCCTCCAGCTTCCGGGTTGCAAGAACCCTTCTCCCTCCAAGTTTTGCAGTTCAATGTTAGTAGTGGTGCAAGGCCACCATTTACCTTTGGACTCCGAGTCCCGTTGGCGAGCTTTGGATTTTTTGGCAGCCATTTCTTCCGCCTTCTTCTCCGCCTCGGATGCTTTTTCAGGGACAGCTGAGGTGCCCTCGATGTCCTTGCCGGAATCCTTAGTAGGATCCAGCTGAACTGGGATGAAGGGAGGCGGAGCGGAGGAAAGGGCGTCGCCATGATCGGCTCATCAGCAGGAGGCGGAGTCATGGACGACATCTGAAGATGTAAAAGCAGTGGCGGAAAATGTAATTTAGTCGGATCTTCATCGTCAACCTAGCGATCATCCCTACCAACTACGGCAAAGGGTCGAAGCCCGGAGAACTTACCGCAATGGAGTTTGCGGTGGTCGGAGTCGCCGGCGGCGAGGTTTTTTGTGCGGTGGCTCGTCGGAGTTAAGAACACGAAGAACACCACGGTGGTGGACTCGCTCCGGTGATGCTCCGGCGACTTTCCGGCGAGTTCCGGCACGGCGGTGGTAGAGCTCACGGGCGGCGCTGCGAAGAGAGGTGAGAATGGGGGTGAATGAGAAGATAGGGTTGACGGTGGATATTTATAGGCTTAGGGATGAGATTCGTGCTCCGCATCCCGTGGTCGGAACGCAAGCGTCGCGCCGTTGGATGCATGACACGTGTCCCAAATCCTAACGGTAAAATGGCTAGAGATAAGTTACCGCACAAACCGCGAAAATGGCGCCAGAATTGGCGGAACCGTTTGAGTCTGTTAAGACTCCGGGTAAAAGCATGAAGATAAACAATTCACATTCGCAAGCAGGGGAGTAACCCGGAGACGTGCTTTAAAACCGTCGATGGATGAAGTCCCGCAGGATGGGAAATCTTCCGACTTATAGTTGGAAAAAAGAAGATATGAAGTTGGAGTTCTTCAACTTTCTCCGCGTTACCATCAATGTCGAAGATCGTAAGGTACAAGCATGGCGGAAACTGCAGGAGAAACTCGGAGAACTCTGGGGCTACTGTTGTGGGTATACTTCATGGGTGTACCATCGACAGTGCCTAGATCCGGCAAGCCCGGGTGGCCCATAGACGGTGATGGTGGCATGTGGCCCATCGGGCGGCCCAGTTGTGTTGATCAAGAAGGATGAAGTCCGAGGATCGATAGCCGGATCCGCACCGACCTTTGGAGGAACCCGATCCGTGGAGGCCCATGAGGAACCCGGATCCGTACGACGTATAGGAGCGGATCCTTGACGTACACGGCAAGATATTGTAACGTAGGCTAGGCAATCGTGATCCGGCTAGACTCTCCATGTAAACCCTAGATCCGTGCGCCTTTATAAGCCGGATCCCGGAGCCCTAGAGGGACAACCACAACCATTGTAACAACGCGCAAGCGCCCAGATAATTCCGGACAAGCGGCCGTCATCGTGCGGTGTTCAGAAGCTGGGTAACTCGCACCACCGTCCCGTGTGCACTCCGCCCTATGGCCCCTACTTCTTCTCCCCCTCGTGAGGATCCCTCCTCCGAGGTATCGTCGATTAGGCAACGACAACGTTGGTTGTCGAAGCTGAGGTCCGTGAAACAGATGTGCCTGTCCTAGGGAGGCAAAGGAAGCCTCCGGAGTCGATGATGAAGTGAACGCCTCCAAAAGTGGTGGTCATGCCGTCGCTCGATTCTCCCGGAATCGAGTGTGGCGGCTCAAGATGTGGTATGAACTCGAAGGATCCGCAGCGGATCGGGTTTCTCGGATCTGACGGTGTCGGCGACTCGAGTACGAACGCTGCAGATGTGACCGGAATTGCCGATGTCCTGCCTTGTGCCGACAGGTTTCCCACAGACGGCGCCAATTGTCGAGGGAGCTCCTCGGCAATGCCCTCCGATAGGGGCTTAGGGTTGATGGAATCCTGCAAGTTGGCTCGAGACATCGGTTCACAGACAAACGGGGAGCGATTTACCCAGGTTCAGGGCCCTCGATGAGGTAAAACCCTTACGCCTGTCTGTTCTTGATTATGATGAAAAATAGGTTACAATGGGTGCCGAATAGTTCGACTGAGATCTCGTCGAGATGCTAGGCTTAACGATGACCTAGCTTTAAGCTTTTGGTGGCTAAGACTGCTAAGATTGATTGTGTCCCTTGGCAGCCCCTCTCCCGGCCCTTATAAAGGAGGCCAGGTCCCAAGAGATCTGCACGAGTACGACTAGGTTTACAAGAGTCCTAGTTCTAAACTTTCCTTGTTCGGTTCCTCTCCGTTTTGTTCTTCAAGGAATCTCCTTCGGCACCGACCTAGTGGCCCACCCTGCCATCGGCTGTCTTCATGGGCCTCCAGTTGGACCATACAGGATAGGGCAATAACAGTTACCCGAAGGGTAATGCCCACGTCAGATACCGTTTACATTCTTCATATACAAATTGACCAAATGTCTAAATTTCTATTTCTCTCGCGTTAAAACTTGGCCTTGAGCTCATCTTGTATTTCTTCTTCTTCTGAGCTCTTCCAACGTACATAATCAAATCATTGACCATGTTCCCATTAAGATTTTTAATAGCTTCAATGGCACACTCTGATCTCTTATAGTTAACAAATGCAAAACATCTAGAACTCCCATCAGCATCTCTTGTAATTATAGCACTAGTAATTTCACCAAATGGTGCAAACTCTTGACGCAAGTCATCTTCCGTGTATTTTTTCAGGAAGTTCTTTATGTACACATTTGTAAATGTGCTCACATCTGTAATGAGCTGGCTCTCTTGATGTCGAATGAAGAGACTAACAAATATCCATTTGCCATCATGCCATACCATTGATGGCATCCATAGCAGACTTCTTGTTTGTGAATTGAAAAAAACTATATCCTTTTGATTGGCATTTTTTAAAAATGGCCACTTTGCTTGAAAGAATAGTGTAAAGCCAGAAAACATGTTGTTCAAGCAATTGTTGTCAATGTTTACCTCAAGGTTTTTGTTGAACACATTTGCGATCCATTTCTTCATAGTGTTGGGTCCCTATTTGAAAACATAACGTGGATATACTTTCCATTGATAAGTGTAAAATTTACATATTCTAATGCACAGTTAGTGGCAAATGATCACATACCAAGTATGTTATAAGAGGTAATCCTAATGTCAAGCTCAAGCAACTAATACAAAAAAAATTGGTGCATACACAATGCACATCTTGTGTTACAAAATAAAACCTATGTGTAGCATGATTTATATTATTATATACAACAAAGCACATACGATATAATCTATGATATATTAACCATTACCGAATGTCTAAGGCATAAAAACGAAGAGAATAAATATGAAATTGAATATCTTAACCACAAAATAGCATGTTTATGAGGTACCATGCAGCATACCTAGTATAATAATATCATGTTAGAACACCATAGTGCGCAAACTAAATAGAACAACTCTTAACAAAATTTTAACTTGAAAACAACGGTTAATATTTGAAGCCATGCACTCAAGAAAAACAACAATGAGTCTTAATGAACTTGAAAACAAAATGCATGAAATAGTTTAAAACAAAATATTGATAATTGACTGCCACAAATAAGAAAGATAATACCAAGAATAGAAACTTTCCATTTTGCTACAAGAACAAAAATAAGTAGAAACAACATACTAGTGAGTTTCTAGTTGTTTTTTTACAAATCTCGCAATTATTCCACGTTGGTTTCGAAAATCATTTCCATTTAAATTATTTTCAGATCAGGCACATGAATCGGATTTTGATTCCAACATTTGTGTCTGTGTTCAGCCAACATTTTCTACAACTAGTGGTGAAACTAGAAATTTTCTACAACATTTTCTACAACCAGTGGTGCATTTTAATTAGAAAACCAATATCATTGCCTCAATTGGTGACAACCACAAAGTTGAACTTATGCACTGGATTAACTTATATCACAACCTACTAATCTCAAGATTTCATATAGATAGATCCAATCTAAAAACAACCCCTAAAAGATTATAGCTGGTTCATGCATCCAACAACAAATCTATCACATGCATCACTAAAGCATTGTAGCGTCAAACGGTCCCCAAGAAACATTACTCCCTCCGTTTATATATATATATATATATAACAGCAACACATTTCGAGGTACAAAATATATATTGTATAACTTTGAATAATAATGTGACAAACATAATATGAGTTATATGTCACCAAAAGTATCATTGGATTCATCTTTGAAAGGTCTTTCCAATGATATGTTTTTGTTGTTATATAACTTACTTTTTATCTATTAAATTGTTAGTCGAAGTTTTGACTCAGAATACTCAGTGACCTTATATATATAAATGGAGGGAGTACCACATATCCATCATATTATTATCAAACTTTTGATATTCTGAAGCCAATCCAACATGAGCTATTTGGAAGTTTATTCTTATTTTATTGCAGCCTAGACAACAAATAACTTTGATTGTTTGAATTGCTTATTGAAAAATTCCTAGGTTCATGAGGGTTTAGTCTATCTCTATAATACTCCCTCTATGCCAAATTTTACTTTGGATTAGTTTTGGTCAAAGTGAAACTCTCTGAAGTGCACAAATTCCATTGTTATTTTCATAGGTTTTAAAACCAAAAATCCAAAAGAAAATTATCTCTACAACTTTGCTATATGACATGCTTGTGAAGCCACTCACTAATGGAAAACAATATGAATCTTAGCCAACTTGAAAATAAACCACATAATATAGTTGAACAAAAATACTACAATTTCTCCATAATCGCCAACTCCGAAATGTGGCGGCATAAATAAGATATACGACAGTACAACACCAAATATAGAAACGTCTTATAACATATATTGCGACAAGTAGGTTTCTAGTTTTTTTTTCCAAAATCATACACCACGATTCGGAGTCCGATTACAACATCATCTTGATGACATATTTTCCGTGTAAATGGACACCGATTTGGATTACAACGCCGGTGTTTGTGCTCGATATGTATTCGTACATTCCCATAGTAAAACTCAAAAGTTATCACAAGAACAAAACTTAACTTCTATAGCGGACGACCACAACTTCTATATATATGAACCTAATAATCCCAAGGTTGCTAGATCTAACAGAAAATCTCTACTACTTAAAAAACACGAAGTTGTTCCGTTGTCAGCTGGTACGTCGTCGGTTTCGTCAATCGTCGAGGGCCATATCGTATCCTCTCACCGATTTTTTACTCCTCAACGTTCGGTTTTATTTTATTATTTATGACTCCATCTGGTTTTCTCCATCCCTGACCCTTAATCTCCGCAAATCCATCAAGAAAGCTACCCCTAATCCCTCCCTCCGAAGGAGAACCTCAGGGTTCACAGCCAATCACTGCCTCGTCGGCCGCCCGAGCCGCCATGTGCCTCAAGGCTCTGGGTCTATGCCACCTTCCTCCGCCCCGGTAAGCCCTGCACAACCGGTATGACCCTGGCCCATCGTCGCCGGCATCATGAACGACATCGGCAGAGCCATTGCCTTTTGCCTCTCTCCTCCTCCGTGCCCAGTCTCGTGCTCCTCGGCTGCGGTCTCCGAGGAGATCAGGATGAAACACCCCAAGACCGAGGTGTGCATCTTCGTGCTCGACTCCGCGGGTGCAGGGGCCTTGGTTAAGGACGTGCCTCCGATTTCGGCCGCCTTCCTCGACTCGGGTCGACGACGATTCACTCCAATCCCCTCCTATAAGCATCAAACTCAATCAAGGTAGGTTGAGCGCTGGCACCTCCAGCACCACGTCCGGTGTCCGCAGACTACTTCCTCGTACCACGTGTATCGCCGCTGCCAGAGGGGAGGTGACAGAGGAGATGGATGCGAGAACACTATCTTGGGTAATGAAGACGCAGCTTCAGCTTCAGACATAGGTCGAAGAGGGACTAGAGAATAGCTTCGACAAAAGAGGTAATCACAAAATCTTATTGGAGGAGGTTGTGTAGTGAAAATGTATTTAGTTGTTTATGATGCTTAGTCTCTTTATAAAAACAAATTATTAATTCAGGCTATTGTAGTTCATTTGGCCAATACGTGCTCAATTATAATAGGGACAGCGACCAGAAACTACAATTCTGGACATTTCTAGCTTTGCACCTTTGTATTTGCCATCATTTAGAATTTACTTTGGCAGACAAAAAAATGATTTTTACATGTTAACATGAGAAGAATGTGTTCGTTTAATATGCAAATGTATTAAATCAACACAATGACAGACAATGCCATTTGCAGTTACCTGTAGGAAAGCAAAGTAAGTATTTAGAACTTGGTTCTGGTACTATCGTTGCAAATACTTTCATAGCTACAGGAATATCCCGTAACATTAAGATGCCAGTTCAGAACGGTCGATGTTTGTTGTACAATTTGGTGGCGAACAAGCCTCACCTTGATGAATACTATTCAGCAGATCAGTGTAAATATAGTCAGCTATATTCTTTACCATACTTCCTCTGCCGCTGCTTGATTCTTAATTAAAGGATAGAGTCCACATAACTTATTCTGATCTTTTGTGTGTTCAAAAATAGGCGATTTCAGGTAGACAAATCTGAAAATCTACTAGGAAGAATTGAGTTTAGAGTATCGGTCCTTTGCCAAGTACCAGCGCTCTAGGCTTCATGTAACCAACGTGTATTTTTTTTTTTTTTTTGCTTGGTCCCTCGCTTTATGTTAGATTCTTTCTACCACATGATCTTACAAAATTTTCAATATGAACTTCCCCTGAAATGGTAGTTAGTGCAAATTTGAAGATTAAAAATCTACTGTTGATATTTCCATTTCTAAAACATGTTTCAAATTATCATATAATGTGTCAATGTCAATCATGTAACTATACCCTTGTGAGCTTGGCGAATTCTCATTTTGCATTCCCCTGAAAATGGGTGTCCTGCTCATACACATACTCTAATAAAGAAAGTTTTGGGTACATGTTCATCTTCTGGTGCGGCTGGTGATGGATCACTCGTAGACAACACTAATGATAATTATGAGGCAAGTTCTCATAGTTTTGGTACATTTTTTAACTGTACTCTCTAAATTTCATTGTCTGAATCATTAAGGAGCAGTTAGAAAATCCCAAGGTTACTAGGCAGCCTCCTTGTTGTTCTGTTTGTTAGTGGGCAAGGTGGTAGTTGAGAACATATTTGAAGAATTTCTGTTAGTTGGTTTTCTTTAGCATATAGCAATGTCTGCTCTTCAGTCGTGACATGCGACCATTTATAGCATAATGCATGAATTTTTAAGTACCACCTAAAGAGTGCACTTTAGTACGTCAATTACAACAAAAACCATTAAAATCTTATTCATCACATGGTTCACACATTTGATGAACATTAAAGAACTGCCATATCCATGAGAAAATTCAATCTACCTGTACCCATCAACATATAACTTGCACTTACCTTCAAGAGCTTTTCCCCCAGGGTAGCAATGCCTCCTCGAAATAGGCATTCGCCCCGCTTTATAAATAAAGCCGCAACGGCCGAACCGATACAAGATGGAGAGGAGAACCTCTTACAAAGCAGATCAAAGGATAAACAAAAAAGAACAAGGAAAACCAAAACTAGCGACGACATTGGAACAGACCGAGTCGAGTCGGGGCTCCACAACGACGCCCCCAAGAGGGTAACGACGCATTACGCCGCCGTCGTCGAGACCGCGAGGTCTAGGGTTTTCATCCGGAGCCGTACCGTGGGGAGGGTACCCACAACGACGCCCCCAAGAGGGTTACGACACCCGCGGGCATCGCCGTCGTTGGCGCCTCGGCGCTGAGCTTTCGCCCGGAAGTAGCCTCACACCACGCCCGAGAACTCAGCCGCCCGCTGCCCCCTAGGAAGGTTCCCAAACCACGATCTGGGAGCTGCCACAGCCGAAGTGCCGCCAACACCAGGATCTCCCGCCGTCCGCTCCACGCCATCCTCATGGCCGAAGAGTGAGACCACCACCACCGCAACGTTGCCCGCCGTAGAGCCAACCGTGCAGTCCACCTTCCAGGGCCGCCGCCCCGGCATCCCACTAACTCGAGCCCATGGCCTAGCCACAACACCGCAAGGCCGGCGGATTGGACAGGGCAGGCCGACACATAGCCAGCAGCCATCAGGCCAACGGCAGCCAGGGGAGGGGATCCGCCCTCCGCCACGCGAGGTGACCGTCGTCCGGACGCAGTAGCACTACCAATTAGGCCAAGATCATGCCCAGCCGCCTGCTAGGTCTCGATCAAGTCCCATTAGTTGTGCCGCCACGCTGCTACACCCATGCCGCCTAAGCCATCTATCTGCAGCTCCGTCCCAAACCTAGCCAAGTCGCCCCCAACCGAACCGCAATGTGTTAGCCCGGTACCATGCGCAGCGTCACCGCGACCTCACTCCTAGCAAGGCAGCCAAGGCCAAGGCCGCACACCGCCGCAAAGGAGCACCCTCGCCGCAACGCCCGGGGACATCACCGCGCCGTTACCGACACCGCCACGCCGCCGATCGAGCCGGTCACTTTGTCGGCATCCAAGATCTCGCCTTTGAATGGCAGCAAGGCATCCCAACGACCTTCCCGGACGAGAGAGGGGTCGGACGCCGCGCTGCCAGGGCCGCCGGATCTGGGCCCGCCTGGCCCAGACCTAGCACGAGCAGCAGTGCAACAAGGGGACCGCCCCGCCGGCTGGCCGTCTCGAGACCCTCCTGGCCCTGGACAAGGCCCGCAGTGCCCAGATCGGAGCCCAACTGGCCCCAATCCGGGCCACGCCGCCAGCAGGCCCCCTCCGCCGTCGCCCTCAGCTGCCGCCCATGGCCACGCACTGCGCCCGCCGCCGCCGTCACGCCCTGCCACCACCGCCGGACCGAGCTCTTGAAGCCCCGAGGAGCACCGCCGCCAGCCGAGCCTGCCCCGCGCAGACTCCCTCGCGCGCGGGTGAGAGAGAACCCACCGCCGCCGGCACCGCGCGGGCTTTGCCCGGCGGCGGCGGGGGAGGAGGGGAGGAGGAGGGGTGGCGGCGCGGTTGGGGCTAGGGTTCACCCCGGTCGCCCGCGGGGGACGACGCGGAGCGATACCGTTTCCGTCCAGTCTCCCCCCCAGGGTAGCAATGAACACCGAGCAATCGAGTATCATCTTCCGTATCATCTGTCTTCAGGCAAACTACTCCACAAGATATTGCACTGTGAGGTGTGTGTATCCTTTGAGAGATGCCCACCTTGGAAACTGTAACAGGGAATCTCAGTCAGCATAAAAACATTTGTATTAATAATAACAGATTGCGTGAGAGTAGAGAGTACACCGCATCTGCTTGCTCATTAGTGGGAGTTAAACTGAATATAACGAACTTGCATCATTTCCACAACGTCAAAAAATATGGCGAACCCTGTCCACATGCCATTGCCAAATGTAGCTTCCATCGCACTGGATTCAGATAGAAGTAAGATCATAGAAGGATGATGCCTGATGTGCAGTTAGTGCATTACAAAGGACCGTCTGCTACCTCATTGTTTTATTGTAGATTTGTTCAGCATTTTTGTAGAATTTTGAGAAGTTTGGCTATCGGTGCCGCTGCTTGGTCATTTTATCTATTTGCTTTTAGATACCACTAAGAATTCATGTTGCTTTGTTACTTCTTTTGGTAGAATTGTTTTAGCACTTTCAACGTACTATTATCATGTTTGTGGCCTGATATGTATTCATGGTGAATGAAATTAGCGTATAAACCATATCTTATTATCTCAATGAGTATGTCAAACTTTGATGCACACGTGCACACTCACAAAAGAGTCAAAAGTAATTTTGAACAATGTCATTGTTTTATGTGGTTTGTGCAAACTAATCGACAAAAGAATTCTTAATTTATCTATTTTGAAAAGCATGAGGTTAATACGACATCTGGGAACTACGAAATGTTGATCCAGTTATACATTTACTTCTTTTTTGAGCTATAGTTGTATATATACTTTCAAGGATTTTTCACAAATGTAAGGTAGCTTAGCTCATAATCTATCACTCATGCCGTGCAACGTATGGGCATTCAACTAGTATCCCCTAAAACATTATGGTAGTCCTATCTTCTATAGCATACTGTACATGGTAGTACAACAGATTGAACATTAACGCCTATGCAAAAGATGTAAAGATAAGATACGCACCGTCCTCCGGCGATGTCGCGGCATACGCGGAGAGACACCATGGGGGCGATCTGGCTGAAGATCGCATACAGCTGCCCCTCGGCGACGCTCCTCTCGAGGTCACCTACATACAGCCATACAGGGAGGCCCTCGAGCCAAGCGCCGGCTCAGCCGCAGGTGCAAGAAACGGCGTCACTATTGGGGCAGCCGGGCCGCCATTGCCACCGTTGTTCGCCTACCTGCAGGTACAGGACGCGGCGTCACCAGAGGAGGCAGGTGCGGAAGGGTTGCCATTGTCGGCTGACATTGAAAGCGAACGTCCCTGAAGACGGCGCACCGCCGCGGCAACAGTGATCACCTCAGAAGACGTCGCGACCGGCGGCCCCCTCCTCTGGACAACACGACCACGATCTCAGCTTGAAGGTGAAATAAAATCCATAATCGGTGGGATGTCATTTTGTACTATGTAGTTCAAATTTTGATGTCAAAATTTGTACTAAAAAATTCAAATTATACTACAAGTGGGACAAAAGTGGGATCCCACTTGACACCCTCATAATCCTGTTTGGATTTTATTTCGATTTTTTAACATTATTTTTAAATTCTGTTATTTATACATTTTCTTGAGTTCGAAGGTAAAATATACATCAATCATTCACATTCAGTTCTTCAGTTCGAAGTTTTCACTATTCCTTTTCTTGAGTTGAAAAATTACATTTCCAGTTCGGAAGTTTTAGTCCAAATTTTAAGGTGTCGAATTAGTTCTTACAGTTAGGAGATTAGTTCTTGTCGAATTCGAACATCCTACAGTTAGGAGATTAGTTTTTTTTTTTTGTCCTGCTTCGGTTGGATGCTGGCATCATATCTCTTTTCTTCAGTTTTGCAGTAGGCCTAGTAGGTGCATTTTTCATACCCAGCTCATCTCATGCAAGAAAACTGCAAACTGAGGAGAAAAAAGTGAACTGAAGAGCACGGTGATCAGTAATGTATTGCTAGAGCAAACTAATAACCGAGAAATTCACCATTCAAGTTCCCTAGAATGAGCTACAACGCCATTTGAAACTGTACAAGAAACTCCTAACCAAAGCTAGCTAGGCAATTATCAAAATCCTACTCTCTTTTTTTCTTTTCCACCTCCAGTATCAGCATCTCCCGATTTCCAGAAGAACAATGCTCTAGTCAGCCTTCCTGGCTGCCAGGCTTGATGAGCGGCTGCTGCGACGTCTTAGCCCACTCCTCCGGCGGGCTCTTCACCTCCTTGAGGAAGGCCACCACCTCTTTCATGGTCGGCCGCTCCCCCGGTGCGGGGTTCACACAGAAAACAGCAATGCCCAGTGTCTGCAGCATCTCCTGGACTAACTGGTCCGGCATGCCGCGCAGCTTCGGGTCCAGGATGTTCACTGCCGGCTCGTAGCTCCCCATCTTCTTCTTCGCCCACTCCACGATGTGGAGGCTGTCGCTGTCCATGGGCTCAATGGCGCTACGCCCGCTTAGGATCTCTAGGAGCACCACACCGTAGCTGTAAACATCGCTCTTCTCGGTGATGTTCGAGGTGTATGCATACTCTGAAATGAAAAAAAAAAAGTCAGATCATTGTGCCCTGAAATCAACTACAGGTAACAGAACAATAAGTGTAACGTGCTTTGCTTGACATCAGTACAATTACTGAATCAACATGGTGATGTGCTAAGCATTGGAATCAATGGCACAAACTCTACATGCATCAGTGTACAAGGATGCTTGTGATATGAGAAACTAGCAGTTATATATATTACTATGCAAGGACAATGTCAGCTACTCCCTCACATGCTTAAACCGCAACGATCGACATAGTAGCAGATGAAGTACCATGTTACTTAAATTGTTAAGGTTACTAGAAGCAACCACAGGTCAAAGATTCTTGCATAGGTGTTGCTGCTCTTTTACGCTACTTTGAATGCTGAAGAACCATGTCTAAATGCTGAACAAATTATAGAAGAGTAGTGCAGTTTAGCAGGATTATAACCCAAAAAAAAGTTTAGCAGGAAAAACTTGCCTGGAGCAATATATCCATAAGAGCCGGCGATCCGTGACATGGCGTGATGATAACTGGGGGAGTTCATGAGCTTGGCCAGCCCAAAGTCCGCCAAGTAGGACTCATACTTTGAGTCGAGCAGTATGTTGTTGCACTTGACGTCCCGGTGCAGTATCGCGGGGACGCAGTCATGGTGCAGATAGGACAGCCCCTGCGCCGCCCCGACGGCGATCTTGTACCGTGTATCCCAGTCCAGGCCCCTGTTCTCCTTCAGGAGCTCCTGCAAGTTGCCGTTGGGGACGTAGTTGTAGAGCAGGAGCTTGACTGTCTTGTTCGAGCAGTAGCCAAGCAGCTTGACAATGTTCCGGTGCCTGATATGACCCAGTATCTGAATCTCGGCAGCGAACGCGTCGATGGGCTCCTCCTTGGTCGTCTTCCAGAGCTTCTTCACCGCGATGACATCCCCGTTGGGCATTTCAGCTCTGTACACAACTCCTGAGCAACCCTTGCCGATCACATTCTCATCTCTCAGGCATTCCAAGATGTTATCAACGCAAAAGTTGAGCTTCTGAAATGGCGTGAACGTCCATGGGTACGAGAAGTCGTTACCGCCCACGGCCGACAGGCTCGTCGCCTTCTCGCCCACAAGCATCCTGCTCCTGGTGATGAGGATCCAGACCACGACAAGCAACAGAGTGATCGAGCCCAAAATGGCGCAGACAAGGATCACTGTCCTCACCGTCTTCATAGTGGTCCTGCGAACCGTGTCGGATGCACAAATGTGTCCATCATAGGACTCACATAGGCTGGGATTGTTGATGTAGGAATTCGATGACAATGTCTTGAAGAACGGTGTCACCGGGATCGCGCCGGAGAAGTTGTTGAACGAAATGTTGAGGGCCGTAAGGCTGGTGAGGGCGCCGAGCACCGAGATGCTACCATAGAGGCCATTGCTCGACAGGTCGAGCGACTGCAGCTGCGTCAGGCCAGACATCTCCTCTGGCAGCTCGCCGACGAACCTGTTCCCACTCAGGTCCAGGCTAATGCTCAGGCTTGACAACGCGCCGATCTCCGGCGGTATCTGGCCGGAGAAGTTGTTGCTGCTGAGGTCTAGCATGGTCAGCTTCTGCAGGTTCTGAATCGACCTGGGCAATGGCCCGGAGAGCATGTTCTTGCTGAGGATGAGCTTGTTGAGGTAGCTGAAGTTGCCGAAGCTCGCTGGCATCTCGCCGCCGAGCTTGTTCATGCTGAGATCAAGCTGCTCCAGGTTCACGAGCGCCCCGAACTGCGGAGGTACTGGCCCGGTGAAGCTGTTGTTGTGCACGTCGAGCAGCTCCAGCACCGTGATGTTGGCGAGCTCGGCGGGCAGCCGCCCGGTGAACCTGTTCGAGTACAGGTCCAGGAACACCAGGTTCTGCAGCTTGCCAATCTCCCTGGGTATCTCGCCGACGAGCTGGTTCTCGCCGAGCCGGAGCCGGACCAACGACACGCAGTCCGCGACGCTCGGAGGAAGCGGCCCCGACAGCGCGTTGCCGAGCAGGAGCAGCTTGCTGAGCTTCTGGAGCCCGAAGACCTCGTCGGGGATGCCACCGGTGAGCCGGTTCCTGGACAGGTCCAGCGCGTACAGGTCGGCGCAGTCGCCCAGCTCCGGCGGAATGGAGCCGGACAGGTCGTTGCCCCAGAGGAACAGTACCTGCAGCGCCTTGAGGTCCCCGAGCTGCGGCGGTATCGCCCCGGATAGGCCGTTCTTGTCGAGCTGCAGGGTGGTGAGGCTGCTGCAGTTGCTGAGCTCCGGCGGGATGCGGCCCGTGAGCTGGTTGTCCGACAGGTGCAGCTGCTCGAGCGCGGCGAGACGGCCGAGCGCCCCGGGCACCTGGCCGGAGAGCCGGTTGCCCGACAGGTCGAGCACCACGAGCGCCGAGCATGTGGAGAGCTCCGGCGGGATCTTTCCGGTGAGGGCGTTGCCCCAGAGCAGCAGGCTGGTGAGCTTCTGCAGCCTCCCGAGCTCAGGCGGTATCGGCCCGGAGAGCTTGTTCATGTGGAGGTAGAGGTTGCGGAGCTCGGCGCACCCGCCGAGCGCGGCCGGCACGGGGCCGGAGATGCTGGTGTCGTAAAGCGCGAGCGTCTGGAGGTTGACGAGGTTGCCGAGCTCCTCCGGGATGGGACCGGACAGCCCCGTGGCCGCGCCGCCGAACACGGTGAGGTTGGAGAGCGCGCCGAGGGAGGGCGGGATGGGGCCCGTGAGCCCCGGGTTGCCCCCGAGGCGCAGCTGCTGGAGCGCGGTGAGCGCGCCGAGGGAGGCCGGGATGGTGCCGTTGAAGAGGTTATCCTGGACGCAGAGCACCTCGAGCGCCGAGAGGTTGGCGAGGGTGCGCGGGACGGCGCCCGTGAAGCGGTTGGAGTTGAGGAAGAGGTACTGCAGCGCCGAGAGCGCGCCGAGCTCGGGCGGGACGGCGCCGTAGAGCGCGTTGGAGGAGAGGTCCAGCACGCGGAGCGCGGCGAGGGACGCGTAGGAGGGCGGGATGGGCCCGGAGATGTTGCAGGTGGAGAGGTTGAGCAGCTGCAGCGAGGAGAGCGAGGCGAGCGGCGGCGGGAGCGCGGAGAGGTTGAGGAAGGTGTTGGGCAGCGAGAGGGAGACCACCCGGCTCTGCGGCGAGCACGTGACGCCCTGCCAGGAGCACGGCGTCGCGGCGGCGGGGTCCCAGGACGGCAGCACCGGCGACGGCGCCGTCGGGAGGAGGGACAGCAGCGCCTTGCCGTCCGGGGACAGCGCCGCGGCCGGCCGGACCGCCGCAAGCGCGGCCACCAAGAGCACCGCCACCAAGAATGGGGCGCGCCGGTGCGCCATTCTTATTCCGGCGATCAAGAAACCAGCCGAGACGAAACGGATTAAGAAGAGGTTCTCCCTGTATTTCTTATCGGGAGCGGCACGGTGAGCGAGCTCACCGTGGCATGGGATCGAGGAGCTCTTTGCTTGCTAGTGGGAAGTGGAGTTGCGAGGAGGATGACGAGGCATGTGGGAGTGGAGTGCGAGGCAGTGAGGCTTTGCTTTGAGCTGGTGATTGCTTGAGCAGCACCCAACTCGCATATGGAGGAGGAGGATGCCGGAGACGGAGACGCTGCTCTCTGTCAGTTTTTTTTAAGCTCTCTCTTCAGTTTAGCTTAAACCCTGGAATTGGGGGTTACTAGTAGTAAAACCTCCCTGGGTCTGGTCTTATCTGCGCTTCTTGGGAGCGGCGGAGTATTTAATGGTGGCTACGTGAGGTCTTCTCAAGTAGGTCGGGGCCTAGCAATGTCACTGGGTTTACACTTGTTTATTGATGCCGATTTTGATCTTTTGCTGCTTGGCTTTTGCATCTGTGCTGTGGTAACCAAAACATCTATTTCTTGCATTTGTTTCCAGTTTTCCATTGAAATACATAATTGGAAGCCTTGATCGACTGCTAGCAAATCGTCCCTAACTTCGTCTCCCGTTGAAAATACAGCTAAGATAAGCGAAAACTTATAACGGAAGTTGAGCTAGCTAAAGGTCTTTATTTATAAACACTTGTAATTTGTATTTCAAAGTTTTTCAAAAATCCGAATCTAAATTTTGGAGATAGCTAATGATATATCCTATAATGGTGTGAGAGATCTCAATACAAACTACTTCATGTTCTAGGTTGCACACAAATAACAGATTCTGAATTTTGTAGTGAATAGTGCATATTTTAAGGCTATTAAATTTATCAGATTTTGTTAATTTCGTGTAGCCTAGAATACAAATCAGTTTCCATCGAGCTTTTGCACCATTATAGCATACATCGTTGCCTACCTCTAAAATTTTGTGTCGATTTTTTTTAACTTTGAAATACAAACATTAGGTCTTTCAAAATAAAAAAGCTACATATAGCTTGGCCTCCAAAACACCACACTCCTTATATCAGCCTTTACTTACACATGCCACGTTTTTGTATACAATGCAACAAAATCATACTCTAGGTACAAGAAAACAAAAGGTAACTAATACTATCTCTGTTTCGATGAATACAATATTAAACTTTTAGAAAAATCTATCAAAAATGATTTTTCTAAAAGTTAAATCAAAATCTATAAAAAAAAATCATTTTTGATAGATTTTTCTAAAAGTTTAATTAAATACTTGGTTTGATTTTTCAAAGAAAATAGGTCTTATTCATTGAAATGGAAGGAGTAAATGACATGGTTAAATATTGTGCAAACCATGCTTCAGGCTAATCAAACATGTTGTGTGTGGTGTTTTTTCGAGGTAAACTTACTAGGTAAAATTCTAATCATTTTTTTCCAATTATTTTTAGTGCGTATGTATAGAAGAAAAATGTACCTTTGATAACATCCTTGTATATAGGAATGGAGGAAGTACGATTTTTATTTAGTTCTAGGAGAGATAAATAAGAAAGTTGAGATTGTCTTTTCTTAGGTAAGGGATGATCTCTTAAAAAAATAAGAGAAAGCTATTTTATGTGTTATATCTTATGTCTTTTCGTAGCAAAATTTTTTTTTATAAAGACAGAATGCATTGAACAACTTATATCTAGTGCTTTCTCTAGATTACATTGAGAGCTGAGAGAAGACATGTCTTTTGTACCATTGTACATGTGTGTACTCCTGATAAAGTGGGAGTTTACACTGATAAAGAATAACAATCTCGGACACAAAAATTCTTTCGGGATTCTTCACAGAGTCAAAGCTGCCGCAAATACTTAAGTTTCAAACATTGTAGATGGAGGTCGAGCTATAAGAAGTTGTTTATTTTTCAAAATTTAAAAAATCATTTCTAAAATTGGGAGAAAATAATGTGGATGTAGTAAATGATTATTCTACACGCATGTAAAATCCCAATGCTAGATTTTTATTTTTTTGGGATACACAAAAATGATAAAATACATAGTATAGTGAATAGTGCATATTTTAAAGGATGAGACTAGTTCTCAGTTCTCACTTCTCAGTAGAATGAAATCATCGATCTTAGTTACAACGCATATTACAACTCATAATTAGCTAGCACGTATGACGAAGCAAAACTAATGGTTTGGAGGCATTTTTTAGTTACAATATCAGTTGCAACTTAATTTACAATTCAAGTGCATGAATCACATTGCAAATCTAACAGTGAAAAAATCTACCAAGCACTAATTTAGTTTTCAATCTACTTAAAACAAGCAATTCGCTATTTTAAAACTACATAATTTGTCAGATTTTGTCATTTTATGTAGCCTAGATGACAAAGAAATTTTCATCGAGACTTTCCACATCCGTTGTAGTATACACCGCTGACTACATCCGTATTTTTTACAGGATTTTTAAAATTTTAAAATATAATTTTTGAATTTTAAAAAATAAAGGGGTCCGTTTGCAGTTTGGGTGGAAATGTTGAGCAAATCTAAAGGAGATTAGAGCATGTCTAACATGCCCCTTATAACCCGTCCACCCCGTAAAATTCTGGCGGGATACGAGGCAGGCGCGGTTTGGGCCGTGTAGCAGGCCCCATATTCGGGCTGGTCCGTTTTGGCGGAATACAGGGACCAGGAAATCCACACCGCCGCCCCCTACTTATACCGGGCGAAGGTGCGAGTGAGGAGTTAACCCCTCACTTGCAACCCTAGCTCCGTCGTGCGCCGCCGCCTCCTCCATCCTGCTCCGGCGAGCAACCCCCCACCGCTCGCGTCCGCATTCAAGCCGCCGCCACTAGTAGAAAAAGAGGCTTCCGTCCACCCCCATTAGTCCCGGAAATATTCGAACCGCGACTAAAGGGGCTTTTCGCGGTTCGGGAGGCGACCCGCGACTAATGCTCCATCCGAGACGAAAGGGTACCCCTTTAGTCGCGGTTGGTAACACCAACCGGGACTAAAGGGCTATGAAAGGGTTTACCCGGTTAGCAAATTTTTAGATTCTCAAAATTCCAAATGAAAATACGAAAGCAGGAAGATTTTAGTTTTTGCTATAAATTATGGATTTTATATTTTTTAAATTTTTCAAAAAAATAAAATTAATAATTGCATCCAGCATAAAGATTACTATTACTTTTATCCAATTTTTAGATTTTCAAATTTTTAGGTTTTAGGTTTGGCAAAAAAAATATTTAAAAAAAATAAAAAAAATTAAAAAGTTAATGTTTATTTATTTATTCACGATTATTATTTCATCATTATTTTTGTTTATGAAAAAAAAAATTGAAATTCAAACAATAAAAAAATGTGACACCGACCAACATGTTAATAGGATTGATATGATACTAGTATCACATACATGTGCGCGTAGCACTTGGATGCGGGACGGAATGGAACTCGGAAGTTAAGCGTGCTAGAGGTGGAGTAGTGGGAGGAAGGGTGACCGAGCGGGAAGTTTGACCACGAGTAAGTAATTTGACTAGAGATAAGTGTAGTTAGAGATAGAGACTAAGCTATGCAAATAACTGAAATAATAGAAATTCTGAAAAAAATAGAAAAAACGGAGTGAAAAAAAATTAGAAACCCAAATGAATTAAAAAAAATTAACGAAATAGCCTTTAGTCCCGGTTGGGGACACAAACCGGGACTAAAGGTCCTTCGCCCAGGCGCATGATGTCTACGGGTGGTTCTATTCTTGTAGACAGTGTTGGCCTCCAAGAGCAGAGGTTTGTAGAACAGCAGCAAGTTTCCCTTAAGTGGATCACCCAAGGTTTATCGAACTCAGGGAGGAAGAGGTCAAAGATATCCCTCTCAAGCAACCCTGCAATCACGATACAAGAAGTCTCTTGTGTCCCCAACACACCTAATACACTTGTCGATGTATAGGTGCACTAGTTCGGCGAAGAGATAGTGAAATACAAGTAATATGGATGAATATGAGTGGTAATAGCAATCTGAATAAAATATGGCAGCGAGTAAACATGCAACAGAACAGTAAATAAACGGAGTTTCAGTGCTTGGAAACAAGGCCTAGGGATCATACTTTCACTAGTGGACACTCTCAACATTGATCACATAATAAAACCACTCTACACTCTCTTGTTGGATGACAAACACCATTAATTGTGTAGGGCTACAAGAGCACCTCAATGCCGGAGTTAACAAGCTCCACAACATTCGATGTTCATATTTAAATAACCTTAGAGTGCATAATAGATCATTGCAATTATACCAAGTACTAACATAGCATGCACACTGTCACCATCACACTATGAAAGGAGGAATAGATCGCATCAATACTATCATAGTAATAGTTAACTCCATAATCTACAAGAGATTACAATCATAACCTACGCCAAGAACTACATGATGCACACATTGTCACCATTACATCATGAAGGAGGAATAGAGTACTTTAATAACATCACTAGAGTAACACATAGATGAATAGTGATACAAAGCTCATATGAATCTCAATCATGTAAGGCAGCTCATGAGATCATTGTATTGAAGTACATAGGAGAGAGATTAACCACATAGCTAGCCCCTTAGCCTCGAGGGAGAACTACTCCTCCTCATGGGAGACATCAGCGTTGATGAAGATGGCGGTGGTGTCGATGGAGAAGCCTTCCGGGGGCACTTCCCCGTCCGGCGGCGTGCCGGAACAGAGACTCCTGTCCCCCAGATCTTGGCTTCGCGATGGCGGCGGCTCTGGAAGGTTTCTCGTACCGTGGCTTTTCCGTATCGAAGATTTAGGTCAGGGAGCTTTAAATAGGCGAAGAGGCGGAGTCGGAGGGGTTACGGAGCCGCCACACAATAGGGGGGCCCCCCCTGGGCCGCGCCGCCACCCTGTGGGCCCCGTGGCTCTCCTGGTCCCTTCCGTGTCAAGCTTCGTGGAATTATAAGATGCAATTCCGAGAATATTTCCTTACTAAGATTTCTGAAACCAAAAACAGCAGAAAACAGGAACTGGCACTTCGGCATCTCGTTAATAGGTTAGTTCCGGAAAATGCATAAATATGACATAAAGTGTGTATAAAACATGTAGGTATTGTCATAAAAGTAGCATGGAACATAAGAAATTATAGATACGTTTGAGACGTATCAGCGCACGCTAGCCACCCACGTGGACGGACCTTTAGTCGCGGTTCGTAAGCAACCGCGACTAAAGGGGGGGGCTTTAGCCGCGACCCTTTAGTCCCGGTTGCACAACCGGGACTAAAGCCCGTTGTGAACCGGGACTAAAGGCCCTTTTTCTACTAGTGCGCGCGCCATGTCCGGTCGCCGAAGCTGCTCCGCGTGTACGGCGAGCGGATCGAAGCGATCCCGCTCGCCGGACACCGTCGAGGAGGCGTGGCGGCGCCAATGCAAGCGCTCCGCCGCGGGGAGTCGCCGTGCGGCGTGCCGGTACGCCGGCGCGCTTTACGTGCCGTCGCTCCGGGAGTTCGCCGCAGGTGGGCGGTGGTACCTCGAAGATCCGCCGCTCAAGCCAATGAGCGGCGGCGCCTTCGAGAAGTGGCGCGCCGAGTGGGAGCATGACCGCGCGGCGAAGGCGGCATGGGCGGCGCGCATCGGCAGCACCAGCGGCGGAGGAAGCGGAGGCGATCCGCGTGCCGGCGAGGAGGAAGCGGAGGAGGCAGAGGAGGCGGCGTTCCTGCAGGCGGTGGCCGCATCCGAGCGGAGGCCGCCGAGAAGGCTCGGGCGGAGGCAGAGGAGGAGGCGGTGGGCATCGCCGCCGTCAGGGAATTCGAGGCGCAGGATGCTGCCGCCAGGGGGCCGTTCGTGCCATTCGTCATCCTTGACGAATAGATAGGATCGCAGTGTAGGATCCGCTATGTATGTATGATCCATAGTATGATCAATGAAGATGAATTATCGCTAATTTTCTCGGGGTTTTAATTTTTTTAAGTACGGGCGAAATACGGGGTCTGCTAGACAGAATGGTTCAGCTAGACGCAATTTTCTGATACTGGGCGGAAAACTCGCGTTATAGGGCAGAGAAATACCAGACCTGTTAGACACGCTCTTAGTGCGGTACTACCGTGACAAGGATGTGAGAACCGCGCTAGTGACAAAAGCCTTGTGGGATTGCATCGGGATAAAAGTAATCCGATACCTAGGACTAGGAGCTGCGCAACGTGACATAGCGCCGCGCGCTCTTGTCCTGTCCGTCTTCTCCTCCTCCGGCGAAAGGATGGCTTTTCCTGCTCCTTTTAATGAAAGTTTTTCTTGCCATGACCAAACGTCCTTTCAGACTCTAATAGCACGGGTCAAGGCTCAAGAGTTGCGTTGCTTAATTCTCACGGGTTATTATTGGCACTCGATCAATTATTAGGTCACACAAAACACGCAGCGCTGCGACAACGCCGCGCACAAAAACATCGCCCGGAAATAGGGGGCGTATCGGCCAAGCTGCGTACTCCATGCTTGCATGTACAAAAGCCATTGTCCTAGCTAAAGTATTCTGCTACTCCGGGCCACTTGATGGCTGTGTTCCAAAATTAATCTTTTCCTATGTACTCTCTCATTACCAAATTGTCTTGCATATAATTCTTGCTTTTTTAAAGTTCGATCGAGGACTATATATAAATAAATATCATATCCGTATGGTATTTTCCATAGTTACTTGGTCTAACTTTACCAAATTTTACTTTAACCAAAAAATATGTATGCAACATATAATATAGAAAGGATGGAGTAGCTGATAATGTAAAATTCCTGAACCCAGGGTTATAAACAACACTCCATATACACATTAGGCCCTCTCTCTTAAATGTAAATAGACACTAATTTGATGGCATGCATTGTCGGACCTCAAATTATGTAGCCAATGTCCTTTTTAGAACAAGCAGCATGTCCATGTTTCCCGAACTGAGCTATGTTTCTCCATTGGGAGACAACATGTCCATCAACTAAGTGAAGTCCATCCAAGATTTTCTGCTCCACCGCTTAGAAGTTCTCATAAGGATAACTTGAAAAGTGTTTGTATCATGTGAATGCAATGATGCTTCAACAAGAAACAAGGGAAATAAAAAGCCAATTAGAGGAGTGTACCAATCGTGGGGGGGGGGGGGTTACAACATTGGATGTAAGGTGAAAATATGAATATGTAAGGTGGGGAGAGAATTACAACACCGGATTAAAGATCGGAAGAAATATGATGGGAAGATAACATTTCCCCAGGTTTAGAATAAGTAAGATTGTTTTCTCATGCATAGTACAGTACTAGGAAAAGTAAGTAGTAATTGTTGCGGCCCTTTATGGATACAATATAACTCGAAAAGATTTGGTTGGGTAGAAGTAAGCTAAGGCCATGAGCAATGGTGGCATACACAACTAGCTGCTCCATGTAAAAAAGTTGTAAGAAGCAACATAGTTAATTTTATATCTCCAATGAAAGCTACAACTTTAGTTAGGAAAAAGAGTATCTCTTTCTCTCTCCAAAAAGCATGCTTTTAAGTCTTAAGATCCCACTTCCTGAAGAGGAGGCTGCCTCCTCATCCGAACCTACTTTGGACCACCCGAACCTAGTTAAAGGTGTGAGGCAGTAGCTTGATGGCGTGTAACTCACACGTTCGTTGGGAACCCCAAGAGGAAGGTATGATGCGCACAGCAGCAAGTTTTCCTCGAGAAAGAAACCAAGGTTTATCGAACCGGGAGGAGCCAAGAAGCACGTTGAAGGTTGATGGCGGCGGGATGTAGTGCGGCGCAACACCGGGGATTCCGGCGCCAACGTGAAACCTGCACAACACAACCAAAGTACTTTGCCCCAACGAAACAGTGAGGTTGTCAATCTCACCGGCTTGCTGTAACAAAGGATTAACCGTATTGTGTGGAAGATGATTGTTTGCAAGAAAATAGTAACACAAGTATTGCAGTAGATTTGTATGCGATGTAAAGAATAGGACCGGGGTCCACAGTTCACTAGAGGTGTCTCTCACATAAGATAAAAGCATGTTGGGTGAACAAATTACAGTCGGGCAATTGATAAATAGAGAGGGCATAACAATGCACATACATGTCATGATAAATATAGTGAGATTTAATTGGGCATTACGACAAAGTACATAGACCGCTATCCAGCATGCATCTATGCCTAAAAAGTCCACCTTCAGGTTATCGTCCGAACCCCTTCCAGTATTAAGTTGCAAACAAGGACAATTGCATTAAGTATGGTGCGTAATGTAATCAATAACTACATCCTCGGACATAGCATCAATGTTTTATCCCTAGTGGCAATAGCACATCCATAACCTTAGGGGTTTCTGTCACTCCCAGATTCACGGAGACATGAACCCACTATCGAGCATAAATACTCCCTCTTGGAGTTAATAGCGAGAACTTGGCCAGAGCCTCTACTAATAACGGAGAGCATGCAAGATCATAAACAACACATAGGTAATAACTTGATAATTAACATAACATAGTATTCTCTATCCATCGGATCGACAAACACAACATATAGCATTACAGGATAGATGATCTTGATCATGTTAGGCAGCTCACAAGATCCAACAATGAAGCACAATAAGGAGAAGACAACCATCTAGCTACTGCTATGGACCCATAGTCCAGGGTGAACTACTCACTCATCACTCCGGAGGCGACCATGGCGGTGTAGAGTCCTCCGGGAGATGAATCCCCTCTCCGGCGGGTGCCGGAGGAGATCTCCAGAATCCCCGAGATGGGATTGACGGCGGCGGCGTCTCGGTAAGGTTTTCCGTATCGTGGCTCTCGGTGTGGGGGTTTCGCGACGGAGGCTATTTGTAGGCGGAAGGGCAGGTCAAGAGGCGGCACGAGGGCCCACACCATAGGTCGGCGCGGCCAGGGCCCAGGCCGCGCCGCCCTGGCGTGTCGCCACCTCGTGGCCCCACTTCGACTCCCTTCGGTCTTCCGGAAGCTTCGTGGCAAAATAGGACCCTGGACGTTGATTTCGTCCAATTGAGAATATTTCGTTACTAGGATTTCTGAAACCAAAACAGCAGAGAAAAAGAACTGGCTTCGGCATCTTGTTAATAGGTTAGTTCCAGAAAATGCACGAATATGACATAAAGTGTGCATAAAACATGTAGATATCTTTACTATTAAATTACTATCGGGCGTTCGTACGTGTACGTCAACCTCCACGATTGATTGAGATCGCTGAAATAAACGAAAGTAAGCACAATCAAGCCCGGTTCAGAATCGAGCCCAATTGACAAGGGACCGGGCCAGTCTGAAATCTAAAGACAATAAGATCAGCATTATCCCATCTCCCATCGAACGAACCCGCGTAGCCGCACGCCAAGGTGCTGCGGGCTGCGGCTCAAGGTGTCGAGCCAGCATCAGAGAAGACCCATCCGCCAAGGTGATGTACAGGCGAGGAAATCCGTTGTCTTTGTAATCTCAATTCTCAGCTTCCCGAGATCAGCACCCCAAGCAACACTGGCCTTCTCTCACGGCGCCACGGCACACGCGCCCTGGCTTCTTCACAGCTATTGTTGCTCATGGCTCCAAATCCAGTTTAAAAGAAGATCTGCATGCTCTGCTCATTTGGGTAGAGCCAGGCTTGCTTCATGTGTACGGAACTACGGATCCGGCGGTTTAGATCCAAGAAACGAGATAAGAAAGCAAAGACTAAAAGAATAGAAAGAGCCGCTGTGAGAATAAGAAAGTGACAGAAATTTAGCCATGTTTAGCATGATACGTAGCTAACACACTAAACACTCCACATAAATTCATTTTTACAGAAAATTAATCCTAACAATATGCTCTATTATTTAGAATTAAAAGATACGCTCTTTCAGGCCATTTTTTAATGTGCCTGAAAACTATGCAATAGAAGCAGCAGCAAATCGATACGGTCTATCAATTATTAAATAGTTTTCACATGATTTTTTTACTATTATTTGAATTAAATCACCCTGTGATTTTCACTATTACACGTTTCAAATTGATGTCCTGTGAATTTCTCCATTGCATGGTGCAAAACATAGGTCGATTAAGAACTCCATGTCATTTGGTTTCGACTGACATACAAATTTAAAATACTTTCACTGAAACAAAATAATTTTCTTAACTTCATCTAGATACGAAGATATATTTTCGAACAAAGGAAATTATATCAGTTCGATTTAATGTGGTGCCGTAGCAACGCACGGGTTTAGTGCTAGTTATCAATAATGTGGCATGGAACATAAGAAATTATCGATACGTTGGAGACGTATCAGCATCCCCAAGCTTAGTTCTGCTCGTCCCGAGCAGGTAAAACGATAACAAAGATAATTTCTGAATTGACATGCCATCATAACCTTGATCATACTATTTGTAAACATATGTAATGAATGCAGCGATCAAAACAATGGTAATGACATGAGTAAACAAGTGAATCATAAAGCAAAGACTTTTCATGAATAGTACTTCAAGACAAGCATCAATAAGTCTTGCATAAGAGTTAACTCATAAAGCAATAAATCAAAGTAAAGGTATTGAAGCAACACAAAGGAAGATTAAGTTTCAGCGGTTGCTTTCAACTTATAACATGTGTATCTCATGGATAATTGTCAACATAGAATAATATAACAAGTGCAATATGCAAGTATGTAGGAATCAATGCACAGTTCACACAAGTGTTTGCTTCTTGAGGTGGAGAGAGATAGGTGAACTGACTCAACATAAAAGTAAAAGAATGGTCCTTCAACGAGGAAAGCATCGATTGCTATATTTGTGCTAGAGCTTTTATTTTGAAAACATGAAACAATTTTGTCAATGGTAGTAATAAAGCATATGAGTTATGTAAATTATATCTTACAAGTTGCAAGCCTCATGCATAGTATACTAATAGTGCCCGCACCTTGTCCTAATTAGCTTGGACTACCGGATCATCGCAATACACATGTTTTAACCAAGTGTCACAATGGGGTACCTCCATGCCGCCTGTACAAAGGTCTAAGGAGAAAGCTCGCATTTTGGATTTCTCGCTTTTGATTATTCTCAACTTAGACATCCATACCGGGACAACATGGACAACAGATAATGGACTCCTCTTTAATGCATAAGCATGTGGCAACAATTATTATTCTCATATGAGATTGAGGATATATGTCCAAAACTGAAACTTTCACCATGAATCATGGCTTTAGTTAGCGGCCCAATGTTCTTCTCTAACAATATGCATGCTCCAACCATTAAGGTGGTAAATCTCTCTTACTTCAGACAAGACGGACATGCATAGCAACTCACATGATATTCAACAAAGAATAGTTGATGGCGTCCCCAGAAACATGGTTATCGCACAACAAGCAACTTAATAAGAGATAAAGTGCATAAGTACATATTCAATACCACAATAGTTTTTAAGCTATTTGTCCCATGAGCTATATATTGCAAAGGTGAATGATGGAATTTTAAAGGTAGCACTCAAGCAATTTACTTTGGAATGGCGGAGAAATACCATGTAGTAGGTAGTTATGGTGGACACAAATGGCATAGTGGTTGGCTCAAGGATTTTGGATGCATGAGAAGTATTCCCTCTCGATACAAGGTTTAGGCTAGCAAGGTTATTTGAAACAAACACAAGGATGAACGGTGCAGCAAAACTCACATAAAAGACATATTGTAAACATTATAAGACTCTACACCGTCTTCCTTGTTGTTCAAAACTCAATACTAGAAATTATCTAGACTTTAGAGAAACCAAATATGCAAACCAAATTAGCAAGCTCTAGGTGTTTCTTCATTAATGGGTGCAAAGTATATGATGCAAGAGCTTAAACATGAGCACAACAATTGCCAAGTATCAAATTATTCAAGACATTTTAGAATTACTACATGTAGCATTTTCCAATTCCAACCATATAACAATTTAACGAAGAAGAAACTTTGCCATGAATACTATGAGTAAAGCCTAAGGACATACTTGTCCATATGCTACAGCGGAGCGTGTCTCTCTCCCATACAGTGAATGCTAGGATCCATTTTATTCAAACAAAACAAAAACAAAAACAAACCGACGCTCCAAGCAAAGTGCATAAGATGTGACGGAATAAAAATATAGTTTCGGGGAGGAACTGATAATGTTGTCGATGAAGAAGGGGATGCCTTGGGCATCCCCAAGCTTAGACGCTTGAGTCTTCTTAGAATATGCAGGGGTGAACCACCGGGGCATCCCCAAGCTTAGAGCTTTCACTCTCCTTGATCATATTGTATCATACTCTCTCTCTTGATCCTTGAAAACTTCCTCCACACCAAACTCGAAACAACTCATTAGAGGGTTAGTGCACAATAAAAATTAACATGTTCAGAGGTGACACAATCATTCTTAACACTTCTGGACATTGCATAAAGCTACTGGACATTAATGGATCAAAGAAATTCATCCAACATAGCAAAAGAGGCAATGCGAAATAAAAGGCAGAATCTGTCAAAACAGAACAGTTCGTAAAGACGAATTTTAAAATGGCACCAGACTTGCTCAAATGAAAATGCCCAAATTGAATGAAAGTTGCGTACATATCTGAGGATCACTCACGTAAATTGGCTTAATTTTCTGAGTTACCTACAGAGAATTAGACCCAGATTCGTGACAGCAAAGAAATCTGTTTCTGCGCAGTAATCCAAATCTAGTATTCACTTTACTATCAAAGACTTTACTTGGCACAACAAAACATAAAACTAAGATAAGGAGAGGTTGCTACAGTAGTAAACAACTTCCAAGACTCAAATACAAAACAAAGTGCTGTAGCAAAAACATGGGTTGTCTCCCATAAGCGCTTTTCTTTAACGCCTTTCAGCTAGGCGCAGAAAGTGTATATCAAGTAACATCAAGAGACGAAGCATCAACATCATAATTTGTTCTAATAATAGAATCATAAGGTAACTTCATTCTCTTTCTAGGGAAGTGTTCCATACCTTTCTTGAGAGGAAATTGATATTTAATATTACCTTCCTTCATATCAATAGTAGCACCAACGGTTCGAAGAAAAGGTCTTCCCAATATAATGGGGCAAGATGCATTGCATTCAATATCCAAGACAACAAAATCAACGGGGACAAGGTTATTGTTAACCATAATATGAACATTCTCAACTCTCCCCAAAGGTTTCTTTTTAGCATTATCAGCGAGATTAACATCCAAATAACAATTTTTCAATGGTGGCAAGTCAAGCATATCATAGACTTTCTTAGGCATAACAGAAATACTTGCACCAAGATCACATAAAGCATTACAATCAAAATCATTGACCCTCATTTTAATGATGGGCTCCCAACCATCTTCTAGCTTTCTAGGAATAGAAGTTTCAAGTTTTAGTTTCTCTTCTCTAGCTTTTATGAGAGCATTTGTGATATGTTTTGTGAAAGCCAAGTTTACAGCGCTAGCATTGGGACTCTTAGCAAGTTTTTGTAAGAACTTTATAAATTCAGAGATGTGACAATCATCAAAATCTAAATCATTATGAGCTACAGCAATGGGATCATTGTCCCCAAGGTTGGAAAAATTTCAGCAGTTTTATCACAAGCAGTTTCAGCAGTTTTAGCAGTTTCAGGTAATTTTGCGCGCTTTGCACTAGGAGTAGAAACATTTGAAAGGACACGGATGTCGCCTAGAGGGGGGGTGAATAGGCGATTTAAAAACTTTTACGAGATGGGCTTAACAAATGCGGAATAAAACTAGCGTTTACTTTGTCAAGCCCAAAGCCTATATACTATTGTTCACCTATGTGCACCAACAACTTATTCTAAGCAATGGTTCACCTATGTGCACCAACAACTTATGCTAAGCAATACAAGCAAGTATGTGATAGCAAGATATATATAACTTCAAGCATGATGGCTATCACAAGGTAAAGTGCATAAGTAAAGAGCTCGGGTATAGAGATAACCGAGGCACGCGGGAGACGATGATTTATCCCGGAGTTCACACTCTTGCGAGTGCTAATCTCCGGTGGAGAGGTGCGGTTGCTTAGTGCTCCCGAACGCCACAAGAGGCTCACCTTGAGGTGTGGTTGCTCGATGCACACCAACGCCACAAAGGCCTCACCTCAAGATGTGGTACTCACACCACACACCGAACGCCACGAAGGCGCCTCACCTAAATCTCCGGTGACCCTCGCCACAAAGGTCTAGGTCACGGTTCCACTAAGGGATTTCCTTCGAGGCGGAAACCGGGCCTTACACAAAGCTTGGGGCACACATCCACAACTTAATTGGAGGCTCCCAAGAAATCGCCACAAAGGCCTCCAATCCGTCTAGGGTTCCAAGAACCCAAGAGTAACAACTTTCTTGCTTTCACCTCCACGAATCACCGTGGAGAACTCAAACCGATGCACCAAATGCAATGGCAAGAACACCACAAAGATGTCCAAATCCTCCACTCTCAAATTCCAACAAAGCTACTAAAGCTATTGGGGGAATAAGAGAGGAAGAACAATATAAGAAGAGGAACACAAAATTTCTCTCCAAGATCTAGATCTAGAGATTCCCTCACAAAGAGGGGAATTTGATTGGTGCAAATATAGATCTAGACCACCTCTCTCTTTTCCTCAAAATTGAGCAAGAATCATGGAGGGATTGGGGAGAGGAGGAGCTCTCAAGATGCAACAATGGTGGAGAGCCAAAGGTTGAAGAAGAAGTGCCAAAAAACTAGAGAGAGAGAGAGAGGAAATAAGGCTTAAATAAGGAGACCCCAAAATCTGCCCGTTGGGGCTGGCCAGTCGACTTGGGGCCGGTAGTACCGGCCAGCAAGGGGCGGTACTACCGGAGTGCGCGGGGGGGCCGGAGTGGCCGGCCGGTACCACCGGCCGCGGTACCGGCCGCATGTCCCAATACCCTGGAAACATACTGTGAGGCATGGCCTATTTCCGGTACCACGGGCGGTACCTCGGGCGGTACTACCGCTCGTGCACGGGCGGTACTACCGCTCGTGCTCGGGCGGTACTACCGCTCAGCCCAAACTCCTCTTTTTGGGCAAACTTAGAGAAAGCATAACTTGAGTATCCGGACTCCGATTTTGATGATCTTGGACTCGTTTCGAAGCTAGTAACAAGCTCTACAAGATCATGCAGGGAACCATCATAGTCCAGCAAAGGAGTATAGAAACAAATGATGAAAGGTTTGACCTATCTAAGAAAGACATACCGGTAAAACCTCCAACCTCGAAAATGCAACAAGTTGCCCAAACAAAAACCATTCTTGATGAACTAGAGCTTGTCATGAGAATAATCACAAGCTCTAAAACATCACATAGATAAGATCCAAATAACAACCAAGAAAGATGATGCAAGGATGCAAAGGTTTGAGCTCTCCGAAGGATACGATCAAGTTACTCACTCGAGAGCCCCCTTGATAGTACGGCAACTAAACTATAAACCGGTCTCCAACTACACCATGAGACCGGTGAGAAAGAAACCCTATCAAGAGCAAACCTTAACCTTGCACATTCCACTTGAGCTTGATGATGACGGTCTTGACCGCAACAAGATGGAACGTCTTTCTTGATTGTGCTTGCTTGATGAAGTCATGCGAAATGCTCCCCCATACTCCACTATGGGAGAGCTACTTCTTCGGTGCATCTTCACATATCCATGAACACCATATGGATGGCAAGCTTCAAGCATATGATCTCTTCGGGTTGGCTCATCTTGAACTTGCACTTCATTTCTTCATTCTTCATCATGTTGATGTCTTGAGATAACTTGAGGGCTCACTTCATCTTCATCTTCAAGACATACTTGACACTTGATATCCTTCATCAATTTCTTCTTATTGCAACCTTGAAGCCAACATATGGTTCAAGCATTGCCTATGGACAACTCCTACAAATATAACTCAATGCAAACATTAGTCCATAGGGATTGTCATTAATTACCAAAACCACACATGGGGGCTCCATGCACTTTCAACATTGCCAACACCAATTATTTTATCATTAATAGTAGGAGGTGCAGCAACATGTGAATCATTAACATTACTAGTGGTGGTAATAGTCCAAACTTTAGCTACATTATTCTCTTTAGCTAGTTTTTCATTTTCTTCTCTATCCCACCTAGCAATTCAGCCATTAATCTTATATTCTCATTAATTCTAACTTGGATGGCATTTGCTGTAGTAACAATTTTATTTTCAATATCCCTATTAGGCATAACTTTCGATTTCAAAAGATCAACATCAGAGGCAAGACTATCAACCTTAGAGGCAAGAATATCAATTTTATTGAGCTTTTCCTCAACAGATTTGTTAAAGGCAGTTTGTGTACTAATAAATTCTTTAAGCATGGCTTCAAGACCAGGGGGTGTATTCCTATTATTGTTGTAAGAATTCCCATAAGAATTAGCATAACCGTTACCATTATTATAAGGATATGGCCTATAGTTATTACTAGAATTGTTCCGATAAGCATTGTTGTTGAAATTACTATTTTTAATGAAGTTTACATCAACATGTTCTTCTTGGGCAACCAATGAAGCTAACGGAACATTATTAGGATCAACATTAGTCCTATCATTCACAAGCATAGACATAATAGCATCAATCTTATCACTCAAGGAAGAGGATTCTTCGACAGAATTTACCTTCTTACCTTGTGGAGCTCTTTCCGTGTGCCATTCAGAGTAATTAATCATCATATTATCAAGGAGCTTTGTTGCTTCACCAAGAGTGATGGACATAAAGGTACCTCCAGCAGCTGAATCCAATAAATTCCGCGAAGAAAAATTTAGTCCTGCATAGAAGGTTTGGATGATCATCCAAGTAGTCAGTCCATGGGTTGGGCAATTTTTAACCAAAGATTTCATTCTTTCCCAAGCTTGAGCAACATGTTCATTATCCAATTGTTTAAAATTCATTATGATACTTCTCAAAGATATAATTTTAGCAGGGGGATAATATCTACCAATAAAAGCATCCTTGCATTTAGTCCATGAATCAATACTATTCTTAGGCAACAGAGATAGCAACCAATCTTTAGCTCTTCCTCTTAATGAGAAAGGAAACAATTTCAATTTAATAATATCACCATCTACATCCTTATACTTTTGCATTTCACATAGTTCAACAAAATTATTAAGATGGGCAGCAGCATCATCAGAACTAACACAGAAAATTGCTCTCGCATAACAAGATTCAGTAAAGCAGGTTTAATTTCAAAGAATTCTGCTGTAGTAGCAGGTGGAGCAATAGGTGTGCATAGGAAATCATTATTATTTGTGTTTGTGAAGTCACACAACTTAGTATTTTCAGGAGTACCCATTTTAGCAGTAGTAAATAAAGCAAACTAGATAAAGTAAATGCAAGTAACTAATTTTTTTGTGTTTTTGATATAGAGAGCAAGACAGTAAATAAAATAAAGCTAGCAACTATTTTTTGTGTTTTAATATAATGCAGCAAACAAAGTAGTAAATAAAATAAAGCAAGACAAAAACAAAGTAAAGAGATTGGGAAGTGGAGACTCCCCTTGCAGCGTGTCTTGATCTCCCGGCAACGGCGCCAGAAAAAGAGCTTGATGGCGTGTAACTCACACGTTCGTTGGGAACCCCAAGAGGAAGATATGATGCGCACAGCAGCAAGTTTTCCCTCAGAAAGAAACCAAGGTTTATCGAACCAGGAGGAGCCAAGAAGCACGTTGAAGGTTGATGGCGGCGGGATGTAGTGCGGCGCAACACCAGGGATTCCGGCGCCAACACAACCAAAGTACTTTGCCCCAACGAAACAGTGAGGTTGTCAATCTCACCGGCTTGCTGTAACAAAGGATTAACCGTATTGTGTGGAAGATGATTGTTTGCAAGAAAATAGTAACACAAGTATTGCAGTAGATTGTATGCGATGTAAAGAATAGGACCGGGGTCCACAGTTCACTAGAGGTGTCTCTCCCATAAGATAAAAGCATGTTGGGTGAACAAATTACAGTCGGGCAATTGACAAATAGAGAGGGCATAACAATGCACATACATGTCATGATAAATATAGTGAGATTTAATTGGGCATTACGACAAAGTACATAGACCGCTATCCGGCATGCATCTATGCCTAAAAAGTCCACCTTCAGGTTATCGTCCGAACCCCTTCCAGTATTAAGTTGCAAACAACAGACAATTGCATTAAGTATGGTGCGTAATGTAATCAATAACTACATCCTCGGACATAGCATCAATGTTTTATCCCTAGTGGCAACAGCACATCCATAACCTTAGGGGTTTCTGTCACTCCCAGATTCACGGAGACATGAACCCACTATCGAGCATAAATACTCCCTCTTGGAGTTAATAGCGAGAACTTGGCCAGAGCCTCTACTAATAACGGAGAGCATGCAAGATCATAAACAACACATAGGTAATAACTTGATAATTAATATAACATAGTATTCTCTATCCATCGGATCCCGACAAACACAACATATAGCATTACGAGATAGATGATCTTGATCATGTTAGGCAGCTCACAAGATCCAACAATGAAGCACAATGAGGAGAAGACAACCATCTAGCTACTGCTATGGACCCATAGTCCAGGGTGAACTACTCACTCATCACTCCGGAGGCGACCATGGCGGTGTAGAGTCCTCCGGGAGATGAATCCCCTCTCCGGCAGGGTGGAGGAGATCTCCGAATCCCCCGAGATGGGATTGGCGGCGGCGGCGTCTCGGTAAGGTTTTCCGTATCGTGGCTCTCGGTTGGGGGTTTCGCGACGGAGGCTATTTGTAGGCGGAAGGGCAGGTCAAGAGGCGGCACGAGGGCCCACACCATAGGTCGGCGCGGCCAGGGCACGGGCGCGCCGCCTGGCGTGTCGCCACCTCGTGGCCCCACTTCGACTCTCCTTCGGTCTTCTGGAAGCTTCGTGGCAAAATAGGACCCTGGGCGTTGATTTCGTCCAATTCCGAGAATATTTCGTTACTAGGATTTCTGAAACCAAAAACAGCAGAAAACAGCAACTGGCTCTTCGGCATCTTGTTAATAGGTTAGTTCCAGAAAATGCACGAATATGACATAAAGTGTGCATAAAACATGTAGATATCATCAATAATGTGGCATGGAACATAAGAAATTATCGATACGTTGGAGACGTATCATAGCTCTAGAGCAGTGCATTGGGCATGCCCTAAAAGACACATCAATGTTTTGAGTTGGGGTCCCGATTCCGCTAGAAAGTCACGCGGATTTTTACAGATTGATCCATTCCATAGAATGAATTGGATTCCTAGAGGCTAACCTTTTAGTTTAGAGTGAACTTCATCTTTTACCCACTAGTTTACCATATGTGAAAACAATTACCACATTTAGCTATAATTCATCTCGGTTACCCCATTTACTCCTTATATTGATGTTGAGAGTGTGAGAGTGTGGCCTATGTTGTGTGCCATGTTGTGAGCGTATTCAATCGTTCTAAGATACTGGGTAGTTATATTAATGTTGAAAAACAAGGCTATCTTTTGTCATACATATGATATGCATTCTAGCATTTACCATGGGAGGAGTATTTTAAACACATTTCAAACTACATCGGTCCATCTCTGCCTTAACCCCATCTCTCTTGAGCTAGGAGTGTGTGTTCCTACATACCTTACCAGTGGCGAATCTAGGATGAAAATGAAGGGTAGGCTCAAGGAACCAAGAAGATACAAGCAAGACCCGGTATACAATGAATTTCTGAAACTTATACAAACAATTGGCCAATGACATACGACATAAGGCTGAGATTGTTAATGGGTCCAAATTTGCTTTATTTAACAGTTATTTGCTACACTCTCTAACAAAACATTGACCTTTCATCATCCATAATGGTCGAGGCATACAAATTTGATGGATTCTTGCTGAAAATGGAGGGTGGGCTCGACCTGTCAAAGAGTACCTGGTAAATGCGCCACTATAGTAGTGAGAAACAAGTATAGTATTCCACATATTTACTCGATGGTTGTTATTGAGAAACACTAAAAGTTGGTATTTATGAGTATTGACATGACATCAATTGTATCTATCTATTTCATATTGTTTTACAAGGAGACAATTCCAGTAACGCCTAGGGAAAAATGGATTAAAAACGGTCTAGTGTTCAAATCAAACACCATGGAACGAACAATTGTGCAGGCAAATCTTTTAGGATTACAACAGATGAGGAAAATAGTCTTTTGCGCTGATAAAACACGATAAAAAATGTACTTATAAACTTTTTAGGGTTACAAGTGATTAGGAAACAAAATGGGAAAACACACACACAAACATGTTGCATAGACTTCATCATGTTGTCCTACCAGAAAATAGGAAGAGAGAGTAACAAGGCGGCTCATATGTTAGCTGATGTAGCTAGATTTTCTGGTCGAGGCTACTACTGGATGGTGCATGTCCCTCAAGCTATGGTAGAGATCGTTGAGTCTGAAGCTATACAACTTGTTGTTATAAAAGCGACAAGCAAATAACGAAGAACGATAAAGGAAAATGCAGCGGAGACACAAGATTTAATGTGGAAAACCCCTTCCAACACAGAAGGGGAAAACCACGGGCGCCAGCCAGCAAAACTTCACTATATTGGGAGTATTTACAAACGCCGTGTGTTATCTTATAATCTGATAAACCCTAGCCGGCGGCTTACAAGATGTATATATAGGCGGTAGCAAGCCTATCGGCAACGGGCCTCGCTCCGCTCGTTGGAAGTTAGCCTCCCTTTAGTATATGAATTTGAATCACAATATAACACTTGTTAATCATGATATATGAAAGCTCTCTTTACCCACAAAAATAGAAAGAACACTTATGTAAAATTTAAGAGAGGTAAAATTTGTTACGAGTTTCACTAAATGGGTTAATATGAATCGTTTGCTGCTAAATTTGCTAGTTATTCTCGCAAATGGCAAATTGTGGGGTAAAAAAATGAAATTTACTCTTTATTTTATCACTGATGTATGGACCCTGTTATCTCCTACTTAGTTTGAATATGGACCTTCCTTAGACTTAATATTTGAATTAAATGTATCAACTCTTGAATCGTGTTATTTATGCGCACTAGCGGCGCTATGTAAGTGATGGGACCCACCGCCCTAGCCTAAGATTTTTTTGGTTTATTCTTCTCCTAATCTTGGTTTGGGAAAAAAAGGTAATTCCTCACCTCATTTGAGATACTTACACTGATGTAAGTATCGCTATAAACATAGTAGTATTAAATTGAGGTCCAAAATATATGTCAAGGTTATAATTATAGCCATTATAGATGTATTTTGACACATTTTAGCACTACATACATCCATACTAGTGACAAGTAAGATGAATCACAAGGAGTATCATATAGCATTGTAACATATCAAGTATATGTAAACATAGTAGTCTATAACTATTGTGTAAATAAAAATATATTTACTTATAATAACTAATTAACTATATGTAGTATAAATGATAAGTAATTGCACAATCACATTTCTATATAAAATTATTTAATGAATTAAATAGAGATATAATACATATGAGTGTATTGTAATATAACCCATTTGAATGAAATTTAAAAATTCATATCAAAACACCGGTACTCATTTGGGATAATATAATGTTCATGTTATATATACTTATATGTATCATATTGATAGTAATAATACTATTATATTATTATAATGTAAATGTCTACATTGCTCGTAATTTTTCGTGTATATATGTAAGAATACAAAGTTATATGCACTATTCTCTTTGTATACATTGTACTCCCTCTGTCCCTAAAAAGATACCCAACTTTGTCTAGATGCAGAGGTATATAGATATATTTTAGTTATGGATATATCTATATCTAAAAAAAAGTTAAGCCGCTTTTTTTAACACGGGGAGTTTTACTTTCAAATGTGGAGCTAACCAGTGATGGGGTTCGTAGCATAGAAAACAAAAAATTTCCTACCGCAAGACGAATAAAACCAACAGATCTAATCTATGGAACACCCAAGATCTAATCTACAAGATCGAAGCAACGAGATGGAGATGAGACTAACCCTCGAAGATTCCAAAGTCTACGAGATTAATCTCGTTGTTGATGTAGACGATCGTCCCCGGTGCTGCAATCCGGCAGCACTTCCGTACTCGGTCGCGCGTACGGTGTCGATGAAGCTCCTTCCTCTCCCGTTCCAGCGGGCAGCGGAGGTGTGGTAGATCTCCTCCAAATTCCAGCAGCACGACGGCGTGGTGGTGGAGGTGGAGGAAGAAAACTGCAGGGCTTCGCCTAAGCCGGAGCAGCGTATGGTGGAGGGAGAGGCGGCCAGAGGAGGGGCTAATGATGGGGTGTGGTGGCCGGCCACCCCTCCCCTCTTTATATAGGGGGCCAGTCGGCTGGGGTGGCCCCCTTTCCCATCTAGGGTTAGGGGGCGGCGGCCAAAGGGGGAGAGGGCTTTCCCCTCCCCCAAGTTGATCCCCCCTAGGAAACCCTAGGGGTTTGGCCGGCCTGGGCCTTGGGGGGCATGTGCCCCCGGCCCATTAGGCCAGGGGGCATCCCCTTGGCCCATGCTAGCCCTCCTAGGTCGTGGGCCCCATGGTGGACCCTTCCGGAACCTTCTAGAACCTTCCAGTCAATCACCGGAAAAATCCCGAACATTTCCGAAACCCAGAAATCAACTTCCCTTATATGAATCTTATTCTTCGGACTATTCCGGACCTCCTCGTGACATCCTGGATCACATCCGAGACTCCGAACAAAATTCGTCTCCATACCATATTCAAATCTACTTATGCAACATCGAACCTTAAGCGCGTCACCCTACGGTTCGTGAACTATGCAGACATGGTCAAGACTCCTCTCCGAGCAATAACCAATAGCGGGATCTGGAGATCCATAATGGCTCCCACATATTCAACGATGACTTAGTGATCGATTGAACCATTTACATACGATGCCAATTCCCTTTGTCACACGATATTTTACTTGTCCGACGTTTGATCATCGGTATCTCCATACCTTGTTCAACCTCGTTACCGACAAGTACTCTTTACTCGTACCGCGGTATGTCATCTCTTATGATCAAATCATATGCTTGCAAGCTAATCAGACGACATTCCACCGAGAGGGCCCAGAGTATATCTATCCGTCATCAGGATGGACAAATCCCACTATTGATCCATATGCCTCAACTCACACTTTCCAAATACTTAATCCCATCTTTATAACCACCCATTTACGCAATGGCGTTTGATGTAATCAAAGTACCCTTCCGGTGTAAGTGATTTACATGATCTCATGGTCGAAGGACTAAGGCAACTATGTATCGAAAGCTTATAGCAATTTGAACTTAATGACTTGATCTTATGCTACGCTCATTTGGGTGTGTGTCCATTATATCATTCAACTAATGACATAACCTTGTTATTAATAACATCCAATGTTCATGATCACGAAACCATGATCATCCATTAATCAACAAGCTAGTTATACAAGAGGCTTACTAGGGACTCCTTGTTGTTTACATAACACACATGTATCAATGTTTCGGTTAATACAATTATAGCATGGTATGCAAACATTTATCATAAACACAAAGATATTATAATAACCACTTTATTATTGCCTCTTGGGCATATCTCCAACAGTCTCCCACTTGCACTAGAGTCAATAATCTAGATTACATTGTAAGGTACCTAACACCCATGGCATTCTGGTGTTGGTCATGCTTTGCCCTAGGGAGAGCTTTAGTCAACGGATCTGCAACATTCAGATCGTGTGTACTTTGCAAATCTCTACTTCACCATCTTCGATGTACTCGCGAATCGAATGAAAACGCAGCTTGATATGCTTCAGCTTCTTGTGTGACCTTGGTTCCTTTGCATTGGCGATGGCACCCGTGTTGTCACAATAAATGACTAACGGGTCCAATGCACTAGGAACCACACCAAGCTCAACAATGAACCTCTTCATCCATACCGCTTCCGATGAAGCCTCTGAAGCCGCTATATATTCAGATTCTGTTGAAGATTTCGCCACCGTGCACTACTTGGAACTGCTCCAGCTTACTGCCGCACCATTCAATATAAACACGTACCCAGACTGAGACTTAGAGTCATCAGGATCGGTGTTCCAACTTGCATCGGTGTAACTGGTTACAACGAGCTCTTGGTCACCGCCATAACAAAGAAACATATCCTTAGTTCTTTTCAAGTACTTCAGGATATTCTTGACCGCTGTCCAGTGTTCCATTCCTGGATCACTTTGATATCTGCTGGTCAAACTAACAGCATGTGCGATATCCGGTCTAGTACACATCATGGCATACATGAGAGAGCCTACTGCCGAAGCATAGGGGATCTTGCTCATCCTTTCTCTTTCATCTGCCGTAGCCGGACCTTGAGTCTTACTCAAGACCTTACCTGGCAACATAGGCAAGAACCCTTTCTTGCTTTCATCCATTCTAAACTTCTTTAGAATCTTGTCCAGGTATGTACTCTGTGAAAGGCCTATTAGGCGTCTTGATCTATCTCTATAAATCTTGATGCCTAAAATGTACGCTGCTTCACCAAGGTCTTTCATTGAAAAACATTTATTCAAATAACCTTTAACGCTGCTTAATAGTTCTATATCATTCCCAATCAATAATATGTCATCTACATATAATATCAGGAATGCTACAGAGCTCCCACTCACTTTCTTGTAAATACAGGCCTCACCATGAGTCCGTATAAAACCGAAGTCTTTGATCACTCTATCAAAGCGTAGATTCCAACTCCGGGATGCTTGCTTCAGTCCATAAATGGAACGCTGAAGTTTGCATACCTTGTCAGCATTTTCAGGATCGACAAAACCTTTGGGTTGTACCATATACAACTCTTCCTCAATATCACCATTGAGGAACGCCGTTTTGACATCCATCTGCCAAATCTCATAATCGAAAAATGCAGCTATTGCTAACAAAATCCTCACAGACTTTAGCTTCGCTACAGGTGAGAAAGTCTCATCGTAGTCAACTCCTTGAATTTGTCGAAAACCCTTTGCGACAAGTCGAGCTTTATAGACAGTAATATTACCATCAGCATCTGTTTTTCTCTTGAAGATCCATTTATTCTCGACAGCCTTGCGGCTATCAGGTAAGTCTACCAAAGTCCATACTTTGTTATCATACATGGATCCCATTTCGAATTTCATGGCTTCTTGCCATTTGTTGGAATCTGGGCTCATCATCGCTTCTTCATACGTCGCAGGGTCCTCATCATTGTTGTCCACAATCATGACATTTAGACAGGGATCATACCAATCAGGAGTGGTACGTTCCCTCGTCGATCTGCGAGGTTCAGTAGCTTCCTCGTTCGAAGTTTCATGATCTTCATCATTTGCTTCCTCTCCTATCGGCGTAGGCTGCGCAGAAACTTCTTCCGGCACTGCGCTACTCTGATCTATGAGAGAAGGTTCATCAACCTCGTCGAGTTCTACTTTCCTTCCAGTCACTTCTTTAGTGAGAAACTCCTTCTCAAGAAAGGATCCGTTCTTGGCAACAAAGATTTTGCCTTCGGATCTGTGATAGAAGTGTACCCAATTGTTTCTTTAGGGTATCCTATGAAGACGCATTTCTCCGCTTTGGGTTCTAGCTTGTCAGGTTGTAACTTCTTTACATAAGCTTCGCAAGTACAAACACACACACTGTCACCATTACACCGTGCAGGAGGAATAAAACTACTTTAATAACATTGCTAGAGTAGCACATAGATAAATTGTGATACAAAACACATTGCAATCATAAAGAGATATAAATAAGCACTTCACTACGCCATTCATAACAGTGAGTAAGTATTCTGTGAAATATAGCCTAAGAGACCCACACGGTGCACACACTGTCACCTTTACACACGTGGGACAAGGAGTCTCCGGAGATCACATAAGTAAAACTCACTTGACTAGCACAATGACATCTAGATTACAAGCATCATCATATGAATCTCAATCATGTAAGGCAGCTCATGAGATTATTGTATTGAAGTACATAGGAGAGAGATGAACCACATAGCTACCGGTACAGCCCCGAGCCTCGATGGAGAACTACTTCCTCCTCATGGGAGCAGCAGCGGTGATGAAGATGGCGGTGGAGATGGCAGCGGTGTCGATGGAGAAGCCTTCCGGGGGCACTTCCCCGCTCCGGCAGGGTGCCGGAACAGAGACTCCTGTCCCCCAGATCTTGGCTTCGCGATGGCGGCTCTGGAAGGTTTCTGTGGGTTTCGTTCTTCGTAATAGGGTTTCGCGACGGAGGCTTTAAATAGGCGGAAGGGCAGCCTCGGCGGGGGCCTGGGGCCACCACACCATAGGGCGGCGCGGCCCCCCCTCTGGCCGCGCCAGGGTGTGGTGTGGGGCCCCAGGGCTTCCCTCTGGCGGCTCTCGAGTGTTCTGGATGGTTCCGGGAAAAATAGGAACCTGGGTCTTGATTTCGTCCGATTCCGAGAATATTTCCTTACTAGGATTTCTGAAACCAAAAACAGCAGAAAACAGGAACTGGCACTTCGGCATCTTGTTAATAGGTTAGTTCCAGAAAATGCACGAATATGACATAAAGTGTGCATAAAACATGTAGATATCATCAATAATGTGGCATGGAACATAAGAAATTATCGATACGTCGGAGACGTATCAGCTTCACAACCCCAAACTTTAAGGAACAACAGCTTAGGTTTCTTCCCAAACCATAATTCATACGGTGTCGTTTCAACGGATTTAGATGGTGCCCTATTTAAAGTGAATGCGGCTGTCTCTAATGCATAACCCCAAAACGACAACGGCAAATCGGTAAGAGACATCATAGACCGAACCATATCTAAGAGAGTTCGATTACGACGTTCGGACACACCATTGCGTTGTGGTGTTCCCGGCGGTGTCAACTGTGAAAGTATTCCGCATTTCTTTAAATGCATGCCAAACTCATAACTCAGATATTCGCCTCCACGATCAGAATGCAGAAACTTAATCTTCTTGTTACGCAGATTTTCTACTTCACTTTGGAATTCCTTGAACTTCTCAAAAGTCTCGGACTTATGTTTCATAAAGTAAATATATCCATATCTACTCAGATCATCCGTGAAGGTTAGAACATAACGATAACCACCGCGCGATGCTACACTCATTGGTCCGCACACATCGGTATGTATGATTTCCAATAAGTCTAGCTCGCTCCATTGTACCAGAAAATGGAGTCTTAGTCATTTTTCCCATTAGACATGCTTCGCATCTGTCAAGTGACTCAAAGTCAAGTGACTCAAGAAGTCCATCGGAATGGAGTTTCTTCATGCGCTTCACTCCAATATGACCAAGACGACAGTGCCACATATAAGTAGAATTATCATTCAATTTAATTCGCTTAGCATCAATGTTATGAACATGTGTATCACTACTATCGAGATTTAACAAGAATAAACCATTCATCTCAGGTGCATGGCCATAAAAGACATTACTCATATAAATCGAACAACCATTATTCTCAGACTTAAACGAATAACCGTCTTGCATTAAACAAGATCCAGATATAATGTTCATGCTCAACGCAGGTACCAAATAACAATTATTGAGGTTTAAAACTAATCCCGAAGGTAGATGTAGAGGGAGCGTGCCGACAGCGATCACATCGACTTTGGATCCATTTCCAACGCGCATCGTCACCTCGTCTCTTGCCAGGCTTCGTCTATTCCGTAGTTCCTGTTTCGAGTTACAAATGTGAGCAACCGAACCAGTATCAAATACCCAGGCACTACTACGAGAACCAGTAAGATAGACATCAATAACATGTATATCAAATATACCTTTCTTTTTGACGTGGCCGCTCTTCAGATCGGCCAAGTATTTGGAGCAATTACGCTTCCAGTGCCCCTTCCCCTGGCAGTAATAGCACACAGTCTCAGGTTTAGGACCAGCCTTAGGCTTCTCAGGATGCGCTGCAACTTTCTTGCCGCCCTTCTTGAAGTTACCCTTGTTAGGCTTGCCCTGCTTTTTGAAACTGGTGGTCTTGTTGACCATCAACACTTGATTCTCCTTCTTAATCTCTACTTCAGCAGATTTCAGCATGGAAAAGAGTTCAGGTAAATCTTTGTTCATGTTCTGCATGTTGTAGTTCATCATGAAGTTCTTGTAACTTGGTGGCAGTGATTGAAGGACACGATGAATACCCAGCTGGTTAGGGATCATCATCCCCATGTCACTGAGCTTCTTCGCATGTCCGGACATGGCGAACATGTGCTCAAACGTATTGATGTCTACGGGTGCTTCTATTCTTGTAGACAGTGTTGGGCCTCCAAGAGCAGAGGTTTGTAGAACAGCAGCAAGTTTCCCTTAAGTGGATCACCCAAGGTTTATCGAACTCAGGGAGGAAGAGGTCAAAGATATCCCTCTCATGCAACCCTGCAACCACAAAGCAAGAAGTCTCTTGTGTCCCAACACACCTAATAGGTGCACTAGTTCGGCGAAGAGATAGTGAAATACAAGTGGTATGAATGAATATGAGCAGTAGTACGGCGCCAGAAAAGTGCTTGCTGGCGTGCAGTTGATGGTAGTAATATTGCGGGAAGTAAACAAGCAGTAAAACGGTAAACAAGCAGCGATAGCAGTATTTAGGAACAAGGCCTAGGGATCATACTTTCACTAGTGGACACTCTCAACATTGATCACATAACAGAATAAATAGATAGATGCTAGACTCTACACCCTCTTGTTGGATGATGAACACCACTAACTGTGTAGGATTACACGAACCCTCAATGCCGGAGTTAACAAGCTCCACAATATTCAATGTTCATATTTAAATAACCTTAGAGTGCATAACAGATCAACATAACCAAACCAAGTACTAACATAGCATGCACACTGTCACCTTCACACTACGAAAGGAGGAATAGATCACATCAATACTATCATAGCAATAGTTAACTTCATAATCTACAAGAGATCACAATCATAGCCTACGCCAAGTACTACACGATGCACACACTGTCACCATTACACCGTGCAGGAGGAATAAACTACTTTAATAACATCACTAGAGTAGCACACAGATAAATTGTGATACAAAACACATTGCAATCATAAAGAGATATAAATAAGCACTTCACTATGCCATTCATAACAGTGAATAAGTATTCTGTGAAATATAGCCTAAGAGACCCACACGGTGCACACACTATCACCTTTACACACGTGGGACAAGGAGTCTCCGGAGATCACGTAAGTAAAATCCACTTGACTGGCATAATGACATCTAGATTACAAGCATCATCATATGAATCTCAATCATGTAAGGCAGCTCATGAGATTATTGTATTGAAGCACATAGGAGAGAGATGAACCACATAGCTACCGGTACAGCCCCGAGCCTCGATGGAGAACTACTCCCTCCTCATGGGAGACAGCAGCGTTGATGAAGATGGCGGTGGTGTCGATGGAGGAGCCTTCCGGGGGCACTTCCCCGTCCGGCGGCGTGCGGAACAGAGACTCCTGTCCCCCAGATCTTGGCTTCGCGATGGCGGCGGCTCTGGAAGGTTTTCTCTGGTTTCGTCGAACGTGATAGGGTTTTCGCGACGGAGACTTTAAGTAGGCGGAAGGGCAGGTCAGGGGGGCACACGAGGGCCCCACACGACAGGCCGCGCGGCCAAGGCCCAGGCCGCGCCGCCCTGTTGTCTGGCCACCTCGTGGCCCCACTTCGTAAGTCCTCCGGTCTTCTGGAAGCTTCGTGTAAAAATAGGCCCTGGGCGTTGATTTCGTCCAATTCCGAGAATATTTCCTTACTAGGATTTCTGAAACCAAAAACAACAGAAAACAGCTGACACTTCGGCATCTCGTCAATAGGTTAGTTCCGGAAAACGCATAAATATGACATATAATGTGTATAAAACATGTAGATATCATCAATAATGTGGCATGGAACATAAGAAATTATCGATACGTCGGAGACGTATCAGCATCCCCAAGCTTAGTTCTGCTCGTCCCGAGCAGGTAAAACGAACAAAGATAATTTCTGGAGTGACATGCCATCATAACCTTGATCATACTATTGTAAGCATATGTAATGAATGCAGCGATCAAAACAATGGTAATGACATGAGTAAACAAATGAATCATAAAGCAAAGACTTTTAATGAATAGTACTTTCAAGACAAGCATCAATAAGTCTTGCATAAGAGTTAACTCATAAAGCAATAATTCAAAGTAAAAGGTATTGAAGCAACACAAAGGAAGATTAAGTTTCAGCGGTTGCTTTCAACTTATAACATGTATATCTCATGGATATTGTCAATGTAAAGTAATATAATAAGTGCAATATGCAAGTATGTAGGAATCAATGCACAGTTCACACAAGTGTTTGCTTCTTGAGGTGGAGAGAAATAGGTGAACTGACTCAACATAAAAGTAAAGAAAGGTCCTTCAAAGAGGAAAGCATCGATTGCTATATTTGTGCTAGAGCTTTTATTTTGAAAACATGAAACAATTTTGTCAACGGTAGTAATAAAGCATATGTATCATGTAAATTATATCTTACAAGTTGCAAGCCTCATGCATAGTGTACTAATAGTGCTCGCACCTTGTCCTAATTAGCTTGGGTTAACACTGATCATCATTGCATAACATATGTTTCAACCAAGTGTCACAAAGGGGTACCTCTATGCCGCCTGTACAAGGGTCTAAGGAGAAAGTTCGCATTGGATTTCTCGCTTTTGATCATTCTTCAACTTAGACACCCATACCGGGACAACATAGACAACAGATAATGGACTCCTCTTTTAATGCTTAAGCATTCAACAACAATTAATATTCTCATAAGAGATTGAGGTTTTATGTCCAAACTGAAACTTCCACCATGATTCATGGCTTTAGTTAGCGGCCCAATGTTCTTCTCTAACAATATGCATACTCAAACCATTTGATTGTGAAAACCGCCCTTACTTCAGACAAGACGAACATGCATAGCAACTCACATGATATTCAACAAAGAGTTGATGGCGTCCCTAGAAAACATGGTTATCACACAACAAGCAACTTAATAAGAGATAAAGTGCATAAGTACATATTCAATACCACAATAGTTTTTAAGGCTATTTTGTCCCATGAGCTATATATTGCAAAGGCGAATGATGGAAATTTAAAGGTAGCACTCAAGCAATTTACTTTGGAATGGCGGAGAAATACCATGTAGTAGGTAGGTATGGTGGACACAAATGGCATAGTGGTTGGCTCAAGGATTTTGGATGCATGAGAAGTATTCCCTCTCGATACAAGGTTTAGGCTAGCAAGGTTATTTGAAACAAACACAAGGATGAACCGGTGCAGCAAAACTCACATAAAAGACATATTGTAAACATTATAAGACTCTACACCGTCTTCCTTGTTGTTCAAACTCTTTACTAGAAATTATCTAGACTTTAGAGAGACCAAATATGCAAACCAAATTTTAGCAAGCTCTATGTATTTCTTCATTAATGGGTGCAAAGTATATGATGCAAGAGCTTAAACATGAGCACAACAATTGCCAAGTATCAAATTATTCAAGACATTTTAGAATTACTACATGTAGCATTTCCCGATTCCAACCATATAACAATTTAACGAAGAAGATTCAACCTTCGCCATGAACATTAAAAGATAAGAACACATGTGTTCATATGAACCAGCGGAGCGTGTCTCTCTCCCACACAAGCATTTATTCAAACAAAAACACAAACAAAAGCACACAGACGCTCCAAGTAAAGTACATAAGATGTGACCGAATAAAAATATAGTTTCAAGAGAAGAAACCTGATAAGTTGTCGATGAAGAAGGGGATGCCTTGGGCATCCCCAAGCTTAGACGCTTGAGTCTTCTTGAAATATGCAGGGATGAACCACGGGGCATCCCCAAGCTTAGACTCTTCACTCTTCTTGATCATAGTATATCATCCTCCTCTCTTGACCCTTGAAAACTTCCTCCACACCAAACTCGAAACAAACTCATTAGAGGGTTAGTGCATAATCAAAAATTCACATGTTCAGAGGTGACACAATCATTCTTAACACTTCTGGACATTGCACAAAGCTACTGGAAGGTAATGGAACAAAGAAATCCACCCAACACAGCGAAAGAGGCAATGCGAAATAAAAGGCAGAATCTGTCAAAACAGAACAGTCCGTAAAGACGAATTTTAAAATGGCACCAGACTTGCTCAGATGAAAATTCTCAAATTGAATGAAAGTTGCGTACATATCTGAGGATCACGCACGTAAATTGGCATAATTTTCTGAGTTACCTACAGAGAATTAGGCCCAGATTCGTGACAGCAAAGAAATCTGTTTCTGCGCAGTAATCCAAATCTAGTATGAACCTTGCTATCAAAGACTTTACTTGGCACAACAATGCAATAAAATAAGATAAGGAGAGGTTTCTACAGTAGTAAACAACTTCCAAGACTCAAATATAAAACAAAATACTGTAGTAAAAAAAAACACATGGGTTATCTCCCAAGAAGTTCTTTCTTTATAGCCATTAAGATAGGCTCAGCAGTTTTAATGATGCACTCGCAAGAAAAATAGTAGTTGAAGCAAAAGAGAGCATCAAGAGGCAAATTCAAAACAAATTTAAGTCTAACATGCTTCCTATGCATAGGAATCTTGTAAATAAACAAGTTCATGAAGAGCAAAGTAACAAGCATAGGAAGATAAAACCAGTGTAACTTCAAAAATTTCAGCATATAGAGAGGTGTTTTAGTAACATGAAAATTTCTACAACCATATTTTCCTCTCTCATAATAATTTTCAGAGGCATCATGAACAAACTCAACAATATAAGTATCACATAAAGCATTCTTATTCACATGCATAAAAGTATCATTACTCTCCACATAAGCATAATCAATTTTATTAGTTGTAGTGGGAGCAAATTCAACAAAGTAGCTATCATTATTATTCTCATTATCAAATATAGGAGGCATATTGTAATCATAATCAAATTTATCCTCCATAACAGGCGGTACTAAAAGACTACTATCATCATCATAAATAGGAGGCAAAGTATCATCAAAGTAAATTTTCTCCTCAATGCTTGGGGGACTAAAAATATCATGCTCATCAAACCAGCTTCCCCAAGCTTAGAATTTTCCATATCATTAGCAACAATGGTGTTCAAAGCGTTCATACTAATATGTTCCATAGGTTTTTTAATTTTCGCATCAAACCATCCATGTCTTAAATCAGGAAATAGAATAAGAAGCTCATTGTTGTCCATTATGCCTAACTAGTGTAAACAAGAAACAAAAAGATGCAATTGCAGGATCTAAAGGAAATAGCTTCGAGCACAAACACAACGGCAACAGAAAAGTACTTATTACCTGGGACCGGAGTATGAGTGCCTTTTACCTTTCCTCCCCGGCAACGGCGCCAGAAAAGTGCTTGATGTCTACGGGTGCTTCCATTCTTGTAGACAGTGTTGGGCCTCCAAGAGCAGAGGTTTGTAGAACAGCAGCAAGTTTCCCTTAAGTGGATCACCCAAGGTTTATCGAACTCAGGGAGGAAGAGGTCAAAGATATCCCTCTCATGCAACCCTGCAACCACAAAGCAAGAAGTCTCTTGTGTCCCCAACACACCTAATAGGTGCACTAGTTCGGCGAAGAGATAGTGAAATACAAGTGGTATGAATGAATATGAGCAGTAGTACGGCGCCAGAAAAGTGCTGGCGTGCAGTTGATGGTAGTAATATTGCGGGAAGTAAACAAGCAGTAAAAGAGTAAACAAGCAGCGATAGCAGTATTTAGGAACAAGGCCTAGGGATCATACTTTCACTAGTGGACACTCTCAACATTGATCACATAACAGAATAAATAGATAGATGCTAGACTCTACACCCTCTTGTTGGATGATGAACACCACTAACTGTGTAGGATTACACGAACCCTCAATGCCGGAGTTAACAAGCTCCACAATATTCAATGTTCATATTTAAATAACCTTAGAGTGCATAACAGATCAACATAACCAAACCAAGTACTAACATAGCATGCACACTGTCACCTTCACACTACGAAAGGAGGAATAGATCACATCAATACTATCATAAGAATAGTTAACTTCATAATCTACAAGAGATCACAATCATAGCCTACGCCAAGTACTACACGATGCACACACTGTCACCATTACACCGTGCAGGAGGAATAAACTACTTTAATAACATCACTAGAGTAGCACATGGATAAATTGTGATACAAAACACATTGCAATCATAAAGAGATATAAATAAGCACTTCACTATGCCATTCATAACAGTGAATAAGTATTCTGTGAAATATAGCCTAAGAGACCCACACGGTGCACACACTGTCACCTTTACACACGTGGGACAAGGAGTCTCCGGAGATCACATAAGTAAAATCCACTTGACTAGCATAATGACATCTAGATTACAAGCATCATCATATGAATCTCAATCATGTAAGGCAGCTCATGAGATTATTGTATTGAAGCACATAGGAGAGAGATGAACCACATAGCTACCGGTACAGCCCCGAGCCTCGATGGAGAACTACTCCCTCCTCATGGGAGACAGCAGCGTTGATGAAGATGGCGGTGGTGTCGATGGAGGAGCCTTCCGGGGCACTTCCCCGTCCGGCGGCGTGCCGAACAGAGACTCCTGTCCCCGAGATCTTGGCTTCGCGATGGCGGCGGCTCCGGAAGGTTCTCTGGTTTTGTCGAACGTGATAGGGTTTTCGCGACGGAGGCTTTAAGTAGGCGGAAGGACAAGTCAGGGGGCCACACGAGGGCCCCACACGACAGGCCGGCGCGGCCAAGGCCCAGGCCGCGCCGCCTGGTGTCTGCCACCTCGTGGCCCCACTTCGTAAGTCCTCCGGTCTTCTGGAAGCTTCGTGTAAAAATCGGGCGTTGATTTCGTCCAATTCGAGAATATTTCCTTACTAGGATTTCTGAAACAAAAAACAGCAGAAAATATGAACTGACACTTCGGCATCTCGTCAATAGGTTAGTTCCGGAAAACGCATAAATATGACATATAATGTGTATAAAACATGTAGATATCATCAATAATGTGGCATGGAACATAAGAAATTATCGATACGTCGGAGACGTATCACGTATCTATAATTTCTTATGTTCCATGCTACTTTTATGATGATACTCACATGTTTTATACACATTATATGTCATTATTATGCATTTTACGGCACTAACCTATTGGGATCTTCGGCTTGTTTTACTGTTTTTGGTTTCGAAATCCTACAAAAAATATTCTCGGAATTGGCGAAATCAACGCCAGTTTTTTCCCGGCTCGGAGGCTGAGGATTACGAGTGGGCGACGAGCGCCGCCACACCAGGGCCGCGCGGCCAAGGGTGGGGCCGCGCCGCCTAGCGTGTGGGCCCTCGTGTCGCCCTAAACCTACCCTTCCGCCTACTTAAAGCCTTCGTCGAAACCCCCGATCGAGAGCCACGATGCGGAAAACCTTCCAGAGATGCCGCCGCCGCCAATCCCATCTCGGGGGATTCAGGAGATCGCCTCCGGCACCCTGCCGGAGAGGGGAATCATCTCCCGGAGGGCTCTTCATCGCCATGATCGCCTCCGGATCGATGTGTGAGTAGTTCACCCCTGGACTATGGGTCCATAGCAGTAGCTAGATGGTTGTCTTCTCCTCATTGTGCTATCATGTTAGATCTTGTGAGCTGCCTATCATGATCAAGATCATCTATTTGTAATGCTACATGTTGTGTTTGTTGGGATCCGATGAATATTGAATACTATGTCAAGTTGATTATCAATCTATCATATATGTTGTTTATGTTCTTGCATGCTCTCCATTGCTAGTAGAGGCTCTGGCCAAGTTGATACTTGTACCTCCAAGAGGGAGTATTTATGCTCGATAGTGGGTTCATGCCTCCATTGAATCTGGGACAGTGACAGAAAGTTCTAAGGTTGTGGATGTGTTGCCACTAGGGATAAAACATCGATGCTTTGTCTAAGGATATTTGTGTTGATTGCATTACGCACCATACTTAATGCAATTGTCTGTTGTTTGCAACTTAATACTAGAAGGGGTTCGGATGATAACCTGAAAGTGGACTTTTTAGGCATAGATGCATGCTGGATAGCGGTCTATGTACTTTGTCGTAATGCCTGATTAAATCTCATAGTACTCATCATGATATATGTATGTGCATTGTTATGCCTTCTTTATTTGTCAATTACCCAACTGTAATTTGTTCACCCAACATGTTATTTATCTTATGGGAGAGACACCACTAGTGAACTGTGGACCCCAGTCCATTCTTTACATCTGAAATACAATCTACTGCAATTGTTCTTTACTGTTCTTCGCAAACAAACATCATCTTCCACACTATACGGTTAATCCTTTGTTTACAGCAAGCCGGTGAGATTGACAACCTCACTGTTACGTTGGGGCAAAGTACTTTGATTGTGTTGTGCAGGTTCCACGTTGGCGGGAATCCCTGGTGTTGCGCCGCACTACACTCCGTCACCAACGACCTTCACGTGTTCCTTGACTCCTACTGGTTCGATAAACCTTGGTTTCTTACTGAGGAAAACTTGCTTGTACGCATCACACCTTCCTCTTGGGGTTCCCAACGGACGTGTGTTAACGCGCATCAAGCTCTTTTTCAGGCGCCGTTGCCGGGAGATCAAGACACGCTGCAAGGGAGTCTCCACTTCCAATCTCTTTACTTTGTTTTTGTCTTGCTTTACTTTATTTTATTTACTGCTTTGTTTGCTCTTATATCAAAAACACAAAAAAATTAGTTGCTAGTTTTACTTTATTTACTGTCTTGTTCTCTATATCAAAAACACAAAAAAATTAGTTACTTGCATTTACTTTATTTACCTTTTGTTTATTTCATCATGTTTCCTCCTAAGTTCACTTTGAAAGATATACCTAGGACGAGGGTCTATCATTGGAAGAGATAATATAGAAGATTTTTTCACTCATGTTAGTACAGCTGAAGATTTTGAAGATAGACACTTGGTAGAACTTGCTCCTACTTATGAAATTGCTGCCGCTTCTTTAGTACACATGTTGGAAGCTAGATTTGTTAATCTTAATCCTATAATTCAACATATGTTTCTTACACTCTCTGATATGGAAAGGAGAAAAGAGAGATTTTGTTTTAGAGGTCCTTCTTAGAGAATTTGATGATGTAGCAAGAGAAGCTAGAAAAGTCTTTATTAAATATAAGATGCTTGGCCTTTATACCAATTTTGCTAATACCCTTGAAAAAATGGAAAAGGATAGATTAAAGTACACTAATAAAGTTAATTGTGAAGGGGAGATTAAGACATCAATACCTTGCAAGCTCTTAGGAATGTTCGAGGCACTAGAAAAGAATTATGATTGGATTGTTCCTGAAAATTTGTTTGATGAGAATAGCAAGCCTAAGAGTAATGAAAAGGGCCTCTGAAACTTACATAGATAAGATACAATGCATAGTTGAGAAAACTCCAAACCCCTCTGTTGATGCTTCGTCTCTTGACAATACTTGATTCACACTTTCTGCGCCTAGCTGAAAGGCGTTAAAGAAAAGCGCTTATGGGAGACAACCCATTATTTTACTTCTGCACTTTTGTTTTATATTTGAGTCTTGGAAGTTGTTACTACTGTAGCAACCTCTCCTTATCTTTATTTTATTGCATTGTTGTGCCAAGTAAAGTCTTTGATAGTAATGTTGATACTAGAAACAGATTTCTTACTGTCACGAATTTGAGTAGAATTCTCTGTAGGTAACTCAGAAAAATCTGCCAATTTACGTGCGTGATCCTCAGATATGTACGCAACTTTCATTCAATTTGAGCATTTTCATCTGAGCAAGTTAAGTGCCCCAGAAAAATTCGTCTTTACGGACTGTTCTGTTTTGACAGATTCTGCCTTTTATTTCGCATTGCCTGTTTTGCTATGTTTGATGGATTTCTTTGTTCCATTAACTTTCAGTAGCTTTGTGCAATGTCCAGAAGTGTTAAGAATGATTATGTCACCTCTGAATATATGAATTTTCAATTATGCACTAACCATCTAATGAGTTTGTTTCGAGTTTGGTGTGGAGGAAGTTTTCAAGGGTCAAGAGAGGAGGATGATACAATATGATCAAGAAGAGTGAAAATTCTAAGCTTGGGGATGCCCCCGTGGTTCATCCCTGCATATTTTAAGAAGACTCAAGCATCTAAGCTTGGGGATGCCCAAGGCATCCCCTTCTTCATCGACAACTTATCAGGTCACCTCTAGTGAAACTATATTTTTATTCAGTCACATCTTATGTGCTTTACTTGGAGCGTCTGTTTGTTTTTATTTTTGTTTTTGTTTGAATAAAATCGGATCCTAGCATTCTTTGTATGGGAGAGAGACACGCTCCGTTGTTTCGTATGAACACATATGTTCTTAGCTTTATTCTTAATGTTCATTGCGAAGGTTGAACTACTTCGTTCATTGTTATATGGTTGGAAACAGAAAATGCCGCATGTGGTAATTGGTATAATGTCTTGAATAATTTGATACTTGGCAATTGTTGTGCTCATATAGATCATGTTTAAGCTCTTGCATCATGTACTTTGCACCTATTAATGAAGAACTGTAGGATAACGTTGCATAGAAAACAAAAAAATTCCTACCGCGAACACGCAATCCAAGCCAAGATGCAATCTAGAAGACGGTAGCAACGAGGGGATGATCGAGACTCACCCTTGAAGATTTCCAAAGCCTACAAGATGAGGCTCTTGTTGCTGCGGTAGACGTTCACTTGCCGCTTGCAAAAGCGCGTAGAAGATCTTGATCACGGCGCCACGAACGGGCAGCACCTCCGTACTCGGTCACACGTTCGGTTGTTGATGAAGACGACGTCCACCTCCCCGTTCCAGCGGGCAGCGGAAGTAGTAGCTCCTCTTGAATCCGACAGCACGACGGCGTGGTGTCGGTGGCGGTGGAGAATCCCGGCGGAGCTTCGCTAAGCGTGCGGGGAAGAAGGAGGAGTGGGGCGGCTAGGGTTTGGGGAGAGGGGGCGCCGGCCATCTAGGTGGTGCGGCCACCTTGTTGTGTTGGGGTGGCCGGCCCCCTCCCCTTGTCCCTCATTATATAGGTGGAACACCCAAGAGTTGGTCTACAAGTCTTCGAATAAGACCCCAAACCAAAACCTTCCATATGACATGAAACCTACCCAAGCTAGGACTCCCACTAGAGGTGGGATTCCCACCTTCCCTTGGGAGGGGGTGGCCGGCCACCTTAGGTGGAGTCCACCTGGGACTCCACCCCTTAGGGTTGGCCGGCCATGGTGGTGGAGTCCCTTCGGGACTCCGCCTTCCAAAGTGATTTTCTTCCGGAATATTCTAGAACCTTCTAGAACCTTCCATAAATGCACCGGATCATTTTCAAACACATAAAATGACTTCCTATATATGAATCTTATTCTCCGGACCATTCCGGAACTCCTCGTGATGTCCGGGATCTCATCCGGGACTTCGAACAAATCTTCGAACTCCATTCCATATTCAAATACTACTATTACAACATCAAACCTTAAGTGTGTCACCCTACGGTTCGCGAACTATGTAGACATGGTTGAGATCTCTCTCCGACCAATAACCAATAGCGGGATCTGGAGATCCATAATGGCTCCCACATATTCAACGATGACTTAGTGATCGAATGAACCATTCACATACGATACCAATTCCTTTTGTCACGCGATATTTTACTTGTCCGAGGTTTGATCATCGGTATCACTCTATACCTTGTTCAACCTCGTCTCCTGACAAGTACTCTTTACTCGTACCGTGGTATGTGGTCTCTTATGAACTTATTCATATGCTTGCAAGACATTAGACGACATTCCACCGAGAGGGCCCCGAGTATATCTATCCGTCATCGGGATGGACAAATCCCACTTTGATCCATATGCCTCAACTCATACTTTCCGGATACTTAATCCCACCTTTATAACCACCCATTTACGCAGTGGCGTTTGATGTAATCAAAGTACCTTTCCGGTATAAGTGATTTACATGATCTCATGGTCATAAGGACTAGGTAACTATGTATCGAAAGCTTATAGCAAATAACTTAATGACGTGATCTTATGCTACGCTTAATTGGGTGTGTCCATTGCATCATTCATATAATGATATAACCTTGTTATTAATAACATCCAATGTTCATGATTATGAAACTAATCATCTATTAATCAACAAGCTAGTTAAGAGGCTTACTAGGGACTCTTTGTTGTTTACATAACACACATGTATCAATGTTTCGGTTAATACAATTATAGCATGGTATATAAACATTTATCATAAACATAAAGATATATAATAACCACTTTTATTATTGCCTCTTGGGCATATCTCCAACCGGATGAACCTGGTGACCGGGTGTATACGTGAGCACGCGGTGATTGGCTGCCACGTGTCCAACGGACGTTTGTTGTCCGTGAGAGAAAAAGTGGTCTCACCTCACGCACGCGCCAACTAAGAAGACCTCTTTCTTCTCTCTTTTTTTAATCACCTCTTCGTTCTCTGCTGACCTGCGCTGTCGCAAATCGAGCCCCACAGCTAGTCTGGCTCCTCCACAGCGAGCCCCAAATCGAGCTCCTCTACATTGAACATCGGGCGATTGATTTCGCGCGGAGGCAATGGGAATCGCGGGGATAGAAAAACGCTCGACTGCTCCCAACGCCGGCCTGGAGCCTATCGTCGCCAAAATCGATTCTGCGGGAGCTCCAGGGAGAGGTCATGGCGGACGAGCTCGAGGGGGACCCCATCTTCCTCTGCTTCTTGTTTCTCCAAATCGGATGTGGGAGGAGGCATCTTCCTCTGCTTCTTGTTACTGGGTGGAGCAGCCCGCAACTGTGCGCCGACCACTTCGCCCATGCCGTTCGCCGCGCGTGGCCGATCCGTCCATGCCGCCCGCCGTCCCTGGCCGAAGCAGCCGTCGGAGGCCGCTCCGCTCATGGGCGGCGACTTCGCCGCCGGGGCGCTCGCGCCGTATGCCGCACCTGGCCACTCCACGGTGTCGGTGTCGTCGTAGGAGGGTGAGAACGAGGAGGAGGCCGCCTTCACGCTCTGCATCGAGGAATCTCTTCACGATCTGCATCAGCCTCAGCTAGCTGGTACTCGTGGCATTCTGGTGTTGGTCATGCTTTGTGATACGTCCAATTTGCATCACTATTTTATATCATAATTTGCTGTTATTCATTGATATATTTCATATTGGGACACAATACTTATATTATTTCATCTATTTTGCATGTTTCATGATTATTTGGAGATCGCGCACCGGAGCCAGGATTCTGCTGGAAAAAGCACCGTCAGGATGCAATATTTCGGAAGATCAACTGTGGAAGGAAATTTTACCAAAAATCCTATTTTTCCAGATGACGAAGGAAGCCAGAAGGGGGAGCCAGGTGGACCCAAGGTGGGCCCACACCATAGGGCGGCGCGGCCCATGGCCTGGCCGCGCCACCATGTGGTGTGGGGGCCCCACAGCCCCTTTCGCCTCCTTTTCTTCGCGAAACCCTTCGTCCCGAAGACCTAAGCCACAGAGGGTACGTCGCGAAGAGCCACAGCCGCCTCTGCGGGGCGGAGAACACCAGAGAGAAAGAGCTCTCCGGCGGGCAGGAATCCGCCGGGAAATTCCCTCCCGGAAAATCGACGCCATCGTCACCGCCATCGAGCTGGACATCATCTCCATCACCATCACCATCATCTTCATCATCATCACCGCCATCTCCACCGCAGCACCTCATCACCGCTGTAACAATTTGGGTTTGATCTTGATTGTTTGATAGGGGAAACTCTCCCGGTGTTGATTTCTACTTGTTATTGATGCTATTGAGTGAAACCATTGAACCAAGGTTTATGTTCAGATTGTTATTCATCATCATATCACCTCTGATCATGTTCCATATGATGTCTCGTGAGTAGTTCGCTTAGTTCTTGAGGACATGGGTGAAGTCTAAATGTTAGTAGTGAATTATGGTTGAGTAATATTCAATGTTATGATATTTAAGTTGTGGTGTCATTCTTCTAGTGGTGTCGTGTGAACGTCGACTACACGATACTTCACCATTTATGGGCCTAGGGGAATGCATCTTGTACTCGTTTGCCAATTGCGGGGTTGCCGGAGTGACAAAACCTAAGCCCCCATTGGTATATCGATGCAGGAGGGATCGCAGGATCTCAGAGTTTAAGGCTGTGGTTAGATTTATCTTAATTACTTTCTTGTAGTTGCGGATGCTTGCAAGGGGTATAATCACAAGTATGTATTAGTCCTAGGAAGGGCGGTACATTAGCATAGGTTCACCCACACAACACTTATCAAAACAATGAAGATTAATCAGCTGTATGTAGCGAAAGCACTAGACTAAAATCCCATGTGTCCTCAAGAACGTTTGGTCATTATAAGTAAAAAAACCGGCTTGTCCTTTGTGCTAAAAAGGATTGGGCCACTTGCTGCAATTATTTCTCTTGCATTTTACTTACTTGTACTTTATTCATCTGTTACATCAAAACCCCCTGAATACTTGTCTGTGAGCATTTACAGTGAATCCTTCATCGAAACTGCTTGTCAACACCTTCTGCTCCTCGTTGGGATCGACATTCTTACTTATCGAAGATACTACGATACACCCCCTATACTTGTGGGTCATCAAGACTATTTTCTGGCGCCGTTGCCGGGGAGTGAAGCGCTATTGGTAAGTGGAATTGGTAAGGAAAACCTTTACTATTTGTGCTGATTTTATTTCTGCCTGCTGCTATAAGTCATTATGGAGAGATCTTCTCTTCAATTTCTATTTGGGAAATCTACTACTACTGCAACGGTAGTGGATGAGGCGCCAGGTGAGGAAGTAATACCATATAAAATACCTATGAAAATTATTGAACGTGTTATGGATAACCGCTATGAAGGGGATGGAACTGTCCATCCTGGTGATCATTTATTGTTTTTGCATGAATTATGCGGGTTATTTAAATGTGCAGGTATTGCTATGAATGAAGTAAGAAAGAAACTATTCTCTATATCGCTGTCTGGTAAAGCGGCGCATTGGTATAAATTACTGGATAATGGGGATTCTCTTGAATGGAATGATATTGTGCCCCGGTTTTATTCTAAGTTCTATCCTCCAAGTGAGATTCACAAAGATCGGAATCGCATATATAATTTTTGGCCTCATGATGGAGAAAGTATTGCCCAAGCTTGGGGAGATTGAAGTCTTTAATGCTCAAATGCCCCATTCATGAGCTTCCTGGTAATGTTATTATTGATAATTTCTATGCAAGACTTTCTTTTCAAGACAAGACCTTGCTGGATACTTCTTGTTCTGGATCATTTACACACAACAAAGAAGAGTTTAAAAGGGACCTTCTTGATCGGATCCAAGAAAATACTGAAGGTTGGGAGAACGACAAGGATAGAGAATCAGGTATAATTTATGATTATAAATGCATTGAAGCTTTTATGGATACTGATAAATTTCGTAATATGAGTGCTACATATGGTCTTGATTCTCAAGTTGCTGCAAATCTTTATAAAGCTTTTGCCTCTCATTATGAATTGCCTAAGAAGAATTTTGACAAGTATCATGAACCGTATAAAGATAAAATTGATTCATCTATTAATAAATGTGTTGTAGTTGAAACTGCTGATCATGTTATTCCTGAAGCTTATATTGAAAAAACTCCTTTCCCTGCTAAAATGAAGGAGTACTCTGTTATAAATAGTGCGGTTCATAAAAGTGAAAAGAAACCTATAGAACCTGAAGAACAAATAAAAGTTGAACCTGCTGTTGCAATAGTTAAAGATCTTGTGACTGAAAATGTGGAGGATGGTCATATTATTTTCTGTGAAGATGCTTCTAATATTGTTTCACATCCTAATAAACCCAAACAAGTTAGTGTTCCTATGCTATCTGTTAGAATTGGTGATCATTGCTATTATGGTTTATGTGATATTGGTGCAAGTGTTAGTGCTATTCCTTATGAGCTTTACACGGAGATATTGCACGAAATTGGTTCTTGTGAACTTGAAGATATTGATGTGGTTATTCATCTGGCTAATAGAGAAACTATTTCTCCAATTGGTATTGTTCGAGATGTGGAAGTTCTATGTGGTAAGATTAAATATCCTGCTGACTTTTTGGTACTTGGTTCTGCTGCTAGTGATTATTGTCCTATCATTTTTGGTAGACCTTTTCTAAATACTTGTGGAGCTATTATAGATTGCAAGAAAGAGAAAATTTTAACTAAATTTGCTGGTGAATCTTATGAGTTTAACTTCTCTAAATTTACCAAAACTCCTTATAAAGCTGATTTTCCTAGTAATGATTTTAAAATGGAGCAGTGTGCATCTATTGTTCTTGTTCCTAATAATCCTTTGCAGCAACATTTGGAGAATAGCGAGAGTGAAGTTTTTAGGAAAGAAAGAGATGAGCTTGAGGAGATTTTTCTTCGCCAACCTATTCTCAAGCATGATTTACCGGTGGAAGATTTGGGTACAACACCGCCACCAAAGGAAGATCCTGTTTTTGATTTAAAGCCTTTGCCTGATAATCTTAAATATGCTCATATTGATGATAAGAAAATATATCCTGTTATTATTAGTTCTAAGCTTACAGAGTTTGAAGAAGAAAGATTATTGCAAATATTGAAGAAACACCGAGGTGCTATTGGCTATACTCTTGATGACTTGAAGGGGATTTCTCCCTCTATTTGCCAACACGCCATTAATATGGAAGATGATGCGAAGCCTGTTGTTGAACCTCAACGTCGTCTAATTCCTAAGATGAAGGATGTGGTAAGAAATGAGGTATTACGACTTCTTGAAGCTGGTATTATATATCCTATTGCTGATAGTAGATGGGTTAGTCATGTTCATTGCGTTCCTAAGAAAGGAGGAATGACTGTTGTGCCTAATGATAATGATGAGCTCATCCCTCAAAGAGTAGTTGTAGGGTATAGAATGTGCATTGATTTTCGAAAAGTTAATAAAGTTACTAAGAAAGATCATTACCCTTTACCATTTATTGATCAAATGCTAGAAAGATTGTCTAAAAATACTCATTTTTGCTTTCTTGATGGTTATTCTGGGTTTTCACAAATTGCTGTTAAAGCTAAAGATCAAGAGAAAACCACTTTTACTTGTCCCTATGGAACTTATGCTTATAGGCGTATGCCTTTTGGTTTATGTAATGCTCCTGCTACTTTTCAAAGATGCATGTCTGCTATTTTTCATGGCTTTTGCGAGAGTATTGTAGAGGTATTCATGGATGATTTTTCTGTCTATGGTAATTCTTTTGATAGTTGCTTGCGAAACCTTGATAAAGTTTTGCAGAGATGTGAAGAAACTAACCTTGTTCTTAATTGGGAGAAATGCCACTTTATGGTTAATGAAGGAATTGTATTGGGACATAAAATTTCTGAGAGAGGTATTGAAGTTGATAGAGCTAAAGTTGAAGCCATTGAGAAGATGCCCTATCCGAGGGATGTTAAAGGTATTCGTAGTGTTCTTGGTCATGCTGGGTTTTATAGGAGATTTATTAAAGATTTCTCCAAGATTTCAAAGCCTCTTACTAATCTTCTTCAAAAAGACGTACCTTTTGTTTTTGATGATGATTGTAAGGAAGCTTTTGAAACTCTAAAGAAAGCCTTAACAACTGCTCCTATAGTTGAACCTCCTGATTGGAACTTACCATTTGAAATTATGTGTGATGCTAGTGATTTTGCTGTAGGCGCTGTTCTTGGACAGCGAGTAGATAAAAAATTAAATGTTATTCATTATGCTAGTAAGACTCTTGATGCTGCTCAAAGAAATTATGCTACAACTGAAAAAGAATTGTTAGCTGTAGTCTTTGCTTGTGATAAATTTAGATCTTATATTGTTGATTCAAAAGTTACGATTCATACTGATCATGCTGCAATTAGATACCTTATGACAAAGAAAGATGCTAAGCCAAGGCTTATTAGATGGGTACTTCTTTTGCAAGAATTTGATTTGCATATTGTAGATAGGAAAGGTGCTGATAATCCTGTTGCTGATAATTTGTCTAGATTGGAAAATATTGCTTATGATCCTGTTCCTGTTAATGATAGTTTTCCAAATGAACAATTGGCTGTAATAAAGGTGAACTCGCGAGATAGCCCTTGGTATGCTGATTATGCTAACTTTATTGTTTCCAAGTACTTGCCTCCAACCTTTTCAGCTCAGCAAAGGAGGAAATTCTTTTATGACTTGAGGCATTATTTTTGGGATGACCCACACTTATATAAAGAAGGAGTGGATGGTATTCTGCGAAGGTGTGTTCCCGAATATGAACAACAAGAGATATTGAGTAAATGTCATGGTAGTGCTTATGGAGGACATCACGCTGGAGATAGAACCGCGCAAAAGGTTCTACAATCAGGTTTTTATTGGCCAACTCTCTTCAAGGATGCGAGAAAGTTTATTTTATCTTGTGATGAATGCCAAAGGGTTGGTAATATCTCCAGACGTAATGAAATGCCTATGAATTATACTCTTGTTATTGAACCGTTCGATTGTTGGGGATTTGACTTTATGGGACCTTTTCCCTCTTCAGAAGGTAACACTCATATACTTGTTGCTGTTGATTGATTATGTTACTAAATGGGTGGAAGCCATACCTACAAAAAGTGCTGATGGTGAGACCTCTTTAAAAATGCTTTTAGATATTATTTTTCCTAGATTTGGAGTACCTAGATATATTATGACTGATGGAGGTTCTCATTTTATTCATGGAGGTTTTAGAAAAACTCTTGCTAGGTATGGAATTAATCATAGAATTGCTTCCGCTTATCACCCTCAAACTAGTGGTCAAGTAGAATTATCGAACAGAGAGATTAAATCTATTTTGGGAAAGACCGTTAATAAATCTAGAAAGAATTGGGCTAGTAAATTGAAGGATGCACTATGGGCTTATAGAACTGCTTATAAAAACCCCATGGGAATGTCACCTTATAAAATGGTTTATGGAAAAGCTTGTCATTTACCTTTAGAACTAGAGCACAAAGCTTATTGGGCTGTTAGAGAACTAAACAAAGATCCTAAACTAGCCGGTGATAAGAGGTTGTTGCAATTAAGTTCTCTAGATGAATGGAGAAGTGAAGCTTACGAAAATGCTAAACTCTTTAAAGAGAAAGTTAAGAAATGGCATGATAGAAGGATTATCAAAAGAGAGTTTAATATTGGGGATAAAGTCCTATTGTATCGGTCTCGTCTCAGATTCTTTGCAGGGAAATTACTCTCGAAATGGGAAGGACCATATGTTGTTGAGGAGGTGTATCGTTCAGGAGCAATTAAAATTAGCTCTCTCCAAGGCAATGCTACGCAAGTGGTGAATGGACAAAGACTCAAGCATTATATCTCGGGTGATTCTTATAATGTTGATGTTGATATTATTCAAGTGGAAACACCGGAGGCTTTCATCAAAGGACAAATTGACAGTCCGCCAGAACTCGACTTTGAATAGGTAACAGTACTGGTAATGAAAAGTTCGCAATTTACTTTCCGAACAATATTTTTGCTGTTTTTAGAAAATATGAAAAATTACGAGATCGAAACGGAGTGGAGGAGACGCACGAGGGCGTGCCCCCATAGGCCGGCGCGGGCCCCAGCCTGGCCGCGCCGACCTATGAGGACACCGCCTCGTCGCCCCTTTCCGACTCTGGTTCGACCTGGTACTTTCCGTTTGTTCTGAAAATTTTTATTATATAATCCCCCGGACCCCTGGAGGTCCGTATATCGTTTTCTCGACGTGTTTTGTTTCGAGCTGTTTCTGCCAGGATTTGTCTTTGATCTAGAAGCACCATGGCCTCCGACAACAAGGGCAAAGGGCCTTCGAAGGAAGAAGTGAAAAGGGTGTCGTCAAAACAAGAGCAACAAGCTGTTGGGAGTAAGCAAATCTTGGTGGGATCTGTTGACACTCGACGTTCTTTCTCTCATAACTTGCAGGGACCCTTACCACCTGCTCTTAGCCTCGACTCTTTCCCTGTGCTGGAAGAAGCTCTACGGACTACCGATGAGTTTTGTGGTCAATACCGGGCTCTAAGAAGAGAAGTGGAGATACTCAGGAGGAGAATTACCGACTCCGTAGAATGCTGGGATATTACTTGATGCCCGTCACAGGGTCGCCATCGCCGACTTCAGATAACAATGAATCTCTTCGAGACTTAGTGCAGATTTGCCAAGCTGAGAAGCTGAAGCTGAAGGAGATTGATACGTCTCCAACGTATCGATAATTTCTTGTGTTCCATGCCACATTATTGATGTTATCTACATGTTTTATGCACACTTTATGTCATATTCGTGCATTTTCTGGAACTAACCTATTAACAAGATGCCGAAGTGCCAGTTCCTGTTTTCTGCTGTTTTTGGTTTCAGAAATCCTAGTAACGAAATATTCTCGGAATCGGACGAAATCAACGCCAAAGATCTTAGAATCCCGGAAGCATCCAACACGAGAGGGACCGGAGGGGGCACAGCCCACCACACCATGCCCGGCGCGGCCTAGGGGGCCGCGCCCCCTAGGGTTTGGCCGGTCCTTCGACCCCCGGCGCCGCCTCTTCGCCTATAAGAAGCCCCTGGATCGAAAACCCGATACCAATTGACGAAAACCACAGAAACCTTCCAGAGCCGCGCCATCGCGAAGCCAAGATCCGGGGACAGGATCTGTTCCGGCACCTGCCGGGCGGGGAAGTGCCCCGAAGGCTTCTCCATCGACACCGCTGCCCATCTCCACCGCCATCTTCATCACCGCTGCTGCTCCCATGAGGAGGGAGTAGTTCTCCATCGAGGCTCGGGGCTGTACCGGTAGCTATGTGGTTAATCTCTCTACTATGTACTTCAATACAATGATCTCATGAGCTGCTTTACATGATTGAGATTCATATGAGTTTTGTATCACTACTATCTATGTGCTACTCTAGCAAAGTTATTAAAGTAGTTCTATTCCTCCTGCACGTGTGTAAAGGTGACAGTGTGTGCACCGTGTTAGTACTTGGTTTATGCTATGATCATGATCTCTTGTAGATTGCGAAGTTAACTATTGCTATGATAATATTGATGTGATCTATTCCTCCTACATATGCATGAAGGTGACAGTGTGCATGCTATGCTAGTACTTGGTTTAGTCTGTTGATCTATCTTACACTAAAGGTTACTAAAATATGAGCATTATTGTGGAGCTTGTTAACTCCGGCATTGAGGGTTCGTGTAATCCTACGCAATGTGTTCATCATCCAACAAAAGTGTAGAGTATGCATTTATCTATTCTGTTATGTGATCAATGTTGAGAGTGTCCACTAGTGAAAGTGTAATCCCTAGGCCTTGTTCCTAAATACCGCTGAGTTACTGCTTGTTTACTGTTTTACTGTGTTACTACTGCTGCAATACTACCACCATCAACTACACGCCCGCAAGCTATTTTCTGGCACCGTTGCTACTGCTCATATATATTCATACCACCTGTATTTCACTATCTCTTCGCCGAACTAGTGCACCTATTAGGTGTGTTGGGGACACAAGAGACTTCTTGCTTTGTGGTTGCAGGGTTGCATGAGAGGGATATCTTTGACCTCTTCCTCCCCGAGTTCGATAAACCTTGGGTGATCCACTTAAGGGAAAACTTGCTGCTGTTCTACAAACCTCTGCTCTTGGAGGCCCAACACTGTCTACAAGAAAGGAGGAACGTAGACATCGAGATCTGTAAGAAGCGCGGGAGGAATTCATCACCACCATCGCCAAAGGAGTAATTCATCATCGGTATTGGCATCCCCTTGGTTTGTTCCAAGCTTGGGGGAGTGCCGCGGTATCACATCACCTTTTATCTTTTACTGTCAAGTAGTGTCATATCATGAGTAGGGAAGTTATCATATAAGATGGGTTGCAGTTTGGAAGTATCTCTCCTTTAGTTTGTCTATGTATCCCTTGGTGTGAGTTATCGTTATGAAATATTAATGAGAAGTCTTATCATTTACATATTGCACACCTTATTTTAGTTTGCAATTTCTACTATATGATTGATCTTGATTTTAGTATTGGTACCACTTTGGGAGCATTGAGTAAATCTATTTGGTTTTGGCAAACTTAGCAATGGTCAATAGCAACAACACTTTGAGTTTAAGAAGAATAGAGGAAATACATGTAGAAGATGTTATTATCTTTCTTATCAGTTCTTAGCTTAGTATTCTGAAGTTAAGATTGTTTGTGCTTACAAGTAAGATGCATGATTGTTTCTATCACATGTATATTTGTTTGTTTCCCTCAACTCTTATGCTTGCTAATTAACCTTGCTAGCCAAAGACCTGTACTGAGAGGGAATACTTCTCGTGCATCCAAACCTTAGCCCAAACCTATGTCATTTGTGTCCACCATATCTACCTACTGCATGGTATTTCTGCCATTCCAAGTAAATACTTCATGTGCTACCTTTAAACAATTCAAAACTTTATTACTCCTTATTTGTGTCAATGTTCTATAGCTCATGAGGAAGTATGTGGTGTTTTATCTTTCAATCTTGTTGGGCAACTTTCACCAATGGACTAGTGGCTTCATCCACTTATCCAATAACTTTGCAAAAAGAGCTGGCAATGGGATTCCCAGTCCCAAATTAATTAACCAAAATAGACACTCCTCCATGGTATGTGATTGTTGGACGGCACCCGAAGGATTCGGTTAGCCATGGCTTGAGAAAGCAAAGGTGGGGAGGAGTGTCATCATAATAAAACTAAATAAAAAGGCACTCCTTCATGGTATGAGATTGTTGGCAGGCACCCGAGGATTCGGTTAGCCATGGTTTGTGAAAGCAAAGGTTGGAAGGAGTGCCATCCAAAAATAAAGATAAAATGGGAGCCGCTCTTTGAGAGTTTGTCTGGCAAGGGGGTTAGAGTACCCGCTACCAGTCGTTGACAACAACAAACACTTTACTTTTATTCTCTTTATATGATTTCAAAACTGAAAAAGCTCTAGCACATGATTTAATCCCTGCTTCCCTCTGCGAAGGGCCTGTCTTTTACTTTATGTTGAGTCAGTAAACCTATTTCCCTCCATCTCAAGCAAGCATTTGAGTTGTTGTGATCAAACTATTATATTGTGATTTGCTTCATCATGTCTTTTATTCTTCCTTGTTTAGTACAAGTTTTATCTGATGAATATAACTTTGAAAATTATCAATGATTATGAGGAGATTAGTATGATTGAGTATGCAAGTTTACCATAAGTTTTAAATATGAGAGCGCTGCTCAATAGATAAGTATAATCTGTTAACTGTTCTCTGACCAAGAACGAAGTTTGCCATCACCAATTATGATTTCTTATGCACCTTTATTTGTGATTACCTTATACTTGTTTCAAGTTGAGTTATATGAGGAAGTTGTTTACTATAATGTCTTGTGTGAATGAATATGATGCTTCTTGTCCGTATTTTATTTATCGACTCTTCACTCCATAAACATGTGGTCTTGTTTATCGAGCTCAGTTTCGCTTGGGGACAAGCGAAGTCTAAGCTTGGGGGAGTTGATACGTCCAATTTGCATCACTATTTTATATCATAATTTGCTGTTATTCATTGATATATTTCATATTGGGACACAATACTTATATTATTTCATCTATTTTGCATGTTTCATGATTATTTGGAGATCGCGCACCGGAGCCAGGATTCTGCTGGAAAAAGCACCGTCAGGATGCAATATTTCGGAAGATCAACTGTGGAAGGAAATTTTACCAAAAATCCTATTTTTCCAGATGACGAAGGAAGCCAGAAGGGGGAGCCAGCTGGACCCAAGGTGGGCCCACACCATAGGGCGGCGCGGCCCATGGCCTGGCCGCGCCACCATGTGGTGTGGGGGCCCCACAGCCCCTTTCGCCTCCTTTTCTTCGCGAAACCCTTCGTCCCGAAGACCTAAGCCACAGAGGGTACGTCGCGAAGAGCCACAGCCGCCTCTGCGGGGCGGAGAACACCAGAGAGAAAAGAGCTCTCCGGCGGGCAGGAATCCGCCGGGGAAATTCCCTCCCGGAGGGGGAAATCGACGCCATCGTCACCGCCATCGAGCTGGACATCATCTCCATCACCATCACCATCATCTTCATCATCATCACCGCCATCTCCACCGCAGCACCTCGTCACCGCTGTAACAATTTGGGTTTGATCTTGATTGTTTGATAGGGGAAACTCTCCCGGTGTTGATTTCTACTTGTTATTGATGCTATTGAGTGAAACCATTGAACCAAGGTTTATGTTCAGATTGTTATTCATCATCATATCACCTCTGATCATGTTCCATATGATGTCTCGTGAGTAGTTCGCTTAGTTCTTGAGGACATGGGTGAAGTCTAAATGTTAGTAGTGAATTATGGTTGAGTAATATTCAATGTTATGATATTTAAGTTGTGGTGTCATTCTTCTAGTGGTGTCGTGTGAACGTCGACTACACGATACTTCACCATTTATGGGCCTAGGGGAATGCATCTTGTACTCGTTTGCCAATTGCGGGGTTGCCGGAGTGACAGAAACCTAAGCCCCCGTTGGTATATCGATGCAGGAGGGATCGCAGGATCTCAGAGTTTAAGGCTGTGGTTAGATTTATCTTAATTACTTTCTTGTAGTTGCGGATGCTTGCAAGGGGTATAATCACAAGTATGTATTAGTCCTAGGAAGGGCGGTACATTAGCATAGGTTCACCCACACAACACTTATCAAAACAATGAAGATTAATCAGCTGTATGTAGCGAAAGCACTAGACTAAAATCCCGTGTGTCCTCAAGAACGTTTGGTCATTATAAGTAAACAAACCGGCTTGTCCTTTGTGCTAAAAAGGATTGGGCCACTTGCTGCAATTATTTCTCTCGCATTTTACTTACTTGTACTTTATTCATCTGTTACATCAAAACCCCCTGAATACTTGTCTGTGAGCATTTACAGTGAATCCTTCATCGAAACTGCTTGTCAACACCTTCTGCTCCTCGTTGGGATCGACATTCTTACTTATCGAAGATACTACGATACACCCCCTATACTTGTGGGTCATGCTTTGCCCTAGGGAGAGCTTTAGTCAACGGATCTGCTACATTCAGATCAGTGTGTACTTTGCAAATCTTTACTTCTCCATCTTCGATGTACTCGCGAATCGAATGATAACGCAGCTTGATATGCTTCAGCCTCTTGTGTGACCTTGGTTCTTGTGCATTGGCGATGGCACCCATGTTGTCACAATAGATGACTAATGGGTCCAATGCACTAGGAACCACACCGAGCTCTACAATGAACCTCTTCATCCATACCGCTTCTGATGAAGCCTCTGAAGCCGCTATGTACTCCGATTCTGTTGAGGATTTCGCCACCGTGCACTGCTTCGAGCTTGCCCAGCTTACTGCAGCACCATTCAATATAAACACGTACCCAGACTGTGACTTAGAGTCATCAGGATCAGTGTTCCAACTTGCATCGGTGTAACTTGTTACAACGAGCTCTTGGTCACCTCCATAACAAAGAAACATATCCTTAGTTCTTTTCAAGTACTTCAGGATATTCTTGACCGCTGTCCAGTGTTCCATTCCTGGATCACTTTGATATCTGCTAGTCAAACTAACAGCATGTGCTATATCCGGTCTAGTACATAGCATGGCATACATGATAGAGCCTACTGCCGAGGCATAGGGGATCTGACTCATCCTTTCTCTTTCTTCTGCCGTAGCCGGACCTTGAGTCTTACTCAAGACTTTGCCTGGTAACATAGGTAAGAATCCTTTCTTACTTTCGTCCATTCTAAACTTCTTTAGAATCTTGTCCAGGTATGTACTTTGTGATAGCCCTATTAGACGTCTTGATCTATCTCTATAAATCTTGATGCCTAATATATACGATGCTTCACCAAGGTCTTTCATTGAAAAACTATTATTCAAATAACCCTTTACACTGCTTAATAGTTCTATATCATTCCCAATTAATAATATGTCATCTACATATAATATCAGGAATGCTACAGAGCTCCCACTCACTTTCTTGTAAATACAGGCCTCTCCATGACACTGTATAAACCCGAAGTCTTTGATCACCTTATCAAAGCGTCGGTTCCAACTTCTTGATGCTTGCTTCAGTCCATAAATTGAACGCTGAAGTTTGCATACTTTGTCAGCATTTTTAGGATCGACAAAACCTTTGGGTTGTACCATATACAACTCTTCCTCAATGTCTCCATTAAGGAACGCCGTTTTGACATCCATCTGCCAAATCTCATAATCGAAAAATGCAGCTATTGCTAACAAAATCCTCACAGATTTTAGCTTCGCTACAGGTGAGAAAGTCTCATCGTAGTCAACACCTTGAATTTGTCGGAAACCCTTTGCGACAAGTCGAGCTTTATAGACAGTAATATTACCATCAGCATCTGTTTTTCTCTTGAAGATCCATTTATTCTCGACAGCCTTTCGGCTATCAGGTAAGTCTACCAAAGTCCACACTTTGTTATCATACATGGATCCCATTTCGGATTTCATGGCTTCTTGCCATTTGTTGGAATCTGGGCTCATCATCGCTTCTTCATACGTCGCAGGGTCTTCATCATTGTTGTCCACAATCATGACATTTAGACAAGGATCATACCAATCAGGAGTGGCACGTTCCCTTGTCGATCTGCGAGGTTCAGTAGCTATCTCGTTTGAAGTTTCATGATCATCATCATTAGCTTCCTCTGTTGACGGTGCAGGCGGCACAGGAACATCTTCCGGTACTGCGCTACTCTGATCAATGAGTGAAGATTCATCAATCTCATCGAGTTCTACTTTTCTTCCAGTCACTTCTTTAGTGAGAAATTCTTTCTCAAGAAAGGTTCCGTTCTTAGCAACAAAGATCTTGCCTTCGGATCTGTGATAGAAAGTATACCCTATAGTTTCCTTAGGGTATCCTATGAAGACGCATTTCTCCGCTTTGGGTTCTAGCTTGTCCGGTTGTAACTTTTTTACATATGCTTCGCAACCCCAAACTTTCAGGAACGACAGCTTAGGTTTCTTATTAAACCATAATTCATACGGTGTCGTTTCAACGGATTTTGATGGTGCTCTATTTAAAGTGAATGCGGTTGTCTCTAATGCATAACTCCAAAATGATAACGGCAAATCAGTAAGAGACATCATAGAACGAACCATATCTAAGAGAGTTCGATTACGACGTTCGGACACACCGTTTCGTTGTGGTGTTCCCGGCGGTGTCAATTGTGAAAGTATTCCGCATTTCTTTAAATGCATGCCAAACTCATAACTCAGATATTCACCTCCGCGATCAGATCGTAGAAATTTAATCTTCTTGTTACGTTGATTTTCTACTTCACTTTGGAATTCCTTAAACTTCTCGAAAGTTTCGGATTTATGTTTCATGAAATAGATATACCCATATCTACTCAGATCATCTGTGAAGGTTAGAACATAATGATAACCACCGCGCGATGCTACACTCATTGGTCCGCACACATCGGTATGTATGATTTCCAATAAGTCAGTAGCTCGCTCCATAATACCAGAGAATGGAGTCTTAGTCATTTTTCCCATCAGACATGCTTCGCATCTATCAAGTGACTCAAAGTCAAGTGATTCAAGTAATCCATCGGTATGGAGTTTCTTCATGCGTTTCACTCCAATATGACCAAGACGACAGTGCCACATATAAGTAGAATTATCATTCAATTTAATTCGTTTAGCATCAATGTTATGTATATGTGTATCACTACTATCGAGATCTAATAGAAATAAGCCATTCTTTTCAGGTGCTCGACCATAAAAGATATTATTCATAAAAATAGAACAACCATTATTCTCAGACTTGAATGAATAACCGTCTTGCATTAAACAAGATCCAGATATAATGTTCATGCTCAACGCGGGTACAAAATAACAATTATTGAGGCTTAAAACTAATCCCGAAGGTAGATGTAGAGGAAGTGTGCCGACAGCGATCACATCGACTTTGGATCCATTTCCAACGCGCATCGTCACTTCATCCTTTAGTAGTCTTCGTTTATTCTTTAGTTCCTGTTTCGAGTTACAAATATGAGCAACCGAACCAGTATCAAATACCCAGGTACTAGTGCGAGAACCAGTAAGATAAACATCTATAACATGTATATCAGATATACCTTCTTTCTTCTTCTTGACAAGGCCGCTCTTCAGATCCGCCAAATACTTGGAGCAATTACGCTTCCAGTGTCCCTTCTCCTTGTAGTAATAGCACTCAGCATCAGGCTTAGGGCCGTTCTTAGGTTTCATAGGAGGCGTGGCAGCTTTCTTGCCACCCTTCTTGAATTTTCCCTTAGACTTGCCCTGTTTCTTGAAACTGGTGGTCTTGTTGACCATCAACACTTGGTGCTCTTTCTTGATCTCAATCTCAGCAGATTTCAGCATGGAGAAGAGTTCAGGTAACTCTTTGTTCATGTTCTGCATATTGTAGTTCATCACAAAGTTCTTGTAACTAGGTGGCAGTGATTGAAGGACACGATTAATCCCCAGTCTGTTAGGAATCACTATTCCCAAGTCACTGAGTTTCTTCGCATGCCCGGTCATGGCGAGCATGTGCTCACTAACGGAGCTGCCTTCTTCCATCATGCAACTGAAGAAGTGTTTCGATGCTTCATAGCATTCCACGGCCGCATGAGTTTCAAAGATAGTTTTCAACTCATTGACTAACTCATGTGGATCGTGGTGCTCAAAACGTTTTTGAAGATCGGCTTCCAGACTGCACAGGATGGCACACTGAACTTGAGAGTACCGAGTTTTCCGAGTCGCGTAAACATTCTTTACTTCATCGGTTTCAGTTTCTGCAGGAGGGTCACCTAGCGGTGCATCAAGCACATATTGCAGATTTCCGCCATTGAGGAAGATCCTCACATGACGGAACCAGTCGGTGAAGTTGCTACCGTTGCTCTTAAGCTTTTCTTTCTCTAGGAACTGGTTAAAATTGATTGGGGACGCCATATCTACAACATATATTTGCAATAGTTTAGACTAATGTTTATGACAAATTGAGTTCAAATTTTAATTCAACATAATTAAAAACTAGGTGAACTCCCACTCAAAACAATATCCCTCGCATTGTCTTAGTGATCACACGAACCAAATCCACCACACCAAGTCCGATCATCACGAGACAAGATGTAATTTCAATGGCGAACATTCAAAGTGTTCATCATATCAATCATATGATTCATGCTCTACCTTTCGGTATCACGTGTTCCGAGACCATGTCTGTACATGCTAGGCTCGTCAAGGCCACCTTAGTATCCGCATGTGCAAAACTGGCTTGCACCCGTTGTATGCACTTGTTGAATCTATCACACCCGATCATCACGAGATGCTTCGAAACGACAAGTCTTGGCAACGGTGCTACTAAGGATGAACACTTTATTATCTTGATATTTTAGTGAGAGGGATCATCTTATAATGCTACCGTCGCGATCTAAGAAAATAAGATGCATAAAGGATTAACATCACATGCAGTTCATATGTGATATGATATGGCCCTTTTGTCTTTGCGCCTTTGATCTTCATCTCCAAAGCACAGACATGATCTTCATCATCAACGGGCATGATCTCCATCATTGTCGGCGAAGCACCAAGGTCAATGGCGCCGTCTTCATGATTGTCCTCCATGTAGCAACTATTACAACTACTTTGAAATACTACTCAACATGAAATTTAAAGACAACCATAAGGCTCCTGCCGGTTGCCACAATACAATAATGATCATCTCATACATAGTCATCATCACATTATGGCCATATCACATCACCAAACCCTGCAAAAACAAGTTAGACGTTCTCTAATTTGGTTTGCATATTTTACGTGGTTTAGGGTTTTCGAGTGAGATCCAATCTACCTACGAACATGAACCACAACGGTGATACTAGTGTTGTCAATAGAAGAGTAAATTGAATCTTCACTATAGTAGGAGAGACAGACACCCGCAAAGCCACTTATGCAATACAAGTTGCATGTCGAGCGTGGAGCAAATCTCATGAACGCGGTCATGTAAAGTTAGCCCGAGCCGCTTCATCCCACTATGCCACAAAGATGCAAAGTACTCAAACTAAAGATAACAAAAGCATCAACGCCCACAAAACCATTGTGTTCTACTCGTGCAACCATCTATGCATAGACACGGCTCTGATACCACTGTAGGATAACGTTGCATAGAAAACAAAAATTTTCCTACCGCGAACACGCAATCCAAGCCAAGATGCAATCTAGAAGACGGTAGCAACGAGGGGATGATCGAGACTCACCCTTGAAGATTTCCAAAGCCTACAAGATGAGGCTCTTGTTGCTGCGGTAGACGTTCACTTGCCGCTTGCAAAAGCGCGTAGAAGATCTTGATCACGGCGCCACGAACGGGCAGCACCTCCGTACTCGGTCACACGTTCGGTTGTTGATGAAGACGACGTCCACCTCCCGTTCCAGCGGGCAGCAGAAGTAGTAGCTCCTCTTGAATCCGACAGCACGACGGCGTGGTGTCGGTGGCGGTGGAGAATCCGGCGGAGCTTCGCTAAGCGTGCGGGGAAGAAGGAGGAGTGGGGCGGCTAGGGTTTGGGGAGAGGGGGCGCCGGCCATCTAGGTGGTGCGGCCACCTTGTTGTGTTGGGGTGGCCGGCCCCCTCCCCTTGTCCCTCATTATATAGGTGGAACACCCAAGAGTTGGTCTACAAGTCTTCGAATAAGACCCCAAACCAAAACCTTCCATATGACATGAAACCTACCCAAGCTAGGACTCCCACTAGAGGTGGGATTCCCACCTTCCCTTGGGAGGGGGTGGCCGGCCACCTTAGGTGGAGTCCACCTGGGACTCCACCCCTTAGGGTTGGCCGGCCATGGTGGTGGAGTCCCTTCGGGACTCCGCCTTCCAAAGTGATTTCTTCCGGACTATTCTAGAACCTTCTAGAACCTTCCATAAATGCACCGGATCATTTTCAAACACATAAAATGACTTCCTATATATGAATCTTATTCTCCGGACCATTCCGGAACTCCTCGTGATGTCCGGGATCTCATCCGGGACTTCGAACAAATCTTCGAACTCCATTCCATATTCAAATACTACTATTACAACATCAAACCTTAAGTGTGTCACCCTACGGTTCGCGAACTATGTAGACATGGTTGAGATCTCTCTCCGACCAATAACCAATAGCGGGATCTGGAGATCCATAATGGCTCCCACATATTCAACGATGACTTAGTGATCGAATGAACCATTCACATACGATACCAATTCCTTTTGTCACGCGATATTTTACTTGTCCGAGGTTTGATCATCGGTATCACTCTATACCTTGTTCAACCTCGTCTCCTGACAAGTACTCTTTACTCGTACCGTGGTATGTGGTCTCTTATGAACTTATTCATATGCTTGCAAGACATTAGACGACATTCCACCGAGAGGGCCCAGAGTATATCTATCCGTCATCGGGATGGACAAATCCCACTGTTGATCCATATGCCTCAACTCATACTTTCCGGATACTTAATCCCACCTTTATAACCACCCATTTACGCAGTGGCGTTTGATGTAATCAAAGTACCTTTCCGGTATAAGTGATTTACATGATCTCATGGTCATAAGGACTAGGTAACTATGTATCGAAAGCTTATAGCAAATAACTTAATGACGTGATCTTATGCTACGCTTAATTGGGTGTGTCCATTACATCATTCATATAATGATATAACCTTGTTATTAATAACATCCAATGTTCATGATTATGAAACTAATCATCTATTAATCAACAAGCTAGTTAAGAGGCTTACTAGGGACTCTTTGTTGTTTACATAACACACATGTATCAATGTTTCGGTTAATACAATTATAGCATGGTATATAAACATTTATCATAAACATAAAGATATATAATAACCACTTTTATTATTGCCTCTTGGGCATATCTCCAACAAGAACTACATAGAGCTTGTTAAAATTTGGTTTGCATGATTGGTCTCTAGAGTCTAGATATTTTCTGGTTAAGGTGTTTGAACAACAAGGAGACGATGTAAAGTCTTATAATGCTTACAATATGTTCATATGTGAGTCTTGCTGCACCATTTTATACTTGAGTTTGCTTCAAACAACCTTGCTAGCCTAAGCCTTGTATTGAGAGGGATTACTTCTCGTGCATCCAAATCCTTGAGCCAAAAACTATGCCATTTGTGTCCACCATACCTACCTACTACATGGTATTTCTCTGCCATTCCAAAGTAAATTACTTGAGTGCTACCTTTAAAATTCTATTCTTTGTCTTTGCAATACATAGCTCATGGGAAAATAGCCTTAAAAACTATTGTGGTATTGAATATGTTGCTATGTGTCTTATTTCTTATAAGTTGCTTGTTGAGCGGTAACCATGTTTCTGGGGACGCCATCAACTCTTACACCTTTGTTGAATATCATGTGAGTTGCTATGCATGTTCGTCTTGTCTGAAGTAAGGGCGATTTTCATGATCAAATGGTTTGAGTATGCATATTGTTAGAGAAGAACATTGGGCCGCTAACTAAAGCCATGATCCATGGTGGAAGTTTCAGTTTGGACAATCAATCCTCAATCTCTTATGAGAATATTATCTGTTGTTGTTAAATGCTTATGCATTAAAGAGGAGTCCATTATCTGTTGTCTATGTTGTCCCGGTATGGATGTCTAATTTGAGAATAATCAAAAGCGAGAATCCAATGCGAGCTTTCTCCCTAGACCTTTGTCGGCATAGAGGTACCCCTTTGTGACACTTGGTTGAAACATATGTTATGCAATGATAATCCGTGTTAATCCAAGCTAATTAGGACAAGGTGCAGGCACTATTGGTATACTATGCATGAGGCTTGCAACTTATAGGATATCTTATACATAACACATATGATTTATTACTACCGTTGACAAAATTGTTTCTATGTTTTCAAAATGAAAAGCTCTAGCACAAAAATAGTAATCCATGCTTCCCTCTGCGAAGGGCCATTCTTTTACTTTATGTTGAGTCAGTTTACCTACTTCTTTCTATCTTAGAAGCAAACACTTGTGTAAACTGTGTGCATTGATTCTTACATGTTTACCTATTGCACTTGTTATATTACTTTATGTTGACAATTATCCATGAGATATATATGTTGAAGTTGAAAGCAACTGCTGAAACTTATATCTTCTTATGTGTTGTTTCAAAGCTTTCTACTAAGAATTTATTGCTTTATGAGTAACTCTTATGCAAGTCTTATTGATGCTTGTCTTGAAAGTATTATTCATGAAACGTCTTTGCTATATGATTCAGTTGTTTACTCATTGTCTTCACCATTGCTTCGAATCGCTGCATTCATCTCATGTGCTTTACAATAGTATTGATCAAGATTATGATAGCATGTCACTTCAGAAATTATCTTTGTTATCGTTTACCTACTCGAGGGCGAGTAGGAACTAAGCTTGGGATGCTTGATACGTCTCAAACGTATCTATAATTTCTTATGTTCCATGCTACTTTTATGATGATACTCACATGTTTTATACATTATATGTCATTATTATGCATTTTCCGGCACTAACCTATTGACGAGATGCCGAAGAGTCAGTTGATGTTTTCTGCTGTTTTGGTTTCAGAAATCCTACAAAGGAAATATTCTCGGAATTGGACGAAATCAACGCCCAGGGTCTTATTTTTCCACGAAGCTTCCAGAAGACCGAAAGGATTACGAAATGGGGCGACGAGGCGCCGCCACACCAGGGCCACGCGGCCAAGGGTGGGGCCGCGCCGCCCTAGCGTGTGGGCCCCTCGTGTCGCCCCTAAACCTACCCTTCCGCCTACTTAAAGCCTTCGTCGCGAAACCCCCAGTACCGAGAGCCACAATACGGAAAACCTTCCAGACGCCGCCGCCGCCAATCCCATCTCGGGGGATTCGGGAGATCGCCTCCGGCACCCTGCCGGAGAGGGGAATCATCTCCCGGAGGGCTCTTCATCGCCATGATCGCCTCCGGATCGATGTGTGAGTAGTTCACCCCTGGACTATGGGTCCATAGCAGTAGCTAGATGGTTGTCTTATCCTCATTGTGCTATCATGTTAGATCTTGTGAGCTGCCTATCATGATCAAGATCATCTATTTGTAATGCTACATGTTGTGTTTGTTGGGATCCGATGAATATTGAATACTATGTCAAGTTGATTGTCAATCTATCATATATGTTGTTTATGTTCTTGCATGCTCTCCGTTGCTAGTAGAGGCTCTGGCCAAGTTGATACTTGTAACTCCAAGAGGGAGTATTTATGCTCGATAGTGGGTTCATGCCTCCATTGAATCTGGGACAGTGACAGAAAGTTCTAAGGTTGTGGATGTGCTGTTGCCACTAGGGATAAAACATCGATGCTTTTACTAAGGATATTTGTGTTGATTACATTACGCACCATACTTAATGCAATTGTCTGTTGTTTGCAACTTAATACTGGAAGGGGTTCGGATGATAACCTGAAAGTGGACTTTTTAGGCATAGATGCATGTTGGATAGCGGTCTATGTACTTTGTCGTAATGCCCTGATTAAATCTCATAGTACTCATCATGATATATGTATGTGCATTGTTATGCCTTATTTATTTGTCAATTGCCCAAGTAATTTGTTCACCCAACATGCTATTTATCTTATGGGAGAGACACCACTAGTGAACTGTGGACCCCGGTCCATTCTTTACATCTGAAATACAATCTACTGCAATTGTTCTTTTTGTTCTTCGCAAACAAACATCATCTTCCACACTATACGGCTAATCCTTTGTTGCAAGCCGGTGAGATTGACAACCTCACTGTTACGTTGGGGCAAAGTACTTTGATTGTGTTGTGCAGGTTCCACGTTGGCGCCGGAATCCCTGGTGTTGCGCCGCACTACACTCCGTCACCAACGACCTTCACGTGTTCCTTGACTCCTACTGGTTCGATAAACCTTGGTTTCTTACTGAGGGAAAACTTGCTACTGTACGCATCACACCTTCCTCTTGGGGTTCCCAACGGACGTGTGTTAACTGCACGCATCACATGTGCTCACTAACGGAGCTGCCCTCTTCCATCATGCAGCTAAAGAACTGTTTCGAGGCCTCATAGCTCTCCACGGCCGCATGACTTTCAAAGATAAGTTTGAGCTCACGCATCATCTCACATGGGTCGTGGTGCTCAAAATGCTTTTGGAGCTCTGCCTCTAAGCTGCACAAGATAGCACACTGAACTTCGGAGTACCGAGTTACCCGAGTCTCATAAACATTCTTTATGTCCTCGGATACTGCAGGAGGTGGTGGGGGACCTAGCGGTGCTTCGAGCACATATTGCAGGCTTCCACCAGTGAGGAAGATCCTCACATGACGGAACCAGTCAGTGAAGTTGCTACCATTGCCCTTAAGCTTTTCTTTCTCTAGGAACTGGTTAAAATTGATGGAGGGGGCGCCATGATCTACAACATATTTGCAAAGAGTTTAGACTAAGTTTATGATAAATTGAGTTCAAATTTAATTCTTAAATTAACTAGGTGAACTCCCACTTAAAACAACATCCCTCGCATTGTCTTAGTGATTACACGAACCAAATCCACTACACCAAGTCCGATCTTCACGAGAAAAGATGTAGCTTCAAAGGCGAACACTCAAAGTGTTCATCATATCATTCATATGACTCATGCTCTACCTTTCGGTATCCCGTGTTCCAAGACCATGTATGTACATGCTAGGCTCGTCAAGGCAACCTTGGTACCCGCGTGTGCAAATCTGGCTTGCACCCATTGTATGCACATGTAGAGTCTATCACACCCGATCATCACGAGATGCTTCGAAATGACAAGTCTTAGCAACGGTGCATACTAAGGATGAACACTTTATTATCTTGATATTTAGTGAGAGGGATCATCTTATAATGCTACCGTCGCGATCTAAGCAAAATAAGATGCATATAAAGGATTAACATCACATGCAATTCATAATGTGTGATATGATATGGCCTTTCTTCTTGTGCTTTTGATCTCCATCTCCAAAGCACGGACATGATCTCCATCATTACCAGCATGGCGTCAAGGTCAGTGGCGCCGCTTCATGGTTGTCCATCACTTATAGCTACTATAACAACTACTTGAAATAAAGCTATTACATGATGAATAGACACGCAGGTCTTTAACAAAAATTAAAGACAACCATTAGGCTCCTGCCGGTTGCCATAATACAATAATGAACATCTCATACATCAAATATAATCATCATCACATCATGGCCATATCACATCACCAAACCCTGCAAAAACAAGTTAGACGCCTCTAATTTGGTTTGCATATTTTACGTGGTTTAGGGTTTTTGAGTAAGATCCAATCTACCCACGAACATGAACCACAACGGTGATACTAGTGTTGACAATAGAAGTGCAAATTACAATCTTCACTATGGTGGGAGAGACAGACACCCGCAAAGCCACTTATGCAATACAAGTTGCATGTCAAGCGTGGAGCAAGTCTCATGAGACGCGGTCATGTAAAGTTAGTCCGGGCCGCTTCATCCCACCATCCCGCAAGAAGCAAAGTACACAAACTAAAGCAACAAAAGCATCACCGCCCACAAAACCATTGTGTTCTACTCGTGCAACAGATCTATGCATAGACACGGCTCTGATACCACTGATGGGGTTCGTAGCATAGAAAACAAAAAATTTCCTACCGCAAGACGAATAAAACCAACAAATCTAATCTATGGAACATCCAAGATCTAATCTACAAGATCGAAGCAACGAGATGGAGATGAGACTAACCCTCGAAGATTCCAAAGTCTACGAGATTAATCTCGTTGTTGATGTAGACGATCGTCCCCGGTGCTGCAATCCGGCAGCACTTCCGTACTCGGTCGCGCGTACGGTGTCGATGAAGCTCCTTCCTCTCCCGTTCCAGCGGGCAGCGGAGGTGTGGTAGATCTCCTCCAAATTCCAGCAGCACAACGGCGTGGTGGTGGAGGTGGAGGAAGAAAACTGCAGGGCTTCGCCTAAGCCGGAGCAGCGTATGGTGGAGGGAGAGGCGGCCAGAGGAGGGGCTAATGATGGGGTGTGGTGGCCGGCCACCCCCTCCCCTCTTTATATAGGGGGCCAGTCGGCTGGGGTGGCCCCCTTTCCCATCTAGGGTTAGGGGGCGGCGGCCAAGGGGGGGAGGGCTTTCCCCTCCCCCAAGTTGATCCCCTAGGAAACCCTAGGGGTTTGGCCGGCCTGGGCCTTGGGAGGCATGTGCCCCCGGCCCATTAGGCCAGGGGGCATCCCCTTGGCCCATTCTAGCCCTCCTAGGTCGTGGGCCCCATGGTGGACCCTTCCAGAACCTTCTAGAACCTTCCAGTCAATCATCGGAAAAATCCCGAACATTTCCGAAACCCAGAAATCAACTTCCCTTATATGAATCTTATTCTCCGGACTATTCCGGACCTCCTCGTGACATCCTGGATCACATCCGAGACTCCGAAAAACTTCGTCTCCATACCATATTCAAATCTAATTATGCAACATCGAACCTTAAGCGCGTCACCCTACGGTTCGCGAACTATGCGGACATGGTCGAGACTCCTCTCCGAGCAATAACCAATAGCGGGATCTGGGAGATCCATAATGGCTCCCACATATTCAACGATGACTTAGTGATCGATTGAACCATTTACATACGATGCCAATTCCCTGTCACACGATATTTTTCTTGTCCGAGGTTTGATCATCGGTATCTCCATACCTTGTTCAACCTCGTTACCGACAAGTACTCTTTACTCGTACCGCGGTATGTCATCTCTTATGATCAAATCATATTCTTGCAAGCTAATCAGACCACATTCCACCGAGAGGGCCCATAGTATATCTATCCGTCATCAGGATGGACAAATCCCACTATTGATCCATATGCCTCAACTCACACTTTCCAAATACTTAATCCCATCTTTATAACCACCCATTTACGCAATGGCGTTTGATGTAATCAAAGTACCCTTCCGGTGTAAGTGATTTACATGATCTCATGGTCGAAGGACTAAGGCAACTATGTATCGAAAGTTTATAGCAATTTGAACTTAATGACTTGATCTTATGCTACGCTCATTTGGGTGTTTGTCCATTATATCATTCAACTAATGACATAACCTTGTTATTAATAACATCCAATGTTCATGATCACGAAACCATGATCATCCATTAATCAACAAGCTAGTTATACAAGAGGCTTACTAGGGACTCCTTGTTGTTTACATAACACACATATATCAATGTTTCGGTTAATACAATTATAGCATGGTATGCAAACATTTATCATAAACACAAAGATATTATAATAACCACTTTATTATTGCCTCTTGGGCATATCTCCAACAACCAGAACCTGGAGTTGACTTTAGTATTAAGCCATATGTGCATTTCCATTTCCATGTGAATATAAAAGTTAAAATAGGTCCCCATTTTGGATTCCTTTCCCAGTTTGTATTTTGCGATGCAAATAAACCCGTGGAGTAATTGTTAGTCAAACATCGGCCCTATCGAGTTAAAATGAGCTTTACATTTTTTACGGATTTAGTATAATATTTTAAAATTCTATAATCTAAAGAAGAGCTAAAAATAGCGACGACTGCATTTTTTATCATGAAGAATTGGTGTCCAAGGAAATACCCTTCTCAGCTCACATCCTAGAAACAACACAACTACAAGAATATGGAACACGTTGATAAACAATATTGTGCACATGTCACAAAATATTACCCATAATGTATGGTATCTCAACCATTTGATTTGTACCGCCAACCGCTGGCCTATCTATAGCACTCATGCAAGCAATTGATGTAGTGGAGCCCGCAAAACTGGTTGGGGAAGAGATGAAATATTTTCATTATGTGTATTATGAAGTAGGATAATCCAAATTAAACTAGTACAAATTGCATTATACTTGAATTCCAAACATACCCTAGTTGTTCTACCTCACCCAACTTACATTGGATTAGCACGTGGAACTTGATCTTTAATTGCGGACGAAATTAATATTTTTGGTACTACGGAACAAATGACTAAAGGAAACTACTACCTCCATGTTGGTTATTAGGGTATTACATATTTCGAGAAAAAATTCAACCAATAATTTGGTTGATAAAATATAAGATATTTACCATAATAACTATAACGTAAAAAAACTTCTTTTAAATATGAACTTGATTGTATAATTTTGTGTGTTGTATGTCTCATATTTTACTGACCAAATTAATGGTTAAAGTTTTTCGTGAAGTGCGCAATATCTTAATACATTGGTATGGAGGGAGTAACACACATGACCGAAACTCCATTTTAAAAGACCAAATTTTCATAAAATTTATGTGAAGACTTAATCTCCATGTTTGCCCTCCATATCTCGCAATTCACCACGCCATCAGGGAAAACACAACATAAAACCAAACTCGTTATAGTCTAGCCAATCTTGAAGGTTTTGAGGATTCTTCCACTCCAAGAAATTAAAATATGCGCTATATTGTCGATAGCAACACACCCTTCACCGGGCTTGATGTTTCGCCGTTCCTTTGTCGTTGACCGTAAAAGAAAAGACGAACGTAGAATATGAGGCGAAACAACTCCAACCGAGATAGAGCAGAATGATCTTTATTCACCCCAAGCCATTTACCATTCCTTTTTAGACCTCTAAAAATATACCTTTTTACAAAATTATATGATTTTAAAATTTCCAAAAACTAGCTATTGGGCCTACAATTAAATTGGCCATATAAGAAGAGCCCAACAAAAATCATTGGGATTGGGAAGAGAGCCCATACCCTCCAACCAATAGCTTAAACTTGCTTATTCCCATCGTTAATCCCAACAGTACAAATCCCTAAACACACTCCCCTATCATCAACATGTACCCCCATAAACCCTAAACCATAGTCACTACACCTGCAAAACCCCAAGGGCACTACTGCCAATTCCCACCACCTCTGGCCAGGATTCTTGGGCAGGGCAAAAATTTGATGATATTGGGAGCTAGGCAAGCAAGTCCCATAGGGGAGTGTGTTTAAAGTAAAAGAGGGCTTAATGTGTGATGAGAGAGAGATGGGAGGCAGGCCAGCGCCCATATCCAAGTGTTGGGATTCTTAAACGGTGCTTAAAATTTTAAGCCATGTCTCACGATCTCCCATTGGGTTCGTCTAAAGTGTCACATTACAGCAGGGTGGTGTGGTGGATGCCTTTGTTTTTATTTAGTGTACCTTTGTTTTCTTAATCTCCCTCTGTGTTCTTTCCCAGTTTTACCATGGCTTGTGGTTGTGCGTTGGGAGGGTGAAAAGAGGAGAGGGGTTATAATTGTGCACAGGATACTATGAAGGGTTAAAAATTGTGGTTCTGGTTCGGTGTGGGCTTTCCAAGGGGATGGAGGTGGGTGGGTTTGGGGAATTGGGTTAAAGAAAGATAATTACAGCAATTTGTACTTGTATGTTGCTGTTCTCTTGTTGAAATGTCTAAGCTTCGCGTGAAACAAGTCATAATTGGGCGGACGGGAGTGGTGGGAGTCCATCAGATCGGGAAAAACGGTTCGGCTCTGCCCTCGGGTCGCTCCCCCGCGGGCGACTCCAGGGCGTCCAACCCTAGCTCGCCTCCACCCCCTCTCCTCCGCCCTCCCCCGTCGCCGCCGCCGGCGGAAGCCGTCGGGCAAAGCCCGGACGGTGCCGGCGGCGGGGGCCCTTCTCTACCCGGCGTTCTCCTCTCCAGGCGGGGCTGGCGGGCAGGCGGCGGTGCACCCAGGTCGACGAGGTTCCGGCGGCAGCGCGTCCCTCAGGCGGCGTGGCGGCGGGTGGCGACGAGGCGGCGGCGCGGCTGCTTGGCCGCGGGACGGCGTGGGGGCTCGGGACGGCGCCTGCCTGGCCCAAATCTGGGCCCTTCGGGCCCCATCTGGGTCCGGGCGGGCCGGCTCCCTCCCGGCGGTGGTCCTCGTGACGGACGGTGGGGCGGCCAGCGTGGGGGGTAGCGCTGCCGGCGGCATGTGCGCGCGGGACCGGATCTTCACGAGCCCGCTCGGGCTCGGCCGGGCCAGCTGGGCTTGGTGTGATATGGTCACCGCGTCCGGTCGGTGTCCGCAGTGGCGGTGGAGGCGGTTCCCTCCGACGTGGCTGCTGTCGTGCTGCCTCTCGCTCCCGGTTGGCCCATCTTGTTCCTGATGTCCCCAGTTCGTTGGTCACGGTGAGACGGCGGTGGTGCTTGCAAGGCCGTGGTGGCGTGAGGTGGTGGGCGGCAAGTGTGGTGGAGCACGATGGAGCATCCAAGGCGGGACTACGAGGGTCGGGAGAAATCCCTGTCGGTTCCGCCGACACCGACGCGGTGACGCCCGCGGCGCCACCCTTCCTTCTTGAAGGGCGTCCGGTGAAGCCCTGTTTTCCTGTCCTTGCGCGTACCGGGAAACCCTAGGTTCACTCCGGGCAGCAGCGTCGTCATCGTCGCATCCCTTCTTGAAGGTGTTGCTTGGTACGCGGGGCTTCCATGTGCTAGGCTTGTGGTGGATATTCTTCGGCGGGCGCAGCGGTTGCGAGGCATCTCCGTTTTCGTCGATCCGACCTTTTTCGGCATTAGTTCTCTTGTCTTTCTTTTGTGTTTTCTTTTGGGCGTGCTTGTGCTGTTTGCCCCAGCCATGGATCCTATGATGTATCGGTCTTGTGCTATATTAATATAGCGGGGCGAAAGCCTATTTCGAGGAAACAAGTCATAATTACTGGGGAAATCTTCTTCTGTAAGATAATTAGTTCGGATTTAAAATTTGACCAAGTGGCTGTATGTGCTGGAATATTTTCCGACTGGCTGGCAGATTCTCGGTGGGTTAGCGAAATCATTGCTACAAACATAAGCGACTTGATATACTGATGGCAACTAATACTACGTGATTATACATATATCAACAAACTAAATACTGAATAAGATGCCGGAAGACATCGTGCACTTTCAGAAAAGAGCATTGGTGAAAAATATGGAGAGGCAGAATACTGACCCAGGGGACATACAGCTAAAATAGAATATCTGTGTATAGGACTGGCTCGTGGACCTGTCTGTGATATGAGAGAGAAACATTTTAAATTTCAAAGTTTGAAATGGCAATTTTCTAACGTCAAATGTTGTTCTTATCCTTTTTGGACACAGTATATTTAGCCGTCAGATCGATGGGTCTAATCTACAAGGGCCGTTCAGGATTTTATTATGACCATACCTTTTCCAAATTTTAGGTTCTGAGAAAACTTGGTAAATTTAGTCTCCCGTTTAATAAATAAATAGTAGTGTCTGTTGAATGGAAACGGCTACCTCTAGCAAAAATGAACTCTCAAATTCAAGCTAGTCTGGCATTCAAATAGCTTTCGTTTGTGCAAAACCATCTTTGCCTGCGCGTAGTCTTCTTCATACGTTACTAGCTGGTTGTTCCCTTCACCACTAACAGTGTCTTTCACTTCTATGTTGAGTTGTTGACATCGTTATTGTGACAGTAGGGAGGACGCACTGTCTAGCAGGTCGTCGGCTACGCACTCCTCCCTCACGACGACGAGTCATCATCCTCGTCGACGCTTTCTCCTTCTGCCAGGTCGAGAGGAAGTGGGGGCAACATCGATCTTAGGGAGCGGCGGCAACAACCGAGGAAGATGGCCTGGGGTAATAGTGGTTGGCGGTGGCCGCTGTCCTCTGCATAGCGGAAAGGGGAAGAAGGATTATGAGTGTCGGGATAAAGAAAAAGTGGACGAGAGGTCTGGCCGATTTTGTCGGCCAAGTTAACCCCTCGTTTCTACGAAATATTCCCGTTTAGCGGCCCATCCCATCCAGCTCAGCTAGAACCAAACACTATGTAAAAGGGATTATCCCATCCCTTACTCGTTTTTAGGCAATCAAACGCACACTAAAATCTTAAACCCTAAACCCCGACTTTAAGCCCCAACATTGATTCTCCAAAAGCCGATCGAGGTAAGGTCTTCTTTCGTTGTCTTATCTTGATAACCCTTAAATTACTATAGTGTTATTTTATTCATTTTTTGGTTTATAATGGATCATTTATTTAGAAATATAATTTTATGTTGTTTTGTTTTATAAAAAATAATATTTTTAGTAGAACATGAGTTTACTATGTCTTTTTACTGAGAAGTTATACAATTATTAAGTGTAGTACTATGAATATTCCAAAATTTAGGGTCCCATTTTGGATTTCGCTCCGGTGCACCCAATTTGTAGAGACGCCGAGAGAGTAGCCTCGCCATCCAGCTTGAACCGGGGATCGATGACTCAAACCCGGAGAGTTTGGGTGTTACTCGGACCGGCAGGCTGCTGTCGGTGAGCAAGTTAAGCTGCTCAGACTGTCACACGCCACGAAGATCGTAAACATTTGCGCCGTAGTCGTACGGAGAAAAAGACCTTGGGAAATCCGGAGCCGCACGTGAGGGCTGCGTGTGCCGCTGCCAGCAACCTCTACTACTCGTCGGCAGCGGGCAGCTCGTTTTTTTTTCTCAGACAGTTTCTCTCAGCGTCATCTCCTTTACTGCCAGTTACTGTGCGCTTGCTCAAACAAAGAGGGACAGTAACCTCACCCCCCCATCCTGTATCTGCTTGACTTGCTGCTGCAAACACGAGATTTGATGAGGAGTTCATTTTTTTTACCGCAACTGGATGTACTGCTCCACACCACACGTGAGTGTTGATACGTTTGAGGTGAGACGATAAAAGTAGTTCTTGCAGCCAGTGAAGGGCGAGGCTCACGTACGACCATTCGTTCATCGCTACCTGAAGTTTTAACTGAATCCTGGTAGTAGGAGAAGAACAAGGAGGGAAATGAATATTGAGCTTGTCCCAGGCTTACAGAAAACTAACCCAAAGAGACATAGAATAGACGGTCACAAAGCGCGCCGGCCGGCGAGCGTTAGCGGCTGAAGTGCGGGGTACTAGCGGCTGAAGCCCATTTTTGTCCGACGCGGTCCGATAAGGTGTCCGGCGCCCCGAGTCAGTCCCGTCCCACAGGGGATGCACCGGGGACGCTGGACACACCGAAAAGCGAGGCGAACCGACGCGGGCCCGATCCGTCAGCGGCACGGAAGGCTAAAACCCGTCGCCTACCTTTGGTCAAGCGACGTTAATGGCGTCTGTTTTGGCGACGCGAGGACGCGTCTCGTCGTGCATGGCCGCGTGGCCGTCCGCGCCGAGTTATTGCGTGCAACCACCCGCTGCCGCCGCTGTTTAAAGACGCCCTGCAGTTCTCGCCGCTCACAATCCTTCTCGTCGCCGCCGCCTCCCCTCCCAGATCTTCTCCTCGCCGCTCCAAAAATAGCTCGTCCTCCCGCAAGATCGCCGCGGCGAACGGCCGCCACGGCAGCCTCACCGTCTTGGAGGCGTGGGCGGCCACACCCGGTATCCGGTCCGCGGACATGCGGTCTGCACGGCGGCTGGAAGATGGCCGTGAACGGCATTGGCGTTCCGCCGCCGAAGCCGCGCACAGACCAATGGAGGGACGCCATCAAGGCCCGGCGGGCTCAACTCACCGCCGAGGAGCGGTTGGATCCGACGTGGGCGGCCGACAACAACGACGCCGGTGGACGACGTACTTCAAGGCGAAGTACGACGTCGAGATGTACACACCGACAACCTCGTCGGCGGCCCCAACTGGAACAAGGACGGCCGCACCTGTTCTGGGGCGTTCGGGGCGCACCCTCGACAACGTCATCCGCGGCATCCGCAACGGCGCTCCAAGGTTGGAGATGTCGTCGCCGCCGCCGTCTCCTCAATGGCAGCCGGGAGGACGACGTGCTCGTCCTCCTCGCACTCTTCTTCCTCGGGACCGACGCGATCGACGCCGTCCTCGTCGTACCGTGGCGCCCTACACCGTCCCCAAACGGGAGGTCAGGGAGGAGCCGGCGCGTCAACACGAGGCGTGGTGGCGGCGGCGGCAAGGGGAGCGCGGCGGCGCCCTCCTCATCCCGGGAGGTGAAGGAGGAGCGAGGAAGCGTCGCGGCGCGGCTGCTGGCGGAGTACGGCGGCAGCGGCTCATCGCCGGCGGCGACGACCCGAGGCGCCAGGGCTGCGGCGGCGTTCTTGGCGTCCATGAACGACAAGGACGCTGGGAGGGCGACCTGGACGCGGCGATCGCCATGTCCATCCGCGACTCCGGCAAGCGGGTGGACCTCACCGACGACGGCGAGGCGGGACCAGCGGCTTGGTGAAGGACGAGCCCGTCGACGAGCGCGTCAAGCGAGGTCGTCACCGACATGTACAACTTCCAACAGTACTACGACGCCTCCGGCCGCCGCAAGTGGTTCTAGATTAGGTTTAGTTTAAATTTAGTCAAATTTCGTTCGAATCTATGTAATATATGTCAAGTTTGGACGAATCTAATCGAATCTCGCTTAAGTTTAAAATTTCTGAAATTTCGTTTGGGGGACGCGATTGGGGAGCGCCGTCCCCAAACGCGGCACGAACGAAACACGTCCCCCAAACGCTCAATCCGGCGCGGTTTGGGGGACGCGGCTGGAGATGTTCTTACAAGGTGCATCCCGAGAAGACTCCATAAGATCCGAGATATCTTGCTAGCTACTAATAGTAGATACCTAAGGTTGTGTGGTTAGGAGGGTGGTTGTACCCCCAGCCCACCAGAGTTCAAATCCCAGGTTTGACATCTGTGTGTCTCATTAAGGCGGAATATTCATTCAGTGGGAGGCGATCGTCAGCAGTTGTAGATCAGGTAGTACAGTATGTAACGTATGTCTGTGTTTCTCAAAAAAAAAAAGATACACACAGAATGAAAACCCGTCACCGATGTGGCACAAGATTGACTCCTTCTCTAGCGGCCACAAGAGTTGGGTGCAGCGTCTACAAGTCGTATGTAGGACTGCATGCAGTAGGCTAGCTCGGAAGGAAATGACAGGATCAATAGCTAGCTGCTCGACGCGGCTCGCAACGGCGGCCGGCCTGGCTAGACGGGACGCGGTAGGCGGCTCGAACGGCGCTAGCAATAACTATGAGATTATAGCCCTATAACCGCAATGAAACAAGCCTAGTTAATTCCAGTTTTCGCTCCTCGCCTCTCCTCCCGATACGGCTCTTTTCTTATTGCCTCGAGGCAGAATAGAAAAGGGATTAGCACAGGTACTTTGAGCATCAACGAGAGCAAACCAAGAACACACAACACCAACTCAGTAGCGGATGAGCAGTACGGTACTAACTGCAGTAGCAGTAGTATATATACAAATGTGTGAGAGAGGGAGATGCATGTTTAATAGCCGTAAGCTCCATCATAGGTTTCCCTAACCAGAGTAGTAGAGCTCTTGGGCTTCATAGGCCAAAATATCGAAAGCCACCAGGCTTGATGCGTAGGAGCCTAGATGGGCTTTGCTAACATGGCTTCTTTTAAATTGCAAAAGAAGAAGCTATAGTTAGAGCATCTCCACTCCTTAGTGCCTCCAGGTCGAAATCCGGCGCAAAATAGCTCCGAATTTAAGGCAAATTTAGCCTGTTAAGCGCCGAACTTCTAGTCATTCCTAACTAGGCCAGCTGCCGATTTAAACTGCAGACAAAATTTAGGCAGAATTGAACAAAATTCGGCTAAAATATAGGCTAACCGGCAGGGATTTCATTAATTATAGGCGAGTTCGATAGATTTTCTATAAGGGAATAATTAATACAAAATTTTACGTGTAGTTGTTCTGATCGAAATTGTGGATATCACCGACTTGGATTAAACTATGAAAAACAGTGAAATTTCAATGTCTGATAGAAATTGTGCATCGTCTCTTCCGATTGCTATGACTTTGTCTGCCCGCTGAGGAGTAGAATACTTCCTGCGTCTAAAGCATTTGAACTCGAAGGTATCCATGATATGTTTAATGTTCCTTCTTTTTACATGAGCATTATTACACTGGCATGGTTCGGACATTTGGATGGTCAGAGATAACAAGATCTTCAAGGATGAAGTTTGTACACTTTTTCTTTAAGAACCCGTAGAAGATCTGGGCGTCATTGTATTAGGATCAAAACGATAAAATGATACAACATCATTCAACCAAGGAAACAGACCACCGAGATGCCGAGCAACAACTTTGTGTGGCTAGTCTACTATGTAAGTATGTAACGACAGGCTACTCGATGTCTCTCAAACGCCCACCTCTACGTGTACAGCTAAGCCAAAGACACCACTCCTCACCATGAAAAAAAAATAGCGCGCTATTCCAACGCTAATAACACGCTATAGCATATCTGGAGAGCCGACACTACGATATTTCATCGCTATAGCGCGCTATTCGTGTTAATAGCACGCTATAGCATACTAATAGCGTATTTTTAGACCCACGCTATTTTGTTATAGCGAGCTATTTTTTTCCTTGCCTTACAAATGTAATTCAACACCCTAGGGCACGTATAGCGAACATGGGCATTACGCTCCAGCCAGATCGAGCGCATGGTCAAGATGATGATGCATGACCGAGTTCAACCGCTTCGCGTCAGCCGTCGGCAAGAGAGCCACGTACAACATCTGGTCAAATGGTGCTATGTTGGGTAAGCAATTAATGCTAAGGCCAAGGCGTCCAAAGACGACAACCCAAATGCTACCTGCGTATGTGCATTGTAGCGTGATGTGGTCAAGGAATTCGCCCGCCCCCGAGAGCATAGAGGGCAGATGACCTGCGAGGGCAGACCGCGCTGAATGAGGCGATCAGTCGTCCAACACCGCCACCGTAATGCTAGCCAAGAATGGAACTTCAACTTGAAAGAGGCAAAGGAGTTCCAGACTTGTGCAGCACCAGGAAGGTCCGTGCGGCATGGAAGAACGCCAAATTAGAACATTATCTACCAACTGCTGCATCGTGAGGGCATCTCCAACCGGGCGATCCAAACGGACGTGCTGGGCCGTCCGTTTTGGGCCATTTGGGTCGCCGCCCGGACACGCGGACAGCGTCCCGCGTCCGCGTGTCCGTTTGGGTCGCGCGCTGCGCCCAACGCGCGGACGCATCGCATAACCGGAGAACCACGAAAACAAAAACAAAATGCGAATTTAAACGAAATTTCATTGAACATATGCCCTATTTTGGGCAAATTTGTACATAGCCCTATTTTGGGCAAATAAAACTAACAAAAGAAGCCCCTATATGGGCTTTTAAATTTAAACTAATATAAAAAACCCTCTATTAGGGTTTGGTCGGCGGCGCGGTGGCCGCCGGTGCGCCGCCTAGCCCTGTGGCGTCGTCGCGGCGTCGTCGTCGTGGAAGACGTCCCGGCGGCGAGCGCTGTTGTGGCTCGACCGCGCCGGGGACTCCGGCCACGGAGACCACGGGGCCTCCTCCCACGGCGAGTGGGGGTCGGAGCCACCCGAGGTTGCGGCGGTGCACGGAGCGCGCCTCGGCTGCCCCTCTCACCGAGCGCGGCGCGGCCACAGCGGCCGCGCGGCCTCCTGCCGCCGCGCTCTCGCGGCGCTCCTCGTCGGCGCGGCGCGGCCTCCTCCCGCCGCCGCCTCTCCCTCCTCGTCGCTCTGGCGGGCCTGGGCGTAGAGCTCCCGGCCTCCGCCTCCTCGACCTCCCGCCGGGCCGCCTCCTCCATCTCGGAGGTGCGAATGGCCGCATGGAGGTGCGGCCATTCGCGTCCTCCTCCCGCCGCCGAGATGAGGGCGCGGCGCGGAGTCCGGGTCCTCCTCCGGGACTCGGGCTTGGGCTCAACGGCAGCGGCGGCGGTTGCGGCAATGCCGCGCCGCCGCGGCGGCGGTTGCGGCAATGCCGCGCCGCCGCGGGCGGCCTCGCCGATGTGGAGCCGCCTCGGTTTCGTCCGGACGGCCGCGGCGCCGGGCCGGCGGCTGCTGCTCGCCTCGTCGTCGTTGGCTCCGGGCGATGCGCCGGGGGCCATGGCGGCGGCCGCTGGGGAGTGGAGTGGGGTGGGTGGAGGGCCAGATCCCTCCGTCCCCATTTAATCTCCCGGTCACCGACGGGTGGGCCCAAGGGAGACGAGGCGACCGCGGACACGGCGGACGCGCGTGCCATCCGCGGCCACGCAAACCTAGCCAAATTTGGGCCGGGTTTGCGTCGTTCGGCGCCGCGGCCGTCCGCTTTTGCGGTGCGTCCCCGCGCTGGGCCGCGTTTTTGTCCGGCTCGACCCAAACGGACGCGCGGGCGCGGTTTGGGTCGCGCGGTTGGAGATGCCCTGAATACAGTATGGATGAACGCCGTGTCCTTGTTATAACCTCATCGGCCCGTTCCAACTAGGGCCGGTCCATACATTTCGGAGGCCCAGGACGAAACGATATCAAGGGCCCCTTGTTCACAATAGTGAAGTTATCGTAGGGCAGTGGGCAATTGCCCCCCTACTATAGATTTTTTTTAAAAGATATATGTTTATGCTAAATTTGTATATATTACTTAAAGTTTAAGCATGATTGGTGGTCTGGCCTCTTAACAATATCAATCACACACGAAAGACTTAAACAATATTAGTATTGGGCAAGAGAAATATTAGAGTAATGCAATAACAAACTAAATAATATTTGCATTTGAAAGATCCATGGTCTTCGAAATCTTTAAGAATCACTCTACAGCCTAAGTACAAGTATAAATATATCAAGTATGTAAAAAATCATGGGCCAGGGCCCTAAGGCTCGGGGCGAGCGCCCCTTTGCCCCGCCCTATGGGCCAGCCCTGGTTCCAACACTTATTGCGGGGCCATGCTCGCTGGCAAGAAAGACCTGGTGGTACTCGTCATGGTTGATAGGTGGAACTACGGGTATCTTGGTCAACATTAAGCTCACATTATTCATGTCAACAATTTGGGGCATGTTGCCACGAAAGATAAGCTGGCGTGGATGGCAGGGTGCTCCTACTCACCTGCTGTGGTGCCAATAGAGATTGAGTAGATTCATGTAGTATCTCTAGTACCGCGAATGGGAGCCTACTTCCCGGTGCCTCGTAATCTGAGCATGGATGTCTTGTCCGGGTCAGCAAGGACTCTATGCAAAAGCATAGTAGATCACCACACCGTGGTCGATCTTGAAAGTAAGTTGAGTTGATTTGTTTGTCGTCTATAGTCCTACCCTCACCAGATGTGGCATCCTGCAGTAGAGATGTAATATATATAGCCGGGTAAGATTAGTTTCCTGTCCTCACGTGAGTTCTGGTGCTTTATTTGGTAGCAGCTCGGATTATATGTCTTTATTGCCACAGAACAATATAAGAGTGCATTAAGTTTTATTTGTTAGAGTAGTTTGAATCACCCAACAAGACAGAAGTGATACAGATATAGCTGCCGTGCTACATAATATGCATATATATACTGTCGGTGCCACAACACCATTGGTAGTGCCTTTTTTAATTCCAATTTTCTCTCCTTTGGAGATGCTTGACAAAATAAACTTGGTCCTTTTTTTTGAATCTTAGCAAAAAAAATAATATTTGTAAGTTTTTATAAAATCTTGAAAAAAAATCAGAACTGTCATATGTAAAATATTTGGTTGTACAGTCGCTAGGATTAGCACCGAGATCGACTTATATGTACACTACATATGCAATTTCTAGTTGAGAAGAGGATGGTTTGGTTCTATGCTTGTTAATATCCAGGTTTGTTTTAACCGCATCTTGGATAAGCCTATGGTCGAATGAAGTTTTCCAAAGATGAACTTCACAGTTTCTCCGTAGAAACGAAAAGAATGGGCAATTTGCTTTGTTTCCTTCATAACTAGAAAAATGTCTTGTCCTATACTCCAATGGTAAGTTTTGTTTATGATGCCTCCTAACCCTACTATGAATGTACGTTTTAAGCCGGAAGTCTTCATGAAAAAATAGATTATCACCACAAAAAAGAGGAAAAACTAGAGTTGACTCTTATTCTATGAGGAAATGGAGTTTATTCTTTTTTTTTTCCAAAATGGGGTAAAACAACGGCTTCTGCATCAAGAGATGCACATAGCCTTTTTGTTGCAAAGTATCAAAAAAGTCGGTATGCACAGTTTACAATTCCACCGAAATCATAAGGTTGGCACAAGCACCACCAATGAAAAAGCACAAGCTATACATCCGTCAATCTCCTAGAAAGCCGCAATAACCATATGATCCCGCTGATCCTCCGGGAGCAAGACGAACCAATCTAGGATCTAGTGAATGGCCATATGAATAACCTACAATTTTTTTTGAAGAACTTGCATTGTTAAAAATCACATTTTTAAGCTTCTCCAAATAGACCAACATAAAGTTGATAAACCAATGTGTATTCTAGCATTAGTGTCTTTATCAACTCCATTCAACCAATTTCCAAACGTTTTTTAATATTGGTTGGAGGAGGAATATTAAAAGTGCTAAAGACAATGCACCAAACTATTTTTGACAACGGGCACGAAAGAAATATATGTTCTATTGATCCCTCTGCATCACAAAAACAACATTTCTTGCTTCCCGTTCATTGTCTATTAATTAGATTATCCCTAGTGAGTAACACCTTTCGATGTAGGAACCACATGAATATTTTTATATTTAATGGTAGTTTTAGTTTCCATAAATATTTAGCAGGAAAGTTATCATGAGAGTTCATTAAGTCTTCATACATAGACTTCACAGCGAAAATGCTAGATTTAGTTAGATTCCAAACGAATCTATATGGTTCATCACTAATTTGTACCGCCATTAACCAGTTGCATAGGTGCATCCACACATCCCATTTATTTCCATCAAGAGATCTCCGAAACCCAATATTCAGTGGTCGAGATGACACAACCGAACGAACCAATACATTCTTGTACTGAACGATATTATATAATGATGGATATTGAGTTGGTAGAGCCCTTTCTCCAAGCCAAGCATCTTCCCAAAATCTTACCAACCGCCCAAATCCAACCCGAAAAGAGCCACGATTTAGAAACTAAGCCTTCACTCGCATGAATCCTTTACAAAAAGAGGAGTTAGTTGGTTTAGCCTGAACCTGAGGAGTTAGTGTCTTATCTTTTACATATTTGTTACCGGAGTTCACTCTTATGTATGATCATTTCATGGAGAATCATTTATTATTGGTTTGGAGGTTTCTAGGGAACTTGGTAGCGGTTCCATCTTATTTCATTTTGATCTCGTTACGTGGAAATGGGTGAGTTGACGCTAATGATCTGACATAAATTGTGCATCGTGTCTCTTCCTCTTATGGAGCTGCCCGCTCACTTCTGATTGCTAGGATTTTGTCTGTCCGATAAGGAGTAGAAATGTTCTAAGTGCCTAAATAAGCAATGAACTCGGAGATACCCATGATATGCTTAATGTTCCTTTATTACATTGACATTATTATATTGGCATGTTGAGAATTTGGATGGTCAGAGATAGCAAGGTTGTCAAGGATGAAGTTCGTACACGTAAGGAAATGGAAAATTGTCTACCAGCTGCATGAGCTAGCCCTGTGTTGGGCGTCGAGCAACCTAGAGCTGCCGCATCATGAACATGCCTGAACTCCAGAGTCCATAGTCGTCGTGTCTTCGATTTCAGCTTACCTGCTTGTTCCAGCAGGTAACTGCGCTCTCGCGCTCGCCGATATCAACCTGCAGGTACTCGTCATGGTTGGTAGGTGGAACTACGGGTATTTTTGTCAACATTTAACTCGCATTATACATGTCAACAATTGATTGCCTGTTGGGACAATTGAACACATGACGTGGACAGCAGGGCGCTCATACTCGCATGCTGTGTCGCAAATAGTGCTTGAGTAGCGACAAGTAGTTTCTCTAGTACCGCGAATGGAAGCCTACTTGGCTACTTCCCAATGCCTCATAATCTTAGAATAGATCTATGGGCCAGCGAGGACTCTATGCAAAAGCATAGTAAATCACCACACCGTGGTCTTGAGAGTAAGTTGACTCGATTTGTTTGTCATGTATAGTTCTATCCTCACCAGATGCGGCATGCTGCAGTAGAGATGTAATATATATAGCCGGGTAATATTAGTTTCTTTCCAGATGTGAGTTCTGGTGCTTTATTTGATAGCAGCTCTGATTATGTGTCTTTATTGTCATAGTACAATATAATAGTGCATTAAATTTTATTTGTTGGAGTAGCTTGAATCATCCACCAAGACAGAAGTGATACAGATATAGCCGCTGTGCTAAACAATATGCATATATACTGCCGGTGCCACAACACCATTGATAGTGCCTTGTTTAATTCCATTTTCTCTCCATTGGAGATCCGTGCAAAGAAGAACATGGTGCTTTTTTAAATTTTAGCAAAAAAATAGTAAGTTCTGTAAAATCTTGAAAGGAAATCAGAATTGTCCCATGTAAAATATTTGGTTGTACAGTCTGTAGGATTAGCACTGAGATTGATTTATATGTTCTCTTGTTGATATTCAGGTTTGTTGTAACCGCATCTTTCATAAACCTCTGGTCGAATGAAGTTTCCCAAAGATGAGTTTCATAGTTTCTCCTTAGAAAGGAATAGAATGTGCAATTTGCTTTGTTTTCTTCATAACTAGAAACATGTCTTGCCCTGTACTCCAAATGCTAAGTTTTGTTCATGATGTCTCCTACCCCTACTATGAATGTGCGTTTTTAAGCCGGAACTCTTCATGAAAGAATAGATTATTGCCACATAAACGTGGTAAAACTAGAGTTGACTATTATTTTATAAGGAAATGGAGTTGACTCTTATATATGCTCATTTCATGGCGAACCGTTTTATGGGGGTTGGAGGTTCCTAGGGAACCGTTTTACGCCCCACCTGAATAGATTGCTTCAAAAGAGCGTTACAAGACCAAGCTCCTGTCGACCCTTTCGGGTTGACATCGGTCACGATATATTGTTTGTTACATCAGAAAAGAGGAGGATGGCGGCATAAGAACTTGAACAATTGCTATGTAGCCTAGCTACCAGCATGTCGACCAAAAGAGGATACAACACACAACATGAGAAGTGGCGCTAGACGCAGTCGAAGGGTATCACAATACCGAGATCTTGCAAATGTAATTCCACCTGCACACGGTAACCCTCATTAGCTAAGAATTTAGAATTACATTCTATTTCATTCCGAACTCGTTATGAGAAAATAGGTGAGGTGACACTAAGACAAGGTACGGGACTTCCCGCACTAAGTAGCCATTTTGGCAGATTTTATGTGCTCTTTTTGTTGTAGGATATCATGTCTTACTCGTTTCTCTTGAAATTTGAAACACGCATATGTGGTTCTGTTTCCCACTCAATTAATTGATTAAATTATTTTAAATATGAAATGAATTGACATTGGTATGTGTATGTGATTTGTGTGAATGCACATAGATGCACGATATATAGGATAATTATTTGATTCTTATAGTTTTTTCTACTACCCAATTTATTGCGAGTAAACAAGATATATAAAGTCTGGCCCTATGGTACATCATTCTATCTCCCGAAGCACCCTAGATAAGTCTATGCAACAACCAAAATTAATCTGGAAATTAATCTCTGTTGGTCCTCTTCAAACTGATAAGGTGGCATGTTTGGTTCTAGGGTCTAAACCAGTTTGTATACTGAGTTTTTTTTTTTGAGACAATTTTGTATACTGAGTACAAGCGACACATAGGGAAACTCTTTTGCAGCCCAAACCAAACTTTTGTAGCAACAAAAATCAGAAATGATACCGGCCCAGCCTACCCCAGCCCAGCCCAACAGCAACTCCGACGACGGGGCACCGTGCCGGAGACGGAGAGCAGAGGTGCCATCACCCGCGGCGGAGAATCGGCCAGCGAGGCGCCCCCGTGCTCCGCAAGAAAGAAGGAACCTTTTGGCCCCGAGGCGAAGCAGCATTTCTTCGCCAGAGTACGAAGACCGCGGGAGATAGGGATTGAAAGAGGGGAAGAAAATATGTTCATCCAGAAGGTAATGGTTTTTTATACTGTAATTCGATTTGCCATCTTCTGCCATTAATCCGCGGGTAAACTAGCGCAGAGATTCACTATCTTTTGTATATGTGTATAAATTTTCGCTGTGGTGGCGCAGGCATGGCGGACGGCGGCGTTTGGGCTCTACGGCTTCACCCAGTTCACCAAATCCGGTTTCGTGTAAGCCCAATTCCGCCCAATCCTCTCGCAGTTTCTCTTTTGGGTTGATGTAGCGCGCGTGATTTCGCGCAAGTGCGCTGCTGTGTCTCCGTTGGTAGATGTGAGTTTCTTGCAATTGTCCCATCCGCGTCGAAACCGGAGCGCGTCATATGTTGAATTTATCACAGTAATTGGGAATACGATTGTCTCGCCCTTAATGTGAACGAACCAGGAGCCCTTCTGAGCTGCTGAACCCTGAACCCTGAACTGTTTGCGTTCATGAAAAATAGAGGGAGAGCTCATTTTGATCGATTTTGGATAGTATTCTACTGGATAGAAGGATTTTAATTGTCGACACAATTATGCCTGGATGTAGCTTCATTTCGTTTCGATTCAGATCCTGTATTCTCATGTTCAACCTAATCTAATTACCCAGGGAACATGCCAAGAAATTTAGAGAGGATGATATGAAGATCCGGTTGGATGGGAAAAATTGCCTGGTAACTGGAGCGAATTCTGGCCTAGGTTTTGCTACAGCTGAGGGTTTGGCTTCTCGGTATGAACCTATTCCTTTTTTTTTTACTTTGATGATTTGAACACCTATTAATATGTGATTTCACAAAACCATTGTTTTATATTCTACCAGCGGTGCCACTGTTTATATGCTTTGCCGGAACAAAGAAAAGGGGGAGACTGCTCTCAATGAAATAAGATCTAAAACCGGAAATGCAAATGTTCATCTGGAGGTATGGTGCTTCAACAATCAACATAGTTTTTTCCTGGATTATTCGATTCTCATTTATGTTCGATGGTAATTTTGGGCAAACTGACAGCACAATTACTTAACATCTCATAGATATGTGACCTTTCATCTATTAATGAAGTCAAATCATTTGCAACGAAATTCTCTTCAATGGACAAGCCACTCCATGTCCTGGTAAGCCTTGCACTTTTGCAGTTTCAAAATATTTTGTACTTCTTGTTTCTTATCCCTGGATGTAGCTTCATTTCATCTCTATTAAGATCAGATAATCCATCAACGTTTCCTCTAGAATTACATTAATACTTGGTGGAATAGACAACTATAACAGATACTTTGTCCTTGTAGGTAAACAATGCTGGTCTATTAGAGCACAAGCGCTCGACTACACCGGAAGGGTATGTTATACTATGTAATCATTGTGCTTATTTATTTGTTTGCCTGCTTATACTCAAACTGCTCTTGCCATATACAACTCCTAAGCATCCAGCGTTTATCATGCTATAACTTTACTTTCACAGCTGAAAATCTGATGCTTTTTTAAAAAATAGGTTGGAGCTCAATTTTGCTGTGAATGTAGCAGCACCATACACTTTGACAGAGCTAGTGATGCCATTGTTGGAAAAAGCAGCACCTGATGCTCGTGTCATTACAGTTGCATCGGGAGGGATGTACACTGAGCCACTGACCAACAATTTACAGGTATATAACTTTACTTTCTTAGGTGATTTCACCCTATTTTGTTCTGTATGGAAGCTGAATGCAGAAATGTAAGTATACAAATAAAACATAACTTAGCGTGAAGACCTCAAACTACATATAGTGACGAGGGGAGCAACTAAACCCCGTGCTTCTGTAAGTTCCACGTCTAGGAGAAAATTTGTTCTGCAGGGACTTCCCAAGAGTGATCACCTGGAGAAATAAAGACTAAAAAAGTAGTTCTGGACAGAAATCAAGTTCTCAATTAATTAACGAGTGTAATCCATTTTAGAATAATACTCAAGCACTTCCCAGTTATCCAGATTCTGGATTGATGGTCACCAAAAATGAACTATTTTATTACGAAGAGCTTAGTCTGATTGCTGCTGCCTTTCTCACTTTCTGTCAGTATGATTCTATTGCAGTCTTTATATTTGTGTATAAAGACTGCAATAGAAAGTTTGCATGTAAATGAATTGACCTGTAAATGAATTGACCTGTAAAAAGAACTATTTTATTACCATGGGTTGTTCCTGTAAATGAATTGACCTGTAAAAAGTTTGCATTTATCTCTGATTACGCGATAGCCCTTCTCACTAATGTTTTTGGACTACAGTACAGCGAAAGCGACTTTGACGGGACAAAACAATATGCTCGAAACAAGAGAGTTCAGGTTTGTGAACTTTGATATCTGGATTCCCTCTACTCTAGTCTACATGAGACTGTAAAACTAACATGATGTTGGAAACTCCCTCAGGTTGCACTCACAGAATGGTGGGCTGAGAAATACAGCAACAAGGGGGTCGGTTTCTACTCGATGCATCCAGGATGGGCTGATACTCCTGGAGTTTCGAAGAGCTTGCCTGGACTTTCAGAGAAGTATGCCTTCAGCTGTCTCAACTCCCTTTCTTGGTCAATATATCTTTTGTAGTATCGATGGTATAATATGAGGTTTCATCTTTGCATAACTACCATCAATACTATATCAGGCTATCAGGAAACCTGAGATCAAACGATGAAGGCGCCGACACAGTGGTCTGGTTGGCTCTGCAACCCAAGGAGAAGTTAGTCCCAGGTGCTTTCTACTTCGACCGAGCTGAAGCGCAAAAACATTTGAAGTTCGCTGGGACTGCATCATCCCATGGTCAGATAGGTTCAATTGTTAATAGCATTCGCTCCGCCTGTAGCCTCCCTGCAAACCCATAAGTTTTTATCTGAAGTGAAGGTGACTATGTTAACTCTGATGAACAAGCAAAAAGATTGCACCAGCCGGGAATCGAACCCGGGTCTGTACCGTGGCAGGGTACTATTCTACCACTAGACCACTGGTGCCTTGTTGTCCGGTTTGTGCATTGTTTTTATTCACATTAAGAGAGCAGGTTTTAGTCTGTCCACCAATAGTGTACTACCTGTGATTGATTTGCTGTGGAACGAGGGCGTTGTATGAAGGTATTTTTTGGCATGATGGTGGATGATAATACTGTTTTACTGTACCTCTTACAGTATAATTTACTATTTTACTACCTAATTTTATAATACTATGGTAACTGGTGTTTTTATTTCTTTTATGTTGTTCTTAACCATTATTTGTAGACTGTGACTCACATAAACTACTATTTTGAGCTTACCTCGCATGAAGTTGTCATCAACTCTTTTGCACTGCAGCTTAATTATAAATGCTCCGAACTTACACCCGTAAAGTTTTGCTCATGAGCATGGTAAGACCTCCGTTTTAATGAATAAGGCTTTTTTTTTCGAAAAAGTCAATCTAAGCAAAGTTTGTACAACTTTTAAAAAAACTATCAACAAATATGATATCCTGTAGATGTCATATAAAAATTTATTTCATGATGTATCTAATGATATTGATTTTTTATTTTGCATCTTAATGATTTTTTTGTAAGAACTTAGTCAAACTATCAAGTTTGACTTTTAAAAATAATAGTATAGGTAAGATTAAATATGTAAATTTACAATTATTACCTATAATAACAGGATCAAGCCCACACAAACATGGGGAAGACTTGTATAGGATCTCCTTGTTAGGTGAGATCATAAGATCAGGTCATAAGAAACATATTTACAAAATACGAAAATATCAGATAAAATTATACAACATACTTATGGATTGTATCAACAACTCCAAAAAAAATCAGCTCAAAACTCAATCTACATTTAGAGAAATAAAAAGATAAATTTTACAGCTTTGGGAGAATAGTATCACACTATTCATTCCCAAACTTATCTTTTCTGGCTCTCTAAATGTAGGTTGAATTTGAAGCAGTTTTTAGATGCTGCATATATAAGACAGTTGTACGTTGTTGATTTTTTTGAGAAGTTTTGAACATGCTTTTTTATCTTTCAAAAAATTAATCTCATAGATCCTAACTAAAACAAGATCCTAACCAAGTTGTCCCCACACAAACATCACACCCACAATCAACTGTGGGCCCAGGGTATACATCAGCTAGGGTGGCGAGAAAATTGCACCTCTCGGAGACAATAGCTCCGGGCAGCATTTTCAATAGTTTAGATTTAGCAACCCCATCTCCAATAGGAACCACATTCCCACCAGGTTCAAGCGAGAGAGAGAGTCTGCAGTGTCAAGAACACTACTCTTCTCAAAGCCAAGTGCCTAACTTGATGGAGAAGCTACAACCGATAACTCGTGCGAGTCGGATCTCACTTCCTCAACGGAAGGAATTATAATCACATATCCATACAACTCTAGGAGCTCAGGCATGATCTGCATGGCCGGAGCAGTGACCGCCAAGCTCGCCTTACAACGAGGAGAGAAACAACTATAAAGACCTGCTCTGCTTGCACCACCTTTGCTAACATCAGGCAGAACCAAAAGATCGACAGGTACCCGGGTTAATGGTCAACTAATCGCATGGCTTCTAGACTAGAAGGCTATGTGTTTCTAGATCGAGATAGCTCTTCCGGCGCCAGGCAAAAGCTTTAGGGGCGTTAGCTTTGAAAAGCTTGTCGTTAATATCTGATTATAAGATAGCCCTTCTCGCTGTTATAAGAAAGCGACTTTGATAGGACAAAACAATATGCCCGAAACAAGAGAGTTCAGGTTTGTGAACTTTGATATCTGGATTCCGTCTACTCGTCTATATGAGATTGTAAAACTAACATGATCTTGGGATGTCTCACAGGTTGCACTCACTGAATGGTGGGCTGAGAAGTACAGCAACAAGGGGGTCGGTTTCTATTCGATGCATCCAGGATGGGCTGGCTGATACACCTGAAGGAAAAGATTGGTGGCTGATGGCAAGGAAGAGAGCTCCAAAGAATCATCGCCGTGATTTTGACACGGTTGCTATTATGGTTAATTGGAGGCTCTGGGAAGAGCGGAACGCACGAATCTTTCAGGAGGAACAAAACATAGTTGATCGTGTGTTTGAGCTGATCGTAGATGACATCAACTCCTAGAGGGCGGCAGGAGCTGTGATCGGCCTGTAGGTGTGTTGGCCTGAAGCTTTTCCTTCAGTGGCCGTGGTATTAAGTTTGAGAAGTATGCATTCAGCTGTTCCACAACTGCTGCTCTTGGTTCATTTATGTTCTGTGGTGTGTCAGGTTGTGGAGAAACTTGATATCAAACGAAGAAGGGGCTTACACAGTGGTCTGGTTGGCTTTGCAAATTGCAACCCAAGGACAAATTAGTCCCAGGAGCTTTCTACTTCGACCCAGCTGAAGCACGCAAACATTTGAAGTTTGCTGGGACTGCAGCATCCCATGGGCAGATAGGTTCAGAGTTGTTGACAGCATCCGCTCCCTCTGTAGCCTACCAGCAAACTCATCAAGCTTATCGGCTTATCGCTGCAGTGAAGGTCACTCTGTAAGCAAAAAAAGGAATTGCACCAGCCGGGAATCGAACCCGGGTCTGTACCGTGGCAGGGTACTATTCTACCACTAGACCACTGGTGCTTGTGTGATTAATTTCTTCTGCTGCTCTTAAGATAGCACTTTTTATTCTATTCAGCAATGTGAGCGATTGATTTCCTAGGTAACATCGGCATTGTTACTACAGTCCAGAGATAAACTATGTAATGTTTAGATACTTTTTGACATGATGGTGGATGATAATCGTGTTGTACTAAGCTGCTTATTTTATTCTTTCACTACCTATGTTCCTAGTAGAACTTGCAAAAAAATAAAATAGGCACACAGTATCCTTGTTAATTATAAATACGGAGTAGAAGAGATATCTGTAACAGTGTGCTGCCTGTGATATTTAAGTTTTTGTATATTGCTACTCGGATATACTAGCCTCGTTTTAAGCTCAGAGCATCTCCAAAGGTAGCCCCTAAAATAGGGAATCGAAACCACTAGCAAGGACGAGGGCGTATTATTTTGGGACCTGAAAACTCCCACAAACTCAAGCAGTAGCTCCATTTTTTTTTCTTGTTTCAGTATATTCTCTACTTTCACTTCAATGTTCACATACATTCAAATATGAATAAAAAATATTCCTAATTAAAACATTTTCAAATCAAATCCAAATACTACAGTCAAATTCAATTATATATTTTGAATCTATAAAGTATGAAACATAGTAGTAAACGTTCAAGCACCACATAGGTCATACAAAATCAAAATACAAAAACTAGCGCGCACTATTTATAGCCCACAGATGTTTCACAAGATCATTTTGGCGTTGTTCATGTAACTGCATGTTTTCAATATTCAATATATCTTAAGCAAGTCTTGTAATACAATGTCATTTTGACGGGAAAAAAATTGTAATTTTTGTTACCCGCTCGAGTCCTCCCCACGTCTCCCTCTCCCTTCCACTGCCGCCGGCAACGACACCAGGGCAATGCTCGGCTCCACGGCGGTGGTGGTCTCCCTCGCGCATCAGAGCACTAAGATCACGACGGCTGATCTTGTTTGTTTCCTGGTGATGATGCCGTCCAGCGGCATGTGGAGTAACGAGGTGGCCCTATAGCTAGAGGTGGTGGCTCACCAGGTGGTGGCAGAATTTGGTGGTGGGACTCATGCTCGGCACTGGCCCGATGGGTTGCTGCCATCCATCCCTCATAAACTTTCTGATCCGGTCTGCTTCGAAGGTGAGAGTTTTCCGGAGGTGTTCTGGGTCTTCCTCCGCATCATGAGGCCCGCCCCTTCCCGTCATTCATCCATGTCTGCATGATAATGCCCGAGGCTTGGCGGTGGTGGTCTGCAGGGTTCTGTAGCAGAATACAATTTTTTTTCCTATGACATAATAACATAACCAAGATCTATTCTATGCAGGTGTAAAGTAATGGAGGGATTTGGTGTTCAAACCCTTTAAGACCGAAAGCGTTACATTACAAATGAATGTTGTTGATGAAGATGTACAACTACATCAATCTCAATATCGAGTGGTACCAGCGATCGAAGTGCTCTAAGTGTCGCACCTCCACAGTTCTACACACGTACGGTGTAGAAATGTATGTAAGGGTACATTGCCCCTAAGTGTGTTTTTGGTAATTAATGACACAATTCTTTATGGACTAATATTTTCGTTGTGTTTATATGAAGAAATATTCCATATGTATTTTTTGAAGTCCATATGTTGGATTCAAGTTTGGATACCATGAATAAAATGCTATACCTTTGGTATTGGCATCAAGATCATCGATTTAAAGAGAAGAATATGATATGATCAATAAAAAGAAATGAAGATGGACTTCTTGTGTGGAACTCAAGTTAGTAATGCTCTAGCTTATGTGATAAGCAATGAATGATCAAGATATTATGATAGAGCATGAAGAGATACAAGGTTGACCAAAACTAAGTTCGAAGATTGAATTCAAGATTGGTCAACACATGAAGCAGTATGGTAAGCCTTTCCAATTATGCTTCATGAGCTAACCCACTATATATGTGCATTTGTGTTGTCTAAGTGAGTTAGGTATCTTGCCATGGGCATGCATCAGGAGTATGATCTCATATAGCCCATGTGAGGATGACATCAAGTATGGATGTCATCAAGGTTGAGAAGGGCAAGTTCAAGATGAGCATATCGAGAAGCTCATGCTTGGAGCTTTCCGTCCATTTGGTGATAATGTACTTGTGAAGATGTCCCTTAATGGAGCTATCTCATAGTAGTGTATGGGGAGCAATTGTGAGTCGTCACGAAGAAACAACGGTCAAGTGAGCCATTCCGTCTTGAGTGGAGCTTGAAGTGTCATCATCAAGATCAATCGGGATATGCAAGGCAAAGTTATAACCTTGCTAGGTTTTTCATTTACCGGTCTTCAAGGTGGTTGTTGGGAGACCGGGTTATAGTATAGATAGACGCACTATCAAGAGGAACTTTCGATTGGTAACTTGATCGCATCGTCTTAGGGAGCTCAATCATTTAAATACTTTGCATCCCTACTCTTGTTGCTTCTTGTGTTTCTCTGTGTGAGGTACTTGAGCTTGTTGCTAGATTTTCAACAGACCCAAGTTCATCGAAAACAGAATCCGTATGCATCTTCTATTGCGTTTTCGAGTTTGGACGTCTTTACCGTTTCTTGACGTTGGGAGGCTCCCACTCTAAAATCATCTAAAAACATTTTGTGTTGAGTCTCAATATTTTGTTGGGGTTCTATTCGTCGTTATATTTCCAACAAAATTGATTTCATCTCAAGCGAAGTTCGGAAACATCGTAAGATGAGCTTTTAGTTCTCGGAAAAAATGGGCATTTAAGTGAAGTGGAGCAACTTGGCATAGTGTCCAACAGGACTGAACCAGACGTCGGGCAGGTCGGCACCCAGTCCGGCCTGCCGGATGCTGCTGCCGGGTAGGCCGGCCTCTGGCCTGACCCACCGGGTGCTGCTGCCGGGTGGCCTAGCCCCTGGCCCGGCCCTACCGAGTTGGCTGACGGGTTGCCGGGCAGGAGACAGCGAACGGCGGATGGTATAGGGAGATCGGACAGTCACCGGGAGCGGGCGCGGTAGTGCGGCACACTTCTACACCGGGCAGCCGGCAGTGCGGCTGAACGGCGGGAGGTCTCAGCCGCACTACTGCTCGGCCACTTGGGGTTGACTTAGAGGTGAAGATGGATAGGAAGGTATATACGTTTTTTCTGAATTTCTACATTTGGGTAGAGCACTAGTGTCTTATATATTTGATGAATTTGTGAACTTGTGGAGGATCATGTTGAGGTTCTGAAGAACTGAAGATATAACTGATTTCGGTCTAGTCGATTTAAGTTCATCATGTTTCATACTACTTTTACCTATGATGACAACGGTTAAAAGAGTCCTCTAGCTATCAGGATCGAGTGCGCAACAAGATTTCTGATGACTGGCTTAATGACTTGATAGCGTGCAATATTGAGTGAGCGAGGGATATTTTAAGTGTTGTTATTGATAAAATTAAGGAAGATTTCAAACGGGTAGAGCTTTGCCTTGATCGCTCTGGTCTTTTGCATTAATATTTTTATGCTTTAGAGTTCGCCCCCACCTTAAACAAAAGCGGTCCTTCGCCACTGCTTTCGCATAATCACGGTGAGCATCCACCGCTTGCACTATGTGTATGAAGAGATCTGTATTCATTCTAAACCTACTCTGAAAGTATTAGCGGACACGTACAAGGATCTGCAAAATAATTTCCCGCAATGCGATCATTGTTTGGATGGAAATATCAGGCCCTCTGGTTTGATCCATGCCGCTTCTTCTTGCTCTGTTCATGTTCCATGTCCACAAATATAGCTGCTGCAATATAGTAGTCGTCATCATTTGGTTCCTCCCACTCCCAAACCATTTCTCAAGAAGGTCATCATCATTATCATCGAGCATGACCATCTTTGCAATTCATTACCATGGCAAAAAAAAACATCAAATCCGAAATCATACAGTGTTTACATTTCATATATCAATTTCTCAGTGCATACATCAATTTTCTTACTTCCTACTACTACTTCCTTGGACATATGAGTCAGCGGTGGACGACGGCCACGGCAGGAGGCAGCTCGCCGGATATCAATGTAGTATAAAAAATGGATTACCACTTTCTTTTCCTTTTTTTTTGGGGTCATTTTTCCTTTTTAGCGGCGCTACCTTGAAGTCTGGGATATCTGATAAATTCAAGCCTGCCCCTGGATCTTAAAAAAAAGAGGCACCATTTCAAGTACTTGGTCTTCCAAAAAAGAATTTACAACATTCTTGATTGGAAAAACTTGATCAAGAGTTAAACTGGTATATAGCATCACTACAATATACATCCTCCCTGTGTTGTGTTTTCACAGTCAAGTAGTAGTACAGATTTTGTAGACTACATCTCCACCAAAAACAAGAAAAGAAAAGTGAAACCGAGGCTGGAAATGAAAACAAAAACGACATCCTCAGCTGAAATCAAGTGTGGAACATGCGAAGAAGGAATTTCATACAGAAGATACAGAGTGGACAACGAGAGTCGGGGAATCAATTAATGAATCATCTGAGCGTGAGGATGTGTAGGTTGATGAGGACGGGCGTGATGAGGACGACGACGAGGGCGATGCCGCCGAGGACGGCGAAGCACATCCACTTACGGGTGTCCTTCTGGATCTCGTGCGCCTGCTCGAGCTCGACAGTGCCCCTGCGGACGAAGGAGCTGGCGTGAGCGACGTGGCTCTCGATGTCGTTGATCTGCGCGCCCTGCGCCTCGACGAGGGCGGCCATGTCGAGGAAGACCTGGTGCAGGTCCATGAGGCTGCGCTCGATGTCCTTGACGGCGTCGTGCCGCTCCTGGATCTCTGAGATGGTGTCCATCACCTGGCCGCGGCCCTGGTCCTGGATGGCCTTCTGCATGAAGGACTCGCTCTCCCCAGACGAGATGAGCGACTCGATGGTGCTGTCCTCCGCGTGCTCCCCGGTCACCATGTGGTACCGCCGCGCCACAGTCTCCTTGTACTCCGCTGCCATCCTCGTCCTCAGCCCCTGCGTGGCGACGCTCCCGTCATGCATCCATGTCGATCTCCATGACGATCATGGCAGAGGCGTGCAATGCAATGCAAGAAGACATAGTAGATGAAAGGATTACCTGGAATTCATCCATGGTCTCCTTGAGCTTCTTGCCGAGGCCGGAGACGACAGAGGAGCGGGTCCGGTCGGTGGACGACCCGGGGCCGCAGCCGGGCACCTTGCGGGAGTTGGCGTTGTCGCGGTCGAGGGCCTCGAGCTTGGTCTTGACGGCCTTGGCGCGCTTGAGCACCTTCTCGACGTCGCCGTCCATGCGGGAGCGGAGGGCCTTGACGGCGCGGGCTTCGTGCGCCGTCTTGGTCTCCTCGTTGGTGGCCTGTAGACGCTTGTACAGGGCCTCAAACCCTTGGATGTCCTCCTTCACGGCCTCCACGTCCTGGAAGAACTTGTCGAGGTTCGCCACGGTCTCGCCGCCAGCCTCCATGTCGCCCCCCGCCGTCTGCGGCGCGTCGGCATACTTCTTGAACGAACTCGTGGAGAACAGGTCGTTCATCTTGCGAGGCCTCGGAATGCGCAACCCAGATCGACGATCAAATTAAACGCGGCGAGAACTGAAAGCACAGCGAGGTGGATTTTGGTAGCACGGATAGGAATTCAGCTTGGAAGAAATTGCAATGGCTTGCCTCTCCCTAGAAGGCGTTCGTCCAAAACTAGCAATCGATCAGGAAGTGTTGTGAAGAAAGGAAGGCCTCCCTCTCCTGTAGGAGGGACTCTCTCTGCCCCTATTTTTGGCAGCATGGCATGAACGGCTACTCCTTGTCTTCCCAGGGTCTTCTTCCAGTCGTTTTTTTTACTACACGTGACTTGCTAGGTTTTTTTTAAAAAAAATTTGGTGACTTATTTGTGGTATTTTGGAACTGGGAGCATATGCTCTCTTCATTTTCAAATACATCTTACACATATTTTGAAATTTCAAAAAAACTAAAGTAATAAATTCGCAGTACATCTTCACGTGCTACGCACTCACAAAGTTGTTTCAGGAAAATCGATTTGTCATAGAGCCTGTATAAAAAACATAAAATCCAGTGCTAAGAATAAGGCTATTCACACGATAAATTTTATCCTTTTTACATAGACTACAAAAAAATATTATTTTGTTATGAAACTTGGCGAACTCACATATATTATGAAGATGTATATGTAGAATTTTTTGTAAATTTTTGTTGACACTTCTAAATATAATTTTTTGGTATAAGGAGCATATGCACCCTGGAGCCGAATTGAATTTCTGCTTATGTGTGGATTACTAAGATTGTAAGTTTTTCTGGATGAATCACCATTCCATATAGATAGAGAAAAGGTAACAATATTTAGGGTGCTCGTTTCTTGGTTTTGTTTTTCCCCGGTCTTGTTAGAAATGTTGAGGTGGCTTGACGATATCCTAAAGTTACAATAAGATCCTCTCCTCCCTATCCTTGCCCTAGCTCCGATAGTGTGTCTCAGACCGGCTGAGGGCCCATGGAGATGTGTATCTAGCGGATCTGCTGGGATCTGGTGTGTTTTCGTGTTAATTGGTGTGGTTTCAGGTCTGACTCTTTTTATCTACGGTTGTCATTATTGCCATTGCGCTTTGATGCTCTGGTACTTTGAGACTTAGCATGATAATTTTTGTACGTCGATTACTCCTTCGATCTAGAAAAAGACATCTCAACTCTTCCTTGATTTGCATGTATCTACACGATAAAACGCGTCTAGATACATAAATACATATCTTAGACAAAGTTAAAACATCCTTTTCAGGATCAAAGGAGTATAAAAAGGTTTACTGCGATGTTTTTTTGCCCTGTTTCAGCGATAGAGGGGCGAGGAGGGCGGCACGCCTTTATCTCGCTCCATTGGGTGTAGTTGTGACTTGGTGGTCAAAAATATATTGGTAATTCATATTACTTTTAAGAAACTTTGTATTGTTATTAATAATTACTAATAGATCAGTGAGAACTTTAGAGAAAAAAAGCAATAAAACCTTCACTGCAAAATCGCAATTCCCAAGCAAACACATGCGAGGTCTTCCTTGAGGAAGAAAGACTTCTTAGGGCAATATGCTTGTTGTATTACCAGGGGGCCAAAGGTCACAATATATAGTACATGTACATGTGCAAATATGCAGGAAGCCCCCTAACATATGGGGAAACTACAATACAGATATATACATCTAACAAGACTCACCTTCAACACCACGAGAACTTTATTTATCTCAAAAATAAAATATTTCAGTGGTTTAAACTTTTTCAAATATACCATAAGGTCTACTTACTTCCTTTTGCAGGTAGCTTTTTTTTTACTAATTTGGGGTTAGATGTAAATCAGCGCAAAAGCAACTAACTTCCACTCCCTAAAAGGGAAGTATACATAAAGAAATGCATTGTGGCTCTCAGGTTCTACACACCCCATATTTGAAAAAATGAAAAAATAGTTCAAAAAAGGTTAACTTTTTTTTGAAATCAAAGATGATCAGGTATTGTGCTTGTACAAAAATATTATCCTAAAAATAACAACCTCGAAATGGTCATGGCCATGACCAGGTACTATTCACTTTATATTTGTCATAAATTTTTTTGCCCTGAGCACCATGGAAATCATTCCCTAGGGAAATATTTTTTTACAAGTATAATACCTGATCATCTTTGATTTCGAAAAAGGTTCAATTTTTTTTTGGCTTTTTGAATTTTTTTTCTAGGTATGGGGGTGTGTAGGACCCGAGAGCCAAAAGTCCCTGTCAAGTATACATATTACTATATCTCTAAGTATATATTAAGTAGGCCAAGAAATTACAAAGATCAGTGAACGGATACACCTTGAAAAACTGTTTTGGTTACAATACGACATTACACCGTCATACAAAGATCAGGATCAGCGTGAAAACTGGGTAGATGAATTAGGGATTGCAAGGGTATTGCCTTTTGGCTACAACGCCCGACTCTCATGTATATATAGGGTACAAGGTTGGTGTTATTTTTTTTCCGATAAAGAGCATATATTAATATTGCGGAGATACTAATTACATCTAGCCTCTGCAACAACATCATACCCTAATGAGATAAAGGATGCACACAGTTAAAAAAGAGAAATTTTTTACAGAAAAAAGGTCTGCTACAGAGATCCATAACATGAAGCAGCAACACTAACACCACCAAGACAACACCAGAAGCTCAGCTTCTCCATAAACGACGCCTCCAAGAAGGAAACGATGCACAAACGCTGTCGTCGCCCGATCATAGATCTTAGGTTTTCACCCGGAAGAAAGTCATCTCTCTCAAAACAATGCTTCAACAAGAACATTGCCAGACACAATCAATTAAGGCCAGACCTTGGATTTTCACCCTGAAAGATAAGACTCTGAACTTCTCTTGTGCAGTCGCCCCCACATACCAGTCGCTGTTACAAGTCACGAACCGCCAAGCCAATTCCACCTCAGCACCAAGATCCGACCATCATAGCTATACCACCGATCTCGGCTTGATGACCTTCTCCGCTAGCACCATGAAAAGAAAACGAGATCCATGATATTAACAGCCAGCAGAGCTTCGAAGCGCCCCCTCTGAAACCAAACGGCCAGATAAAAAATATGGATGCGCACGACCGAAACCACCCAATTCAGCAATCTTCAGGCATTATTCGCACAATAAATTTCGCCGGCAGGGCCTTCCGGAACACGACAATCCACCCAGACTGGTTGGAACAAGCATCCGACAGATCTTCAAACTTGGTTCAAGAAGAATCCTAGAACCACCACCTTTATTGTTCGACGCGGATGAACAAGCCCCCACGCCGCCATCCGCCGCCCTACGACGACGAAGGAGGTATGCCTCGCTAAGCCGTTACCGCCAAGCCCATGGCGACTGCAGAGAAGAAGACTTGGCAGCAGGTTGCGATCCCCGGCCAGGAACCCGGCAGCGCTGCATGGTTCGAAGCAGAACGGCCAGGCCCTCTAGGCCCAGATCGGGCCCAGATCGGACCCGTGCCACCGCCGCCCAACCACCGGTGTCCCGCATCCCGTCGCCTTGTTGCCTCCTCTGCCGCGCCAAGCTCACCCGCCGCCGCACCTCCCCGCTCAGATGCGCTGCCGGACTTGCCGCCTCCTCTGCCCTCCACCATTTGGCGGGTCGGGCGCCGCCAGCGCCGACGACGGCAGCGGCCTGGCCAGGGCAGGCGTGGAGAGGAACGGGGTCGGGGTAGATGGATCTCCTCCGGAGCCGCCCGAGGGGGAGCGACCTGGGAGGGAGAGGCGTGGAGAGGGAGAGGTTGGTGTTACCTGCATTAGAAGTGGGAGAAAGTTGTCATTCATCGAGACATCAAGGCCAGCAATCTTCTTTTGGATAGTGAAATGAATGCACGGCTAGGTGACTTTGGCCTTTGCAAGGTTGTATGACCATGGTACAAACCCACAAACCACGCATGTGGTTGGAACAATGGGGTACCTAGCACCTGAGTTGGTGCAAGCCGGTAAAGCGTCTCCTCTTACAGATGTTTTTGCCTTCGGTGCATTCCTTCTTGAAGTTGTCTGTGCGCAAAGACCCATCAAGCAGGACTCACAAGGCAATCGACTCTTGTTGGTCAACTGGGTTCTTCAACATTGGCACAACGGGTCGATCATGGAAACAGCGGACAAGAGATTACAAGGGGAATTTGTCATAGACGAGGTCCATCTTGTGCTAAAACTGGGGCTCCTATGCTTGCATCCTTTCCTTACTTCAAGGCCAAACATGCGAGAGGTGCTGCAATACTTTGATAATGACATACCGCTACCGGAATTGGCACCAACACATTTGAGCTTTGGCATGCTGCCCTGGATGCAGGAAAATAATAGAGGGTGGGCACACCTTAAATTTTTTTTGCCCTCCCCGAATTGTGATAAAAGTTTATGAAATGAATAATATATATAACCAATGTACTCATTTTAGAAAGCACTCTTTCAACATTCGTTCATCGCCACCGGCAAAAGCAATATCTGTTTGAGAAGAACAACATGTTTTTTTTCTTTAAACAAGCAAATTAGAGAGCTCACCAAGATGATAGACACATTTGAACCTATATTTTTTCTCATATCATCGACAAAGATTTTGAGTTGGAGTTTAAGTCTTATCAAATCCGGTCTTGATATATCATTGGGGTTGGAATCGGCAAGTTTTATTACCTTTTGTGCAGCATAAGAAACAAATTAATTCGATTGATTCAAAACCAACATGCAAATAAGAAACTACATTTTAACCTCATCAAACTGGTTGTCGATTTTTACCCTTAATTTTTGTGGTTGAAAAAGTGACTCAATTTGGCTACACTTCTTCATTTCTGCGCATCATTAACATTTTTTTTGGAAGGCATCATAAACATATATAAGTGACATGTATTTCTCTACGTTTCTGCAAGTGTCAAACTACAAATTGAAACAATGTAACTGTCATTTGACAGCAAAACAGAGAACACGGACAATTTGCTGAAAGTGGCAGCATACCTCACGTATCTGGCCAGATTTTGAGGCGAGCCAAGCGCTCACGGAGCGGGGGGCGGGAGCAAACCTGCAGAGGAGACAGCGGCGGCCGGCGGGAGGATCTGGAAAGGCGGACACGGCGGCCAGTGCCGCGGCGGCTGAGCCCGAGCAGTCGTGGCGTCGAGCACGGAGAGAGCACCTGCTTCTGCTTGAGAGGCCGAGCGGGTGAAGAGGGGGTCAGGGGGCAGCGGAGGCCGGAGACAGGGAGGGGCAACGGAAGGGGAGTCGGAGAGACGGCCGGCGGCCGGCGGCTGGCGGCCGACAGGGAGTCGTCGTCTCGTCGATGGCCTCGCCATGGCGCTGTGAGTCGCATACGACGTGGAACAACCAAACAGGCCAACCTGGGCTTTTTTTCAGCGTTGAAGATTACCGGTATCAAAAGAATTTCCCAAAATTCTGAGTGGGCCACGGCCCCCTCGGCCCACCCGCTGCGTCCGCCCATGCCTGGATGCAAATCAAAGGATCCAATGCATCTGCCATTGCCTGATTGCCATACCCACAGCTCACGACGATGAGCATCGGCACAATTTCCGGTCTTTCGGGAGGACGATGATATCAGTTATATATGTTGTCCGTTCTGTGACATCTATTCCGATATTTCTGTTGTTTGTTTGGTCTATTTCAATGGCTGATTTTGTTTCCACCCTTTACAATGTTGAACTGTAATAGTTTGAATAGTACTGAATTTCTACAATAAAATTGGATGTATGCATCGATTGATATAGATCCCGCGGTAATCCCCCTTTCAGAAAAAAAAAACATATGAACCTCATCTGCTCATTCCATGTATATTTATGGTCTCATCATAATTCGATATACTATAAAATAGTAAATTCAACTTGAACCTCGTAATTATTGTTGGGAGAAGTATCTATATCCTCTAGAGGCTCCAGTGCTCGTCAACCTCTAGGTCAGACATACGACACACTTCAGGTGGTCCTCGCTATCCTTTTCTTCTTCCTCCTAGCAAATTCCCCAGAGGAAACATCTTCGTCGAATCCAACTACTTCATGCAATAGCAGCCGACGCTCAGTCAGATTTCTAAACTCCGATCGGTCAGCTACTGACCGACCGGGTCACACTTTTGAAAATAACTGAAAACGCGTGCTATTACTGGAATTAAATAAATAATTCGTATTATTAATTTCTTTTTGCCACATCACGCATGTTTTGATTTCATCAACTGTGTGCTTTAAGAATACGTTGTTTTTAGCCGTTTGTGTAATCGACCAGAGTTTCCCACCATTGGATAGAGGCGGCATGGAAAATCGTGTGTGATGCCCCATTGAAGCCGCGTGTAATAGCCAGTTTTGTACCAGTGACATCTTATAACAAAATATTTACCATATATGTGTCCACAATAATGTAAAGGAGGTGATGTGGTACTAATTAGTAAAGAACGTTGAGAGATACAACCTACTTCCACAAATCTATAGTCGAGTGGTGCACTACACTCTCTTCATCACGGCGGCGATGGTGGTGATGTTAATAGGGGTGGAGGAGCAACGATGACGACTCTCACGGTGTTTGTCCTTCCATTTTTTTGAAGAAACTTCTATGTTTCGTATTATATGTTCTCAAGCAGCTTCTTTGCAACTACGCGATAGCAAGGGTGGACAAAGGCGTGGGCATCGAAGCCGAGGTAATAGGAATCCAGGAGGTGCCAAGGCTCGCCATGGGGTGGCCAGCCTTGGCCGTGCCATGGGCCCCACTAGACACCTAGCTTGCCTCCTCTAGTACTTCATTTCATCTTCTCGCATTTCTGGAAAAAAATGAGGTTTCAAAAAGTTTGGGTTCATTTGGCATTCCAAAGGTCCACAAAACTCAAAAGTACGTAAAACGTGGTTTTACTACTCTGTAGCGTTTAAAATAAATAAATAAATTAGAACTTTATGGAAAATCCCCAAAATCAATTGAAACATGTAGGGCATGGAGGGAACCTCATATAACATGCAAATATCTTGGAGCATTATAATAAAAACCAAAATTAAATGGATACATTTTTACATGTATCACCACCGCGCCGCCCAAGCTGCCACCGTGTCCACGACCACTATTGACAGGCCGGCACCAGTACCGAGGGGTCACCGCCTCGATCCAAATCACGCGCGCCGGCTAGGCTTGAGTTGGTGGCCGGGCGGCAGCCCCAAATCGTGTGCGGCGGCGCGGTGTGCGCACTACTCGCTCAAGAAACTCCGCACCTAGCCATGGAAGGGAACGCCCCACGACGGCCGCCGTCGGAGACCAAGACCACGAAACCGTCGCGGCGCGCCATCTCAAATCTGGGCAACCCCAGATCGACCGCCGCACCACGACAGGGCCGCAACGCGCCCAACCGCGCCTAGCGGACGAGCCAGACGACCACCATCGCCGCCATCGAGGTCAGGGCCCGCCGCCCCGGCATCCGTACGCCGGCGACCCGACCTCCGCCCTCGAGCCGAGTTGGACGGGCACCAGCGCGACAGGCGAGGTCGACGGTGATGAGCCCGTGGAGCTCTCTCTTTTCCCTCTCCCGCTCGTGCTCTTCCCGAACGCGTTGCAGATCTTCGAGTTCTGCTCCCGCACGGATCTTGGCCGCGGTGAGGGCTTCGGCGGGGCGCGCGCACTGGCCTAGTCAAGGCGGCGCTGGCTCCGTCTTTATCAGCCGAGAGCCCCCCACCCCAGCAAGACCCACCACGGCGGCGGTGCCGGTCCGTGACGAAGAAGCCACCAATCAATCCGTACTCTCGTCAGAAGTTTCTCTCAGCAGTACTGTGTTTCTTTTGATTTTCTTTCCGCTGGGTTGGATTTGTACAGATTTCCTTTGTTCTCGTTCCAATTTAGTAATTTTTCATTTTTCTCTTGATCCAAATAGTCATGCGGTAACAAAAAAATGTGTATCTTTTCTTCCGATCCAAATGATCCTGATTTCCTTTGATTGCATTCCAATTTACTAATTTTTTTTTCTTCTGATCCAAATGGTCATGCGATGACAAAAGAATGTGTATCTTTTCTTCCGATCCAAATGATCTTGGGTTAACAAATGTCATGTTTTCCATCATTGATTAATTGGGAGAACTACTAATGGATATTTCCATATTTTAAAAAGAATGTTTCAAAAATATTTTTATAACACAAAACCATTTGTACAGAATGTCAATTTTAGATTAGTACAAAATGGCATTCTATTACATTCAACATTTTATCTTGATGTCTTAAATTGTTGATGGATTTTTGCAACAATGTGAAAAAAGCACAAATATGATTTGTAAATAGAGGTTTCTAATTTCAATGCAGAAATTTGAGTCTTTGGTATTTCTCTTCGGAGGAAATCTAAAATCAACTTCATTTCATGCTAATTGTTATGTTGTCAAGGTTTAATTTCTTGTTGCTACATTTTGATAGCACTAAATGGTCTTAGTTTGACTATTCAGAGTCGAGTCATAAGTAGTCTTTTAAGTGTTTTCTTAACCGTGCACTAAATGATCATGCACCCTGTATCCAAATCGCAATAAAAGCCCCTCCACTTGCATACGCTCCGCGTCATGTATAAGCTTACGTATCTATCAAACAAAAAGAAGAGCAAAACGTGTATAAACTAAACGCTATATTAGGTCCTAATCACGAGGCAATTATTGACGACCACGATATCAACCTCGCGCGTAGACGGGTTCCAAACGTCCGGGTCGGAGGAGTGTAGTCCTAGTTTTAGAAGTAGAGAAAAGGTTAGTTAAAAAGAAATGTTAGTTTTGGAAGATCTCGATGCAAGGAACCCAACGGTGAAAAGTGTCCATCTTGGATGAATGGCTCATGGATCTAAAACTATTTTGTTTTGAATTTTATTTCTCAAAAAAGCAAAAGTTGTAGTCCTCACGCCCTCTTGTTCCCTCTCACTCGATCTCATCCTCAATCTTCATTTTGCTTCTCTTTAGCAAGTGGTGAGCAGAGAGATATGGGGGCGTGTGGCGCGAGAGATGGGAGTCTTGACAACGCGCGGAAACGGGCCTTGAGCCCTTGATGTCGAAGAGAAACTCATGTTGCGTTTGTATTCGGTCACAACACATTTGTATTCCCGATATGAAGTTCTTAATCCCTTCTACATGACAAAACTCATCGCGACAATATGCACAAACGAGGCCAGCAACGTGGCCCACCACATCGCCGGCGCCGCTCTCCCGCCGGCGCTGATGATCTGGACCGGGAACAGGCAGCCCTTGGTGGAGGCGTTCTTGTCGCTGATCTTGGCGAGGCCGTCGAAGTCGCAGGCGCGCACGTCCTGGTCCTGCATCTGGAAGTACATGTTGAAGGCGTAGGAGATGTTGCTGTTCTCGTCGAGCCCGTTGCAGGAGCACCCGTAGCCGAGCGCCGTGCAGTCGCCGCTGGCGCACGCGTACTGGATGTTCCCCGGAAGCTTCGACTTGTCCTGGGCTTCGTCGTCGAACACGCACCACTGCTTGGGCAGGTACTCCACGCCGGACACGCCCACCAGCAACTTGTCGTTCCCCTGCCCGGAGAGGTCCATGGGGAACTTGGGCTTGCCGTCGTAGGTCAGGATCCCCCAGTGCCGCTCGAAAGGCCCCGGGGCGATGCTCTTCATGTCCTCGTCGAACAGGCCGAAGAGGTACACGTCCATCTTGCCCGACCGGAGGTGGGTGCCTTCGTTCTTCGCCAGCTTCTTCATGAGGCCGTCATAGAACCGCCTGGCCAGCTTCGCGTTGCCGTTCTTGTTGCCGTCGGTTGGCCAGCCCACCTCGCCCACGACCACCTTCAGGTTCGGCACGCCGGCCTTCTTCAGCGCGCTCACGAGCGTGTCGTAGTTGGCGTCGAACACGTTGGAGTAGCTGACCCCGCCGTTGTCCTGGATGCTGCGGCCGCCGTCGAAGAAGGCGAACTCGAAGGGGAAGTTGTCGCTCTGGTACAGGCTGAGGAATGGGTAGATGTTGACGACGAAGGGCGAGCCGTGGTCGTGCAGGAACTTGACCATGTCGGTCATGAGGTCGTTGATGTCGGGCCGGAACTGGCCGGAGGACGGCTTGTCGTCCGGGGAGACGTACACGTCCGCGTTCAGCGGGACCGTCGCCTTCACCTTGTCGCCGACACCGGCATTGTCGAGCGCCTTCTGGATGTTCTTGAGCGCCGGGACGGTGGTTTTCATGAATGTGCCGTTGTAAGCCTTGAGGAACGGCTCGTTCCCCACAGCAACATACCTGCCCTCGATCAAACAGTACACGATTCGATCATGAGACAAAGATTATGATCTTCATGAGATCGAAGATGAATTGATGATCGAGACAAGCATGCACACTTGAGGTTGAGCTTGTCGCCGTAACTCGTGACGTTCTCATTGACCCAATCCTCGGCACTGCCGTAGCTGGTCATCGTGTCCAGCATGTCGTTGGGGATGCCTAGCATGACCTCAATGCCGGAGTCAAGGAGCGCGTCGACGGGCCAAGAGTCCGCGTCGAACAGCTTCACCTTCATGATCCCGTTGTCCTTCAGCATCTTCACCACCGACGAGGGCACCAGCGGGTGCGTCATCTGCGAGCCCCAGTTCACGCCGACGTCCACGGCGGAGCTCCCGGCTGACGCCGGCGACACGGCGAGCAGCAGCGCGGCCGCGCCAGCCAGCAGCCGCAGGAGCGGAGCCATGCCGGGGCCTTCTCCGGTTTTTCCTTGATTTGGCGTAATCGCAGTTCTGGTACGTTGAGATTTGGTGGTGCTCGTGGTGCGTGTTCCACACCTCTGGCGTTGGATTGGAAAGGAGAGGAAAATGGCGGGGAAACCGGACAGAGTTTGACCATGGCATGCACGCATCAGGTCGGAATCAGGATCGGGAGGAAATAACAGCCATTTGGCAAATGTGCCATTTTGGTGCTCTCATGGTGTAGATGCAAACCGTCCGTAGGTGTAGGATTATTGTGGTAGATGTCCCTCCTGAATCCTGTCTAGTTACATGCAGCTGTCTTCTTCCTTTTTTCTGAATTTTTTGCACTTCATTAACCCGAAAATGTCTGTAAACAGTACTTGTTCCACAATGTAACATGTTTGGGCAAACTAATTAAGAATACTCGAGAACGTCAGCATTGCAAAACAAGTTCTTCCCACGGTCACCACACACATTCATTTTCATCTTTTCGTCGACACGGTCAAAACATTGATATAACCTTTAATGGGACGCAAATATGAAAGATTATGTGTCAATAAACTACAAAATTCATGTATGTATTTTACATGCTTTTCTCGCTCCAGCCTTTGAAGAAGGCGAGCCTTCCGTCATTTCACTACAACTGGAAAATGTTGTAGCACCACTTCCCCGGGTAGATTGGCGTATTCACCGGTTGCCCCTCCCTCCTCGACCTTGAACCTCTCTACCAGCACCCGCTCCATGGCCGGCGGCACGCTTAGGGCCCTAAGTCTGCGGCTGTCAGCTGAACGAAGAAGGCTAGAACCTGCTGATGGCCACTGTGGCCCAGGTTTGCAAGGCGTCCCTAATGCACCCCTGGCACGTGCAGCTCGTTGTCAGTGTCCACGTGTGCAACATTATTAGTCCTGAGTTGCAGCTTGGGGCTGTAGTCTTCGAGATCCTTCATCGACCCCTCCGGGAACTTCCTCATGTACTCCTAGTTATTCATTGCCAGTGCGAGCGTCGGTCGACATTACACATGTAGTGACAAGCATGTGAATGGTAAATTCCATTTCTATGGACATGAATGTCGTTGTTGGCGTGGTTATCACCATGCCATGACGCGATCACGATCCTGCTACCCTGGCATCGTACTGCTGACCATGCTAGACGAGGGACTAAGATGTAATGGAACACACAAAATTACTACTACGCCACGATCCTAACCTAAAGCAAACGACCTAAACAAAGTCATAGAAATTATGAACGAATCAAAAAACGCTTGTCGAAATCAAAAGGGGCGCAAAAATAGAAATCAAAAGGGGGCAGAAATAGAAACCACAATCATATGGATTGAGAGCGGCCCGGACAAAGGTGGAGGAGCCCTCGCTAATCATTCCTTAGGTGTGCGTCGGGCACTGTTGGACAAGGTGATGCCTTGGCAAAAGCACGTTTAGGAACTAGGCAATGGACAAACGCCTCACCTAGAGTATAAGTGAAAGTCTATGTTTGGCAACCAAGAATTTTTGTTCCTCAATAATAAATCATGCCAGAATTCAGGAGCGAGCTAGATGACCATTATTCTAAAGGTAGTTATTACAAATTTACATGCTCTAAATTAATGTGTATTTAAATATAGTAACTCATATATACACTTGCTAGTATAAACTATGCCCACCTAGGTTGTGCCTCGGGCGCTTAAGCGTCGCCTAGGTACTAGGCAAATGCCAACCATCTCTCTTACGCCTAGCACTTTTTTCAACCTCGGACCCACTATTGGACAAGGCGACGCCTAGGAAACGCTTAAGCAAGCTTAGACACTAGGCGGTGGACAAACACCTCGCCTAGGGCATAGTCGGAAGTCTCAATAATAAATCATGTCATAATTCACGAAACGAGCTAGATGAGCATTATTCTAATGGTAGTTATTACCAATTTACATATTTACATGCTCTAAATTATGGTTTATTCACATATAATAACCTATATATACAATTGTTGGTATAAACTATGCCAGTCTAGGCTGTGCCTCGGGCGCTTAGGCGTCGCCTAGGCACTAGGCGAATGCTAACTGCACCGCTTACGCCTAGCACTTTTTCCAACCTCGGACCCACTGTTGGACAAGGCGACACCAAGGCAACGCTGAAGCACGCTTAGGCACTAGGCGATCGACAAACGCCTTGCCTAGGACATAAGCGGAAGTCTAGGCAAGGCAACCAAGAATTTTTGTTCCTCAATAATATATCATGCCATAATTCACGAACGAGCTAGATGAGCATTATTCTAAAGGTAGTTATTACAAATTTACAAATTTACATGCTCTAAATTAATGTTTATTCACATATAATAACCCATATATACACTTGTTGGTATAAATTATGCCCGCCTAGGCTATGCCTCGGGCACTTAAGCTTCGCCTAGGCACTAGGCGAATGATGGCTCCCAAGCACAGGAAATCAATTGTATTACTTTTCAACAATAAAGGTTGTCGAACACATGAGGATCTGAAGGTATTGGTTAGCAAGTTTGACAAGTAAACAATAAAAAGCATGAAGTAGCTTTGGTGTTTTGAGTGTATAGTTTACAATAAAATAAAGTACTAAAAGTAAATCAATAAGTAAATGCTTCAATGAGAGAAAGCCCAATCCTCTATGCAGCAAGAGGATAACCTCAAGTGTGTGAACTTATATGTGACAAGTGTTCCCGAGGGCGCAATGGATTCACTAACATTTAAATTTCGACACAACATGATGAATATCTTGTCAAGTTTCATTTCCTTATGATGTGTCCTATGGACATTTTCATGAGAAAGTATAGGAATCATTAAGATATAAATGTCCGATCATAGAGTTCATGGGTCCTCGACATAAACCCCTCTAATGCAACTCAAAGTATTGGAAACGGTTTCTGTCATTCTATCCCTTCCAACCCCTCATCATTACATTAAATTGCAGCTTTATGAGCATATATAGGTGAAGTAATATGTAGTCGACGTTCGCATAAAACCATTATAGAATAATATAAAAGATTAAAAAACTTGCCCAAGTTAATACTCATTGCACATCATATAGAATCATGGTCAGATCATCCTATGCCCCCAGAAACATAGGGAACTACTCACAAGTGCCAAACATGGTGTGGATTAGGGGCATGATGATTACAACACAATCTGAAAATATAATCTCTCCACCAAATAAATACAAGATGCCTATCATAATCATGCAATTGCACTGAAAACAATATCCAGGGTTTGATCTATCATAAACTATGAGGGGGAATGGAGTTGATCTCGACGATGGTGATGGTGGTGATGATGGTGCTGATGGGGATGTTGATGGAGATGCATCCCCCTACGTCAAGGAGGACTGGTGAGGATGATGATGGTGTCGATTTCCCCTTCAGCGAAGGCACCGGTGCGGCAGGATCTGCCCTCTTTCGAAGTATGACAGGACTTTCCCCTCCGCCGCCGCCTAAATAAATCTCGGGAAAAATATTGGTTAGGTTTTCTAGCGAGACGGAGATGTCTATAAAAGGGGGGACCCGAGACGATGCTCGAGGCCCAAACAGCCTAGGGTCGCACGAATAGCCAAGTAGGGCGCGCCACCTGGTACTGTTTGGCCCTCGTGGCTCCCCTCGCGTGATTCTTTGGGCCACCGTCCTTCTCTCGGTGAAAAATTGATCATGTGTTTTTCCTTCGATTTTAGGTGTCCAGAATGTCCCTAAAACAACAAAATACGAAAAAGAAGGTTTTTTTGCCTCCAAGAAATTGAATACCAGTGAATGGGACTTTGTAGGAAAGTCCCGTAAATCAAATAGAAATGCATAAATAATGATGGATAATGGAAAATATTATTTAAAACTAATCATATGAGTCACAATATTGATGATGTAAAATGCACGTATAAGCGAATGCCAACCGCTTCACTTACGGCGCCTAGTGCCTTTTCCAACCTTGTCCGAAGATACCTCCCCCCCCCCCCCACATGCAGGATGCGGTGGCACATGAGGTGACACGAGCGGCGGCACCATGGGTGCTAGAGGATGGTAAAATGCAGGCCGGTACCCTACTCGTGGCAGAGCGCACCACTCATGAGGGATGAACCCTGGTGGCACCTGATTTTACCGTATGGAGCCGGCTGCACCCACTGTTGGAGATATGCCCAAGAGGCAATAATAAATTGGTTATTGTTATATCTTAGTGTTCATGATAAATGTTTACATCCCATGCTATAATTGTATTAACCGAAACATTGATACATGTGTGTTGTGTAAACAACAAGGAGTCCCTAGTAAGCCTCTTGTATAACTAGCTTGTTGATTAATGGATGATCATGGTTTCGTGATCATGAACATTGGATGTTATTAATAACAATGTTATGTCATTAGGTGAATGATATAATGGACATACACCCAAATGAGCGTAGCATAAGATCAAGTCATTAAGTTCAATTTGCTATAAGCTTTCGATACATAGTTGCCTAAGTCCTTCGACCATGAGATCATGTAAATCACTTACACCGGAAGGGTACTTTGATTACATCAAACGCCATTGCGTAAATGGGTGGTTATAAAGATGGGATTAAGTATTCGGAAAGTGTGAGTTGAGGCATATGGATCAACAGTGGGATTTGTCCATCCTGATGACGGATAGATATACTCTGGGCCCTCTCGGTGAAGTGTCATCTAATTAGCTTGCAAGCATATGATTGGATCATAAGAGATGATATACCACGGTACGAGTAAAGAGTACTTGTCGGTAATGAGGTTGAACAAGGTATGGAGATACCGATGATCGAACCTCGGACAAGTAAAATATCGCGAGACAAAGGGAATCGGCATCGTATGTAAATGGTTCAATCGATCACTATCATCGTATGTAAATGGTTCAATCGATCACTAAGTCATCGTTGAATATGTGGGAGCCATTATGGATCTCCAGATCCCGCTATTGGTTATTGCTCGGAGAGGAGTCTCGACCATGTATGCATAGTTCGCGAACCGTAGGGTGACGCGCTTAAGGTTCGATGTCGCATAAGTAGATTCGAATATGAGATGGAGTCCGAAGTTTTTGTTTGAAGTCTTGGATGGGATCCAGGACATCACGAGGAGGTCCGGAATGGTCAAAGAATAAGATTCATATAAGGGAAGTCATTTTCCGGGGATCGGGAAAAAGTCCGGTGTTTTGACCGGAGCTTCTAGAAGGTTCTAGAGGGCCACCAGTGGGCCCACCACCCCGGGAGAGGCCACATAGGCGCCACATGGCATGGTGGGGCTTTCCCACTATGACATGTGGGCCCAGGCTGGCTTACCCCTTGGAGATAAGATCTATCTCTTAATTTAAATGGTTTAAATCTAGAGATAAGATATATCTGTTGGAGATATGCCCAAGAGGCAATAATAAAAGTGGTTATTATATATCTTTATGTTTATGATAAAATTTTATATACCATGCTATAATTGTATTAACCGATACATTGATACATGTGTGTTATGTAAACAACAATGAGTCCCTAGTAAGCCTCTTAACTAGCTTGTTGATTAATAGATGATTAGTTTCATAATCATGAACATTGGATGTTATTAATAACAAGGTTATATCATTATATGAATGATGTAATGGACACACCCAATTAAGCGTAGCATAAGATCACGTCATTAAGTTATTTGCTATAAGCTTTCGATACATAGTTACCTAGTCCTTTTGACCATGAGATCATGTAAATCACTTATACCAGAAAGGTACTTTGATTACATCAAACGCCACTGCGTAAATGGGTGGTTATAAAGGTGGGATTAAGTATCAGGAAAGTATGAGTTGAGGCATATGGATCAACAGTGGGATTTGTCCATCCCGATGACGGATAGATATACTTTGGGCCCTCTCGGTGGAATGTCGTCTAAATAGCTTGCAAGCATATGAATGGTTCATAAGAGACCACATACCACGGTACGAGTAAAGAGTACTTGTCGGGAGACGAGGTTGAACAAGGTATAGAGATACCGATGATCAAACCTCGGACAAGTAAAATATCGCGTGACAAAGGGAATCGGTATCGTATGTGAATGGTTCATTCGATCACTAAGTCATCGTTGAATATGTGGGAGCCATTATGGAGATCCCGCTATTGGTTATTGGTCGGAGAGAGGTCTCAACCATGTCTACATAGTTCGCGAACCGTAGGGTGACACACTTAAGGTTTGATGTCGTTTAAGTAGATATGGAATAAGGAATGGAGTTCGAAGTTTTGTTCGGAGTCTCGGATGGGATCCAGGACATCACGAGGAGGTCCGGAATGGTCCGGAGAATAAGATTCATATATACGAAGTCATATTCCAAGTTTGGAAATGATCCGGTGCATTTATGGCAGGTTCTAGAAGGTTCTAGAAAAGTCCGAAGAAATCACCATGGAAAGTGGAGTCCCGGAGGGACCTGCATGGCCAGCCAACCCTAAAGGGGAGGAGTCCAAGGTGGACTCCCCAAGGGTGGCCGGCCAACCCCCAAGGAAGGGGTGGGAGTCCCACCTTGAGTGGGATTCCCCCTTGGGTAGGTTTTGTCCCTATGGAAGGTTTTGGTTTCGGGTCTTATTCGAAGACTTGGATACCAACACTTGGGGATTTCCACCTATATAATGAGGAGGAGAGGGAGGGGGCTGCCCACTCTTGGCCTCACCACCTAGGGCATGGCCGGCGCCCTAGCCACCCCCTCCCAAACCCTAGCCTCTCCTCCTCCACATAATACTCCCGGCACATAGGCGAAGCCCTGCCGGAGTTCTCCACCACCACCGCCACCACGCCGTCGTGCTGGGATTCGAGGAGGATCTACTACTTCCGCTGCCCGGAACGGGGAGAAGGACGTCGTCATCAACACCGTACGTGTGACCGAGTACGGAGGTGCCCGATGTGGCACCGTCAAGATCTTCTACGCGCTTTTGAAAGCGGCAAGTGATCGTCTACCGCAGCAACGAGCCTCTTCTCGTAGGCTTTGGAAATCTTCAAGGGTTAGTCTCGTTCATCCCCTCGTTGCTCCCTTCTTCTAGATTGCATCTTGGCTTGGATTGCGTTCTCGCGGTAGGAAATTTCTTGTTTTCTATGCTACGAATCCCTACAGTGGTATCAGAGCCGTGTCTATGCATAGATGGTTGCACGAGTAGAACACAATTGTTTTGTGGGCGTTGATGCTTTGTTGTCTTTAGTTCGAGTAATTTGCATCTTTGTGGCATGGTTGGATGAAGCGGCTCGGGCTAACTTTACATGACCGCGTTCATGAGACTTGCTCCACGTTCGACATGCAACTTGTATTGCATAAGTGGCTTTGCGGGTGTCTGTCTCTCCCACCATAGTGAAGATTCAATTTACTCTTTCTATTGACAACACTAGTATCACCGTTGTGGTTCATGTTCGTAGGTAGATTAGATCTTACTCGAAAACCCTAAACCACGTAAAATATGCAAACCAAATTAGAGACGTCTAACTTGTTTTTGCAGGGTTTGGTGATGTGATATGGCCATGATGTGATGATGAATATGTATGAGATGATCATTATTGTATTGTGGCAACCGGCAGGAGCCTTATGGTTGTCTTTAAATTTCATGTTGAGTAGTATTTCAAAGTAGTTGTAATAGTTGCTACATGAGGTGAACAACCATGAAGACGGCGCCATGGACCTTGACGCTACGCCGACGATGATGGAGATCATGCCCGTTGATGATGGAGATCATGTCCGTTCTTTGGAGATGAAGATCGAAGGTGCAAAGACTAAAGGGCCATATCATATCACATATGAATTGCATGTGATGTTAATCCTTTATGCATCTTATTTTGCTTAGAAGCGACGGTAGCATTATAAGATGATCCCTCACATTAATATCAAGATAATAAAGTGTTCTCCCTCGTATGCACCGTTGATATAGTTCGTCGTTTCGAAGCATCTCGTGATGATCGGATGTGATAGACTCAACGTTCACATACAACGGGTGTAAGCCATGTTGCACACGGGGAATACTTGGGTTTGCTTGACGAGCCTAGCATGTACAGACATGGCCTCGGGACAACGGAAACCGAAAGGTTGAACACGAGTCATATGGATGATATGATCAACATGTTGATGTTCACCATTGAAGCTACATCATCTCACGTGATGATCGGTTTTGGTGTAGTGGATTTGGATCGTGTACCACTTAACAACTATGAGGGATGTTGTATTAAGTGGGAGTTCATTAGTAATTAGATTAAAACATGAACTAATTATCATAAACATAGTCTGAGTAGTATTTTGAATTAATTTTGTAGTATTGGCATCCGTTTTTCTACCATGCGCTAGTCTTGTAATTGAGATAGAAATACTGTTAAGTCTGACAAGAAACTTTACGGACTGGTACCGTATTGTTAAAGAATCAAGAAATGATTAAGTTCTATTGCAAACTTTTAGTAAACCTCACATTGTTGATTCAAAGAGCTATGGTTTCAGTTAGTACCTAAAGTCATCTTGTCTCCGTGAAACTTGAATTTCAAATCTGTTTGAAAAGTAAGGAGCTGAAAATTTTAGTTTTCAGAAATAATCAAAGATATGAGATATATGTGATATCTAAGACCTTATTGCAAGATGATAGAATATAATTTGGTGAGACTACATAAACTCATAAGTTTTATGGGAATGTACAAAGGTTGAAGACGCAAGGCGTCCCAATCCTCCAACTATTGGGGCACTAACGATATTTGCATATCCATGAAGTGATCGTCCTTAGTATGCACCGTTGCTAAAGACTCGTCGTTTCGAATACTAAGGTATAGATTCTACGTGTGCATACAACGGGCGCAAACCAGATTTGCACATGCGAATACGAGGTTAAACTTTACGAGCCTAGCATGTACAGACATGGTCTCGGAAAAGTCGTCATGATATGATGGATAAAATTATGAGTGAAATTGTTCATCATATTACAAAGTTACTAATAGTGAAATCTGAAACACTTGTCATATGATGATCAACTTCAAAGTAAGAACCTCAAGGTTATTGGTATTTGACCAACAAACCTAGAAGTTATTGAAGGTGAAGTATTTTCTGAGAATGAGGAAAGCTAAAAGAGAAACTACAAAAGATATTTTGGCAGAAAGAAAGAAAAGACTAGAAAGTCTAGCTCAGGTGTATATAAATGATATACATGTTATGGATGTATTCCTTGTTTGGTCACATAATGAAATTCTTGGGTATTTGTACCAGATTGGTTGGTATGAGATGTCATACAATATAACGCAATACAAGAATATGATGGCCTAAGTGACTAATAAGGAATATGGTAATAATGCACATCTGCAACATAATAAAGTGTTATTATGCTTGTCGTTGGCATTCTACCTAGCCCTTATAATTTATAATAAAGAACTTAATAATTGTTATTTTGCTCTGGTCAAATGAAAATAATGAGTTGTTCAAATTATGACATTACTCCATGTACGATGGATAAGTTATTATAAATCTTAATGGTGAAACACACATACATAACACTGACGCTAAAATGCCATAAGGCAAATGATTTGAATTCCACTTATTTGTGGAACCGCCATTTAGGTCATGTTAGAAAGGAACGCATGAAGGAACTCCATGCAAATGGATTTTTGGAGTCATTTGATTTTTGAATCGTTTGGCGCTTGCAAATCTTTTCTAAAGAGAATGACTAAAATACCGTTCATAGGCCAAGAGTTGAACGGGAAACTAACTTAGTGAAAACATATATGATGATGTATGTGGTTCACTGGGCATAGTTGTGTGCGGGAGATTCTTCTACTTCATGAAAACTTCCAACAATGAATTGAGTATATATATGTGGATATATTCGATAAGGAAGAAGTTTGAAACATTTGAATGGATTCAAATAAATTTCAGCATGAAGTGGAAATCATCATAATAGAAAAGTCAAATATCTATGATTGGATCATAGTGGAAATATTTGAATTACGAGTTTTAGCGAACATCTAAGAGAGTTATGAAGTTGTTCTACAACTCACGTTTCTTCGAGTATCATAGTGATGATGGAGTATCCGAGAGATGTATCCAAACCTTGTTGGATCAATGATGAGATAAAATATTGATGCCATTATATTTTTGTGGATTATGCTTTAGAGACTACCGCTTTTACACTGAATAGAGCATCATCATGATCCGTTGAAATGACACCATACGAGTTATGGCATGGGTATGAACCCTAATAGTCCTTTCTTAAATTTTGGTATGCATAGCATAAGGTGAACCAAAATTGGATGAATGTCTTTGTGGGTTATCCCAAAGAATTAATTGGGAATTCTTTCCACTATGGAGACAAACATAAAAGTGTTTGTCGATGTTTCTTACTTATTTCCAAGAAATTGTTTTTAGCGAAGTATTTGAGTGGGAGGACAATAGAACTTGATAAGGTTTATGAACCTGAGCATAATGATCAGAGTAGCGTGCATCGGAATTAGTTCCGGAAGCGGCCACGACGATCATGGCTCCCATGTCTACAAAATGTTATAGTCATGGAGATCAAAGTACTTATTGAACCTTGTAGGTATGATTTACTTTGTGATCAAATAAATGATTTGTGAACAAAGGATTGTTTTTGAACAATGATAAACCAACTACAAACAAAGAAGTTATGATGGGCCCTGACTCCATTAAAATGGCTATACGCCATGAAATCCAAGATAGATGAATACTTTTTGAAAGTAAATGGATCTATAAAATTGATGAACTTGGATGGAATATCCTTGGATAAGCTCGACTTGTCAAAAAGTTGTTTACGACAAAGTTCAAAGAGTTGACTACGATAAGATTAGATCTTCCGTAGCAATGCTTATAGTCTATGTGGATTATTCTAGTAATCGCTACATATTTCTTTCATGAGATATGATAGTAGGATGGCAAAATACATTACTTAACAGAAGTGTGTATTAAAGGTGTATACAAGATACAACCAATTGTTTTGCTAGTCCGTGGAATACTAGATAGGTATACGAACTTCAATTGGATGAAGTGAGTATCGCGGAGTTGGAATCTTCACCGGATGAAATAGTCAAAGAATTTTTGATTTCATCAGAAACGATGAAGATGCTTGCATTTGCAAGAAATTAAGTGGGAGCGCTGAGACATATTTATAATACTTTATGTATATACATATAGTTGGTTATAAATGATGTAATTATATACTTGGTTATAAAAGGTTTCATTGAGAATTAACTTCAATGAAAGGATATGGACTGAAACATATTTAGTGTCAAGATCTATGAAGATAGATTGAGACACATAATAAGTTTAAGTCAAAGTACATAGAATGGATATTGAAGTAGTTCAATATAGAAATATTAAGAAAATGTTCTTGTCATGTGAAGGTTTAACAAGACTTGAGTGTATCTGACACTCAATGAGTAAAAACACATGAGTGATTATAGATCACGAATAATATGTACACAATCAGATGTCATGTGTTCTAAAAGTTAGGAGCATATACCAGAATGATACATGTGATGATCAATGGACAAACAGTAAGAATATCTCTGTGTGCTTTAGAAGAACCAAGGATACATATATAGTTTTATATGAGGTAATGACAAACAAATCGCTGTAAGGTGTTGCACCGATATTGGTTTGGTCACATATAAAAATAAATTTCAATCTCAGTTAGGCTAAGTGTTATTTAAAAGGTAGCACAATGCTAGATTTAGAAGAGTTCTAAAAATATTGTGATGGATTGTACAAAAGAAGGCAGAGTATGTCATTGTTTTGACAATGATTGAGGATGTTAAGTCAAGAAGTTCTTTGAGAACTTGGTGTAGTTCCCATAGTGTCAGAATTTTGAAGCTATATTGTGTATGACAATATTAGTGACATATTTCAGACCGTGGAATTAAGGTTCCACCAGAAGACCAAACATATTTAATGTGATACGTCCAATTTGCATCACTATTTTATATCATAATTTGCTGTTATTCATTGATATATTTCATATTTGGAGATAATACTTATGTTATTTCATCTATTTTGCATGTTTCATGATTATTGGAGGATCGCGCACCGGAGCCAGGATTCTGCTGGAAAAAGCATCGTCGAACGCAATATTTCGGAAGATCAACAATTGACGGAATTACACGAAAACTCCTATTTTTCCAGATGACGAAGGGAGCCAGAAGGGGGGCGAGGAGGCCGCCATGGGCCCCCCTCACAGGCCGGCGCGGGCGCCCGCGCGCCGCGAGGAGGGGGCCCACAGCCCCTCTCGCCTCCTTTTCTTCGCGTACGCCTTCATCCCGAAAACCTAAGCCAGAGGGTGCGTCGAGCAGGCCACGGCCGCCTGCGGGTGGAGAACACCAGAGAGAAAGAGCTCTCCGGCGGGCAGAATCCGCCGGGAAATTCCCTCCCGGAGGGGGAAATCGACATCATCGTCACGCCATCGAGCTGGACATCATCTCCATCACCATCACCATCATCTTCATCATCATCACCGCCGTCTCCACCGCTGCACCTCGTCACCGCTGTAGCAATTTGGGTTTGATCTTGATTGTTTGATAGGGGAAACTCTCCCGGTATTGATTTCTACTTGTTATTGATGCTATTGAGTGAAACCATTGAACCAAGGTTTATGTTCAGATTGTTATTCATCATCATATCACCTCTGATCATGTTCCATATGATGTCTCGTGAGTAGTTCGTTTAGTTCTTGAGGACATGGGTGAAGTCTAAATGTTAGTAGTGAATTATGGTTGAGTAGTATTCAATGTTATGATATTTAAGTTGTGGTGTTATTCTTCTAGTGGTGTCGTGTGAACGTCGACTACATGACACTTCACCTTTATGGGCCTAGGGGAATGCATCTTGTACTCGTTTGCCAATTGCGGGGTTGCCGGAGTGACAGAAACCTGAGCCCCCGTTGGTATATCGGGGAGGGATCGCAGGATCTCAGAGTTTAAGGTTGTGGTTAGATTTATCTTAATTACTTTCTTGTAGTTGCGGATGCTTGCAAGGGTATAATCACAAGTATGTATTAGTCCTAGGAAGGGCGGTACATTAGCATAGGTTCACCCACACAACACTTATCAAAACAATGAAGATTAATTAGCCGTATGTAGCGAAAGCACTAGACTAAAATCCCGTGTGTCCTCAAGAACGTTTGGTCATTATAAGTAAACAAACCGGCTTGTCCTTTGTGCTAAAAAGGATTGGGCCACTCGCTGCAATTGTTACTCTCGCACTTTACTTACTCGTACTTTATTCATCTGTTACATCAAAACCCCCTGAATACTTGTCTGTGAGCATTTACAGTGAATCCTTCATCAAAACTGCTTGTCAACACCTTCTGCTCCTCGTTGGGATCGACATTCTTACTTATCGAAGATACTACGATACACCCCTATACTTGTGGGTCATCAAGACTATTTTTGGCGCCGCGCCGGGGAGTGAAGCGCTATTGGTAAGTGGAATTGGTAAGGGAAATTTCTACTTTTTGTGCTGATTTTATTTCTGCCTGCTGCTATAACTCATTATGGAGAGATCTTCTCTTGAGTGTTTATTTGGGAAATCTACTACTACTGCAAAGGTAGTGGATGAGGCGCCAGGTAAGGAAGAATTACCATACAAAATACCTATGAAAATTATTGAACGTGTAGTGGGTAACCGTTATACAGGGGATGGAACTGTCCACCCTGGAGATCATTTATTGTTCTTACATGAATTATGCGGTTTATTCAAGTGTGCAGGTATTGCTATGGATGAAGTGATGAAGAAACTATTCTCTGTATCGCTGTCTGGTAAAGCGGCGCATTGGTATAAATTACTGGATAATGGGGATTCTCTTGAATGGAATGATATTGTGCCCCGGTTTTATTCTAAGTTCTATCCTCCAAGTGAGATTCACAAAGATCGGAATCGCATATATAATTTTTGGCCTCATGAAGGAGAGAGTATTGCCCAAGCTTGGGGAGATTGAAGTCTTTAATGCTCAAATGCCCCATTCATGAGCTTCCTGGTAATATTATTATTGATAATTTCTATGCAAGACTTTCTTTTCAAGACAAGACCTTGCTGGATACTTCTTGTTCTGGATCATTTACACGCAACAAGGAAGAGTTTAAAAGGGACCTTCTTAATCGGATCCAAGAAAATACTGAAGGTTGGGAGAACGACAAGGATAGAGAATCAGGTATAATTTATGATTATAAATGCATTGAAGCTTTTATGGATACTGATAAATTTCGTAATATGAGTGCTACTTATGGTCTTGATTCTCAAGTTGCTGCAAATCTTTATAAAGCTTTTGCTTCTCATTATGAATTGCCTAAGAAGAACTTTGATAAGTATCATGAACCGTATAAAGATAAAATTGATTCATCTATAAATAAATGTGTTGTAGTTGAAACTGTTGATCATGTTATTCCTGAAGCTTATATTGAAAAAACTCCTTTCCCTGCTAAAATGAAGGAGTACTCTGTTATAAATAGTGCGGTTCATAAAAGTGAAAAGAAACCTATAGAACCTGAAGAACAAATAAAAGTTGAACCTGCTGTCGCAATTGTTAAAGATCTTGTGACTGAAAATGTAGAAGATGGTCATATTATTTTCTGTGAAGATGCTTCTAATATTGTTTCGCATCCTAATAAGTCTAGGAAAGCTAGTGTTCCTATGCTATCTGTTAGAATTGGTGATCATTGTTATTATGGATTATGTGATATTGGTGCAAGTATTAGTGCTATTCCTTATGAGCTTTACACGGAGATTATGCACGAAATTGGCTCTTGTGAACTTGAAGATATTGATGTGGTTATTCAGCTGGCTAATAGAGAAACTATCTCTCCAATTGGTATTATTCGAGATGTGGAAGTTCTATGTGGTAAGATTAAATATCCTGCTGACTTTTTGGTACTTGGTTCTGCTGCTAGTAAATATTGTCCTATCATTTTTGGTAGACCTTTTCTGAATACATGTGGAGCTATTATAGATTGCAAGAAAGAGAAAATTTTGACTAAATTTGCTGGTGAATCTTATGAGTTTAACTTCTCTAAATTTACCAAAACTCCTTATAAAATTGATTCGCCTAATAGTGATTTTAAAGTTGAACAGTGTGCATCTATTGCTCTTGCTCCTAGTAATCCTTTGCAGCAACATTTGGAGAATAGTGAGAGTGAAGTTTTTAGGGAAGAAAGAGATGAGCTTGATGAAATTTTCCTTCGTCAACCTATTCTTAAACATGATTTACCGGTAGAAGATCTAGGTACAACACCACCACCAAAGGAAGATCCTGTCTTTGATTTAAAACCATTGCCTGATAATCTTAAATATGCTCATATTGATGATAAGAAAATATATCCTGTTATTATTAGTTCTAAGCTTTCAGAGTTTGAAGAAGAAAGGTTATTGGAAATATTGAAGAAACACCGAGGTGCTATTGGCTACACTCTTGATGACTTGAAGGGGATTTCTCCCTCTATTTGCCAACACGCCATTAATATGGAAGATGATGCAAAGCCTGTTGTTGAACCTCAGCGTCGTCTAATTCCTAAGATGAAGGATGTGGTAAGAAATGAGGTATTAAGACTCCTTGAAGCTGGTATTATATATCCTATTGCTGATAGTAGATGGGTTAGTCCTGTGCATTGTGTTCCTAAGAAAGGAGGAATGACTGTTGTGCCTAATGATAATGATGAGCTCATACCTCAAAGAGTAGTTGTAGGTTATAGAATGTGCATTGATTATCGAAAAGTTAATAAGGTTACTAAGAAAGATCATTACCCTTTACCATTTATTGATCAAATGTTAGAAAGGCTATCTAAAAATACTCATTTTTGCTTTCTTGATGGTTATTCTGGGTTTTCACAAATTGCTGTTAAAACTAAAGATCAAGAGAAAACCACTTTCACTTGTCCCTATGGAACTTATGCTTATAGGCGTATGCCTTTTGGTTTATGTAATGCTCCTGCTACTTTTCAAAGATGCATGTCTGCTATTTTTCATGGCTTTTGTGAGAGTATTGTAGAGGTATTCATGGATGATTTTTCTGTCTATGGGAATTCTTTTGATAGTTGCTTGCGAAACCTTGATAAAGTTTTGCAGAGATGTGAAGAAACTAACCTTGTTCTTAATTGGGAGAAATGCCACTTTATGGTTAATGAAGGAATTGTATTGGGACATAAAATTTCGAGAGAGGTATTGAAGTTGATAGAGCTAAAGTTGAAGCAATTGAGAAGATGCCCTATCCTAGGGATGTTAAAGGTATTCGTAGTGTTCTTGGTCATGCTGGGTTTTATAGGAGGTTTATTAAAGACTTCTCTAAGATTTCAAAGCCTCTTACTAATCTTCTTCAAAAAGACGTACCTTTTGTTTTTGATGATGATTGTAAGGAAGCTTTTGAAACTCTAAAGAAAGCCTTAACAACTGCCCCTATAGTTGAACCTCCTGATTGGAATTTGCCTTTTGAAATTATGTGTGATGCTAGTGATTTTGCTGTAGGCGCTGTTCTTGGACAGCGAGTAGATAAAAAATTGAATGTTATTCATTATGCTAGTAAAACTCTTGATGCTGCTCAAAGAAATTATGCTACTACTGAAAAAGAATTGTTAGCTGTAGTCTTTGCTTGTGATAAATTTAGATCATATATTGTTGATTCAAAAGTTACGATTCATACTGATCATGCTGCAATTAGATACCTTATGACAAAGAAAGATGCTAAGCCAAGGCTTATTAGATGGGTACTTCTTTTGCAAGAATTTGATTTACATATTGTAGATAGGAAAGGTGCTGATAATTTGTCTAGATTGGAAAATATTGCTTATGATCCTGTTCCTGTTAATGATAGTTTTCCAAATGAACAATTGGCTGTAATAAAGGTGAATTCGCGAGATAGCCCTTGGTATGCTGATTATGCTAACTTTATTGTTTCCAAGTACTTGCCTCCAACCTTTTCAGCTCAGCAAAGGAGGAAATTCTTTTATGACTTGAGGCATTATTTTTGGGATGACCCACACTTATATAAAGAAGGAGTGGATGGTATTATGCGAAGATGTGTTCCCGAATATGAACAACAAGAAATATTGAGTAAATGTCATGGTAGTGCTTATGGAGGACATCACGCTGGAGATAGAACCGCGCAAAAGGTTCTACAATCAGGTTTTTATTGGCCAACTCTCTTCAAAGATGCAAGGAAGTTTATTTTATCTTGTGATGAATGTCAAAGGGTTGGTAATATCTCCAGACGCAATGAAATGCCTATGAATTATACTCTTGTTATTGAACCGTTTGATTGTTGGGGATTTGACTTCATGGGACCTTTTCCCTCTTCAGAAAGGTAACACTCATATACTTGTTGCTGTTGATTATGTTACTAAATGGGTGGAAGCCATACCTACAAAAAGTGCTGATGGTGAGACCTCTTTAAGAATGCTTTTAGATATTATTTTTCCTAGATTTGGAGTTCCTAGATATATTATGACTGATGGAGGTTCTCATTTTATTCATGGTGGTTTTAGAAAAACTCTTGCTAAATATGGTATTAATCATAGAATTGCTTCCGCTTATCATCCTCAAACTAGTGGGCAAGTAGAATTATCAAATAGAGAGATTAAATCTATCTTGCAAAAGACTGTCAATAAAACTAGAAAGAACTGGGCTATTAAATTGAAAGATGCACTATGGGCTTATAGAACTGCTTATAAAAACCCCATGGGAATGTCACCTTATAAAATGGTTTATGGAAAAGCTTGTCATTTACCTTTAGAACTAGAGCACAAAGCTTATTGGGCTGTTAGAGAACTAAACAAAGATCCTAAACTAGCCGGTGATAAGAGGTTGTTGCAATTAAGTTCTCTAGATGAATGGAGAAGTGAAGCTTATGAAAATGCTAAACTCTTTAAAGAGAAAGTTAAGAAATGGCATGATAGAAGAATTATCAAAAGAGAATTTAATGTTGGGGATAAAGTCCTATTGTATCGGTCTCGTCTCAGATTCTTTGCAGGGAAATTACTCTCGAAATGGGAAGGACCATATGTCATTGATGAGGTTTATCGATCAGGAGCAATTAAAATTAGTTCTCTCCAAGGCAATGCCACGCAAGTGGTGAATGGACAAAGACTCAAGCATTATATCTCGGGTGATTCTTATAATGTAGATGTTGATGTTATTCGAGTGGAAACACCGGAGGCTTTCATCAAAGGTCAAATTGACAGTCCGCGAACTCGACTTTGAATAGGTAACAGTACAGGTAATAAAAAGTTTGCGATTTACTTTCCGAACATTGTTTTTGCTGTTTTTGGAAAATATGAAAAATTACGAGATCGAAACGGAGTGGAGGAGGCGCACGAGGGCGTGCCCCCATAGGCCGGCGCGGGCCCCAGCCTGGCCGCGCCGCCTATGAGGACACCGCCTCGTTGTCCCTCTCCGACTCTTGTTCGACCTGGTACTTTCCTTCGTCGTAAAATTCTTTATATAATCCCCCGGACCCTGGAGGTCCGTATATCGTTTTTCGACGTGTTTTGTTTCGAGCTGTTTCTGCCAGGATTTGCTTCGGATCTAGAGGTATCATGTCTTCGTCAGACTCCGGGGACAGTTCCTGCAAGGCGTTGACAACTTGTACATGAACGAGGAGGATGCATCCCAAGGAGTTGCTGCTCGTTGATGGGGAGCTGCAGATCAAAGATGTCCAGGGTCCTAAAGGAGAAGGAAGCTTGGAAGACAGGATGGAGAAGCTAGAACAGGAGGTCTTCAACTACAAGAAGATGGCTGAGCGTGAAGTGGATATCTTCCACAAGATTGTGTCTGAACTCATTGCTGAACACGAGAAGGAAACTGCAAAGCTATGGGGCGACATCCTCTCACTTCACGACACCACCAACAAACTCCAAGCTCAACTCTATGACGTTCAGAATCAGAACTGTGAGTATGAAAACAGGTTTAAACACATAAGCCATGCTGCTAGTTTCAGGATTCCCGAGACCAAGATGTCATTTGTTGATGGAGAGCCTCTTCCTTGGAAGTCTGAAGACGGGAATTCATCACCACCACCGCCAAAGGATTAATTCATCATCGGTATTGGCATCCCCTTGGTTTGTTCCAAGCTTGGGGGAGTGCCGCGGTATCACATCATCACTATCTTTTACTTTTTATTATCAAGTAGTGTCATATCATGAGTAGGGAAGTTATCATATAAGATGGGTTGCAGTGTGGAAGTATCTCTCCTTTAGTTTGTCTATGTATCCCTTGGTGTGAGTTATCGTTATGAAATATTAATGAGAAGTCTTATCATTTACATATTGCACACCTTATTTTAGTTTGCAATTTCTATTATATGATTGATCTTGATTTTAGTATTGGTACCACTTTGGGAGCATTGAGTAAATCTATTTGGTTTTGGCAAACTTAGCATTGGTCAATAGCAACAACACCTTGAGGTTTAAGTAGAAAAGAGAAATACATATAGTTGTTTCATTGTCTTCCTTTCTTGTTAGCTCATAGCTTATTATTCTGAAGTTAAAATTGTTTGTGCTTGCAAGAAAGATGCATGATTATGTCTATCACATGTATATTCGTTTGTTTCCTTCAACTCTTATGCTTGCTAATTAACCTTGCTAGCCAAAGACCTGTACTGAGAGGGAATGCTTCTCGTGCATCCAAACCTTTAAACCAAAACCCATGCCATGTGTGTCCACTATAACTACCTATTATGTGGTATTTCCTGCCACTCCAAGTAAATACTTCATGTGCTACCTTTAAACAATTCAAAACTTTATTACTCCTTATTTGTGTCAATGTTCTATAGCTCATGAGGAAGTATGTGGTGTTTATCTTTCAATCTTGTTGGGCAACTTTCACCAATGGACTAGTGGCTTCATCCACTTATCCAATAACTTTGCAAAAAGAGCTGGCAATGGGATTCCCAGTCCCAAATTAATTAACCAAAATAGACACTCCTCCATGGTATGAGATTGTTGGACGGCACCCGAAGGATTCGGTTAGCCATGGCTTGAGAAAGCAAAGGTGGGGAGGAGTGTCATCTAAAATAAAACTAAAATAAAAAGACACTCCTTCATGGTATGAGATTGTTGGCAGGCACCCGAGGATTCGGTTAGCCATGGTTTGTGAAAGCAAAGGTTGGAAGGAGTGTCAACCAAAAATAAAACTTTATGGGAGCCGCTCTTTGAGAGTTTGTCTGGCAAGGGGGTTAGAGTACCCGCTACCATTCGTTGACAACAACAAACACCTCTCAAAACTTTACTTTTATTCTCTTTATATGATTTCAAAACTGAAAAAGCTCTAGCACATGATTTAATCCCTGCTTCCCTCTGCGAAGGGCCTGTCTTTTACTTTATGTTGAGTCAGTAAACCTATTTCCCTCCATCTCAAGCAAGCATTTGAGTTGTTGTGATCAAACTATTATATTGTGATTTGCTTCATCATGTCTTTTATTCTTCCTTGTTTAGTACAAGTTTTATCTGAATGAATATAGCTTTGAAAGTTATCAATGATCATTATGATTGAGTATGCAAGATGAGCCACATAAGCTTTAATATGAGAGCGCTGCTCAATAGATAAGTATAATCTGTTAATTGTTCTCTGACCAAGAACAAAGTTTGCCATCACCAATTATGATTTCTTATGCACCTTTATTTGTGATTACCTTATACTTGTTTCAAGTTGAGTTATATGAGGAAGTTGTTTACTAGAATGTCTTGTGTGAATGAACATGATGCTTCTTGTCCGTATTTGATTTATCGACTCTTCACTCCATAAACATGTGGTCTTGTTTACCGAGTTCAGTTTCGCTTGGGGACAAGCGAGGTCTAAGCTTGGGGGGAGTTGATACGTCCAATTTGCATCACTATTTTATATCATAATTTGCTGTTATTCATTGATATATTTCATATTTGGAGATAATACTTATGTTATTTCATCTATTTTGTATGTTTCATGATTATTGGAGGATCGCGCACCGGAGCCGGATTCTGCTGGAAAAAGCACCGTCAGAACGCAATATTTCGGAAGATCAACAATTGACGGGAATTACACGAAAACTCCTATTTTTCCAGATGACGAAGGGAGCCAGAAGGGGAAGAGGAGGGCCGCCATGGGCCCCCCTCACGGCCGGCGCGGGCCCTGCCCTGGCCGCGCCGCCCTGTGAGGAGGGGCCCACAGCCCTCTCGCCTCCTTTCTTCGCGTACGCCTTCGTCCCGAAAACCTAAGCCAGAGGTACGTCGAAGAGCCACAGCCGCCTCTGCGGGGCGGAGAACACCAGAGAGAAGAGCTCTCCGGCGGGCAGGAATCCGCCGGGAAATTCCCTCCCGGAGGGGGAAATCGACGCCATCGCCATCGAGCTGGACATCATCTCCATCACCATCACCATCATCTTCATCATCATCACCGCCGTCTCCACCGCTGCACCTCGTCACCGCTGTAGCAATTTGGGTTTGATCTTGATTGTTTGATAGGGGAAACTCTCCCGGTGTTGATTTCTACTTGTTATTGATGCTATTGAGTGAAACCATTGAACCAAGGTTTATGTTCAGATTGTTATTCATCATCATATCACCTCTGATCATGTTCCATATGATGTCTCGTGAGTAGTTCGTTTAGTTCTTGAGGACATGGGTGAAGTCTAAATGTTAGTAGTGAATTATGGTTGAGTAGTATTCAATGTTATGATATTTAAGTTGTGGTGTTATTCTTCTAGTGGTGTCGTGTGAACGTCGACTACATGACACTTCACCTTTATGGGCCTAGGGGAATGCATCTTGTACTCGTTTGCCAATTGCGGGGTTGCCGGAGTGACAGAAACCTGAGCCCCCGTTGGTATATCGATGCAGGAGGGATCGCAGGATCTCAGAGTTTAAGGCTGTGGTTAGATTTATCTTAATTACTTTCTTGTAGTTGCGGATGCTTGCAAGGGTATAATCACAAGTATGTATTAGTCCTAGGAAGGGCGGTACATTAGCATAGGTTCACCCACACAACACTTATCAAAACAATGAAGATTAATTAGCCGTATGTAGCGAAAGCACTAGACTAAAATCCCGTGTGTCCTCAAGAACGTTTGGTCATTATAAGTAAACAAACCGGCTTGTCCTTTGTGCTAAAAAGGATTGGGCCACTCGCTGCAATTGTTACTCTCGCACTTTACTTACTCGTACTTTATTCATCTGTTACATCAAAACCCCCTGAATACTTGTCTGTGAGCATTTACAGTGAATCCTTCATCAAAACTGCTTGTCAACACCTTCTGCTCCTCGTTGGGATCGACATTCTTACTTATCGAAGATACTACGATACACCCCCTATACTTGTGGGTCATCACCGACTCATTTGGAAAATGATTGATGCGTGAAGACGCAAATGAATTGCAAAATACATACGTTTCTGAGTGTGTCAGAACCGTTGACTAAAGCTCTCCCTAGGGCAAAGTATGACCTACACCAGAATGCCATTGGTGTTAGGTACCTTACAATGTAATATAGATTATTGACTCTAGTGCAAGTGGGAGACTGTTGGAGATATGCCCAAGAGGCAATAATAAAAGTGGTTATTATATATCTTTATGTTTATGATAAAAGTTTATATACCATGCTATAATTGTATTAACCGAAACATTGATACATGTGTGTTATGTAAACAACAATGAGTCCCTAGTAAGCCTCTTAACTAGCTTGTTGATTAATAGATGATTAGTTTCATAATCATGAACATTGGATGTTATTAATAACAAGGTTATATAATTATATGAATGATGTAATGGACACACCCAATTAAGCGTAGCATAAGATCACGTCATTAAGTTATTTGCTATAAGCTTTCGATACATAGTTACCTAGTCCTTTTGACCATGAGATCATGTAAATCACTTATACCGGAAAGGTACTTTGATTACATCAAACGCCACTACGTAAATGGGTGGTTATAAAGGTGGGATTAAGTATCCGGAAAGTATGAGTTGAGGCATATGGATCAATAGTGGGATTTGTCCATCCCGATGACGGATAGATATACTCTGGGCCCTCTCGGTGGAATGTCGTCTAAATAGCTTGCAAGCATATGAATGGTTCATAAGAGACCACATACCACGGTACGAGTAAAGAGTACTTGTCAGAGACGAGGTTGAACAAGGTATAGAGATACCGATGATCAAACCTCGGACAAGTAAAATATCGCGTGACAAAGGGAATCGGTATCGTATGTGAATGGTTCATTCGATCAATAAAGTCATCGTTGAATATGTGGGAGCCATTATGGATCTCCAGATCCCGCTATTGGTTATTGGTCGGAGAGGGTCTCAACCATTTCTACATAGTTCGCGAACCATAGGGTGACACACTTAAGGTTTGATGTCGTTTAAGTAGATATGGAATAAGAAATGGAGTTCGAAGTTTTGTTCGGAGTCTCGGATGGGATCCAGGACATCACGAGGAGGTCCGGAATGGTCCGGAGAATAAGATTCATATATAGGAAGTCATATTCCAAGTTTGGAAATGATCCGGTGCATTTATGGAGGTTCTAGAAGGTTCTAGAAAAGTCCGGAAGAAATCACCATGGAAAGTGGAGTCCCGGAGGGACTCCACCTTGCATGGCCAGCCAACCCTAAAGGGGAGGAGTCCAAGGTGGACTCCCCAAGGGTGGCCGGCCAACCCCCCAAGGAAGGGGTGGGAGTCCCACCTTGAGTGGGATTCCCCCCTTGGGTAGGTTTTGTCCCTATGGAAGGTTTTGGTTTCGGGTCTTATTCGAAGACTTGGATACCAACACTTGGGGATTTCCACCTATATAATGAGGAGGAGAGGGAGGGGGCTGCCCACTCTTGGCCGCACCACCTAGGGCTGCCCATGGCCGGCGCCCTAGCCACCCCCTCTCCCCAAACCCTAGCCTCTCCTCCTCCACATAATACTCCCGCAGCGCATAGGCGAAGCCCTGCCGGAGTTCTCCACCACCACCGCCACCACGCCGTCGTGCTGCCGGGATTCCGAGGAGGATCTACTACTTCCACTGCCCGCTGGAACGGGGAGAAGGACGTCGTCATCAACACCGTACGTGTGACCAAGTACGGAGGTGCTGCCCGATTGTGGCACCGTCAAGATCTTCTACGCGCTTTTGAAAGCGGCAAGTGATCATCTACCGCAGCAACGAGAGCCTCTTCTCGTAGGCTTTGGAAATCTTCAAGGGTTAGTCTCGTTCATCCCCTCGTTGCTCCCATCTTCTAGATTGCATCTTGGCTTGGATTGCGTTCTCGCGGTAGGAAATTTTTTGTTTTCTATGCTACAAATCCCTACAATATCTCTAAAATATAGTGTTTAAACGAAGAGATAAGGGGAAGGCTTGAGGGGGAAGAAAAGTCTCCCCCCCTTGGCCGGCCAAAAGGGATATGTGGGGCCCAGGGGGAACCCTAGGCCGACCCCTCCCCCTATAAAGGGGAGGGGGTGGCCGGCCACCACACCATCCAGAAACCCTGGCCGCCCCCCTCTCTTCCTCCTCCATACTGCGCAGGCTTAGGCGAAGCCCTGCAGCAATTCTTCTCCACCACCACCACCACGCCGTCGTGCTGCTGGGATTCCGTGGAGATCTACTACACCTCCGCTGCCCGCTGGAACGGGGAGAGGAAGGGCTTCATCGACACCGTACGCGCGACCGAGTACGGAAGTGCTGCCGGATTGCAGCACTGGGGATGATCGTCTACACCAACAACGAGATCTAATCTCGTAGGCTTTGGAAATCTTCGAGGGTTAGTCTCATATCAATCTCGTTGCTCCGATCTTGTAGATTAGATCTTGGGTGTTCCATAGATTAGATCTTGGATTTATTCGTCTTGCGGTAGGAAACTTTTTGTTTTCTATGCTACGAACCCCATCAGTGGTATCAGAGCCATGTCTATGCATAGATCTGTTGCACGAGTAGAACACAATGGTTTTGTGGGCGTTGATGCTTTTGTTGCTTTAGTTTGTGCACTTTGCATCTTGCGGGATGGTGGGATGAAGCGGCCCGGGCTAACTTTACATGACCGCGTCTCATGAGACTTGCTCCACGCTTGACATGCAACTTGTATTGCATAAGTGGCTTTGCGGGTGTCTGTCTCTCCCACCATAGTGAAGATTCCAATTTGCACTTTCTATTGTCAACACTAGTATCACCGTTGTGGTTCATGTTCGTAGGTAGATTGGATCTTACTCGAAAACCCTAAACCATGTAAAATATGCAAACCAAATTAGAGGCGTCTAACTTGTTTTTGCAGGGTTTGGTGATGTGATATGGCCATGATGTGATGATGATTATATTTGATGTATGAGATGTTCATTATTGTATTATGGCAACCGGCAGGAGCCTAATGGTTGTCTTTAAATTTGTTAAGACCTGTGTGTCTATTCATCATGTAATAACTTTATTTCAAGTAGTTGTTATAGTAGCTATAAGTGATGGACAACCATGAAGCGGCGCCATGGACCTTGGTGCAATGCTGGTGATGATGGAGATCATGCTCGTGTGCTTTGGAGATGGAGATCAAAAGCACAAGAAGAAAGGCCATATCATATCACATATTATGAATTGCATGTGATGTTAATCCTTTATGCATCTTATCTTGCTTAGATCGCGACGGTAGCATTATAAGATGATCCCTCACATTAATATCAAGATAATAAAGTGTTCTCCCCTCGTATGCACCGTTGCTACAGTTCGTCGTTTTGAAGCATCTCGTGATGATCGGATGTGATAGATTCTACGTTCACATACAACGGGTGTAAGCCATGTTTGCACACGCGGAATACTTGGGTTTGCTTGGCGAGCCTAGCATGTACAGACATGGCCTCGGGACACGGAAACCGAAAGGTTGAACACGAGTCATATGGATGATATGATCAACATGTTGATGTTCACTTGAAGCTGTATCATGTCACGTTGGGATGAGGAAGGTATGATGCGCACGGGCAAGTTTTCCCTCAGAAAGAAACCAAGGTTTATCGAACCAGGAGGAGCCAAGAAGCACGTTGAAGGTTGATGGCGGCGGGATGTAGTGCGGTGCAACACCAGGGATTCGCGCCAATGTGGAACCTGCACAACACAACCAAAGTACTTTGCCCCAACGAACAGTGAGGTTGTCAATCTCACCGGCTTGATGTAACAAAGGATTAACCGTATTGTGTGGAAGATGATTGTTTGCGAGAGAAAACAGTAAAACAAGTATTGCAAGATTTGTATTTCAGTATTAAAGAATGGACCGGGGTCCACAGTTCACTAGAGGTGTCTCTCCCATAAGATAAAAGCATGTTGGGTGAACAAATTACAGTCGGGCAATTGACAAATAGAGAGGCATAACAATGCACATACATGTCATGATAAGTATAGTGAGATTTAATTGGGCATTACGACAAAGTACATAGACCGCCATCCAACTGCATCTATGCCTAAAAAGTCCACCTTCAGGTTATCATCCGAACCCCTCCAGTATTAAATTGCAAAGCAACAGACAATTGCATTAAGTATGGTGCGTAATGTAATCAACAACTACATCCTCGGACATAGCGCCAATGTTTTATCCCTAGTGGCAACAGCACAACACAACCTTAGAACTTTCTGTCACTGTCCCAGTGTCAATGCGGCATGAACCCACTATCGAGCATAAATACTCCCTCTTAGAGTTAAGAGCAAAAACTTGGCCAGAGCCTCTACTAATAACGGAGAGCATGCAAGATCATAAACAACACATATGTAATAACTTGATAATTAACATAACATGGTATTCTCTATCCATCGGATCCCGACAAACACAACATAGAGTATTACAGATAGATGATCTTGATCATGTTAGGCAGCTCACAAGATCCAACAATGAAGCACAATGAGGAGAAGACAACCATCTAGCTACTGCTATGGACCCATAGTCCAGGGGTGAACTACTCACTCATCACTCCGGAGGCGACCATGGCGGTGTAGAGTCCTCCGGAGATGAATCCCCTCTCCGGCAGGTGCCGGAGGAGATCTCCTGAATCCCCGAGATGGGATTGGCGGCGGCGGCGTCTCTGGAAGGTTTTCCGTATCGTGGTTTTTCGCATCGGGGGTTTCGCGACGGAGGCTTTAAGTAGGCGGAAGGGCGGAGTCAGGGCGACGAGGGGCCCACACCATAGGCGGCGCGGGCCCCCTGGCCGCACGGCCCTATGGTGGCGGCCTCGTCGCCCCAATTCGTATCCCTTTCGGTCTTCTGGAAGGTTCGTGGCAAAATAGGACCCTGGGTCTTGATTTCGTCCAATTCCGAGAATATTTCGTTACTAGGATTTCTGAAACCAAAAACAGCAAACAGAACTGGCTCTTCGGCATCTTGTTAATAGGTTAGTTCCAGAAAATGCACGAATATGACATAAAGTGTGCATAAAACATGTAGGTATCATCAATAATATGGCATGGATCATAAGAAATTATCGATACGTCGGAGACGTATCAGCATCCCCAAGCTTAGTTCTGCTCGTCCCGAGCAGGTAAAACGATAACAAAGATAATTTCTAAAGTGACATGCCATCATAACCTTGATCATACTATTTGTAAACATATGTAATGAATGCAGCGATCAAAACAATGGTAATGACATGAGTAAACAAGTGAATCATAAAGCAAAGACTTTTCATGAATAGTACTTCAAGACAAGCATCAATAAGTCTTGCATAAGAGTTAACTCATAAAGCAATAAATCAAAGTAAGGTATTGAAACAACACAAAGGAAGATTAAGTTTCAGCGGTTGCTTTCAACTTGTAACATGTATATCTCATGGATAATTGTCAACATAGAGTAATATAACAAGTGCAATATGCAAGTATGTAGGAATCAATGCACAGTTCACACAAGTGTTTGCTTCTTGAGGTGGAGAGAGATAGGTGAACTGACTCAACATAAAAGTAAAAGAATGGTCCTTCAAAGAGGAAAGCATCGATTGCTATATTTGTGCTAGAGCTTTTATTTTGAAAACATGAAATAATTTTGTCAACGGTAGTAATAAAGCATATGAGTTATGTAAATTATATCTTACAAGTTGCAAGCCTCATGCATAGTATACTAATAGTGCCCGCACCTTGTCCTAATTAGCTTGGACTACCGGATCTTTGCAATGCACATGTTTTAACCAAGTGTCACAATGGGGTACCTCCATGCCGCCTGTACAAAGGTCTAAGGAGAAAGCTCGCATTTTGGATTTCTCGCTTTTGATTATTCTCAACTTAGACATCCATACCGGGACAACATGGACAACAGATAATGGACTCCTCTTTAATGCATAAGCATGTGGCAACAATTATTATTCTCATATGAGATTGAGGATATATGTCCAAAACTGAAACTTCCACCATGAATCATGGCTTTAGTTAGCGGCCCAATGTTCTTCTCTAACAATATGCATGCTCCAACCATTAAGGTGGTAGATCTCTCTTACTTCAGACAAGACGGACATGCATAGCAACTCACATGATATTCAACAAAGAATAGTTGATGGCGTCCCCAGAAACATGGTTATCGCACAACAAGCAACTTAATAAGAGATAAAGTGCATAAGTACATATTCAATACCACAATAGTTTTTAAGCTATTTGTCCCATGAGCTATATATTGCAAAGGTGAATGATGGAATTTTAAAGGTAGCACTCAAGCAATTTACTTTGGAATGGCGGATAAATACCATGTAGTAGGTAGGTATGGTGGACACAAATGGCATAGTGGTTGGCTCAAGTATTTGGGATGCATGAGAAGTATTCCCTCTCGATACAAGGTTTAGGCTAGCAAGGTTATTTGAAACAAACACAAGGATGAACGGTGCAGCAAAACTCACATAAAAGACATATTGTAAACATTATAAGACTCTACACCGTCTTCCTTGTTGTTCAAAACTCAATACTAGATGTTATCTAGACTCTAGAGAAACCAAATATGCAAACCAAATTAGCAAGCTCTAAGTGTTTCTTCATTAATGGGTGCAAAGTATATGATGCAAGAGCTTAAACATGAGCACAACAATTGCCAAGTATCAAATTATCCAAGACATTTTAGAATTACTACATGTAGTATTTTCCAATTCCAACCATATAACAATTTAACGAAGAAGAAACTTCGCCATGAATACTATGAGTAGAGCCTAAGGACATACTTGTCCATATGCTACAGCGGAGCGTGTCTCTCTCCCACAAAGTGAATGCTAGGATCCATTTTATTCAAACAAAACAAAAACAAAAACAAACCGACGCTCCAAGCAAAGTGCATAAGATGTGACGGAATAAAAATATAGTTTCAGGGGAGGAACCTGATAATGTTGTCGATGAAGAAGGGGATGCCTTGGGCATCCCCAAGCTTAGACGCTTGAGTCTTCTTAGAATATGCAGGGGTGAACCACCGGGGCATCCCCAAGCTTAGAGCTTTCACTCTCCTTGATCATATTGTATCATACTCCTCTCTTGATCCTTGAAAACTTCCGCCACACCAAACTCGAAACAACTCATTAGAGGGTTAGTGCATAATAAAAATTCACATGTTCAGAGGTGACACAATCATTCTTAACACTTCTGAACATTGCATAAAGCTACTGGACATTAATGGATCAAAGAAATTCATCCAACATAGCAAAAGAGGCAATGCGAAACAAAAGGCAGAATCTGTCAAAACAGAATAGTCCGTAAAGATGGATTTTATTAGGCCACCAGACTTGCTCAAATGAAAATTCCCAAATTGAATGAAAGTTGCGTACATATCTGAGGATCATGCATGTAAATTGGCTTAATTTTCTGAGCTACCTACAGGGAGGTAGACCCAGATTCGTGACAGCAAAGAAATCTGGAACTGCGCAGTAATCCAAATCTAGTACTTACTTTACTATCAAAGACTTTACTTGGCACAACAAAACTCAAAACTAAGATAAGGAGAGGTTGCTACAGTAGTAAACAACTTCCAAGACTCAAATATAAAACAAAAATACTGTAGTAAAAACATGGGTTGTCTCCCATAAGCGCTTTTCTTTAACGCCTTTCAGCTAGGCGCAGAAAGTGTAACTCAAGTAACATCAAGAGATGAAGCATCAACATCATAATTTGTTCTAATAATAGAATCATAAGGTAACTTCATTCTCTTTCTAGGGAAGTGTTCCATACCTTTCTTGAGAGGAAATTGATATTTAATATTACCTTCCTTCATATCAATAGTAGCACCAACGGTTCGAAGAAAAGGTCTTCCCAATATAATGGGGCAAGATGCATTGCATTCAATATCCAAGACAACAAAATCAACGGGGACAAGGTTATTGTTAACCATAATATGAACATTATCAACTCTCCCCAAAGGTTTCTTTTTAGCATTATCAGCGAGATTAACATCCAGATAACAGTTTTTCAATGGTGGCAAGTCAAGCATATCATAGACTTTCTTAGGCATAACAGAAATACTTGCACCAAGATCACATAAAGCATTACAATCAAAATCTTTGACCCTCATTTTAATGATGGGCTCCCAACCATCCTCTAGCTTTCTAGGAATAGAAGTTTCAAGTTTTAGTTTCTCTTCTCTAGCTTTTATGAGAGCATTTGTAATATGTTTTGTGAAAGCCAAGTTTACAGCGCTAGCATTGGGACTTTTAGCAAGTTTTTGTAAGAACTTTATAACTTCAGAGATGTGGCAATCATCAAAATCTAAATCATTACAATCTAAAGCAATGGGATTATCATCCCCAAGGTTGGAAAAAATTTCAGCAGTTTTATCACAGGCAGTTTCAGCAGTTTTAGCAGTTTCAGGTAATTTTGTACGCTTTGCACTAGGAGTAGAAGCATTGCCAACACCAATTATTTTACCATTGATAGTAGGAGGTGCAGCAACATGTGAATCATTAGCATTGCTAGTGGTGGTAATAGTCCAAACTTTAGCTACATTTTTCTCTTTAGCTAGTTTTTCATTTTCTTCTCTATCCCACCTAGCACGCAGTTCAGCCATTAATCTTATATTCTCATTAATTCTAACTTGGATGGCATTTGCTGTAGTAACAATTTTATTTTCAATATCCCTATTAGGCATAACTTTCGATTTCAAAAGATCAACATCAGAGGCAAGACTATCAACCTTAGAAGCAAGAATATCAATTTTATTGAGCTTTTCCTCAACAGATTTGTTAAAGGCAGTTTGTGTACTAATAAATTCTTTAAGCATAGCTTCAAGTCCAGGGGGTGTATTCCTATTATTGTTGTAAGAATTCCCATAAGAATTAGCATAACCGTTACCATTATTATAAGGATATGGCCTATAGTTATTACTAGAATTGTTCCGATAAGCATTGTTGTTGAAATTATTATTTTTAATGAAGTTTACATCAACATGTTCTTCTTGGGCAACCAATGAAGCTAACGGAACATTATTAGGATCAACATTAGTCCTATCATTCACAAGCATAGACATAATAGCATCAATCTTATCACTCAAGGAAGAGGTTTCTTCAACAGAATTTACCTTCTTACCTTGTGGAGCTCTTTCCATGTGCCATTCAGAGTAATTAATCATCATATTATCAAGAAGCTTTGTTGCTTCACCAAGAGTGATGGACATAAAGGTACCTCCAGCAGCTGAATCCAATAAATTCCGCGAAGAAAAATTTAGTCCTGCATAGAAGGTTTGGATGATCATCCAAGTAGTCAGTCCATGGGTTGGGCAATTTTTAACCAGAGATTTCATTCTTTCCCAAGCTTGAGCAACATGTTCATTATCCAATTGTTTAAAATTCATTATGCTACTCCTCAAAGATATAATTTTAGCAGGGGGATAATATCTACCAATAAAAGCATCCTTGCATTTAGTCCAGGAATCAATACTATTCTTAGGCAGAGATAGCAACCAATCTTTAGCTCTTCCTCTTAATGAGAAAGGAAACAATTTTAATTTTATAATGTCACCATCTACATCTTTATACTTTTGCATTTCACATAGTTCAACAAAATTATTAAGATGGGCAGCAGCATCATCAGAACTAACACCAGAAAATTGCTCTCGCATAACAAGATTTAGTAAAGCAGGTTTAATTTCAAAGAATTCTGCTGTAGTAGCAGGTGGAGCAATAGGTGTGCATAAGAAATCATTATTATTTGTGCTAGTGAAGTCACACAACTTAGTATTTTCAGGGGTAGCCATTTTAGCAGTAGTAAATAAAGCAAACTAGATAAAGTAAATGCAAGTAAACTAATTTTTTTGTGTTTTTGATATGGCAAACAAGACAGTAAATAAAGTAAAGCTAGCAACTAATTTTTTTGTGTTTTGATATAATGCAGCAAACAAAGTAGTAAATAAAATAAAGCAAGACAAAAACAAAGTAAAGAGATTGAGAAGTGGAGACTCCCCTTGCAGCGTGTCTTGATCTCCCCGCCAGAAAAAGAGCTTGATGGCGTGTATTTCACACGTTCGTTGGGAACCCCAAGAGGAAGGTATGATCGCACAGCACAAGTTTTCCTCAGAAAGAAACCAAGGTTTATCGAACCAGGAGGAGCCAAGAAGCACGTTGAAGGTTGATGGCGGCGGGATGTAGTGCGGCGCAACACCAGGGATTCCGGCGCCAACGTGGAACCTGCACAACACAACCAAAGTACTTTGCCCCAACATGAGGTTGTCAATCTCACCGGCTTGCTGTAACAAAGGATTAACCGTATTGTGTGGAAGATGATTGTTTGCAGAGAAAACAGTAAAACAAGTATTGCAGCAGATTTGTATTTCATATTAAAGAATGGACCGGGGTCCACAGTTCACTAGAGGTGTCTCTCCCATAAGATAAAAGCATGTTGGGTGAACAAATTACGGTCGGGCAATTGACAAATAGAGAGGGCATAACAATGCACATACATGTCATGATAAGTATAGTGAGATTTAATTGGGCATTACGACAAAGTACATAGACCGCCATCCAACTGCATCTATGCCTAAAAAGTCCACCTTCAGGTTATCATCCGAACCCCCTCCAGTATTAAGTTGCAAAGCAACAGACAATTGCATTAAGTATGGTGCGTAATGTAATCAACAACTACATCCTCGGACATAGCGCCAATGTTTTATCCCTAGTGGCAACAGCGCAACACAACCTTAGAACTTTCTGTCACTGTCCCAGGTGTCAATGCAGGCATGAACCCACTATCGAGCATAAATACTCCCTCTTGGAGTTAAGAGCAAAAACTTGGCCAGAGCCTCTACTAATAACGGAGAGCATGCAAGATCATAAACAACACATATGTAATAACTTGATAATTAACATAACATGGTATTCTCTATCCATCGGATCCCGACAAACACAACATAGAGTATTACAGATAGATGATCTTGATCATGTTAGGCAGCTCACAAGATCCAACAATGAAGCACAATGAGGAGAAGACAACCATCTAGCTACTGCTATGGACCCATAGTCTAGGGGTGAACTACTCACTCATCACTCCGGAGGCGACCATGGCGGTGTAGAGTCCTCCGGAGATGAATCCCCTCTCCGGCAGGGTGCCGCGATCTCCTGAATCCCCCGAGATGGGATTGGCGGCGGCGGCGTCTCGGAAGGTTTTCCGTATCGTGGTTTTCGCATCGGGGTTTCGCGACGGAGGCTTTAAGTAGGCGGAAGGGCGGAGTCGGAGGGCCGACGAGGGGCCCACACCATAGGGCGGCGCGGGCCCCCTGGCGCGCGGCCCTATGGTGGCGCGCTCGTCGCCCCACTTCGTATCCCTTTCGGTCTTCTGGAAGGTTCGTGGCAAAATAGGACCCTGGGTCTTGATTTCGTCCAATTCCGAGAATATTTCGTTACTAGGATTTCTGAAACCAAAAACAGCAGAAAACAGCAACTGGCTCTTCGACATCTTGTTAATAGGTTAGTTCCAGAAAATGCACGAATATGACATAAAGTGTGCATAAAACATGTAGGTATCATCAATAATATGGCATGGATCATAAGAAATTATCGATACGTCGATGTTTCACCATTGAAGCTACATCATCTCACGTGATGATCGGTTTTGGTGTAGTGGATTTGGATCGTGTACCACTTAACAACTATGAGGGATGTTGTATTAAGTGGGAGTTCATTAGTAATTAGATTAAAACATGAACTAATTATCATGAACATAGTCTGAATAGTATTTTGAATTAAGTTTGTAGAATTGGCATCCGTTTTCTACCATGCGCTAGTCTTGTAATTGAGATAGAAATACTGTTAAGTCTGACAAGTAACTTTACGGACTGGTACCGTATTGTTAAAGAATCAAGATATGATTAAGTCCTAATGCAAACTTTTAGTAAACCTCACATTGATGATTCAAAGAGCAATGGTTTCAATTAGTACCAAATCATCTTGTCTCCGTGAAACTTGAAGTTCAAATATGTTTGAAAAGTAAGGAGCTGGAAATTTTGTTTTCAGAAATAAGCAAGGTATGAGATATGTGTGATATCTAAGACCCTATTGCAAGATGATAGAATATAATCTAGTGAGACTACATAAACTCATAAGTTTTATGGGAATGTACGAAGGTTGAAGACGCTAGGCGTCCCGATCCTCCAACTAGTTGGGCACTAACGATATTCGCATATCCATGAAATGATCGTCCTTAGTATGCACCGTTGCTAAGACTCGTCGTTTCGAAGCATCTCGTGATGATCGGGTGTTATAGATTCTACGTGTGCATACAACGGGTGCAAGCCAAATTTGCACATGCGAATACTGAGGTTAAACTTTACGAGCCTAGCATGTACAGACATGGTCTCGGAAAGTCGTCATGATATGATGGATAAAATTATGAGTGAAATTGTTCATCATATTACAAAGTTACTAATAGTGAAATCTGGAACACTTGTCATATGATGATCAACTTCAAAGTAAGAACCTCAAGGTTATTGGTATTTGACCAATGGACTTAGAAGTTATTGAAGGTGAAGTGTTTTCTGAGAATGAGGAAAGCTAAAAGAGAAACTACAAAAGATATTTTGGCAGAAATAAAGAAAAGACTAGAAAGTCTAGCTCAGGTGTATATAAATGATATACATGTTATGGATGTATTCCTTGTTTGGTCACATAATGAAATTCTTGGGTATTTGTACCAGATTGGTTGGTATGAGATGTAATACAGTACAACGCAATACAACAATATGATGGCCTAAGTGACTGATAAGGAATATGGTAAGAATGCACGTCTGGAACAAAATAAAGTGTTATTGTGTTCGTCTTTGGCATTTTACCTAGCCCTTCAGATTTATAATAAAGAACTTTATAATTGTTGTTTTGTTCTAGTTAAATGAAAACAATGAGTTGTTCAAATTGTAACAGCATTCCATGTACGATGGATAAGTTATTATAAATCTTTATGGTGAAGCACACATACATAACACTGACGCTAAAATGCCATAAGGCAAATGATGTGAATTCCACTCATTAGTGGAACCGCCATTTAGAGAAAGGAACGCATGAAGGAACTCCATGCAAATTTTGAAGTCATTCGATTTTTGAATCGTTTGGCGCTTGCAAATCTTTTCTAAAGAGAATGACTGAAATACCGTTCATAGGCCAAGAGTTGAACGGGCAACTAACTTAGTGGAAACATACATGATGATGTATGTGGTTCATTGGACATAGTTGTGTGCGGGAGATTCTTCTACTTCATGAAAACTTCCAACAATGAATTGAGTATATATAAATGAATATATTCGATAAAGAAGAAGTTTGAAACATTTGAATGGATTCAAATAAATTTCAGCATGAAGTGGAAATCATCGTAATAGAAAAGTCAAATATCTATGATTGGATCATGGTGGAAATATTTGAATTACGAGTTTTAGCGAACATCTAAGAGAGTTATGAAATTGTTCTACAACCTCACGTTTCTTGGAGTATCATAGTGATGATGGAGTATCCGAGAGACGTATCCAAACCTGTTGGATTAATGATGAGATAAAATAAAATGACGCCATTATATTTTTGTGGATTATGCTTTAGAGACTACCGCTTTTACACTGAATAGAGCATCATCATGATCCGTTGAAATGACACCATATGAGTTATGGCATGGGTATAAACCCTAATAGTCCTTTCTTAAATTTTGGTATGCGTAGCATAAGTAAATGAGTTTACAACCAAAATCGGATGAATGTCTTTGTTGGTTATCCCAAAGAATTGATTGGGAATTCTTTCCACTATGAAGTCAAAGACAAAAGTGTTTGTCGATGTTTCTTACTTATTTCCAAGAAATTGTTTCTAGCGAAGTATTTGAGTGGGAGGACAATGGAACTTGATAAGGTTGATGAACCTGAGCATGATGATCAGAGTAGCACATCATCGGAAATGGTTCCGGAAGCAGCTACGAAGATCATGGCTCCCATGTCTACAAAGTGTTATAGTCATGGAGATCAAAGTACTTACTTGAACCTTGTAGATGTGGTTTATTTTATGATCAAATAAATGATTTGTGGACAAATGATTGTTTTTTAACAATGATAAACCAACTACATACAAAGAAGTTATGATGGGCCCTGACTCCGTTAAAATGGCTATGCGCCGTGAAATCCAAGATAGATGAATACTTTTTGAAAGTAAATGGATCTATAAAATAGATGGACTTGGATGGAATATCATTAAAGAAGCTTGACTTATCTAAAAGTTGTTTACGACAAAGTTCAAAGAGTTGACTACGATAAGATTAGATTTTCCGTGGCAATGCTTATAGTCTATGTGGATTATTCTAGTAATCGCTACATATTTCTTTTATGAGATATGATAGTAGGATGGCAGAAATACATTCCTTACCAGAAGTGTGTATGAAGGATGTATACTAGATACAACCAAGAGTTTTGCTGGTCCATGAAATACTAGATAGGTATACAAACTTCAATTGGATGAAATGAGTATCGCGGAGTTGGAATCTTCACCGGATGAAATAATCAAAGAGTTTTGATTTCATTAGAAACGATGAAGATGCTTGCATTTGCAAGAAATTAAGTGGGAGCGCTGAGACATATTTATAATACTTTATGTAGATGACATATCGTTGATTAAAAATAATGTAATCATGTACTTGATGTGATTAAAAGGTTTCATTGAGAATTAATTTCAATGAAAGGATATGGACTGAAACATATTTAGTGTCAAGATCTATGAAGATAGATTGAAACACATAATAAGTTTAAATCAATGTACATAGAATGAATATTGAAGTAGTTCAATATAAAAATATTAAGAAGGTGTTCTTTTCCATGTGAAGGTTTAACAAGACTTGAGTGTATTTGACACTCGATGAGTAAAAACACATGAGTGATTTTAGATCACGAGTAATATGTACAAAGTCAGATGTCCTGTGCTCTAAAGTGTTACGAGCATATACCAGAATGATTCATGTAATGATCATTGGACAACAGTAAGAATATCCCTGAGTGCTTTAGAAGAACCAAGGATATATATAGTTTTTGTATGGGGTAATGACAAACAAATCGTTGTAAGGTGTTGCACCGATATTAGTTTGATCACATATAAAAATAAAATTTCAATCTCAATTAGGCTAAGTGTTGTTTAAAAGGTAGCACAATGAGCTAGAAGAAGTCTATGCTAGATTTAGATCAGTTCTAAATATTGTGACGGATTCTACAAACGAAGGCAGAGTATGTCATTGTTTTGACAATGACCGAGGATGTTAAGTCGAGGAGTTCTTTGAGAACTTGGTGTAGTTCCGATAGAGTCAGAACTTTGAAGCTATATTGTGTGTGACAATATTAGTGACTTATTTCAGACCGCGGAATTAAGGTTCCACCAGAGGACTAAGCATATATAATTAATGCCGACTCATTTGGAAAATGAGTGATGCGTTGAGACGCAAATGAATTGCAAAATACATACGTTTCTGAGCGTGTCAGGTCCGTTGACTAAAACCTCTCCCGTGGGCAAAACATGATAAGCACCAGAAGGCCAGGTGTTTTATCTTTACAAATGTAAACTAGATTATTGACTCTAGTGCAAGTGGGAGACTGTTGGAGATATGCCCAAGAGGCAATAATAAATTAGTTATTGTTATATCTTAGTGTTCATGATAAATGTTTACATCCCATGCTATAATTGTATTAACCGAAACATTGATACATGTGTGTTGTGTAAACAACAAGGAGTCCCTAGTAAGCCTCTTGTATAACTAGCTTGTTGATTAATGGATGATCATGGTTTCGTGATCATGAACATTGGATGTTATTAATAACAAGGTTATGTCATTAGGTGAATGATATAATGGACATACACCCAAATGAGCGTAGCATAAGATCAAGTCATTAAGTTCAATTTGCTATAAGCTTTCGATACATAGTTGCCTAAGTCCTTCGACCATGAGATCATGTCACTAGTGGAAAACGGGGCTATAGGCCCGGTCCATTTGGGCCTTCAGTCCCGGTTTCCAAACCGGGACCAATTAGGCGGGACTAAAGGGTCCCCCCTTTAGTCCCGGTTCAAAAAGGGCTAAAGGCCGCCACGTGGTGTGGCCAGGGAGCTCGCGGTGGATGGCCTTTGGTCCCGGTTCGTGGTACGAACCGGGCCTGTGTTTCTCTGCGCGGCAGAGAATTGCTATTTCTCTGCCGCGGCACAGGTTTAGGGTGGAGCAGCGTTTCTCTGCCGCGGCAGAGAAACAGGGCGTTTCTCTGCCGCGGCGAGTTTCAGCAATGCATATATATCATTCAAGAAACCACAAAAAATCGTCGTGAATATATATAGACATCGTCAACAGTACACGTAATGCATGCATATTTACAATATAAAGTCGGATCTCTTTACTAAATCTATTAGCTTCTACGAAGTTGCTCAACACCTAGCTATGACCTTCGCATAGTGCTCTCCACCTGGGGTAAGGACCTCGGTAAGAAAGAATCCCGCGATTTCCTCTTGAATTGCTCGTATTTGATCCTCCGTTATGAGAGTGTCCCGCAGGCGTATCATCTATATTTAAAAAAGGAGATCAATATATGAATGGAACTCAATACAATAGATGGTACTAATTAAGATTAATTGTGAAAATTTGTTATCGTACACGAGTGTGGTGTATACGGGCATCCCCACCCTTGGGACAGGCCATGTCACGAATGAAGGTGCAGACGTAGTATCCACATAAGTTATTCCCGGGTTCCTGCCTCATACACTTTACGAAAAAATAGTTCGATCAAACTAATAATCAAGCATCGTATTGAAAGTAAATATCATATATAGAGTTTCACGGACATAGCTATATATATAGTACTACTTACAGGGTAATCTTGAAATGTAAGCTCCGGTTTCCATGTACCCGGAACAGTAGTGATGAACCGTTTCCAAGCCCTGCCCGGCAAAAAATAATGAGTAAATGAGTTATTGATTAGTTGATGATATCGTCGAATTAGAACAGATGAAGATGCCAATACGAAATTGATTGAAATTACCTCTGGAGGATGGCAGCCATGTCCGCCCATTCCGCATATTCTTTACGTTTCGAGTCCATGACATTTACGACTCCTTTGTGAAGATCAATGATTAGGAGAATAAAGTGGAATCTGCACAAGCATAGCTCAATGATTACGAGAATAAAGTGGAAGGTGCACAAGCATAATGTATGTTATATATAACACTCACTTGAAGTTGTAGGGAAAGAATATATCCTCTTTGTTTGCTTGCTTCACTAAAAACATTACCATGTTGTCCTCTGTGTCCTTGGCGAAGTCTCGAACCGTAACTTCATGAACTGTGTCTGGGTCTATGAACCCCAGCGGTAGGAGCTTGCCTCTTTTGCATTCGAGCTTCTTCATTCTGCATAATTAAATGTATAGCGTACACAAAGAATATAGTGAGGATAATTGTTAGTGCAAATGAATGAGCGCTGAGCTACAGACTTAATTACATAAATAAATCACTTACAGGCAGTAGCAACTGATGACAGCTTTGTCGAGGGCGTCTTGATTGAATAACTGAAACAGTTCTTCTAACTCAAGGTTTATCTCCTCGACCCCCCGGAAGTAATGCTCATCTCTAAGATACACCGTGATGTAGCGATCACCTCTTCGACAGGCTTTCAGGTACCAGTCATGCAACCTTCGCATCTGAGTCCCTAGACGCGCGAGCTCGCCAGGTTTGACGAGATCTTTTCCGTATCTATACTTGTTTACCACTTGAGCCGTTGGATAGTAATCTTCGTACTCAACTGATGCTCCCTGAGCTCTAGCCTCCCGTTCGATCATCGATGCCGTCTCTGGATCATCATAGGGCTGCACGACGAAGTGGGGTATGGCCTGATTGTCCTGCTGTCCAAGCTGGGCGACTTTTTTTGCTTCTTTGCTCGCTCTAGAGGACTGTCCAAGAGAGCGGTCATAATCAGCTCTCAGCTCAGGTCTCTTCATTCTCGTCTCGGCAAAGTGCTTCACTGTATGCGGTGGAATAAACATCTTCTTCGGCGCAAGAAACGCCTTTTGCTCTTCAGTCTGCTCATGTGGTAACAACTCTGGAGTCTGTGCCCTCATCGGAGTTGATGATCTCTTCGGAGTTGTAGGAGGTGCCGCGGTTAGCTTCCTCTTTTGCTTAGGTGGAGGCGGCGGAGTCTCCTGACGAGGAGGAGGAGGCGGCGGAGTATTTTCACGCGGAGGAGACTGCTCATGCACAGGGGAATCATCATCGCGCAGAGGAGAATCATCACGCGGAGGAGACTGCGCAGGTGGCGGAGGAGGCGGAGGAGGTGGCCTGCTTGGTGGCTTCTCACCTGGAAACACAATGTTCTCCTTCCGCCATTGCACGGTGGTTCTACGGGCTTCTCCCAGTTCTTTGATTTCCCCATCTTCACCTGCAGGGTGCTCAAGCACCAACCCCTCATAATCTCTCAACACTTCATCCACCATCACAACAGCAAAGTCGTCTTGGACCGGACGGCAATGGTAAGACCTTGTAGGTAAGAGGATGCCGACCGCCGCCTTGAAGGATAGGTTGAAAACTTTAACATGCAGCTCACAAGGACGGCTCTCAGTGAGATCATCCACGGGGGGGTAGCGAGGAGGCTCGACCACCTGGTCATCATCATCATTATTATCCTCCTGCTGAGTGGAAGCCACGCTGCTTTTCCGGTGTTGTTGAGATTGCAGCGGGACGAGGGCATTTAGCAATGCAGGATCTACAACCTGCCCCTGAGCTATCTGAGATGTAAGTACTTGGGTTACCATGGTTAATTGGGCTTGCATGGTGTTAAAACCCTCCTCTAAGGACGTTATGCGGTCTATTTCCCTTGCCTTTCTCCTCCCACGGCTTTTATCAGGAAATCTCTTCCTTTCCGCAGGAAAGCCATACTTCCACGGAACGGAGCCTTCTGTGCCTCGTGTTCGTCCGCCGTGTTCTTTGTTCCCAAGGGCGCGTGTCAGCTCATCGTTCTCTCTTTCGGGCTGGAACCTCCCCTCCTCCACGTCCTTATGTGCTTTTTCCAGGGCTTCAATGGGAAACTTCAGATGAGCTTTCTTATAGATGCACTTCCCTGTTTCTGGATGCAACGTTCCCCCAATCCCGTAGAACCACTCCTTACACCGTTCGATCCAACCGTGTGTCCTGGTCAGTTCCGCCTCAGCTGCCTGCCACTTAGGACGGTTAGCCCTGTATCCACCTGGACCCAGAATTTGGTGATATAGCTTCAACGCAGCATTTGCCTTATTTGTTGCCGACCTTTTCTTAAATTCTTCTGACTCCGTGCTGTACTTCACGAATTCTTCTGACTCCGTGCTGGTGGGTACAACCGGGACTAAGGATGTCGGCAGGATAAGAACGCATGGGTGGACGCACTGCTCGATGAGATAAAGCATGTAGCGCACGACGCCCTGTCGAGTAGAAGTGCCTATAAAAGGAGCATCGATACGGCTTGCCAAGCAGATCAACAAGCCAAGCAGAGATTCATTCCCATGGATTGGAAAATCTCCCGTGGCGCAGCTTCTCGAAGATGTTGTTGGTGCACACGCCCTACGGCATCTTCGGAAGCTGCGCCTCGGAATTTTTTCCCTGCAAGCCCGTGAACGACTACATCTCCTCTAACAGTGTTGGGGAAAGGGTTGGGAAATCTCCCGTGGCGCAACTTCTCGAAGATGTCGTTGGTGCACACACCCTACGGCATCTTCGGAAGTTGCTCCTCGGAATTTTTTCCTGCAAGCCCCTCAACGACTACATCTCCTCTAATAGTGTTGGGGAAAGGGTTGGGAAATCTCCCGTGGCGCAGTTTCTCGAAGATGTTGTTGGTGCACACGCCCTACGGCATCTTCGGAAACTGCGCCTCGGAATTTTTCCCCTGCAAACCCGTGAACGACTACATCTCCTCTATATATATGGTACAAAAAGCCAACCACATCTCCACTTTTCATATCTTATATACAGTTAAATGATTACACAAAAATAAATGGGAAATTGATTGCCATGCTGAGATACTCATTTGTGCCATGAACATTCTTCAATTAACTTGATGATGGATCATCTTCATCATTTAATCTTCTTCGGCCTTAACCATGGAGCATCTTCATCATTTAACTTGATGCTTGGATCAATGTTCACTCTGAAGGGTGGAATTTCATCAAACTTATTATAATCTTCTGACATGTCTGTCTTGTCCTCCACTCCCACGATGTTTCTTTTTCCAGAAAGAACTATGTGGCGCTTTGGCTCATCGTTTGATGTATTTGTTTCCTTATGTTTCCTTTTTCTTGGTTTGCTAGACATATCCTTCACATAGAAAACCTGGGCCACATCCTTGGCTAGGACGAATGGTTCGTCTCTATACCCAAGATTGTTGAGATCCACTGTTGTCATTCCATACAACTTGTCTACCTGAACCCCGCCTCCTGTTTTGTTGACCCATTTGCACCTAAACAAAGGGACCTTAAAAGAAGGTCCATACTCAAGTTCCCATATATCCTCTATGTAACCATAATATGTGTCATTTGGGCCTTCATTCATTATTGCATCAAAGCGGACACCACTGTTTTGGTTGGTGCTCTTTTTATCTTGGGCGATCGTGTAAAATGTATTCCCATTTATCTCGTACCCTTGGAAAGTCACTACAGTCGAAGATGGTGTCTGGGCCAGCAAGTACAGCTGATCTTCAATATCTTCGTTATTCAGGAGATGTTTTTGCAACCAACCGCCGAAAGTCGACATGTGTTCACGTCTAATCCAATCGTTCGACTGCCCCGGGTTCTGGGAGCGTAGAAAGTTCTTGTGCTCACCGATATACGGAGCCACCATGGTGGAACTTTGTAGAACTGTGTAGTGTGCTTGAGTCAAAGAAATCCCGTCCCTACATATCATTGATTTCCTTCCTAGCGTGCCTTTTCCACTTAGTCTCCCTTCATGCCGCGATTCAGGAACACCAATCGGCTTAAGGTCAGGAATAAAGTCAACACAGAATTCAATGACCTCCTCTGTTCCATAGCCCTTGGAGATGCTTCCTTCTGGCCTAGCACGGTTATGAACATATTTCTTCAAGACTCCCATGAACCTCTCGAAGGGGAACATATTGTGTAGAAACACAGGACCGAGAATGGAAATCTCATCGACCAGGTGAACGAGGAGATGTGTCATAATATTGAAGAAGGATGGTGGGAACACCAGCTCAAAACTAACGAGACATTGGACCACATCATTCTGCAACCTCGGTAGAATTTCATTACCTTCTGAGAAATTGCATTGAGGAATGCACATAGCTTCACAATGGGCGTCGAACATTTTCCGGTAGAAGCCCCCTCAATGCAATCGGAAGCAACTGTGTCATTATCACGTGACAGTCATGAGACTTCAGGTTCTGGAATGTTTTCTTCTCCATATTTATTATTCCCTTTATATTGGAGGAGAAGCCAGACGGGACCTTGATACTGCTAAGACATTCAAAAAATATTTCCTTCTCTGCTTTTGTAAGAGCGTAGCTGGATAAATGACGTCCTTTAACTCTCTCATGCAGCTTTTTGGGGTCTTTCCAACGTTGCTGGTCCTCCCGTGCTTCTGGTGTATCTTTTGTCTTCCCGTACACACCCAGAAAGCCTAGCAGGTTCACGCAAAGATTCTTCGTCACGTGCATCACATCGATTGAAGAGCGGACCTCTAAGACTTTCCAATAGGGTAGATCCCAAAATATAGATTTCTTCTTCCACATGGGCGCGTGTCCGGCAGCGTCATTCGGAACAGACCGTCCGCCAGGACCCTTTCCAAATATTACATCTAGATCCTTGACCATACCAAATATATCAACACCATCACGATGGGGAGGCTTCCTCCGGTGATCAGCCTCACCGTTGTAATGCTTGCCTTTCTTTCTTACGGGATGGGTAATCCTAAGAAATCGACGATGCCCCAGGTACACGACCTTCTGACCTTTTTCCAAATAATCACCTTCGAGCTCATGTAAACAGTGTGTGCATGCATTGTATCCCTTGTTTGACTGTCCTGAAATGTTACCAAGAGCAGGCCAGTCATTGATGGTTACGAAAAGCATCGCTCTTAGGTCAAATTCCTCCTGCTTGTGCTCGTCCCACACACGTACACCTGCTAGGGACCACAGCTGTAGAAGTTCTTCGACTAATGGCTTCAGGTACACATCAATGTCGTTCCCGGGTTGCTTCGGGCCTTGTATGAGCACTGGCATCATAATGAACTTCCGCTTCATGCACAACCAAGGAGGAAGGTTATATATACAAAGAGTCACAGGCCAGGTGCTATGGCTGCAGCTCTGCTCTCCAAAAGGATTCATGCCATCTGTACTTAGACCAAACCTTAAGTTCCTTGCATCCTGTGCAAAGTTTGGGAACTCTCTATCGATTTTTCTCCATTGGGATCCATCAGCAGGGTGCCTCAACATCACGTCTTTCTTACGGTCTTCTTTGTGCCATCGCAACAACCTAGCGTGCTCTTTATTTCTGAACAAGCGTTTCAGCCGTGGTATTATAGGAGCATACCACATAACCTTGGCAGGAACCCTCTTCCTGGGGCGCTCGCCCTCAACATCACCAGGGTCATCTCGTCTGATCTTATACCGCAATGCAGTGCACACCGGACATGCATCCAAATTCTCGTACTCACCGCGGTAGAGGATGCAGTCATTAATGCATGCATGTATCTTTTGCACATCTAATCCTAGAGGGCAGACAATCTTCTTCGCTTCGTACGTACTGGCGGGCAATTCGTTACCCCTTGGAAGCTTCCTCTTAATTATTGTCAGCAACTTTCCAAATCCTGAGTCAGTGACACCGTTCTCTGCCTTCCATTGCAACAATTCCAGTGTGCTGCCTAGCTTTTTATGGCCATCTTCGCAAGTTGGGTATAACAATTTGTTGTGATCTTCTATCATCTTGTCGAAGGCCAACCTTTCCTTTTCAGTTTCACATTCTCTCCTTGCATCAGCAATGGCCCGACCAAGATCATCATCAGCAGGCTCATCTGGTGCCTCTTGATCTTCTACTTCATTGTCTTCATTGCCTTCTGCAGTATCATCGTATTCAGGGAAATTGGGATAACCGTCATCATCCTCTTCCTCTTCTTCATTGTCTTCCATCATAACCCCTCTTTCTCCGTGCTTGGTCCAACAATAGTAACTGGGCATGAAACCGGATCGCAGAAGGTGGCTGTGAATGAGACTCGAGTGAGCGTAATTTACGATATTCTTGCAGTTGACACATGGACAATACATGAAGCCACCATGTTTGTTTGCCTCCGCCACGGCCATAAAATTATCCAGGCCCGAAGTGAACTCGTCAAACCGTCGGTCAATGTACATCCATTGCCGATTCATCTGCATGATATAATTTAGCTGATCAAAACCATTACAGAACATCACGATGTATATATACACATGCATTTTATCAATTACAGATGAAAAGGATAAAGTTGTTAACCTCGATGAAGAAGAAAAAAACAAGTTAAGTGTGGCTTGATTTGTGTAAACTCAAGTGGCAAATCCTCTTAAGAATTTCATCAAACACCTCTTGTGCATGTGAAGAAGAGAGGAGAGCAATACACCCCTCTTGTGAAGAAAGTGAAAAAATGGCCAAGTGTGGCTCACACTTGGGCAGGGCAAGGTAATATAGCCGGGGCCATTGGACCCGGTTTGTATTACAAACCGGGACTAAAGGTTTCCCACGACTGAGACGGCCTGTCGCGCCCTGCCGTGGACCCTTTAGTCCCGGTTTGTAATACAAACCGGGTCCAAAGGCCACTACCGGACAAGCTCTGAGATAGTGGGGTCGCCCTGGGCAAAACGAACCGGGACCAATGCCCACATTAGACCCGGTTTGGTTCTACACTGGGATATTTGCTTGGGACCAAAGGCCTCTTCTCCACTAGTGTGTAAATCACTTTACACCGGAAGGGTACTTTGATTACATCAAACGCCATTGCGTAAATGGGTGGTTATAAAGATGGGATTAAGTATTCGGAAAGTGTGAGTTGAGGCATATGGATCAACAGTGGGATTTGTCCATCCCGATGACGGATAGATATACTCTGGGCCCTCTCGGTGGAGTGTCGTCTAATTAGCTTGCAAGCATATGATTGGATCATAAGAGATGATATACCACGGTACGAGTAAAGAGTACTTGTCGGTAACGAGGTTGAACAAGGTATGGAGATACCGATGATCGAACCTCGGACAAGTAAAATATCGCGAGACAAAGGGAATCGACATCGTATGTAAATGGTTCAATCGATCACTAAGTCATCGCTGAATATGTGGGAGCCATTATGGATCTCCAGATCCCGCTATTGGTTATTGCTCGGAGAGGAGTCTCGACCATGTCTGCATAGTTCGCGAATCGTAGGGTGACGCGCTTAAGTTCGATGTCGCATAAGTAGATTCGGAATATGATATGGAGTCCGAAGTTTTTGTTCGGAGTCTCGGATGGGATCCAGGACATCACGAGGAGGTCCGGAATGGTCCGGAGAATAAGATTCATATAAGGAAGTCATTTTCCGGGGTTCGGAAAAAGTCCGGTGTTTTGACCGGAGCTTCTAGAAGGTTCTAGAGGGCCACCAGTGGGCCCACCACCCCGGGAGAGGCCACATAGGCACCACATGGCATGGTGGGGCTTGCCCACTATGACATGTGGGCCCAGGCCAGCCTACCCCTTGGAGATAAGATCTATCTCTTAATTTAAATGGTTTAAATCTAGAGATAAGATATATCTCTAAAATAAAGTGTTTAAACGAAGAGATAAGGGGAAGGCTTGAGGGGGAAGAAAAGTCTCCCCCCTTGGCCGGCCAAAAGTGGTGGGCCCAGGGGGAACCCTAGGCCGACCCCTCCCCCTATATAAAGAGGGGAGGGGGTGGCCGGCCACCACACCATCCAGAAAACCCTGGCCGCCCCCTCTCTTCCTCCTCCATATGCTGCGCAGGCTTAGGCGAAGCCCTGCAGCAATTCTTCTACACCACCACCACCACGCCGTCGTGCTGCTGGGATTCCGTGGAGATCTACTACACCTCCGCTGCCCGCTGGAACGGGGAGAGGAAGGGCTTCATCGACACCGTACGCGCGACCGAGTACGGAAGTGCTGCCGGATTGCAGCAGGGGATGATCGTACACCAACAACGAGATCTAATCTCGTAGGCTTTGGAAATCTTCGAGGGTTAGTCTCTTATCAATCTCGTTGCTCCGATCTTGTAGATTAGATCTTAGGTGTTCCATAGATTAGATCTTGGATTTATTCGTCTTGCGGTAGGAAATTTTTTGTTTTCTATGTTACGAACCCCATCACCCACCGTCATGGACGCCGCTCTGGACGTCACATACCTTAGTTGGGGGTTAATCGCCCTCACCGGGGGGAGCGAGTGAATCCCGGCCGCGGTCAAGGCCGCCATGGTCGTCCTAGTGCTCGCCATGGGCCTCGAGGCAATGGGGACGACCGATTGAACACCGGCATCACTGTCGGATCAATATGTGCCGCCACGTCACGGAGTCCGTTGACTCCATAGTTACGGATCATGCATGCACACATGTCCGACAACCGGGCAGTGAGCTTGGCAACCGAATCCGCCGGCGGAGGGGCGGAAAGGGCAAAGGCGATGAGGAATCCATGAATGTGGCGGTTGATGGGATGTGATAGGCGGTTTCAGATAGAGGGAGAGAGTGCAAGGGCGGTGACACGAGTTAAGCACGTGCCTGGAGTAAATGACGTGTCTCCTGCGCTTCTCCACACGTGTAACAGTTGCACGAAGACGTGCGGTTTTCCACCGTAACATGCCATGCTTCATGAAACGGTAAATTCGGACGTTCCTCACGGAACGAGCTCGCTGTGTTCTAAAAATCGATTCGTGCAACAACACCAAATTAAAGCCCAGAAAACCAAAAAACTCATTCTCATCTCTCCTACATATGCGCCCCGATATGATTGGAGCGAGCTTCACGTGAAGGCCGAGCGGCCGTCGGCCCGTCGCCCTCCATGCTGTCGAGTAGTAGCAGCCTCCCAAACGCAATATCCTGCACCACCCGAGATTACAATCGATAACCACACTACTCCGTTGGCTCGTGTGTGATTAAATTTTCTAACGCGTACATCTTGATCGCTCTCTGCGTGGAATCTTGCAGTTAAAAAACTTTTTCCAGATTGTCGTCATCCTCATCCATCCACCGACGGACGGCGTGTTCGTTGTCACGAGTGCAGCCTCGACCATGTCGGTTAATTTGTTGAGAAACAATATTCACGACCAGTCAAGATTTCCAATTCGTTCGTTTACCTGTTTTTGTTACGGGAAGACCAGCTCCATTTCGTGTTTGGCTCCCTTTTTTTGGGGCAGACCCGTATCATCAGTTCCTCGTCCTTGGCCTTGTTCCACTTAACGATGAAAGCCAAAAGATTTGGGGTAATTAAGGATTTCAGCCAGAATATAAAGAATATATAGTCAGAATATAGTAGAACAATACATGCATAATCACATACAAAAATAGTCCTCCAATTGTCTAGAAGCCTATAACATAAGCATCCCAGGTGGTACTGAGAATCACTATTAGCGATCTCTCTGATACAAAAGTGAAACCAACAACCTGTGGTTTACACATAAAAGCAACTTCTTTCTGATGAGAAAAACTCAGGCTTTAGACTAACAGGCTGGAAAAAAAAAGCGCGATGACCTTATGACATTTTAGTACGATGTAGCATGCTATTTCACAAATAACGTTGCAGCGAGTAAAATTAAGTACTAAAATTTAGCATGGGATGTTCAAATATGTCGCAGCGCACTGTTCTTTCCATCATATATATGCAATCATGCAAAAGAAAATGCATATACAATAAAAAAAATCTACAACGCAAATGGATAAACCATGTGATCGAATGCTGATGGTGATGGCAAGCACAGTTCACTTTTTTATTTGAAACAGTCAACTATGTGAGCCACAGCTCATTCTTAAGGTTTGTGATTTTGCAACCTGTCTATAGCTTGGGCGCTTGCATGTCCCAGTATTTTAGTGGTAGGCTATATATATCTCGCTGCCCGTGAGATAGAAGATATACTTCTCACAAGTAAGACACATATACACTCTGATTGAGGCGCGATAGGAACATCAGGTTTTTGTAGATATATAAACTTCAACTCTGTAACCCCAACCTTTCAAAATGATCCGCAGCCGTGCCCACTGCCTAGTCATAGTTCCATGGCCGCCACCATCTGTGGGCGAGCCTCGGGCGTGCATCATTAGTTTAGAAAAAAACACCTTGTCGATCGGATGTCAAGCATGTGTCATATAGAAAGTAAAACAAGATATAAATATTTTTTCAAAACTATTGAAATGGTGAAACTACACCTGCGTGAAAACAAAATAACGAGGGGAATGCAACAAAAATTCACACGATTAATGAAATAATTGAACACTACATTAATTCTTAGCTATATTGTCAATCTCGTCATATCGGCAAAGTTATTAAATTCCAACAGTAGTAGTACAGTATTCTAGCTATATATCTCAGAGCTGATTTCACATATCTCAAAGTATATACAGAGATATTCCATAGCAGCTACAGTAAAGTATTATACAAACTGCCAGCTGATGGAACATTAATTTTGTGTATATATATACCACCCAACCTAGAGCTCAATTCTGCAGAACCAAACCTGCCAAGTGCCAACAATCCGCAGCAGTACAGCACCCCTCTGCCATGGCCACCACCAACAGCACCAACGCTTGCGCTACACCCAACCATGGCGCAAACGGCGGCAGCAACCAGTCTGGCCGCGACCACATCATCTTATTCCCGTTCATGGCGAAGGGCCACACCCTCCCACTGCTTCACTTCGCCACGGCGCTCTCGGTGCACCAGAAGAACCTCCTCATCACCGTGGTCGTCACGCCCGCCAACCTCGCCTTCGCCCGCATCCGGCTCCCCGCCTCGGTGAACCTAGCCGTTCTGCCATTCCCCTCGCTGCCGCCGTTACCATCCGGCGTCGAGTCGACGGACACCCTGCCAAGCCCGGCCCTCTACCCGACGTTCCTGAACGCGACGGCGCTCCTGCGGGAGCCTTTCGCGGAGTTCATGGCGTCGCTCCCGTCCCCGCCGCTCGTGCTCATCTCCGACTTCTTCCTCGGGTTCACGCATGGCGTGGCTGCCGACGCCGAAGTCCGCCGCATCGTGTTCCACGGCATGTCCTGCTTCTCCCTGGCCATGTGCAAGTCGCTGATCGCGAGCCCGCCGCCCATCGTCGAGCACGGAACCAGCTTCCACGTGGCCCGCATGCCGGAGCACGTAAGGATCACGGCGGCAGAGGTCCCGGACACGATCGCCAAGATCTTCGACCCCGAGGACCCGGTGAGCCGGTTCATCATCAACCACGTCGGCGAGTCGGACGAGCGCAGCTGGGGCGTGCTGGTGAACAGCTTCGCGACGGTGGACGAGGACTACGTGGCGGCCCTGATGTCGTTCTACCAGCCGGACGCCCGCGCCTGGCTGGTGGGCCCGATGTTCCTCGCCGCCGGCAACATGCCGGAGCGCGAGGAGGAGCACGACCCGGAGGGCTGCCTACCATGGCTCGACGAGAGGGCGGAGCGGTCGGAGACGGCGATCTACGTGTCGTTCGGCACGCAGGCCTACGTCTCGGACGAGCAGCTCGACGAGCTGGCGCGCGGGCTGGTGCAGTCCGGTCACCACTTCCTCTGGGCCGTTCGGTCCGCTACGTGGTCGCCGCCGGTGGCCGTGGGGCCGCGCGGGCGGATCGTCCGCGGGTGGGTCCCCCAGAGGAGCGTGCTGGCTCACCGCGCGGTGGGAGGGTTCGTGAGCCACTGCGGCTGGAACTCGGTGATGGAGAGCCTCGCCGCGGGGAAGCCCCTGCTGGCGTGGCCGTTTATGGCCGAGCAGCACCTGAACGCGCACCACGTCGCGGACATCATCGGCGCCGGCGTCAGGATTGTGGACGTCAAGGTCGCCGGAGGCGCGGTCGTCGAGAGGGCGGAGGTGGAGGAGAAGGTGAGGAGGCTGATGGACGCCGGCGAGGAAGGGCGGAAGATGCGGGAGAGGGCCACCTGGGCTCAGCAGGCGGCGAAGGCAGCGGTGAGCGGCGGTGGCACGTCGCGCGTGGCGCTGATGAAGCTGGTGGAAGAGCTGCAGCGAAGCTACTGTGACGTCATCGTGGGGAAACAGGATCACGGGGCGAACAGGATAATACTCACGCAAGCGCATAGTTCTACAAAAGCCTAACTTCAGCTCCAGTGGATGCGGACGTCGTACGTTGGAGTATAATCTGCTCTATGCTATGCCCAGTGTTGATCAATGTTTTTAGGGGAGAGAAAAACATCGTGTAAATTTCAGTGTTTATTATTATTACTAGTTGAATGCCCGTGCGTTGCTACGGTTTTTTACGTTTTTTATTATCATCACACATGTCTCGCTTATAAACAAAAAATATATATAAATTTTCATGTATATTAAAAAACTTATGCATATAGTATTAATAAATCAAAATATTTGAAGGATTTTCCCATGGATTTTGTGACCTGGAGTCGATAAGATGGGTAGTGGTACATGATCCAATTTTTCCCATGAATTCTGTGACCTGGAGTTAAATATCATGACCGTTTTTGGAAATATTATGATATTTTCCTTTTTTTGAGCTGATGATATTTTTCCTAATATAGCGTGGAGGGAAATATCCCGCCGGAAAATTTAGTTCCAATTCGTTCAATGAAAAAACTCTTAAAAAAATCTAGCAGATAGAAATGATTAGGGATTTCTATTTTCGTGCCCCTGGTTCGTTAGTTGTACTCAGTTTTAGTCATAGTTTTCCTCGTTTTCCCCTCCTCTAGTTTGAAACACGCACAAGTGCTGGAACGGCCGGTAGCCGTCGGGTCGGAGGCCTTGACCGTTAGTCGACCGGGTGGGGCCGCACGGGGCAGCTCCTCCGACGTCTCGTCTTGACGGGTAGGGTCGGGGAGAGCGTCGGAGACCATCCATTTATCGCGACGTGTGGGCGTTTTATTTTCATGATTTTATATGCGGTGCCAATGACAAATGGGGCCTCTATAGGCTGCCGCGACCAATGACCGGTGGGGTCGTATATTTTTCGATAAAAGACATATATTGCGCTCGTGGCTGCAGCGATGATGATGGGGTGGTCTATTTATTTAGGGAAACTCATATATTGCCGCTCGTGGGGCCTCCGCAGCCAATGACCGGTGGGGTCGTATATTTTTATAAAAGACATATATTGCCGTCTAGGGGCTGCGCGACAATTGACCGTGGGGTCGTCTATTTATTAAGAGAAACTCATATATTGCCGCTCTGTGGGGCCTCCGCACCAATGACCGGTGGGGTCGTCTATTTTTCAAAAGACATATATTGCCGCTATGTGGGGCTGCCGCAGCCAATGACCGGTGGGGTCGTCTATTTATTTAGAGAAACTCATATATTGCCGCTCTGTGGGGCTCCGCAACCAATGACCGGTGGGGTCGTCTATTTTTCGGAAAAGACATATATTGCCGCTCGTAGAGGCTGCGCAGCCAATGACCATGGGGTCGTCTATTTATTTAGAGAGAAAAAATCATATATTGCCGCTCTGATATATGTCTTTAGAGAATATCATAGAGAGAAGCAACAAGTTCGCTAATTAATTATTCTTAAGCTAGACCGGAGAAGCGCCGGCAGCTCGTTCCCCACCGTCGGACGGAGCAGCCATCGCCGGCGCCTCGTCGCGCCGTCGGCTCTGTCCCAGCGGCGTCGGACGACTGCGGCGCTGCACGTCAACCACGGCTCCGGCACTTGTTTCGTCCGCACGCATTGTACCCGCCGAGAAAGTCCGCACGGATCCGCCGCCCACGACGGCCGGGATTTGTTCCGCGCACCAATTGGCATAGCTTGGTAAGACCTCAGCCTGCCTCCCCCGCCCCTAATCGATTCGGTTCCCGTAATTTATTGGAGTTTGCAGGTACGAAATAGTGCTCAATGTCTCGTCGTAGCGGGTACACCGGCGAGGGTGGGGATTCGATCATGTCGTGGCCACGTTCTACTTCTCCTACCTCGTCGGAGTGCAGGTATATAGCTTCAGCTCTCTGTACTACCGTTGAATTTGAAGTTCCGCCATGGCTTGTTGGGGTGATTTCAGTTGTTCTTTTTTCCATTATTGTTACAGTTAGCCAGGCAAGCCGATGATCCATGGTACATTGCATACCAAGATGAATCAACCCAGTGGTGTAGCCAGAGGATGGATTTGGAGGAGAAGGTGGCCAATTTAGGTGATGAATTGGCCCGTAAAAACCTGATGATATTCGAGCTGAAGCGTATTGTGGAGGAAGAAAAGAAGAATTCAGAGCTTATTCGCAAGGAGAAGTTGAGAGTTGAGACAGATCTTGCCGTATTTGATCAAGTGGTAGAAAATCTAGAACATGAACTTAAAGTGATGGGAGAGGAGAAAAGTAGATTCATCTGTGCAGTTTTATTAGGTGTCATCCCTGTCCTAGCAGTTATGTGGTTCTGGTAGACGATTTAGTATAGAATTGTTATTCAGTAGATGGCTCTAACCACTGTATTTTGTTGTGGCTCTAAGCACTTGTATTTCGGTGTACAATTTCCTACTTGTGCTAAGTAATGCGCACGATAATTTTAGCATGCATGAACATTTTATAAAAGTGAAGGGATCCCAAAAGTGAATGCATGTACCAGCCTCCGGATCAAATACATATCAATATCTTCCCAATCAAGTTGGGATAGAATTCAAATCATACATACGGATGTACATGGACACATCAAGAACGTGAAGAAGCTTTTTTGAGACGGAGGTAGTAGTTCAAACAATTTTATCCCAATTGGAAATTGAAAAATACAAATTTATAATAATTTATCCTAATTTGCGCCATCAAACGTTGAAGCGATGTTATCGGCGATGGCTTCAATGTTCGTGGCATCGATGACCGGTGTCGGAACCGCCGCTGTCTTGGTGTACTTCACCGCGACGGATCGGAGAAAGGATCGGCGGCTTTGCAGCGCTTTGTAGACGATGGCTTCAATCGTCTTGGCATCGATTCGCACTCTCGGCACGGAAGTGAGACATCAACAGGCAGTCGTCGTCGAAGCGATGTTGTAGGCGATGGCTTCAATGTTCGTGGCATCGATGACCACTGTCGGCACGGCCGCCGTCTTGGTGTTCTTCATCATTCAACGGATCTGAGAATAGAATCGAAAGTGAGACAGAGAGAGACATTTCAACTATTTCGACGGTTAGATCCTCACCGGCACTCTTAGATCCACGCGCACGCACGGTTAGATGCACGCCGCCTGCGGTTAGATCCGCGCCGCCGCCGCGCCGCGGTTAGATCTGCGCCGCCGGGTGCCGCCTGCATTAGATCCAGCGCCGCCGCTGCGCCCGCCGCCACGGTTGATCTCGCCGCCGCCTACGGTTAGATCCGCGCCGCCGCCGCACGGTTAGATCCGCGCCGCCGCTACCGCAAGCACGGTTAGATCCGCGCGCGCACGCCACCGCAAGCACGGTTAGATCCGCGCCGCGCACGCACGGTTAGAGAGAGGAGGTTGGTAGGTATGTGCTCTGCTCTTGTCTCCGTATGCGTCCATCGTGGTCCATAGATACAACCAATGATCGAACGGTGCAAGCGTTCGTTGAGCTTTCATCCAACCAAGATCCGTGTGACATACATCTCGACCAATCGGAGATCAGCCAGTGAGTACAAGTTAGGAAAACTGAGTAGAGAGGGGGAAAAGTGAGGAAATGTTTATCGGAAGGGCAAAACTGAGTATGACTGAGTAAGACAAGTGGGCCGGAGGGGAAAACTGAGTAACACTAAGTAAAACAGGGGCACCCAAATAATAAACGGACTAAGGAAATTGAAGCTTTTGGCATAAAAATTGTAAAATTGTGTTATTTGAACAATATATTACATTTTGGCCGACTAGATATTGTTTGCAACTCAAAGATACACAAGTGTGACGAATTTGGACTCATTTGGACAAAGTTTGTAAGCATAGTGGGTATTTGGGAGGTGTATTGAGCAGAAAGCCCTGCATCTTCATATCTAGTAGCTCATGGACTAGGAAGTGGTTTTGAAGCTTTTGGCATAAAAACTTCATATCTCTATATTTCCTTTTCCATTATTATTTCTCTAGGTTGTAGGTAACATAACAAGGCTCAATGGGAAGGTTCCACCATGTTTTGAATTATTTTGAATTGAACCTAAAATGTTAAAACCTAAAACCCTAAAACCTAAAACCCTAAAATGATAAATGTGGCTTAAATGTGGCATACAAATTGTTCATACAAATTCAAATTGTTCAACACAAAGGCATCCCCAATACAAATTGTTCAACACAAAGGGATCCCCAATACAAAGGGAACCCCAATACAAAGGGAACCCCAATACAAATTGTTCAACACAAAGGGATCCCCAATACAAAGGGAACCCCAATACAAATTGTTCATACAAATTCAAATTAGTTGTTCAGAATAAAATCTTTTTCTTGCTCCTGGTGTGACTCGCCGGGGCCACCACCTTACTCCGGGTAACCCTACCGGGGATATTACCGGTGTCTACCTTCCTTTTGCCCTCTTTCTTGTTCTTCTTCTTCTGCGAAGCTTCGCTTTTCTTCGCCATGAGCTCTTCGAAGTGTGCATCACACATGGCCTTACAACTATCGAGGCAATGTCGATAATACTGTTGACTCTCCTCTGGACTCATCGGTTGAAGCCATTCTACATCCATCTGTTCCCTCTGCTCTCGATCCATCGGTTCAATCTCCTCATGTTGAGCTGCTGCTTCAATCTCCTCTGCATTTGCTGCTTCAATCTCCTCATGTTGAACTGCTGCTTCAATCTCCTCTGCATTTGCTGCTTCAATCTCCTCATGTTGAACTGCTGCTTCAATCTCAAGTTGAATTGCTGCTTCATTCTCCTCTGCATTCTCTGCTCCCGATCTTCCATTCCAAAAGCCGGATCAACTCCATTTTTACAAAGCCTAGCAATGTGTCCAGGGATTCCACAACGTTTGCACTTACGTTTTCGAATCGGTGCACCACCCTCTGCACTAGCTCTGATCCTATTCTTCCTCGGCCTACCTGCCGGTCTAGTCAATACTGGAGAGTACAGTTTGAAGCCTGGATCGACTTTCATCCATTGGTCTTTTCCCAACAAGGTAGGAACATTCATAGCATATGCAGCCCTAAATTTCAACAGAGAAATACTCTGACACATACTGATCAACTTCACCATCTTCACCCCCTATAACACTCATGAAAAACAATGCGTGTATGCAGGGTATCCCACGGATCTGCCATCCCCTACAATGGCATGTCCTATCAACCAAACTCACTGGATACCTCCACTGCTTGTTTTCTGTCAGTGTAGGTTACCTCAGCCTCCATTCCTTTTCGACGCATTGCATCCTCAATTGTTTTGCCCTCTCATGCAAAGACTTAATCAAAGATGGGAGCATGAGATGGCCAACATAATTTGTGGATGCAATTCTTTGACGCAGATCGATCTTTATCATGATCATCTGCCTAATCTTATCAAATATTTGCCACAGCATAAGCCCTTTCAATGACTTGACCTTTGAGTTGAAACTCTCCGCAAGGTTACTTGTTACATAGTCTACCTTGCAAATTTCATTGAATTGGCTTCTTGACCACACCCTACCATGATGTTCATCCAAGTACTCTTTCACCCCAGGTTTTGTTTATACAACACATCCAAATGAAACTTATGCTTCCTAGAGCTGCATGTGTATGAAGCTGGCCATAGGTTGTCGGTAAAAACTTTACCCTTGAATTTCTTTGTAAAATTCTGTACCAAGTGTCGCATACATTCCCTATGCTCCACTCCAGGGAATACTGCTTCTACGCACTCTCCAAACCTTTGCAAGCGTCTGTGTGGATAACAAGTCCTGGTGGATGACCTATAAGGTCGCGCAAATTCTGCAGAAACCAAGTCCAACTTTCCTCGACTCAACCTCCAAAACTCCATAAGCAACAGGGAACATCCAATTATGTCCATCAACTGCAGTAGCAGCAACTAGCTGTCCTTTAAACCTACCATGAAGAGCTGATGCATCCACGGCCAAATAAGGCACAACCGTCCAAAAAGCCTTTCCACCAAGCTTTGAAACAAACAAAAGCCCTTCTAAAACATTCCTTGTGCATTACCTTCCCGCTTTTCAATTTGTAGGGAACTGTATGCTTGTCTATTGCTACAACACTGCCTGGACTAGCCATCTCCACTTACGCTTTGAAAGTGTAAAGCAACTGAAAGCTTTCATTCCATGGACCATTGATCTTGTCAAGAGCCATTTCCTTTGCATAGAACATCCTCATGTAAGGTACTTTCATCCCTTTATACTTCTCAGCCACCTTTTTCTGGAGTGCCGTTGGACCAAGTGAAGGAGTTTCTCTCGGCCAATCTAGGATTATATCTGCCAACCACCTAGTCTTCGCTAGCTTTGTTTTCAGGTCTGGCTCTCCCCTAGAGGTGGACACCTATGGATCTCCTTATTAACCTTTATCTGAAACATAATGATAAGGGATGTCGGTAATAGATAACAAATTTTACACCGTGATCTAAATACACAACTGGTTGGCGTAGTACCTGAACAAGCTGCTTCTGCGCATTGTGGATGCATGCACCTAAACCTACACCTTGGGTATGGGCATTTAATTGTGAACCTACGGCTCACTTTTAATAACCTCATAATTATTCTTAGTGAGAATGTGATATGTAGTAATTGCATTACGGCAGTCCATCATCGTTTGAAACACGGTGCCTTTTGCAAGCTGAGGATTCTCCCTGTTCCACTCAATTGTTGGCAAGTCTTCGCCTTCGTAATCGGCTAAAACGAGGCTGTCATCGTTCTCATTCTTCTCTTCATCATCAGTCTCATCAAATCTGGCACCAAAAGCAATATCTTCCATGTATTGATCCTCCATTGCATGCTTACTGCATCGATCTACCAATTCAGAAACATTAACTCATCCTCATCATCTTCGGGAGCGATCCGCAATCTGCATCGTCCTCCACATTGACCACGAACGATCGGCTACCACTCACAGGGACAGATGGTGCTGCTGTGGACCTACAAGGATCGCTGCGGCGCACACTATTAGCAGAGGCGGCGCAGTAGAGACATGATGCCCGACCACGATGATGCCCCAACACCAGATGATGCCCCTGTCCACGTGGACACGAATTTTACCGAAATGGCAAGAAGCATTCAAAGCAAAAAGAATTCCCAGATCATCGTCGGAAATTAGTGGAACCAATCTTCGCTCCGTGCTGTTGAAATATTCGAAATGAACTGCATCGAGAGAGCTCCAGGAGTACTTATCGAAGATGTTAGCTTTCAAATCCTCAACGAGATGGTGGTTGCAACCACCGCAGGAAGTAAAACCCATTCATTAGGCGTTTAGAATCACGCGTAAAGCTAGAATCCAGCCTAACCACCAGCCGAAAAGCCGCTGGATCAATCCTATTCGAAAAGCAACGCAGTTAGTTGAGCAACAACGATTGGCGCTCAAAACTGCCTACTGTTAATTCATAGGCAGACGATGCTTACCCGGATGGAATCCATGCGTTAGATCCCTCCGATTCCCAATCTTCTCCGCGGGCGACGGGAAGAGGCGGTACACGGACGGATATACAAACTCTACCGCGACAGGGGTAGATCTAGATCTGTGGAGGCGGATCCCTCTCCTCTCCGGGGGTGGTGGTGGGGCGGGGCGCTCGGCGGCGGACGCGCCGCCATAAGGTAGGAGGGCAGGACGGCGTGGCGGCGGAGGCGGTGTGTGAGCTCCTCCGTATCGGGCGGAGTGGAAAGCTTTGGGTGAGCTCCTCGAGTCAACAGTCAACATAGTTCGAAAGAAACGGTCAATTCAACACCAACGCGGCTCCCTAGCCGTCCGTGCAGTGAAGGCCACTGACAGGCAGCAACCCTCCCGTCGAGCGTCTGCGACGGGTTTCAAACAGGGAGGGGAAAGCGAGGAAAAATGGCGAGTACAACTAACGAACCAGGGGCACGAAAATAGAAATCCCAAATGATTAAACCATGGGGTCCACACACCGTCAGCGCACTATGATGTCAATTAAACCGACGCATCTCATCTCCCTGTTGAGTTCTTCCCCAAGTACCAATCCCCAAATCCCTTAATTTGCAAACCAGGAAACTGTCAGCGCGTGCAGTACAGTTGAACGATGGATGGGTGACGGCCGCGACTGAGGTTGGGGTCTTCTGGCCGACCGCCGGCATGGTGGGACGGAGATGGCGCATACAGCGCGTGCAGATCGACGGACGGCGGGCGGACTGCGGCGGGATTGAAGGTATGTACTCTCTCCTTGCGGGCGGCCGGGACCCGGGAGGATTGCTGCAGCCATCGAACGGGGATGTTACCCGGCGACCGAACCACATCGACCCGCCGTCGTTCCCGATCCTCGAACTGGGTCGATCGACCCCGGGTCGTGGAACGCGGCATCGATCCTGTTTCCGGCTACTATGCCATTCTTGCCTGCATTCTTTGCTGCTATCTCAACTTACTTTGCATTGGATGTTAGGGTAGATCTTATCTATAGTGAGTAATTTAATTTGTTTAGCATAAGGTAAATCTGAGAAACATAATTGGTCCACTCCATTCTGTAGTTCTGCGTTGAATGGAGCTTCGGCCGGTTGGTCTGACCCATGGATTCATCCTAGTTATTTGGAAACCGCATCAATCAGTTACTCGTCGTAAAACCAATCCGCTATTTTGCCTTATTTTAACTATAATATTTCTTCTTTACATGCAAAATTGTATACATTTTTAACATAGGTAAATTAACACTAAGAATTGAAATGTTGTGGGATGAGGTGCGGCAAGACAACAAAAGTATTATAGTATTTAGCGACACTTAAAAAAAACATATCGATATGAAATATTTTTTACAACCATTACACCTTTAGAGCTGCTCAAATATGGTTCGTTGAGCTCAACTGCTAAGGATTTCCTTGTAGACTATGTTCAGTGTGGTCGTTACTAAGGACTCGGTTCTTTTTCGCTTCTTTGAATTATTGGTCTTGTCCTTCTCATTGTCCTTGATGGCGAGAATCTTGATGTTGCTTTTCGCGGTGGCTCTGGACAACGCGACGTAAAGCTGGCCATGAGAAAATACCGGCTCCGGTAGGTACACGCCCACAGTTGGGATGGTTTGCCCTTGAGCCTTGTTGATCGTCATGGCAAAGCTAAGCCTGATTGGGAACTGCTTCCTCTTGAATCTGAACGGAAACATGTCATTGTCGGATGGGCATAGAGGTATCCGAGGAAGAAACACCCTCTCTCCTGCGTGCTGCCCGACGACGATCTCTGCGTCGATGGCGTTACTCTGGAATCCACGCACCACAAGCCTCGTGCCGTTACACAAACCGTTAGCTGGGTCGAGGTTCCTCAACAGTATAACGGGGCAATTTATCTTCAGTTTAAGCGCGTGCGGGGGAAGCCCATTAGGAGTTAGGTCATTCAGGAACTCTTGAGGGTAGTAGCCGTGTGGATCATCCTCCGCACTATCGAAGCTATAGTAGATCCTCTCCTCACCCTGGAAACGCTCAATCATGTGCATGTTTATTCCATCGACGCTGTCGTTCCTTGTGGAGAGGATAGCTCGCGAAGTCATGTAATGTGGATTGTCCATGTTGTGGTCTAGGGCAGGAAACACATGGTCGATCAACTTCTTTATATCAGATGCGTCATTGCCTGTAGATGACACACATATATCTTCGGGAAGCTGGATGTTTCCTTCCTCGTCAGTTTCTTCGGTGCCGTTACCTACCCTCAAGAGGTAATCCGCGAACCACTCGTCACTTTGGGCCCTCATGTTCTTGACGAGCCTTAGCTGGCGCATGCTGTTCCAGAGGTTTGAGCTCCGCAGACTTGCATCGATTATCTGACCCCGTGACCCTTTCCTCACTACAGGAAGCACCTGTCTGAAGTCCCCACCGAACACAATTGTCTTGCCCCCGAAAGGTCGGTCCGGGCATTCCATGATGTCGCGCAAGCTTCTGTCCAGCGCTTCAATTGCCTGCCGTTTTGTCATGGTTGCCTCGTCCCATAGTATAAGTGAAGCCATCCTCAGTAGCTTGGCTGTCCCACTCTGCTTAGTGAAGCTGCATGATTTCCCTTCTTCAAGATTTAGTGGGATCTTGAACCTCGAGTGGGCTGTCCTGCCTCCTGGCATGATGGAAGCGGCGACTCCCGATGTCGCTGTGGCCAGTGCAATCTTTCTCTCACCTCTAACCCTAGCGAGCAGTGCCCTGTAAAGGTAGGTCTTCCCTGTACCTCCCGGGCCATCCACGAAGAATACACCCCCATCTCTGCCGTGAACTGCTGCTAGTATCTCTTCATAGGCAAGCCTCTGCTCGGTGTTTAGTGAGGTTGCTAGAGAAGCGTCTTCCTTGTCTACCTGGATATTGAGTTCCTCGATGACCTCCCTAGCCTCACCATTTGTGTTGTCATAAGTCTCTTCGATGACGGGGAGAGGGAACGTATTTATGTCTTTGCCCATTGACTGCAACATGCCCCTAATATCAAGCAACACCTTCTGCTCCACTGCTTTTGGACACTTGTGTTCTCGCCGGTAGTCGTCAGACATCGCCTCAAGGTGCCTATCCCAAAGACCGCGCACATCTCCAGGCTCACAGAATACTAAGACTAGAACAATGCCCGCGCATTGCTGCGGAAGGCCAAAATATGTTACGAATATGCGGAAAGCCTTTGTTGAGAAAAGTCAATCATGATTTATTACGAGATTAGCCAAATTGAGTGTTAGTTGAGCTTCAGAAAAAGAATTAACCAGATTGTAAATGCCCAATAGTATTTTAACATGCAAATATGTATGTTTTCTGAACATTAAATATTACAAATTGTACTAAAAAACAACACCACTTGGGGTCTCCATCTATGCCTTGTTATGTTTCTCATAAATATTTCACTTCCAAGTCCAGTAATATTAAAGTAATTCAAGTTATGAATATTTATCACTTTCTCCAAACTTAAATTTGTTGGACTACTTTATATGGACGGCGTACTTTAAATTGATGATTCTGGTATTCCGATATGTGTTCAACCAAATGTTAAGTTTTGGTATTCCGATATAAACATTCACAATGTCAAATCAGTATCAATAGATTCACCATAAAGTATAGTTTCTCAAAATATCCATTTGATATTATTGTAGATATCCATATTTTTTCGTATAAATTTAGTCAAACTTAGAAGATGTTGACTTTTGGCTATAGCTTAGACGCCTTACATTTTATTTTGGGACGGAGGAGGTAGAACATAAATTTTTGATAAACTAAATATGTTATTGTCCGTAGCAACGTATAGGTATTTTTGTAGATTGTCACACGCCTGGGTTGTACGTAACGCCCGTGGTAACACATGTGTTGATGCTGCTGCTGAGTAGATGCTTTAGTGTCAAGGAAGGAGGAGGATCTTAGTTGTTCTTTTTGTGCAGTTATCTTACAAACTTTCTTATTTATGTATAACTGTAAAAATTTAGCTTATTCTGCAATTGATAGAGTAATTTCTATTTTCTATTTTTAAGTTACTCCCTTAGATTCATATTACTTGCCATTAAAACGGATGTATCTAAAATTAAATGTGTCTAGATACATCTATATTAGTGTTAAGTAATATGAATTAGAGGGAGTAACATATTTTGGCCTTCCGCAGCAATGCGCGGGCATTGTTCTCGCCAAAATGTATGGCGTGTACTTTTTGCCGAGTGCAAACCCTCAACAAAGGCTTTGCCGGCTTACGAACATTTGCCAAGTATTTTGCCCACTTGCTAAAGAAGCAATTTCCAGTAGTTAATTATGACAACCATTTTCGCTTTCTCTCGTTCTTACGGACTTCTAAATAATATTTATCTCCGGCTTGGTAAACCTAGACATATTTATCATAATTATTTAAGCCTGGAGTAGCTATGTCGTCATCGCTTGCAATTGTTAGTTGTGTGCGAACCGGACAGCTCTTCCGTTTGCTATGTACTACGTATGAAAATCAGATAGCTTTGTCATCTTCGTCTCATTTCCTGTATTGCTCCCGAAGTGGACGTGGGTCCATCGAGACATGCAAAAATCTTTCGGTACAACCGTACAAGTAGTTTCCTTGTACATACAAAATCGGTAGTTATCTGGCCCACATAACTCGGCCGAAAGCTGCTCAAGCTGGGCCTCATATCGGTCTGAGAGCGCTGGATTGTACGAAACGGATGGAAGGCTTTTGGCGTGCTGGGCCTATGAAAATAATTTGTTGGCCCGTTTATGACACCAGGCAGCCACCTGTTGCAATTTATAATTTGTTGGCCCGTTTGTGACACCAGGCAGCCACCTATTGCAATTTAATAGTAAAGATTGTTGCGAAGAGCCTCCTTAGTGAGGCTGGCATGGCGAACTGCTCTGACTCGGTAAGACACTCGTCTAGCGTGTTGTCGGCCTCAATGAGACCCCTCCTCTCAGCGGCAGCACGAAAGTTATCACATAGCACACCGTCGACTGTTTTCAGATCTTCGAAAGACTTTGAGCCTGGTACGTGATTTAGCAGCACCCTCAGAAAGTACCGATCCCCCTCAGCAGGATGGGCTGACACGATCCGGCCTACTTGTTGACCCTTGTCCCTTTTTCTCCAGTATTTTGCTGGTTGCCATGTGAACCTACTCGGAAAATCTTTGTAAAGAATATCTCGAGCCCATGCGTGCTTCTCATTAGCCACGAAATACTCTGTCAGCATGGATGGGTTCTCTCGGGCGGCGACGTCGTTAAGGTTGTCTCCCGCTTTGAATGTGACCATTTGCATATCGGGGAGATGAAGCGGAAGTGGTAGGACCGACGGGTGGTTCTCACAAAGCTTGAAGCCGAATATCCTCCACATGGCCTCTGGTGGAGTTATCCACCTTGCATCAACGAATCTCTTGATCTCGTCTATGTTACCTTCAGCGTCGGGCTTCTCGATATTAAATGAAGTTTGATCGTGGCCCTTGTATACGTACTTATATAGGTACTTGACCGCCTTTATGCTGGAGCACACCTCCACGTTGATGTGGCAATCAAACATCCGCAAGAGGTACGGGTTGTAAGGCACAACCCATCTGTTGTCTAGAGTCTTGCCTCGGACCTTTGCACAACGATCGTCTTTTCGTCTCCGATAAACGGGGTATGAGTCCTTCCCCTGTACGGTGGTCTCGTTGAACGTCCGTGGGTACCTACACTTGCACGACCCATCTTGCATGCACACGTTGTTTGGCTTGAGGACACCACATGGGCCGTGCATCATATGCTTCACGACCATGGCGTATAGCTCTGGGTACTTATTCTTGTCAGGGAGCTCAGCGGATATGACGCGGTCGTATTGCTCTGGCACTATTAGCTTATATTTTGAATCCATGATCAAGAGGAAATGGGCATGCGGGAGGCCTCTCTTCTGGAACTCGACCACGTAGACGTAGGCCTTCACAACGCCTAGTATATGCTTCTTGGTCAACATCTCTTTCATCGTCTCCAGCTTGGCCCTAAACACTCGGACCACAATGTCTGGTCGGTCTTGCGGGGTTTGTCCGGGAAGTAGTGCATCCTGTATCTCCTGCCAGTTGGGGTTGCAAGTCATCGTCAAGAAGATGTCAGGCTTGCCATATGTTTGGACCAACGCCATGGCGTCCATATGCCTGCGCTTCATGTCTCGAAATCCCCCTTGGAACTTCCAGGGTAGAACAATCCTTGTGCCAACAGCGTTTGCGCGAGACTCTCCAGCCGTGATGCTATCCACAATGCCTTTATATAGATCAGCACGTATCTCCGGCTGGTGGTCCCTGAACCAACTCAGCCTGCAACCCTCAATTTTTATGTACATGTCGACCGCAAACTGTTGGAACAGACGCCCACCATGTAGTATGGGGTTGAATATAGCGGGACGTGTCTGTAGTCGGTAACAGTAGTAGTCTCTGACGGAGACACATAAATGGACACCTCCATCTGCGTCAAGAACGTGTAAAAGAAGGTTAGGCAAAATACAAGAAGGATAGCCAAAAAAATGCATAAGTATGTTTGAACATCCAAACCTTTGTCATCACGGTCCTCTCTTGATAGCTGTGCAACGTGCCAAGGTGTATCACGTTTAGGGATATTAGGATGCCATCCGAGCTCCCCCTTGGGGAAGAAGAGGGGGTACGAGAGCGGGTCATAGCATCCTTGTGTGGCCTGTATACTATGCCTCTCGTTGTTGTCACCGTAGAGTGTAATGCTGCGCTTGAATCTATTAGCTAGGTCGCTTCCCTCGACCCAGATCGCAGCCACCTCGGACGACACGGGTAAATTGTATCTCCGTTGGTCTAGCTTCTTGTCGGTGTTTAGTTCTATACGGTAGTCCTGGAGGTTGTCCTTGTAAGTGCCCAAACTCCTGAACTGCTCGGAGTAGGGGTTTCCTCTTAGTATGTCCACAACCTTCCGAACGACCTCTTGGTCCAGGTCCTTGGTGGCTTCCTTGCGATGTATCAGGGTGGGATCGTCGTCGTAGAAGTAGAGTTGTAGATGTTCCGGGCGAGAGTTTGGCCCGAACGAATGCACGTTGTGGTACAACTTACCTTGCGCCCGGAATGTGTACACCCCGGACCTCATGTTCGTGCAGTTGTTGTCTAGGCTGACGCCAAGAGTTGTGAATGAGAAGTGGCCATTGAAGAACCGTATGCTCTCCCGAAAATGCCGTGAGTCCGCATCCGAGCTAGACCATAGCCTCATAAGCTCTGGGATAGGCTCTGATTCTTGTTCAGCTAGTTTGATTTGTCCGTTTCGACAACAGAAACCGTCGGTCTCGCGCTCAAACTTCTTGGCATGACAATGTTCGCAATTCGGTATTTGCTTCAGTATGTGCGTGCTGTTTGGGAGGTTCGAGTACACAAAGTCGAAAGGATCGATAGATTCCGCGCTGGATGAGTCTGCCGGCGTATCAAGTTCCATGCCATCAGCGTCAAAACCTAAATACACAGAGTGTCATATCAGTATGTTCATTTTAACTCTTATAACAGAGAGGGCTGATGGAAGGCTGGCATAAGTACCTTCACGGGCATACATGTAGCACTCCTTGTCCGTGAGGTCCTCGGGGATGACATTCTCGTCCATGATACCACTAAGGAAGGCCTCCATGTCGCCTATATATATCACTCTCGTGTAGGTAAGTACGGTGCTTTAATTTTCCAATGCATAAATAAAGGGGTTGGAGTAAAGATGGGTGTGTACCGTTGCTCCCCATGGTATACGTCGGTGTGCTCGTTGAAGGAGAGACGGGTGCTGAAGTAGTTTCCTCTCTGGTGGGTGATCCGTCTGTAGTCGATGGCAAGATTTTTGTTGTCAAATATGGGCATGGCATCGCGATGGATTCAGCGCACGGGGTGTTCCTCCTAGCTGCAGCGTTTAGCCTGCGTTGAGCTAGCATTGCCGACCTCTTCTCTTCAACTATGGTCTGCATAGATGTACGCCGACGTGCGTTCTTCTCCCGCCTCTCGTCTGCGGATATATTTTTCCTGCTTTCCCTTTGTCGTGCATTCCTTTCATCGAGGTCTTTGTTTTGCCAGGCTGCTCTTCTATGTGCATTAATCTCTTCCTTTTGCGTGTCAGTCAAACTATTGCGTTGAGCTTGCCAAGATGTGCGTCGCCGTTCGTTCTCCTCATTCTTCTCTTCTGTGGATATATTTTGCCTGCTATCTCTTTGTCGTGCGTTCCTGTCATCAAGCGCTTTGTTTTGCCGGGCTGCTCTTCTGCGTGCATTAATCTCCTCCTTCTGCTCAGCCGTCAAACTGTTTCGTCGAGCTCTATCACGTTCACGCCTTGCTTGATTTTTATCATTTGAAATGTTAAAATCGTTGGTTGAGTCCACGTTGTGATCCATTTTCTGTAATAACAACCAAAAATAAAAGTTCATCATGACAAACTTAAGAGAGCATAATACATATATCATTTTAGAAAGAGTAAATTTCTCACATCACTACTTAGTAATAGACAAACCAAACCAGGTTCACTCCTACTCCAACCTAGAAAAGATATTTTTTAAAAGAGAAATTTTCTCACAGAAGCAATGCATGCTGTTTTTGGTCTAACTCTAGGCTTAATCCAAGTGCAGCTATTTGTATTAGCTGATGGCAGATCCATGATCAGCTATTTGTATTAGCTGATAGCAGATTGAAGTGCATCTGTTTTTATTTCTGTCTATTAGTTAAAGAAGTACTTTGCAGCCAAAATGAGTAGATTTAATGGTGGAAAATGTGATATTGAACCTGTTGTGTGAATCCTGTAAGTAACTTTGCTGATAGGTTCGTTTTACCCTATTATATATTAGAGTAAAATGTCTCAGATTTGAATCATCGACTTTGCTGTATCGATGTACCTAATTATACTTTTCTGCATCGATTTAGCCAATTATACTTTGCTGCATCGATTTAACCTATTATATACTTATTCTATTACCAGAGCGAAGCATCGCTGATTTGGATCATCGTACCTTGGACGGATACTTTGCTGCATCGATTTAACCTATTATATACTTATTCTATTACCAGAGCGAAGCATCGCTGATTTGGATCATCGTACCTTGGATGGAGTTTGTGACAGCGAGACGTGGTCTGCAGAACGACGAGAGACGGTATTCAGAGTCGCGGCTGTGTACTCGAGTCTGGATCGGCTGTGTACTTGGCTTTAGCCGAACGTGAGTCTGGATCGGCTGTGTACTTGAGTCTGTATTGTTTGTGCTGCTTTAGCCGAACGTGAGTTTTGCTTGAGGCCTTGACTCTGGAGATTGTTTATGATATGCTTTTGTAGATCGTTTCTGATCGTTTCTGAATTGTAGTCGAGGTCGGTCCTGTGGAGATTGTTTCTGATACGTGGCAGAGGCTTTTTTCCCTGGGCTGCCGTGTATTAAGGGCTTTTAAGTTTCTGAATTGTAGTCGAGGTCGGTCCTGTGGAGATTGTTTCTGATCGTGTATTAAGGGCTTTTAAGTGGGCTGTTGTAATTTCTAAGTGGGCTGTTGTTTTAATAGTAGAGATTGGGCTGGCGTGTGCTGAACGTCTAGCGATGAGCCAGGACCGAGGAGCGGGGACGTACCATCACGGACGATCACGTCCGATTTCAATTTAATAGTAGAGATTATTATTATTATTATTACAACTATTTATAATAACATTGTGGACGCGTAGATGTAATAATAGTTTGAAAAGATGGGACAGTTTGAAAATCTCAGGTCTTATAAGATGTTCTATTATATCTAGTTGACTCAAATGTTCTTTTAAGTCTAAGTTGATCATGAAATTGTAACTTCACTTTTTAGTGAAACTAGCACAAAGATTATCGCAAATGCAAGAACACCATCTTGAGTATGTTTTTTTTTTCGGCCTCGAGAGGCCTAGAAACATCCATTAAAAGCGGCAGGTACATAATTGCAAGGAGGCCCTCTGTCTTCTATTGTCCTATAAAACCTAATATTTGAAGATAAGGCCTCCAAAATTACAAAAAGAACCCTAGCACAAAGAAACTGTAAGCAATCAGGTGCCTGGGTATCTTCTCCGCCACTCGCCGGCGACCTCAAGGCGCAAGAAACGCCGAAGTCCGAGAGGAAGTTGCTCGTGGTTCTCTCCTTGCCGACGCAGATCCAACCTCGCCGGCCATCTCCACACCTCCAGGGACAAACCACTTGGAGATTTGGCGACGGCGAGCTCCAGCGAATGTCAGATAAGAAAAGCCTCCAGATGGAGGTAGAACTCCTGGAAAAGAGCCGCCCTTAGGCCATGGGATGCAGAGGCAAGGCAGCGATGCCGGCATCAGTCCCCTGGTGGTGAGCTTTCCGGAGAGCGCAAGCAGCCTGCTCGAGCAGCACACGAATCCTCCATCCTCCGTGGAGGAAGAACGACACGGAACTCCACCTCCTCCCCTCGCCGCCACGGCCGGCCGGAGGAAACAGAGAAGCAGATCGAAACCTTACCAAGAGGAAGGCGAAAACCTTGACCATATTGAAGGGAACGGCAGCCCTCTTCTTTACTCTGGGCTCCAACCTCTGAAGCAGAAGAGAAAGAAGGACAAGCCCTACACAGCCCCAGATCTGGCCAACGAAATCTGGAGCTCCGCTCCACTCTAATGGCATCACGCCAATCTCTGGCATCAAGCCAACAAAGGGCAACCAGCCCAGACTACTACTACTCTGTACAAGCCAAGCCACTCTACCATCTCTCCTCCAAGCGGCAGCGCCGCTGGATTCGAGGGAGAAGAGGGCTCGGGGAAGAAGAACGACTCTCAAGGGTACTGTCGCTGGGTGAGAGAAGGAAAGGGGAAAGTGGCGTATTGTGTGGTAGTGTTAGAAATACTAGGAACCGCAAGTATTAGGTTATATAAAATATTACTTTTATGAAAAATGGGTGTGACTAATTTTCAGTTAGTTCTTAGTCCTATTGCATCATCGAATCTCAGTTGTAAGGCACGTTGTAACTCACAATTAGCACGAATCACAAAGAAAATCCAATCATATATTTTTTTTCTACTTGCAACTGAAAGAATTCATTTGCAACCCAAGTTGCAACTAAAAAAATATCAATTATAGCTCAACTTGCAACTCGGGTGCATAAATCACGATGCAAATATGATGCAAATATGATGGAGTAGGACTCGAATGAGAACTAGCAAAACTCATGAAAAATATTATTAGTCATTTGTTTTGTGGCAAAATTTTGATTTTGCCATGCTAAAAATTTGATATGAATGACCAAATTTATATCATTTTAGGTGTTATTAGATCAATAAAAACGTTTAAAGTGCATATCACTCGCTAGCTAGACAATTATGTGATGTTCGATCAGTTGTTGATGAAGTTCATAGTTTTGATTGTAAGATGTTGACGTTAGTAGATTTACAGTCATGAAAATTCACATTTTCTGATGTGATTAATAATTTGAGCCTACCATATCAATGCCAGGATGATACAATTTTTTAAGAAACGGGGCAGCCCAACAAGAGTATTACATCTTATTACAAATCATGGGTCAGATAAGGTTTGAACATGAGAGAGCCATCTAAACATGACTAAAACGAGCAGCGATGTTGCCTCCTCATATCAACCGTTGCTCAGACCGACATCCGCAACAGCTGTAGAAATCTCGTTATACCATTATCATCCGGACTAAGGACAAGATGATGTGTGTAAGGACTATGCTGAAGAACTTCTAAATGTGGTCCATTATACCAAGGGCCTATCATATGAAGAAATATATACACCATGTTATTAAAACTGTAAGAATATTAGTTTGGTTAATTACATATCAAGTTGTATCTGCATTTTATTAAGAGGATAGAACTTTTTTCGTGATAAAGTGAATAAAAAAATAATTATCCCTAGTTCACATGTAAATAAATTAAACAACGAGAATTTTCGCACTACTTTGTATAGAATTTTATTTCACTTGTTCATTCTATCATTACTTTTTTAGCATACTAGGCATTTTAGTAAACTATGTTACATTCTAAATGTGACACATCCCGCCAAGTTGCAAATCTGACCAATTTTTTTCTTAAATCTTTAAAAGTGTGTTGCTTATTTTTCTTAGAAAAATAACTACATGAATCTAATGATATAAAATTGATTTGCAATATTTCGATATTTCTCTTATGTATTGATAGCTAAAGCTAGAAAATTGGACAACTATCTTTCCATATACCAATCTTTAAAAAAATGAAAGTAGTTATGCTATCGCTCTCCGTGATCCCACGCTCTTCTATTTGTTCGATACTATCATTAGCCATAGATTATCACAAATTGTGTCAGATTACCTTATATGAGAGAAAGAGAAACTCAGGAGAAACAATACATTTTCTTCTTCTAGACATATATCCTAGTGAGCACACAACTTCAATAACCTAAAATTATAGAGAGTCGTGCTAGTCTGTTTCTACTCTCAATTGAATCAAGTGTTTATAGTTACGCAACCAAATATGCTATGAATGGAAGTTGTGCTGCAGGGATAGAATTCCCAATTAAACTGCCCAACAATAGAGTGTAAGGTGTTGTTGTCATCCACTACCATAAAGGGGGACTAAATAAGAAAAAAACTGAATACATAAAAAAATCGTATAATATTATACTACATCTAAAATTTAATAACAATGTGCCGATACTCTTGAAATATGTTGCCATACATAGTGATCATCATTTGAAACTGCAACTTCAAAAAAAAAGCAAAAAATGGGTGGGTTTAGGTAACATAGACTATCAATGATTTGTAGTATCATAGCAATCATGGATCTGAAAATATCATTCCAAATAATAAAATTGAAAAAAAGTCACTATAGTTGGGCTAGGGTTTCAAAAGACCACCACTTCACAGTTTTTTTTTCAAAAAGCAAACAGTATAATTCAGTGACAAAAAGCGCTGATTCTTCCTTCAATTGGCACGAGCTAAGTGAGTTTATGACCGATGTACCCCGTTGTAAGTGCTGACATTATTTGGATAGATCTCATTACTTTACTGCAGTAATGAGAAAGCAATCACATGATAAGTACCCAATAGTTGTGCAATCCATAAGGTGAGTATTTAAAAACATTATATTGGACAAAGGAAGCTGACGGATGCCCCATGCCCGTACGTCAGATTTTATGGAAGAGGACCTGACAAGGCCAGCAAATTAAGTAGTGTACACGTTACACGCGCCAATTCCAGCGGAGAGACCAGCTCAGCTTAAGGCGTCCCTGGTGTTTGTTTAAGCAAGACAGCAAGGCGTCTCGTTACGAATGAAAGAAGAATACCAGCGGCGGCTGTGGATTTTGCGATAAAAAAGAACTGCCTCCGTTTCTGAACAAAAGCATACCAGCTGCGGCTGTGGATTTTACGATAACAAAACCCGTGGTTCCCGTGCTTACGCCCGTAGGTTGTTAACATACACTATACCTTTGGCAGTTTGGCTGCTAGTGGATGACAGTCCTCCTGCGTTTTTTGACGGTATACATGTCCATCACTCCCAAAGGTGCAAAGTGATTCTTCCGTCCCATAATATAAGTTGTTATTTTAATTGTTATATGAGTACATTGGTTATAATAAACATCTCATATTATTACACAGAGGGAGTAATATTCAGTTAAGCTTTGAAAACTAGTGCTGCGGCTTACGTTAGATGTGAAGTGCGTGTGGCCTAGGTGTTGTTGGATCAGTTCGATGATGCGAAATCCTCCTTTTTATAGAAAAAAAAAGCTGCGATCCTTCCAGAAGGCTGTGGGTTTTGGTGATTCGCGTTCGAAAGTATTCATTTTCTGAAACTAATAGTTCAATAGATCCTTTGCCTGCTTCAGACATGATTGGTCATCCAAGGCATTGGGCATGCACGATAAACGATGTACTATGGCTATGTATGCGCGCTGACTAGGGCAGCATGGTGTACTGGTGAGGTAAACATCACAAATAGTTGGTCCTATTGATCAATATATACTTGTTAAACGCAAGAAAAACAAAGGCGCCATTGTATTGATTTATTTATTGCAGTTGATATATGATATAGAACAAAATCTGTCTGGTGGACTGGTGTGCACCGAGGTAGACACAAAGCAAACAAACCAGACGGGCAATACAGACCCTCTCTTTCTCTTTTAGTTTTTGTGTGGCAGAAACAGAGACACTGCCCTGATCCGTCTGGGCCTGGCCCCGATCTCCACAGCCTAGCTGCTTCCACTCTTCCGTGGCTTGGAATTTGTGGGCCAATTCTGCAAAGAGACGTTTTCCGTGACTCAGAGGCTATACGGTGGGTTTGATGGACTTGTGATAGCTGTGGCCCAGAAAGCCTGGCCCCGGTTCGACCGACACTAGGTATAGACCTCAGTGCCCCTATTTGACGCGATCCCTATTCGCCGCTCAATGCGGGAGCGATTCGCTCCCGCTCAAGCGACGGAACGTGTGGGCCAGCCCATTAGCACCTAGTAGGTATGGGTTTTTCCTTTTTTTCTGGTTTTTCGGGTTTTCTCAGGTTTTCAGTTTTTGATGGTTTCTTTTTTGTTTTTGCTGCGTTGGTTTGCTGATTTTAAAATTTGTTCAGATTTGTTTTTTGTTCTGATTTTAAAAATGTTCAAATTCGAAATTTGTTTAAATTCGAAATTTTGTTCGAATTCAAAATTTGTTCAAATCTCAAATTTGTTTGATTATAATATTATTTGTTTTCAAATTGTTCGGTTTTGAATTTGTTCAATTTCAAAATTTGTTCCATTTAGAATTTTGTTCAGATTTTGAATATAAACTGAATGGAAAAAAGAAAGAAAAAATAGTAGGTTTATTGGGCCACGTTTGGAACGGCCCAGCTCAGGAGGAAGAACCTTAAGCGGAGCAAACCTTCCCTCCCGCTAAATGTGGTGGATAGGCGCTCCGCCTATTTGACCCGTTAAGCCTCGCTAAACGAGTCAACATGTGAAGAAAATCATATCTGGGCCAACCCAACTCACACGACATCCTCTTCAACCTCCTAGGGTACAATTAGATAAGGGAATCTCCAACGGGTCGACACATTTCAGACGCTTAAATTATCCGCGCGCGTTTATTTGCATCGTCTGGTGGACACGGAAATGATCGTTTTTGTCCGCGCGTCCGTTTGCGCCTGTGGGTGGCTCCAGCGAGGCGACGCGTTTTTTTTTTCTACTTTTTTTTCTCCTCTCCATTTAAACATAGTTCCAAACTTTACATATTGGGAACATGGTTTTACACAAACTAATACATAATTAGGAACATGGTTTTACACAAACCAATTCATAATTTGGAACATGGTTTACATAAATTAATACATAGTTTGAACCATGGTTGACACAAATTAAAATATTAGAAAATGAGGAAACCTAACTAGTGTTGGTTCCGTATGTTCGCTGCCAAGGAAGAACATTCTCGGGCACACTCAATCATCCAAACTGGAATATCCGGCTGGTAATTATAACCCGGTGGATCCTTTCGAGGAAGAACATCCATAAACCGCCACTACTGGCTTCAATTGGCTCGTGGCCATATTCCCTGCAAAGAAAAAAAAAATACTCTAACAGTTTTAACTGTCGGTGTCCGAGCTGGACTCGCCGGTGTGGTAGTGCTCCGGGCTGTGTCGTCGAACACCTTGACGATCATCTCGTCGTCTCCCTCGTAGAGGAAGGTGAGATGGCAGCTCGAGCGAGGTCGCGGCGAACTTGCCCCACCCCGTGTGCAGGTACATTTTGCCCCGCCCGTCGAACAAGACCTCGACAGGCCACCGACAGAAGTTGCAGCTGGCCTCCCATAGGTGCAACTGGGTCGGCTCGACGCCATCGACGAACTCGACGAACTTGTCCGGGAGCCGCTTGATGCCGAGTGGGTCGTCGTCGATGCGGAGGAGGAACTCGAAGCAGTGCTCCTCCTGCGAAGACAAGGACGGCGCATGCGACGACGACCGTGGGGCCGTAGCTGCTCCACCTCGGCGGCCCTCGCCCTTGATCCACGGGTGCCCATGCCCGCGGCCTCGACCGCCTCGCTGGCCACCAGGACCAGCCATGGACTTCCTCGCGGGCCTGGTTGCGTCGCAGGAAGATCTAGACGGCGTTACGGTGGAGCTTGTGGAGGCTAGGGTTTGTGTGGAGGAGTGGATGAGGAAGAAGAGCGCGCGCCTAATACGTTGCAAACGTATCTATAACTAGTTGATACCCCGCGCGTTGCAGCGGGCATTAGATATGATTTACATGTTTGCAAAGAATAACATGAACTTTATATGCAAATACTGCTCATTTGCATATACTGCTATGATGTGTAAGCATGGCATTGGTTTGCACTGTCTACTCAAGTCTTGGTTGTAAACCATGTATCTCTTCTTGAACACATACTTGAAGAATTTTTTTTAAAGTAGAATTGGTTCTTGATGTGAAGATTCTCTGCAGCCTCAGTATGTGGAATACCATCATATCTTGATCTTGTCCTTTCTTCTTTCTGGTTCACTTTCAGTGCTGAAGAGCAATGAGTAGACAAAGAAAAGAAAACTGACTCGAGTAGAACTGCTGTTAGATATGCAAGGGGGCAGGACTGATGTACCTGTGTATAGTCTGAAATGAGATGGGGGTTGATTTAAAATGTGAGTGCAGACTTGCGGTAGGTGCGGACGTTCCTGGCATATTGGGAAAGATTTATATACAATGACCAATAGGAAGATGAAAATGTCTAGGAGCTTCATACTCATAAACATGGATACTCACATGCAAATAGAGGTACCTTGCAGGAACGATGATACATATGGCTGTTGGAATTCGCCCACAGATCAATCACATGAAACTAGACGAACACACGCAAACACAAAATTTATCGCCAAAGGCATATATCGTGCCTTGTCTTTATTTTCTGTTTTCTGAACTCACGTAGCCTCATGTATAAATACACGGCCAACCGACTCAACGCACTAAACCTAGTCCTACAGAAACTCTACTTGGACGCGGACACGGCAACACCTGCCATCTAACTAGACTAACTTGACTACAACTCATCTAGCTGCTAATACGACTCCTAGCCTGACTCGATTAACACTACTTGGACTCCTGCGTAGACAAAGTACTACTCTGACACTTCAATTACTAACTTGGCGTTTCCATGCAATGCATACACATACGCATAGGACTTGCCAAATAAACACTAACCATATGATTAGAGCAAGATTATTGCTAACAATCTCTCCCTAATCTTGACTCTTGGTCTTCCGTGCTCCTCTGATCTTGACTCGTTGCAAATTCGTGGCTCAACGACTTAAACTCAACGTATGATCCAGACTCCCAGTCACGCTGACAGGCGGACACCTTCGGCCACCCCTAGCGCAATACACGCCGACGGAACACACACCGCCTCATGTAGAGACAGGTCCTCATTAAAGAGACTCCCCTTCACTGATCCTCGTCCCACTACACGCTTGAGCACTCTGCGTTAAGACACACTTCTCCGCGCACGCACTAGCCCTCGGTGACACCTCGCACCGGACAGCACTTCGACGTGACACGCTTCAACTGCAACGGATCATCACAGAAACAAGCACTTGAACACAACGACGACTCACAGACTCGACGACGACTCGAGGTGCCAACTTGCACGACCACGACTCCTTGACTCATCGGACTCCTCCGAACACGTCCTTGACGAAAACCCACGGTCGACGATCTTGACGAAATTCTTGTACCACACCTCGGCACCACCTCTCCCATCAACGATCATCCACCACCACCTCGCCAACGACGACACACTGTCAACCCTTCCGTGTTGCTCCACCGAGCAATGATCGCCCGCCGCCTCGCTAACAACAGCGCGACGCCTGCTCCACCCGGCCGCTTCGCTGAACGACGGGCGCCTGCCCCGAGGCGCTAGTAGGGTCGCCTCCCCGGGGCAAGCGTGGCTTCAAATCTTGGACCTCGCTATGATACCAATTGTTGGAATTCGCCCACAGATCAATCACATGAAACTAGACGAACACACGCAAACACAAAATTTATCGCCAAAGGCATATATCGTGCCTTGTCTTTATTTTCTGTTTTCTGAACTCACGTAGCCTCATGTATAAATACACGGCCAACCGACTCAACGCACTAAACCTAGTCCTACAGAAACTCTACTTGGACGCGGACACGGCAACACCTGCCATCTAACTAGACTAACTTGACTACAACTCATCTAGCTGCTAATACGACTCCTAGCCTGACTCGATTAACACTACTTGGACTCCTGCGTAGACAAAGTACTACTCTGACACTTCAATTACTAACTTGGCGTTTCCATGCAATGCATACACATACGCATAGGACTTGCCAAATAAACACTAACCATATGATTAGAGCAAGATTATTGCTAACAATGGCCAGCTATAACGGAAATGTGATATGGCTCCCGGGTGCATCTGGTCTCGCGACCTGAACCAACGAGCCTCGGACAGATGGAAGTCTGTGCTCGTATATTGGGGCGTATTGGACCCAGTATTCACGTTATGGAACAGTGTCGATGGCCCACTGTTAGTACGTCCTAATGCCGGTACAGACAGCGGGGGAACGACTTGGACCAACGTCTCCCCATCTTGGTCCGCATGGGCCCAACGGCGATATGTCAGGTAACACGCGTCAAGGAATACAGCCCAGCTGTCCCAGCAGCTGCCACATACCCCACCGTAGTCATCTAGAGTTCTTACCAAAAATCCATACATTCCCTGATATTGATGGCGTCTTCTTCCTCCTCCAATCGAGACTCCCAGGATAACTACGCTCTCCCTCCCATCCCTTGAATGTGCGGCAACAGGCTCATCACTGATATCTCGAAGGCATGCACCAGGCAATCGATCTGAAACCGAGTCTCCAACAGTGCAGATTCTTCAGTGTTAAGTTTCCTTTTCTTTCAATAATCAATCTCAAACCGAGCCTCCAACAATGGGAATATGCTCGTTTTCTGGTTTTGCGATGCAGTCCGCCAGCGCACCTTCTTCATGTGGCGGGAGAGATATGCATATTTACTGGATGTAAATGGAGGCCAAGGTGCCGCACATGGCGCCGTCGCCCAGCCTGCGGTAGGGAACCTGCCCCTGCTAACAGCTATGAAGATCTGTGGCGCGCCCAAATCATCATGTCTCCTACTATGAGGGCAAAAAACTGTAGGCCGAACTAGTCACCGCAGCTTGTGTTACTAATCATCCTAGCTTAGTGTATGTTGCCAGTCCAGGCGGTGTGTTGATGGAAGATCACGGTGATGTTAGTCTTTACTCTTTACCAATTCTTTGCAGAATCCGAATGCTATGCACTTGCTCAGCCGAGTCGACGGATTCAAGAACGTGGTGTAGACCTGATTTGATTCTAGAGTTGTGGGCATCGTCTTGCCATCCAAACAGGGGAGAAATTAACTTCTCACCATTTTCCTGTACTCATGACTCCAGGTACGCGCCCCGTCTTGTTCCGCGGGTCTAGATGGTCAGCTCCATTCTTCCGTCAATCGCAGGCAAACTTGCCGTACGAATGTGCACTGCTCCACCAAAGTATTCATGTTTTCCTGCTGCTTCACTGTTAGAATATTGCCCTCGGTACAACAATCTCAAAGCACTTTCCAGTGGTCCAGATAACAGGATCAGATACACCCGGGAGCCAAAACCCCAGCTATAATCAGTAGCTCATACATCCATCGTAGAAATTGCCTGTGTTCGTGGGTAAGTAGTACTATTTCTCATTACTGTGTATGGCCCGTACCTTGTACTTCGTGTAGAAATTGAAGCCTGAACGTGAACACCGTTACTTGTTTTTTTTACGAGGAAAGAGAGCTTTTATATTACATCATTGTTAAGTTTTACAATCTCAGCTTCCACTAGCTCAGCTACTACTGTAGGGACAATCCCCAGCCAGAATTAATTTATACCGTTTAACCTGGCAGTATCAGCTAGAATATGAGCTGCACTATTGCTCTCTCTACCTATTTTAGAAATCTCACACTGGATACAACTTTCCTGTAACTTTGATATATCCTCATACAACTTCCATAACCGGGACTTACTTTGGTTTCTTCTTTTAATTGCTTCCACCACGATGGCACTATCTGACTCTAGAATAATTGAGACTTTTGAGGGATCATGTATGCTTTTTAGGCCCAGCAAACAAGTCTTTGCTTCAGCTTCAGGAACATCGATGCATCTGAGATTTGACTCATTTCTTGCCCAGATGACCTTCCCAACCTGATCTCTGCATATGCATGCAATGGAGCAAATTGCATTTTCACTGTCAAAGGACGCATCGCAGTTTATCTTCAGCCATCCCGACGGTGGAGGCATCCACTTCCTTCTCTGAACAGGTTCAGTAAGCTTAATGACTGTCACACTTGTACTCCTTCCAGAATCTCTATTTCCTTCCTCAACCATAGGTCCTTTTCCTTTTTCTGAACCACCTCGTTTACAATTCAGATTTAGTTCATTAATATATCGATTCAGAAAAATGGCCGAACCCTTGATGCTACACTCTCCTTTGTCATGGACCGCATCATTTCTCAGGTGCCAACATCTCCACAGCAGCATAAGCAGTAGGCCTCTTTTCTCGCTATTTAAACCATCAAGCAGAATAAGAAGCCAGTCAGGACCAGTAAATCTGAAGCAACTTTCATTTGGAATTTCCCAACTCTTTCTCATTTCTTGTCTCAGGGCTCTGGCTTTTGTGCAAGCTACTGTGGCATGGTAGCTAGTTTCGTCTTCACAACCACAAAGAGCACAGATACCATCCGTTTCCAGCTTCCTTTTTAGTTTATTCTTTTTCGTTGCTAAATTATCACATGCAGTCCTCCACCCGAAATTTTTAACTTTATTTGGAACGGGTGCACTCCAAATCAACTTCCATAGCGCCCTGTTGTTATCTCCGTTTGAACTACTGCCAGGCCTGCTTTGTATATTATTTTTCAGGTTGTAGGCTAGTTTGTAAGCACTCTTTACAGAGAAAATTCCATTGCTTTCATACTGCCACGCAACAAAGTCAGTACACTGGTTTACAGGGGCATTGAGCTGCAAAATGGCCTCTGCATCTTGTTCATAAATGATTTTTTGGACAAGTTCTTGGTTCCAGGTACCCGAATTATTGTCCACCAGTTGTACTACTCTTCTGTATCTACATTTGGTCTTACCATGCCTAGGTCTTAATGCGAAATTTCTGGGCAGCCAATTATCCCTCCAAATTCTGATTGTTTTTCCATCCCCAATCCTCCATACAAGACCCTTCTTTAACAGTTCCAAGCCGTGATCAATTCCATGCCACACTGGTGAAGCCTCCGCTCTGAATACGGTATCTGTAATATTACCCCTTGGATAGTAAATAGCTTTCATAAGTCTCGCAGCAAGGCTCTTTGGTTTTGGATTAACCTCCATGCCTGACGAGCCAAGAGAGCTTGATTAAAAAGCTCAGAATCCCTAAAACCCATACCTCCCTGGATCTTTGGTTTAATTAAAGTCTCCCAAGATGCCAGTGCACTTTTCTTCTGTCTTCATCTTCTCCCCACCAAAACTGCCTGATGATCTGCATATAGTCGTCATGGAAACCCTTTGGCAATTTAAAGATTCCCATTACATAGATAGCAAGGGCTTGAGCCACTGACTTAATAAGCTCCTCTTTCGCACCCATTGACATATATTTTTCATCCCACACATTACACCTTTTTCTGAATCTATCCTTTACTTCACCCATTGACATATATTTTTCATCCCACACATTACACCTTTTTCTGAATCTATCCTTTACTGGTTGGTACCTCTTGGCTTTCATTCTTCCTTCAAGAACAGGAAGGCCCAAATACTTTTCTTCAAAGGCACTATTTGTGACAGCCAAGGTTTTCTTGATCTGGTTCTGGTCAGCCATCGGACAGGCAGAGCTAAATAGAATGGAGCATTTAGATTGGATAATGAGCTGGCCAGTAGCTTTTTCGAAACTCATTATCGCCTTTCTAACAACATTTGCTTGTTGTCCGGTTGCTTTGAAAAATAAAAGACTATCATCCGCAAAGAGGAGGTGTGAGATGCCAGGAGCTCCTCTGCAACATTTCAAATCTTGGAGCTCCTGGTTGTGAACTGCTTTTTGTTGTATTTTTGTCAAACCTTCGGCTACAAACAGAAACAAATAAGGAGACAGCGGATCGCCCTGTCTCAGTCCTTTCTCAGGCTTGAACTCTTCAGTGAGGTCACCGTTTACTCTAACTTTGAAGGTTACAGAGGTAACACACGCCATAACCTGCTTCACCCAAAGCTTATGGAAACCAAATTTTAACAATATGCTTTCCAGGTATCCCCAATCCACTCTGTCATAGGCTTTTGTCAGGTCTAGTTTATAGGCACAGTAATTGTCATCTGCCTTTTTATTTTTCTGGATATGGTGGAAGCATTCGAAGGCAATGAGTGCGTTATCAGAAATTAGACGGCCTGGAAGGAAGGCACTTTGTGTCTCTGAGATCAGTAGCTGCAACATCGGTCTCAGTCTATTAACAATGCACTTGGAGACAACTTTGTAGACGACATTGCATAAGGAAATTGGCCTGAAGTCCTTAATGTCCTCTGCATCATTAGTTTTTGGTATAAGGACTATCACTGTTTCATTGATACCCTCTGGGATGACACCAAACTTAAAAAAGTGTTTCACAGCTCCTATAACATCCTCCTTCATGATACCCCAATTTCTCTGAAAGAATCTTGCTGGGAAACCGTCTGGCCCTGGGGCTTTCAGTGGCCCAATCTGAAAAAGAGCATCTCCTATTTCTTGGTCAGTGTACTCTTTCAAAAGCTCACCATTCATCTCATCTGTAACTCCGCCTTGCACTAGATCAAGGATGACACTTGGGTTCACCGTTCGATCATTTGTGTACAGATTTTTGAAGAACGTAGTCACAATGCCTTTTATCTCCTCATTATTTTCAGCATAAGATCCATTAGTGTGCTTTAATTTTTTAATTTTATTCTTCCTTGCTCTGTGAGAGACTTTCCTATGAAAAAAACTCGTATTTCTATCTCCTTCTTTCAGCCATGCAACTCTTGATCTTTGCAACCACATTAGCTCCTCTCTGATAAGTAGTTCATCCATTCTCTTTTGAACCTCCGCAATGTCTGCTAGATTATTAGGATTGTAAGCTAGTTGCAAGGTCTCTAATTTTTTCCTCAGGTTTTTTAATTCCTTTTCCACAGCCCCAAACGTTTCTTTGCTCCACTTCTGTAGGTTTGACATTGTTTCTGTGAGCTTCAATTTTATTCCTCCCAAATCCTGATCACATTTTATACTTTCCCAGGCTATTTGGATTTCTTCAGCTAAGGACTCTTCTCTCTCCCACATAACTTCATATCTCAAATTCTTCTTACTTGGTTGCATATTCTGTCTCTTGCCCAACCGGATCAGCAGAGGGCAATGGTCAGACCTGGAAGTTACTAGGTGTTCAACACTTGTCTCAGGGAAAAGTTTCAACCAACTAGTTTGAGCAACAGCAGGATCCAACCTCACTCTGACATTATTTTTTCCGGATTGCTTATTATCAAAGGTCCAAGGAAGTCCTTTGAAGCCTAGGTCTACCATGTCACAGTGCCTTAGCACTTCTCTGAAGCTTTGCATTTGTTGTTCACTTCTTCTTCTATTTGACCAATGCTCTTTTTGCCACATCGTTTCATTGAAATCCCCTACCATAAACCATGGTTCTGAGGTACAAGGCTTTATTCTTCTCAGCAGATCCCACATCAAGTGCCTATCTTGAACTCTGGGTTCTCCATACACAAAGGCTGATCTCCATTTTATTTCATTCGGTTCACTGATTTTTACATCAATATGGTGTGGACTGAAATTTATCAGCTCAACCGACACACTCTCCTTCCACATCAGGGCTAATCCCCCACCTTTACCCTTAACAGACACAGGAAAACAACACTCAAAACCTAACCTTCTGGAAATAGCTTCGACGACTCTTTTATTTTGCCTAACACCATTACTTGTTAGAGGCGATCCAAGGCGCTGGATGATGGAATACAGTTTCCTCGACAAAGCAATTGATGAGGAAGCAGCAACAACATGTGCATCCACGGGAACAAACAAATTTAGCTCGAGCAGGAAACCTTTTTCTCTGACTGAACTGCTGCAAGGAAAATTCCGGTAAGCACTACAAATAGAGATGCACGAAATACATATAGCAGATAATGAAATCAACGGCAAGATGACCCGTATAGATGAGATGAAGACATGTGGGGAGCTGTAGGGATGTGGGGGGGATCGAGTGTGGTCTCATCTAGGAACACCAGAAGACCTATGTCAACGGACACAGCGCGTAGGTTGCTCGAGAGGGGCGACTGAGGAGGTTGAAGAATAGGCAACCTTGAGGTTCAAATACACGGTCGACCGAACAGTCAGCGGGTGGAAGCCATTAAAACGATAAAACAGATCATGGAAGATTTCGGGACACGGGGCGTTACCATCCAACAGCGAGAGGAGTGACTACAACAGATAAATGGAAGATCGGGAGGCATCCGGTAGTTTCCCGATGGGAAATCGTCAGGAACATCTAGAAATTGATGCAGCGGCATTGAGCCTGTCTTGTCGACCGACCGGAAAACACTTCTTTTTTGGCACGCGCTTGGCGTCGGCCGACCGATCCCGCCCACGGATCGGTCGCACGTCTGCCGTCTGTTTCGCTTCATCGGTTGGTCCAAAATAATCCTCGCGGCATGTCGCTTTCACACGTCGCTTTCGTCCCGTATCTGCTGCCCTGCTGGTGCTGCGACAGGCTCTGATGCCTCACGTCGTCCTCTTGCACTGCTACTGGCCTGATGCATGCATCCGCACGAACAAAAGCATTGAGCGCATGCGTTTCTTTCTACTAGATTCTGCCAACTGCTCCACACGCACCGTAGTTGTTGCTAGCTGGTTTGTGCATGCATGCATGCTACTCACCGTCGGTACATGTACAAAATATATAAGTACTTACAACAAATCATCACAAGAAATTATGAAAAAGGGAATGCTAATTTTTTTGTTAAACAACATTTTTTTCTATAGATTTAATTACAACAAAAAATAACCAACTATTTTTTTCAGAAGTCACAAAGGATTACAACAAAAAATCCATATGTTTGCAAACAAGGCAAAGTGGTTAAGCATCATTTTTTCTACGGATTGAATTACAACAAAAATAATCAACTACCTTTTTCACAAAATTTACAAGAGATTACAACAAAAAAACCATATGTTTGCAAACAATGCAAAGTGGCCAAGCATCAAATTAATTTGCTTCGGATTGAATTACAACATAAATCCCCAACTATTTTTACAAAAGTCAGAAGAGATTACAACAAAAATCAATATGTTGCAAACAATGCAAAAATGGTCAAGCAAAAATTAATTTGTTACAGATTGAATTACAACAGAATTCACCAATTATTTCTACAAAAGTCACAAGGGATTACAATAAAATTAATATGTTTGCGTAGAATGCAAAAATGGTCAAGCAACAATTCTTTTGCTATCGATTGAATTATAACAAAAATCACCAACTATTTTTTACAAAAGTCGTAAATAATTACAACAATAACATATCACTAACCTCAAACCATCATCCATGGCAGCTCGGACTTACCGATTAGGGGCCATCGAACACGAACCCGTCTTGCTGAAGGCCCTAGGCACTAGATCGTGTGACTCCAGACCATACTCATCGGCCTATCATCTCCCCATAATCATGGTAGTCACAGTTGTCGGAAGGATCGAAAGACATTGCAGAAGTAGGCTTGAAGGTCCCCATCTTTAGGTAGGATAAATCCCAACTTGATCGGGATAGTCGCAAACATGCTCAGACGACAACGTGACGAACCTGCGAAAACCATTACGAGTGGTCGGGCTTAGCGAACTAGCCAGCGGCTAGCCATGCATCCATTTAGGTAGCATACATCACGGCATCAGCCAAAATAGACTACATGCATATGTGTAGCTAGCAAACTATGCGTACATGCATGCTTCTGCTTTATTGCGAAAGAATAGTGCGTGTAGCTAGGTAGAAGCAAGCAGTTGGGCACCGATCACATGCATGGGTCTACGTCAGCGCGCGCAGAAGGGAGTCTAGCGGGAAACGTGATTGACACGGAACGACCGATCGTTTCGCTTGATCGGCCGACCGATTACAAGTGTTTTCCTTCTTTTTTAGCCGTGTCGGAGGAGAAGACCCGAACTTGGGCTAGCTAAAGGTAGACTGTACGTCAGTACGTGGGCTAGGCCAATACAGTATATTGGAATGGGCAGTTCGGCTCTTTTTCTTTTGAGAAGATGTGGCAGTTTGCCTCTAGCGGAGATGTAACCGGCCAGAGGGAGAACGCACCGTGTCAAATGCATGAGATTGGGACTTGGAGAGATGATCAAGGCCACACTTTTAAAATCCAACGGACATTGGTAAATGGAGTGACGTGGCTGCACATGCTTTGAGCTTGCAAACATTAATTGCACCTTAGTGGGGATGAACCTTATAGATATTATATATTTTTGATACTCCATGCTTGTTTTACACCAATTTATATGTTTTGTTTACACTTCGTGGCATTTTTATGCACTTTCTGGAATTAACCTATTAGATGTCACATGCCAATTCCTGTTTTCTACTATTTTTGTATTTCAGAAAAGTTGTTCTGGAAATATTCTCGGAATTAGACGAAACAAAAGCCGAAGTTCCTATTTTGCTGTCACGAAGACGGAGTCTAAAGGGGAGACGGAGAAGAGCCAGGAGGCGGCCACACCACCCCTAGGTGCGGTCCCCCTCTAGCCACGCCTAGGTATGGTGTGGGCCCCTCGGTCGCCCACCGACACCGCCCTTTCGCCTATATATTGACATCCTCGGGAAAAACCTAAATACCCGAGCCTCCATCCATGAAAAGTTCCGTAGCCATCGCCATTGTCGATCCTAGTTCGGGAGGGTTCTGAAGCTCTTCCCGGCACCCTGTCGGAGAGGGAGATAATCACCGGAGGCCTCTTGATCACCATGCCCGGCTCCGAAGTGATGCGTGAGTAGTTCATCTTTGGACTACGGGTCCATAGCAGTAGCTAGATGGTTGGTCTCTCCTCCTTATTGTAGGGATTCGTTGCATAGAAAACAAAAAATTTCCTACCGCGAGAACGCAATCCAAGCCAAGATGCAATCTAGAAGACGGGAGCAACGAGGAGATGATCGAGACTCACCCTTGAAGATTTCCAAAGCCTACAAGATGAGGCTCTTGTTGCTGCGGTAGACGATCACTTGCCGCTTGCAAAAGCGCGTAGAAGATCTTGATCACGGTGCCACGATCGGGCAGCACCTCCGTACTCGGTCACACGTTCGGTGTTGATGAAGACGACGTCCTTCTCCCCGTTCCGGCGGGCAGCGGAAGTAGTAGCTCCTCCTTGAATCCGGCACGACGGCGTGGTGGCGGTGGCGATGGAGAACTCGGCGGAGCTTCGCTAAGCGTTGCGGGAGAGGTGGAGGAGAGGGGGCGGCTAGGGTTTGGGAGAGGGGGGCGCCGGCCACTATAGGGTGCGGGCACCTTGTGGTCTTGGGGTTGGCCGGCCCCCTCCCCTTGTCCCTCATTATATAGGTGGAACACCCAAGAGTTGGTCTACAAGTCTTCGAATAAGACCCCAAACCAAAACCTTCCATATGACATGAAACCTACCCAAGGTGGGATTCCCACTTGAGGTGGGATTCCCACCTTTCCTTGGGAGGGGGTGGCCGGCCACCTTTGGTGGAGTCCACCTGGGACTCCACTCCCTAGGGTTGGCCGGCCATGGGTGGTGGAGTCCCTCCGGGACTCCGCCTTCCAAAGTGATTTCTTCCGGACTTTTCTAGAACCTTCTAGAACCTTCCATAAATGCACCGGATCATTTCCAAACTTGGAATATGACTTCCTATATATGAATCTTATTCTCCGGACCATTCGGAACTCCTCGTGATGTCCGGGATCCCATCCGAGACTTCGAACAATACTTCGAACTCCATTCCATATTCAAGTTCTACTATTACAACATCAAACCTTAAGTGTGTCACCCTACGGTTCGCGAACTATGTAGACATGGTTGAGATGTCTCTCCGACCAATAACCAATAGCGGGATCTGGAGATCCATAATGGCTCCCACATATTCAACGATGACTTAGTGATCGAATGAACCATTCACATACGATACCAATTCCCTTTGTCACGCGATATTTTACTTGTCCGAGGTTTGATTATCGGTATCACTCTATACCTTGTTCAACCTCGTCTCTGACAAGTACTCTTTACTCGTACCGTGGTATGTGGTCTCTTATGAACTTATTCATATGCTTGCAAGACATTAGACGACATTCCACCGAGAGGGCCCAGTATATCTATCCGTCATCGGGATGGACAAATCCCACTGTTGATCCATATGCCTCAACTCATACTTTCCGGATACTTAATCCCACCTTTATAACCACCCATTTACGCAGTGGCGTTTGATGTAATCAAAGTACCTTTCCGTATAAGTGATTTACATGATCTCATGGTCATAAGGACTAGGTAACTATGTATCGAAAGCTTATAGCAAATAACTTAATGACGTGATCTTATGCTACGCTTAATTGGGTGTGTCCATTACATCATTCATATAATGATATAACCTTGTTATTAATAACATCCAATGTTCATGATTATGAAACTAATCATCTATTAATCAACAAGCTAGTTAAGAGGCTTTACTAGGGACTCATTGTTGTTTACATAACACACATGTATCAATGTTTCGGTTAATACAATTATAGCATGGTATATAAACATTTATTATAAACATAAAGATATATAATAACCACTTTTATTATTGCCTCTTGGGCATATCTCCAACAGTCTCCCACTTGCACTAGAGTCAATAATCTAGATTACATTGTAAGGTACCTAACACACCCATGGCATTCTGGTGTTGGTCATGCTTTGCCCTAGGGAGAGCTTTAGTCAACGGATCTGCTACATTCAGATCAGTGTGTACTTTGCAAATCTTTACTTCTCCATCTTCGATGTACTCGCGAATCGAATGATAACGCAGCTTGATATGCTTCAGCCTCTGTGTGACATTGGTTCTTGTGCATTGGCGATGGCACCCATGTTGTCACAGAGATGACTAGTGGGTCCAATGCACTAGGAACCACACCGAGCTCTACAATGAACCTCTACATCCATACCGCTTCGATGAAGCCTCCGCTATGTACTCCGATTGTTGATGACTTCGCCACCTGCACCGCTTCGAGCTTGCCCAGCTTTGCAGCACCATTCAATATAAACACGTACCCAGTGTGACTTAGAGTCATCGGGATCGGTGTTCCAACTTGCATCGGTGTAACTGGTTACAACGAGCTCTTGGTCACCTCCATAACAAAGAAACATATCCTTAGTTCTTTTCAAATACTTCAGGATATTCTTGACCGTTGTCCAGTGTTCCATTCTGGATCACTTTGATATCTGCTAGTCAAACTAACGGCATGTGCTATATCCGGTCTTGTACATAGCATGGCATACATGATAGAGCCTACTGCCGAGTCATAGCGGATCTGACTCATCCTTTCTCTTTCTTCTGCCGTAGCCGGACCTTGAGTCTTACTCAAGACCTTACCTGGTAACATAGGTAAGAATCCTTTCTTACTTTCGTCCATTCTAAACTTCTTTAGAATCTTGTCCAGGTATGTACTCTGTGATAGCCCTATTAGACGTCTTGATCTATCTCTATAAATCTTGATGCCTAATATATACGATGCTTCACGAAGGTCTTTCATTGAAAAACTATTATTCAAATAACCTTTTACACTGCTTAATAGTTCTATATCATTCCCAATCAATAATATGTCATCTACATATAATATCAGGAACGCTACAGAGCTCCCACTCACTTTCTTGTAAATACAGGCCTCTCCATGCACTGTATAAACCCGAAGTCTTTGATCACCTTATCAAAGCGTCGGTTCCAACTTCTTGATGCTTGCTTCAGTCCATAAATTGAACGCTGAAGTTTGCATACTTTGTCAGCATTTTTAGGATCGACAAAACCTTTGGGTTGTACCATATACAACTCTTCCTCAATGTCTCCATTAAGGAACGCCGTTTTGACATCCATCTGCCAAATCTCATAATCGAAAAATGCAGCTATTGCTAACAAAATCCTCACAGATTTTAGCTTCGCTAAGGTGAGAAAGTCTCATCGTAGTCAACACCTTGAATTTGTCGGAAACCCTTTGCGACAAGTCGAGCTTTATAGACAGTAATATTACCATCAGCATCTGTTTTTCTCTTGAAGATCCATTTATTCTCGACAACCTTGCGGCTATCAGGTAAGTCTACCAAAGTCCACACTTTGTTATCATACATGGATCCCATTTCGGATTTCATGGCTTCTTGCCATTTGTTGGAATCTGGGCTCATCATTGCTTCTTCATACGTCGCAGGGTCTTCATCATTGTTGTCCACAATCATGACATTTAGACAAGGATCATACCAATCAGGAGTGGCACGTTCCCTTGTCGATCTGCGAGGTTCAGTAGCTATCTCGTTTGAAGTTTCATGATCATCATCATTAGTTTCCTCTGTTGACGGTGTAGGCGGCACAGAACATCTTCCGGTACACGCTACTCTGATCAATGAGTGAAGATTCATCAATCTCATCGAGTTCTACTTTTCTTCCAGTCACTTCTTTAGTGAGAAATTCTTTCTCAAGAAAGGTTCCGTTCTTAGCAACAAAGATCTCACCTTCGGATCTGTGATAGAAAGTGTACCCTATAGTTTCCTTAGGGTATCCTATGAAGACGCATTTCTCCGCTTTGGGTTCTAGCTTGTCCGGTTGTAACTTTTTTACATAGGCTTCGCAACCCCAAACTTTTAGGAACGACAACTTAGGTTTATTATTAAACCATAATTCATACGGCGTCGTTTCAACGTATTTTGATGGTGCTCTATTTAAAGTGAATGCGGCTGTCTCTAATGCATAACTCCAAAATGATAACGGCAAATCAGTAAGAGACATCATAGAACGAACCATATCTAAGAGAGTTCGATTACGACGTTCGGACACACCGTTTCGTTGTGGTGTTCCCGGTGGTGTCAATTGTGAAAGTATTCCGCATTTCTTTAAATGCATGCCAAACTCATAACTCAGATATTCACCTCCGCGATCAGATCATAGAAATTTAATCTTCTTGTTACGTTGATTTTCTACTTCACTTTGGAATTCCGTAAACTTCTCGAAAGTTTCGGATTTATGTTTCATGAAATAGATATACCCATATCTACTCGGATCATCGTGAAGGTTAGAACATAACAATAACCACCGCGCGATGCTACACTCATTGGTCCGCACACATCGGTATGTATGATTTCCAATAAGTCAGTAGCTCGCTCCATAATACCAGAGAATGGAGTCTTAGTCATTTTTCCATTAGACATGCTTCGCATCTATCAAGTGACTCAAAGTCAAGTGATTCAAGTAATCCATCGGTATGGAGTTTCTTCATGCGTTTCACTCCAATATGACCAAGACGATAGTGCCACATATAAGTAGAATTATCATTCAATTTAATTCGCTTAGCATCAATGTTATGAATATGTGTATCACTACTATCGAGATCTAATAGAAATAAACCATTCTTTTCAGGTGCTCGACCATAAAAGATATTATTCATAAAAATAGAACAACTATTATTCTCAGACTTGAATGAATAACCGTCTTGCATTAAACAAGATCCGATATAATGTTCATGCTCAACGCGGTACAAAATAACAATTATTGAGGTTTAAAACTAATCCCGAAGGTAGATGTAGAGGAAGTGTGACAGCGATCACATCGACTTTGGATCCATTTCCAACGCGCATCGTCACTTCATCCTTCAATAGTCTTCGTTTATTCTTTAGTTCGTTTCGAGTTACAAATATGAGCAACCGAACCAGTATCAAATACCCAAGTACTAGTACGAGAACCAGTGAGATAAACATCTATAACATGTATATCGATATACCTTCTTTCTTCTTCTTGACAAGGCCACTCTTCAGATCCGCCAAATACTTGGAGCAATTACGCTTCCGTGTCCCTTCTCCTTGCAGTAATAGCACTCAGCATCGGGCTTAGGGCCGTCTTAGGTTTCACAGGAGGAGTGGCAGCTTTCTTGCCACCCTTCTTGTTCTTGCCTTTAGACTTGCCCTGTTTCTTGAAACTGGTGGTCTTGTTGACCATCAACACTTGGTGCTCTTTCTTGATCTCAATCTCAGCAGATTTCAGCATGGCGAAGAGTTCAGGTAACTCTTTGTTCATGTTCTGCATATTGTAGTTCATCACAAAGTTCTTGTAACTAGGTGGCAGTGATTGAAGGACACGATTAATCCCCAGTCGGTTAGGAATCACTATTCCCAAATCACTGAGTTTCTTCGCATGCCGGTCATGGCGAGCATGTGCTCACTAACGGAGCTGCCTTCTTCCATCATGCAACTGAAGAAGTGTTTCGATGCTTCATAGCATTCCACGGCCGCATGAGTTTCAAAGATAGTTTTCAACTCATTGACTAACTCATGTGGATCGTGGTGCTCAAAACGTTTTTGAAGATCGGCTTCAGGCGCATAGGATGGCACACCGAACTTGAGAGTACCGAGTTTTCGAGTCGCGTAAACGTTCTTTACTTCATCGGTTTCGGTTTCTGCAGGAGGGTCACCTAGCGGTGCATCAAGCACATATTGCAGATTTCCGCCATTGAGGAAAATCCTCACATGACGGAACCAGTCGGTGAAGTTGCTACCGTTGCTCTTAAGCTTTTCTTTCTCTAGGAACAGGTTAAAATTGATTGGGGATGCCATATCTACAACATATATTTGCAATAGTTTAGACTAATGTTTATGACAAATTGAGTTCAAATTTTAATTCAATATAATTAAAAACTAGGTGAACTCCCACTCAAAATAATATCCCTCGCATTGTCTTAGTGATCACACGAACCAAATCCACCACACCAAGTCCGATCATCACGAGACAAGATGTAACTTCAACGGCGAACACTCAAAGTGTTCATCATATCAATCATATGATTCATGCTCTACCTTTCGGTATCACGTGTTCCGAGACCATGTCTGTACATGCTAGGCTCGTCAAGGCCACCCTAGTATCCGCATGTGCAAAACTGGCTTGCACCCGTTGTATGCACTTGTTGAGTCTATCACACCCGATCATCACGAGATGCTTCGAAACGACAAGTCTTGGCAATGGTGCTACTAAGGATGAACACTTTATTATCTTGATATTTTAGTGAGAGGGATCATCTTATAATGCTACCGTTGCGATCTAAGCAAAATAAGATGCATAAAGGATTAACATCACATGCAGTTCATATGTGATATGATATGGCCCTTTTGTCTTTGCGCCTTTGATCTTCATCTCCAAAGCACGTACATGATCTCCATCATCAACGGGCATGATCTCCATCATCGTCGGCATAGCGTCAAGGTCAATGGCGCCGTCTTCATGATTGTTCTCCCATGTAGCAACTATTACAACTTCTTTGAAATACTACTCAACATGAAATTTAAAGACAACCATAAGGCTCCTGCGGTTGCCACAATACAATAATGATCATCTCATACATAGTCATCATCACATTATGGCCATATCACATCACCAAACCCTGCAAAAACAAGTTAGACGTTCTCTAATTTGGTTTGCATATTTTACGTGGTTTAGGGTTTTCGAGTGAGATCCAATCTACCTACGAACATGAACCACACGGTGATACTAGTGTTGTCAATAGAAGAGTAAATTGAATCTTCACTATAGTAGGAGAGACAGACACCCGCAAAGCCACTTATGCAATACAAGTTGCATGTCGAGCGTGGAGCAAATCTCATGAACGCGGTCATGTAAAGTTAGCCCGAGCCGCTTCATCCCACTATGCCACAAAGATGCAAAGTACTCAAACTAAAGACAACATAAGCATCAACGCCCACAAAACCATTGTGTTCTACTCGTGCAACCATCTCTGCATAGACACGGCTCGATACCACGTAGGGATTCGTTGCATAGAAAACAAAAAATTTCCTACCGCGAGAACGCAATCCAAGCCAAGATGCAATCTAGAAGACGGGAGCAACGAGGAGATGATCGAGACTCACCCTTGAAGATTTCCAAAGCCTACAAGATGAGGCTCTTGTTGCTGCGGTAGACGATCACTTGCCGCTTGCAAAAGCGCGTAGAAGATCTTGATCACGGTGCCACGATCGGGCATCACCTCCGTACTCGGTGACACGTTCGGTGTTGATGAAGACGACGTCCTTCTCCCCGTTCCAGCGGGCAGCGGAAGTAGTAGCTCCTCCTTGAATCCGGCAGCACGACGGCGTGGTGGCGGTGGCGATGGAGAACTCTGGCGGAGCTTCGCTAAGCGTTGCGAGAGGTGGAGGAGAGGGGGCGGCTAGTGTTTGGGAGAGGGGGGCGCTTGGCCACTATAGGGTGCGGGCACCTTGTGGTCTTGGGGTTGGCCGGCCCCCTCCCCTTGTCCCTCATTATATAGGTGGAACACCCAAGAGTTGGTCTACAAGTCTTCGAATAAGACCCCAAACCAAAACCTTCCATATGACATGAAACCTACCCAAGGTGGGATTCCCACTTGAGGTGGGATTCCCACCTTTCCTTGGGAGGGGGTGGCCGGCCACCTTTGGTGGAGTCCACAGGGACTCCACTCCCTAGGGTTGGCCGGCCATGGGTGGTGGAGTCCCTCCGGGACTCGCCTTCCAAAGTGATTTCTTCCGGACTTTTCTAGAACCTTCTAGAACCTTCCATAAATGCACCGATCATTTCCAAACTTGGAATATGACTTCCTATATATGAATCTTATTCTTCGGACCATTCCGGAACTCCTCGTGATGTCCGGGATCCCATCCGAGACTTCGAACAATACTTCGAACTCCATTCCATATTCAAGTTCTACTATTACAACATCAAACCTTAAGTGTGTCACCCTACGGTTCGCGAACTATGTAGACATGGTTGAGATCTCTCTCCGACCAATAACCAATAGCGGGATCTGGAGATCCATAATGGCTCCCACATATTCAACGATGACTTAGTGATCGAATGAACCATTCACATACGATACCAATTCCCTTTGTCACGCGATATTTTACTTGTCCGAGGTTTGATCATCGGTATCACTCTATACCTTGTTCAACCTCGTCTCTGACAAGTACTCTTTACTCGTACCGTGGTATGTGGTCTCTTATGAACTTATTCATATGCTTGCAAGACATTAGACGACATTCCACCGAGAGGGCCCGAGTATATCTATCCGTCATCGGGATGGACAAATCCCACTGTTGATCCATATGCCTCAACTCATACTTTCCGGATACTTAATCCCACCTTTATAACCACCCATTTACGCAGTGGCGTTTGATGTAATCAAAGTACCTTTCCGGTATAAGTGATTTACATGATCTCATGGTCATAAGGACTAGGTAACTATGTATCGAAAGCTTGTAGCAAATAACTTAATGACGTGATCTTATGCTACGCTTAATTGGGTGTGTCCATTACATCATTCATATAATGATATAACCTTGTTATTAATAACATCCAATGTTCATGATTATGAAACTAATCATCTATTAATCAACAAGCTAGTTAAGAGGCTTTACTAGGGACTCATTGTTGTTTACATAACACACATGTATCAATGTTTCGGTTAATACAATTATAGCATGGTATATAAACATTTATCATAAACATAAAGATATATAATAACAACTTTTATTATTGCCTCTTGGGCATATCTCCAACACTTATGCTTCATGTTTAGATCTTGTGAGCTGCCTAACATGATCAAGTTCATCTTTATGTAATGCTACATGTTATGTTTGTTGGGATCTGATGAATATTGAATACTATTATTGAGTTGATTATAGATTTGTTTTATATGTTATTTGTGATCTTGCATGCTCTCCGTTGCTAGTAGATGCTCTGGCCAAGTATGTGCTTGTGACTCCAAGAGGGAATATTTATGCTCGATAGTGGGTTCATGCCTCAAAAAATCTGGGAGAGTGACAATAACTCCTAAGGTTGTAGATGTGGTGTTGCTGCTGGGGAGAAAAACAACAATGCTTTATCCAAGGATAATTTTATTGTTTACTTTACACACTTTACTTAATGCAATAATTTGTTGCTTGCAACTTAATACCCAAAGTTGTTCGGATGATATCCTGAGGGTGGATTATTAGTCATAGATGTAGTTAGATTACGGTCTATTAATCTTGTTGTAATGCCCAAATGAATCTCATAGTAATCATCTTGTCATGTATGGTCTTTATTCTGTCAATTGCCCAGCTGTAATTTGTTTACCCAGCATGTTATTTATCTTTATGGAGAGACACCTCTACTGAACTGTGGACACCAGTCTTTTCTTTTACACTGATAAAACCATCTACTCCAAATACATGTTCTCTTTATTTCACAGCAAACTAACATCTCTTTCCATATTATACGTCTAATTCTTGGTTTTCAGCAAAATCAGTGAGATTGACAACCTCACTATAAGTTGGGGAAAAGTAGTTTGGTTGTGTTTTGTGCATGTTTCACGTTGCTGCTCACACCGGTAGTGCGCACTGCAAAAGTCAGTCAGCAACAACCTTCAGAAGTGATTTATTTCTCCTACTGATCGATTAAATCTTGGTTTCTTTCTGAGGGAAAACTTGCTGATGTGCTCGTCATACCTTCCTCTTGAGGTTTCCCAACTGCATACTGCGCACGACATCAAGCTTTTCTGGCGACGTTTCCAGGGAGAAAGAGGATTTCTGCAAAGGGAGTCTCTATCTCCAATCTCTTTACTTTGTTATTGTTTTGCTTAGTTTAATTTACTTTTTCTTGTTTGATTTTTTTATCAAAAAGAACACAAAAAAAATTAGTTCCTTCTATATTTGTTATTTTTGTTTCTCTGTTTTAATCTTGCTAAAATGAGTAATCATGAGAACACTAAGTTTTGTGACTTTACTAGCACAAACGATAATCATTTCATTTGTACACATATTGCTCCACCTGCTCTTAAAGTAGCTTTCTATGAAATTAAGCCCGCTTTGTTAAATCTTGTTATGAGAGAGCAATTTTCTGGTGTTAGTATTGATGATGTTGCTTCTCACCTTAATAAATTTGTTTAACTTGTGAGATGCAAAAGTATAAGGATGTAGATGGAGATATTATTAAATTGAAATTGTTTCCTTTCTCTTTGAGAGGGAGAGCTAAAGATTGGTTGCTATCTTTGCCTAGAAATAGTATTGAATCTTGGGTTAAATGCAAAGATGCTTTCATTGGAAAATATCATCCTCCTGCTAAAATTATATCCTTGAGAAGTGACATAGTGAAATTTAAACAATTTGATAATGAAGATGTTGCTCAAGCTTGGGAAATAACGGTCCCACTCATGGACTGAATACTTGGATGATCATCCAAAAATTTTATGCAGGACTGAATTTTTCTTGAAGAAACCTTCTGGATTAAGCTGTTGGTGGTACCTTTATGTCCATCACTTTGGGGGCTCAACAAAGCTCCTTGATGATATGATGATAAATTATTCTGAATAGCACACTGAAAGGATCCACAAGGTAAGACGGTAAACTCTGTTGAAGAAACCTAATCCTATACCATTATTTCTATGCTTGTTAATGGTAAAGCTCATATTGATCCAAATAATATTCCTTTAGCTTCTTTGGTTGCTCAAGAAGAGTTTGTTGATGTGAACTTCGTTAAAAACAATAATTTTAACAACAATGTTTATAGGAATAATTTTGGTAGTAACAATTATAGGTCATATCCTTCTAATAATGGTAATGGTTATGGCAATTCTTATGGTAATTCCTACCAAAACAATAGAAGTGCACCCTCTGATCTTGACGTCATGCTTAAGGATGTTATTAGTAAACAAACTGCTTATAATAAATCTGTTGAAGAAAAGTTTGGTAAAATTGATGTTCTTGCTTCTAAAGTTGATAGCCTTGGTCTTGATGTTGAACTTCTTAAACTAAAGGTTATGCCTCATGATGTTAAATAAAGCAATACTTTGAATGCCATTCAAGTTAGAATTGATGATAATGTTAAGATGTTGGCTGAATTGCATGCTAGGTGGGAAAGAGATGATGAAATTTCTAGAAATAATAGTATGAGTAAAGTTTGTACCATTATCACCACTAGTAGTGCTGAAGTCTCAAATGTTAGCAAACCTCCTACTATTAATGGTAAAATAATTGGTGTAGGAAAACTCCCCACTCATGGTTACTATTAATGGTAAAATGATTTGCCACCTTTGGAACAATGTTATTTGGATGTTCATTTTGTTTGCTAAGAAGATGCCTTTGGGGAGAGTTAATTATTTTTATATTATGGTTAATAATAATGTTGTCCCCGTTGATTTTATTGTTTTGGATATTGAATGCAATGCTTCTTGTCCTATTGTTGTAGGAAGACCTTTTTTAGAACTGTTGGTGCTGCTATTGATATGAGAGATGGGATTATTAAATATCAAGTTCCACTCAAGAAAGATATGGAACACTTTCCTAGAAAGATAAATAAGCTACCTTTTGATTATATTTTTAGGACAAATTGTGATCTTGATGCTTCTTCAGTTGAAAATACTTGATTCAAGATTTATGCGCCTAGCTGAAAGGCGTTAAAGAAAATCACTCTTGGAAGATAACCCATGTTTTATTTCTGTAATTTTTCTTCTATTGAGTCTTGGAAATTGTTACATCTGTAATAGCCTCTCCTTATCGTTTTTATTTCGTTTTTGTGCCAAGGATAGCCTCTAATAGGAAGAAGGTAAGATTTGGGAAGTTGCTGTCCCGAAACAGATTTTGTGCTGCCATCAAAAAAATTATTATTCTCAGCTAGAACGTCTGATTGATCTGAAATGTTTTGTGCACCTTCCCCGGGTTATTATCTAACTTTCATTAGTTTTGCACTTTTCTATTTGAGCAACAGAAGATTTTCTAAAAATTCAATCTTTACCTACTGTTTTGTTTTGACAGATTTCTGCCACTATTTGCATTTGCCTCTTAATCTTTTTCTTTTTGAGTTCTTTTGAGAGAAACATATTTTAAAAGAATCTGCGACAGTAGCTAATGTTTTAATGTATGTTTGACTTATGTTAGAACTTTACCAAAGTGGATTTGTTATTTTGAATACACTAATGCTGCTAATGAAAATTGTGTGAAGTTTTGTATGAAGGAAATTTTCAAGTGTAGGGAGAGAAGAATGATGGGATGAGATGAAGGATGGACAAAAGCTCAAGCTTGGAGATGCCCATGTACCCCCAAGAAACATCCAAGAGGTACAAGCATCAACTCTTGGGGGTGCCCAAGGCATTCCCTTCTTCATCAACAAAAATATCACGTCATCTTTCAAGACACTATATTTTTATTATTTCATATGCTATGTGTTGTTCTTGGAGCGTCTTTATTTTTTGTTTTATTTTGTTTTGTTTGCTGTAGTATATGGTTGGATCCCAGCATACTTGTTTTGGAGAATGACACACTCTGTTTTCATTGCATAGAACACTCTACTTTTCACTCTTATTGTTCTGCGAGTGTTCTCTTTTGCTAGTACTGCGTTTGGTTCTTGTTTTCCACTCGTATTCTGTTCAAAGCTTGTTAGTTTTCTTTAGTTATGTATTATTATCTCTCTGGTCTTTATTGATTATTATCTATGAGAGTTGTTTCAAATATATTGATTGGTGTTGGAAAGGAGTAAACTATTACGTGCTTATAGTGGTATAAAAGGAAGCTTGTTTAGACTGTGGATTAGACTTTAGCATGTCATGTTAGATGTTATTTTGATTATATGCTTAGATTTATTGTTTTCGCATGACTTGTCTCAAATAACTGAGAGTGCTAAATGTGCCATTGAAAGAATCATGTGTTGTTTCTATCATATAAAAGCATAATATTTTGGTATTTTTCTTTGATGCTTTATTTGGGTTGACTTGGTACATGCTTACACCATGTTATAACTACAAACCAGTCACCTCAAGCCTCTATGATCATTTGGTTTCTGACTTGTAATATCACTTTATGGTTTGATTAATGATGTTTTGTCGCTATGCATGATTATGACCATTATTTTGCTCTCTTAGTTGGTCGCTCCCAGACTTTTGCTAGCCTTCACCTGTACTGAGTATGAGCTCTACTCGTGCACCCAACTTCCAAGAAACCAAATTTTTTCAATCGTGTCTACCATACCTACATATATGTGTTATTTCACCGCCACTCCAAAGTAAATTGCTTATATGCTACCTTTAAAACCTTCAAAAATTATTATCTGTTTTGTGTTCCTGCTTTAGCTCATGAGGAAGTATTGAATGCTTTATTGTCTTTTCATGACTTCACACCTTGACTAGCATGAATAATGTGCTAGTCCTTAATATTGCAAAAAGAGCAAGGCAACTGGGTGCCAGCCCACAAAAAATATAAGATAAACAAATAAACAAATAAAGCTCCGCACACTATGTGTTGGAGAGATCCTAAATAATGGTGTGTAAAAGGAGAACTATATGGGAGCCGCTCTTGTGGTCACTATATGAAAGGATGATAAACCATTTGATACCAGTCGTTGACATAGACATACATACCTCCCAAAATACATTTTCAACACCTTTGTTTCATTCAAAATAAAAAGCTCTAACACATGAGTAATCTCTGCTTCCCTCTGCGAAGGGTCTTTCTTTTACTTATATGTTGAGTCTTCATCTTCTAACTTTATGCACCAATTGAGAGAGCATAGTTGTCATTCTGAGTATAATGTGCATAGTCCCAAAATTTATTATTGATTGATTCATAATTATGTTATTGCTTGTTCTCAAATTATTTGTATCTAGTCACCCTTTTGAACTTTAAAGGTGTCCTATGCATTTATGTTTTGCTATTCCATGAAGGACAAGCTGAATACCACTTTGCTATGTTTTCTATATGCTAAAAAACAAACAGTTGCTTTCAGTGCACTATTATTCATGATCTTTTGTTTGAGTTATTTTACATGGTGTAACATAGTTGCTAAGTTTTATTGTTATAATTATATCTATCATGCCCATGTTTAGAGTACTTTGATCTCAGCTTACAATGCTTTTACAATAACTTAATAAAGATTATGTTGACTGCATGTCACCTCAAAAATTATTTTTATTATCACCTGCCTACTCGAGGACGAGCAGGAGTTAAGCTTGGGGATACTGATACGTTGCAAACGTATCTATAATTTTTGATGCTCCATGCTTGTTTTACACCAATTTCTATATGCTTTGTTTAGACGTCGTGGCATTTTTATGAATTATCTGAAACTAACCTATTAACAAGATTCCAAAGTGCCAGTTCCTGTTTTCTGCTATTTTTGTATTCCAGAAAAGTTGTTCTGAAAATATTCTCGGAATTGGACGAAATGAAAGCCCAAGTTCCCATTTTGTTGTCACAAAGACGGAGTCCAAAGGGGAGACGGAGAAGATCCAGGAGGCGGCCTCACCACCCCTAGGCGCGCCCCCTGGCCACACCTAGGTATGGTGTGGGCCCCTCGGGTGCCCACCGACATCGCCATTTCGCCTATAAATTGACATCCTCGAGAAAAACCTAAATAGCCGAGCCTCCATCCAAGAAAAGGTTCGTAGCCACCGCCATCGTCGACCCTAGTTCAGGAGGGTTCTGAAGCTCTTCCCGGCACCCTTCCGGAGAAGGAGATCATCAGTGGAGGCCTCTTCATCACCATGCCCGCCTCCGAAGTGATGCGTGAGTAGTTCATCTTTGGACTACGGGTCCATAGCAGTAGCTAGATAGTTTCATCTCCTCCTTATGCTTCATGTTTAGATCTTGTGAGCTGCCTACCATGATCAAGATCATCTTTATGTAATGATACAGGTTGTGTTTGCTGGGATCCGATGAATATTGAATACTATGATTGAGTTGATTATAGACTTATTTTTATATGTTATTTGTGATCTTGCATGCTCTCCGTTGCTAGTTGATGCTCTGGCCAAGTATGTGCTTGTGACTCCGAGAGGGAGTATTTATGCTCGATAGTGGTTTCATGCATCTAGAAATATGGGAGAGTGACAATAACTCCTAAGGTTGTAGATGTGTTGTTGCTACTAGGGAGAAAACAACAATGCTTTATCCAAGGATAATTTTATTGTTTACTTTACACACTTTACTTAATGCAATAATCTGTTGCTTGCAACTTAATACCCAAAGTTATTCAGATGATATCCTGAGGGTGGATTATTAGTCATAGATGAAGTCTGATTATGGTCTATGAATCTTGTTGTAATGCCCAAATGAATCTCATAGTAATCATATTGTCATGTATGGTTTTTATTCTGTCAATTGCTTAGCTGTAATTTGTTTACCCAGCATGTTATTTATCTTTATGGAGAGACACGTTTAGTGAACTGTGGACCTCGGTCCTTTCTTTTACACTGATAAAACCATCTAATGTAAATACATGTTCTCTTTATTTTACTGCAAACAAACATCTCTTTCCATATTATACGTCTAATCCTTTGTTTTCAGCCAAATCAGTGAGATTGACAACCTCACTGTAAGTTGGGGCAAAGTAGTTTGGTTGTGTTGTGTGCATGTTCCACGTTGTTGCTGACACCGGTAGTGCACCATGCGAAAGTCAGCCAGCAATTAACAACCTTCAGAAGTGATTTCTTTCTCCTACTGGTCGATTAAACCTTGGTTTCTTTTTGAGGGAAAACTTGTTGCTGTGTTCATCATACCTTCCTCTTGGGATTTCCCAACTGCATACTACGCACGACATCAACTCCCTCTTTATATAGGCCGGAGGCAAGCGACGGCCGCGGGACGTGTGGGGGCCGCTCGGCAGGCGAGGTATCGCCATTAACATGGCGCAGACTGCCAAAGCGACGCAGAAGCGCCAGTCGCTGGCGCGCCTAAGAAGATGCATCAAGCCAGGGTCGCTGTCAGGCGGGCCCGATACGTCCGCCAGACGCGAGCGGATGATACGTCCATTTTGCATCACTATTTTATATCATAAATTACTGTTATTCATTGATATATTGCATATTTAGAGATGATACTTATGTTATTTCATCTATTTTGCATGTTTCATGATTACTGGAGGATCGCGCACCGGAGTCAGGATTCTGCTGGAAAAAGCGCCGTCAGAATGCAATATTTCGGAAGATCAACAATTGACGGAAATTATATGAAAAATCCTATTTTTTCCAGAAGACGAAGAGAGCCAGAAGGAGGAGCCGAGGAGGGCCGCCATGCCCCCCCATAGGCCGGCGCGGGCCCAGGCCTGGCCGCGCCGCCTTGTGGGGAGGGCCCACAACCCCCTCTCCTCCTCTCGCGTACTTCTTCGACCCGAAAACCTAAGCTCCGAGGATAGTCGCGAAGAGTCACGGCCTGCGGGCGGAAAAAACCAGAGAAAAGAGCTCTCCTGGATATCCGCCGGGGAAATTCCCTCCTGGAGGGGGAAATCGATGCCATCGTCACCGTCATCGAGCTGGACATCATTGGGACCATCATCACCATCATCTCCATCATCATCGCCGCCATCTCCACCGATGCACCTCGTCACCGCTGTAACAATTAGGGTTGGATCTTGATTGTTTGATAGGGGAAACTCTCCCGGTATTGATTTCTACTTGTTATTGATGCTATTGAGTGAAACCATTGAACCAAGGTATATGTTCAGATTGTTATTCATCATCATATCACCTCTGATCATGTTCCATATGATGTCTCGTGAGTAGTTCGTTTAGTTCTTGAGGACATGGGTGAAGTCTAAATGTTAGTAGTGAATTATGTTGGGTAATATTCAATGTTATGATATTTAAGTTGTGGTGTTATTCTTCTAGTGGTGTCATGTGAACGTCGACTACATGATACTTCACCTTTATGGGCCTAGGGGAATACATCTTGTATTCGCTTGCTAATTGCGGGGTTGCCGGAGTGACAGCAACCTGAACCCCCGTTGGTATATCGATGCGGGAGGGATAGCAGGATCTCAGAGTTTAAGGCTGTGGTTAGATTTATCTTAATTACTTTCTTGTATTTGCGGATGCTTGCAAGGGGTATAATCACAAGTATGTATTAGTCCTAGGAAGGGCGGTGCATTAGCATAGGTTCACCCACACAACACTTATCAAAACAATGAAGATTAATCAGCTATATGAAGCGAAAGCACTAGACTAAATTCCTGTGTGTCCTCAAGAACGTTTGTTCATTATAAGTAAACAAACCGGCTTGTCCTTTGTGCTAAAAAGGATTGGGCCACTCGCTGCAATTATTTCTCTCGCATTTTACTTACTCGTACTTTATTCATCTGCTATATCAAAACCCCATGAATACTTGTCTGTGAGCATTTACAGTGAATCCTTCATCGAAACTGCTTGTCAACACCTTCTGCTCCTCGTTGGGTTCGACACTCTTATTTATCGAAAGTACTACGATACACCCCCTATACTTGTGGGTCATCAAGACTATTTTCTGGCGCCGTTGCCGGGGAGTGAAGCGCTATTGGTAAGTGGAATTGGTAAGGAAAACCTTTACTGTACGTGCTGATTTTATTTCTGCCTGCTATAATTCATTATGGAGAGATCTTCTCTTGAATTCCTATTTGGAAAATATACTACTACTACAAAGGTAGTGGATGAGGCGCCAGGTGAGAAAGAGGTTTGATGACCCACAAGTATAGGGGATCGCAGCAGTCTTCGCGGGTAGTAAAACCCAATTTATTGATTCGACACAAGGGGAGACAAAGAATACTTGAAAGCCTTAACGGAGTTGTCAATTCAGCTGCACTGGAAACAGACTTGCTCGCAAGAGTTTATCAGTAGTAACAGTTTTATAGTAGTAGCGTAGTGAAATAACGACGGAAAGAGACAGCGTAGTGATTATAGCAAACAGCAGATTAAAATACTGTAGGCACGGGGACGGATTAACGGGCGTTGCATGGATGAGAGAAACTCATGTAACAATCAAAGCAGGGGCATTTGCAGATAATAATAAAACGGTATCCAAGTACTAATCAATCAATAGGCATGTGTTCCATATATAGTCGTACGTGCTCGCAATGAGAAACTTGCACAACATCTTTTGTCCTACCAGCCGGTGGCCCGGGCCTCAAGGGAATCTACTGGATATTAAGGTACTCCTTTTAATAGAGCACCGGAGCAAAGCATTAACACTCCGTGAACACATGTGATCCTCACATCACTACCATCCCTCCGGTTGTCCCGATTTCTGTGGGGCCATTGGTTCCGGACAGCGACATGTGTATACAACTTGCGGTAAGATCATAAACAACGAATATCTTCATGAATCAATAACATGTTCAGATCTGAGATCATGGCACTCGGGCCCTAGTGACAAGCATTAAGCATAACAAGTCGCAACAATATCATAAAAGTAACATCTACGGATACTAGGCACTATGCCCTAACAATCTTATGACTATTACATGACCAATCTCATCCAATCCCTACCATCCCCTTCAGCCTACAGCGGAGAATTACTCACACATGGATGGGGGAAACATGGCTGGTTGATGTAGAGGCGTCGGTGGTGATGATGGCGATGATCTCCTCCAATTCCCCGTCCGGCGAGGTGCCGGAACGGAGACTTCGGTCCCGAGACGGAGTTTCGCGATGTGGCGGCGTTACGGAGGGTTTCGGCGACTTCGACTTCTGTGCGTTTTTAGGTCGAAGGCAATAAGTAGTCCGAAAGAGGGCGTCGGGGGCCAGCCGAGGCCGCCACACACTAGGGCCGCGCGCCCCCTCTGGGCCGCGCCGGCCTAGTGTGTGGGGCCCTCGTGCCCCACTGGCTTGCCCTTCGGCTCCGTGAGTTTTACGGAAAATAGGGCCTTCTGTCAAAATCCCGAGGTTTTTGAAAGTTGGATTTCTGCACAAAAACGAGACACCGAGCAATTCTGCTGAAAACAGCGTTAGTCCGTGTTAGTTGCATCCAAAATACACAAATTAGAGGCAAAACAATAGCAAAAGTGTTCGGGAAAGTGGATACGTTTTGGACGTATCAACTCCCCCAAGCTTAGCTTATTGCTTGTCCTCAAGCAATTCAGTTAACAACTGAGCGATAAAAGAACTTTCACGAACACATTTGTTCATATGATGTAAATATTCTCATGCTATGGCTAACACTTAGGCAGTTCATAATAAGATACATGCAAATAAGATCATCTAATAGCTATGTCAATCATGGAAAGGTACCAACAATTAATAATAAGCATCATGAATCATGTATATAAGCAGGATTGCAATGTTCATAAATGAGTATGATAGAGTGGTATCTCGCTTGCCCATATTTGATCAGCAAAACATAAATGCTCAGGCACCTCTGAAGTTCATAGAAAGACTAGAAATAGTGATTGTCAAAGATAAAAGCATCAAAGTTATACCACAATCAATCATATTTTGAGACAAGCATATTACACTAAGAATGACAGTTGTGCTCTCAAGAAAGTACTCAAAGAAAGGATGGAGACTCAATGTAAAAGTAAAAGATTGACCCTTCGCAGAGGGAAGCAGGGATTAACATGTGCTAGAGCTTTTCATTTTTATAAAGACAGAAGTAAAATGGTTTTGAGAGGTGTTTGTTGTTGTCAACGAATGGTAATGGGTACTCTAACTACCTCATCAACCGGACTTTCAAGAGCGGCTCCCATGAAATTTTATTTTTGGGTGGCACTCCTTCCAACCTTGCTTTCACAAACCATGGCTAACCGAATCCTCGGGTGCCTGCCAACAATCTCATACCATGAAGAAGTGCCTTTTTATTTTAGTTTTATTTAGATGACACTCCTCCCCACCTTTGCTTTCTCAAGCCATGGCTAACCGAATCCTCGGGTGCCGACCAACAATCACATACCATGGAGGAGTGTCTATTTGTAAATTTATGAAAGTTAATTAATTGGGGCTGGGAACCCCGTTGCCAGCTCTTTTTGCAAATTTATTGGATAAGTGGATGTACCACTAGTCCATTGGTGAAAGTCCGTCCGGAGTAAATGACAAGATTGAAAGATAAACACCACATACTTCCTCATGAGCTATAAAACATTAACACAAATTGAGAAGCTTTTTGAAGGTTTTAAAGGTAGCACATGAGAATTTACTTGGAATGGTTTGAAATGCCATGCATAGGTATTTATGGTGGACACTATGGAATAACTTGGTTTTCATGTGTTTGGAAGCACGAGCAGCGTTCCCGCTCAGTACAAGTGAAGGCTAGCAAAATACTAGGGAGCGACAAATCAAGAGAGCAGTAACTGTCATAATCATGCTTGCGGCAAAATAGATTAACTGAGGCATAAAAGTGACACAAGAACTCTGAGGCAATGTAAATCATTAAGGCTTAATTGACTCTTGTTCAGTCATATGCATGCGTGAGCATGTGCCAAGTTAATTCAAACGAATTATTCAGAGGAGGATACCACAATGTCATACCTATCTATGAATAAAACAATGCAAGCAAACATTCATGACATGCTACTCATATTAATAAATTGGAGCTTAACATGAGAAATCATGAACTACTAGACTTTCTTAAGTGACATATACCTCACATGAACCAACCAAGCATGCTCACATGGATGAGTATATGTACAAAAATGAAAACAAATAGAGTTCATACCAGCCTCTCACCACAATCAGATTGTCGTAGATCGTCATTATTGCCTTTTCACTTGTGTAGCTTGGATAATATGAAATGAAAACCACGCTCCAGCCACCGAAGACCATTGAACTCATAAAGAACTTTACAAAACCAAAGAAGAACAGCAAATATTTTTGGTGTTTTCGAATTTGGAAGCAAGAACAAAAGGAAACAAGCAAACAAAGCAAAATCTTTTTGGGTTTTCTTATAGCAAACTAGCAATAGCAAATAAAGTAAGGTAAAATCAAGAAACTAAAATAAACAAGTGGTGAAGAGAAACAACAGAAATATTTTTGGTCTTTTTGTGTTTTAGGAAAGAAACAAAGCAAGAACAAGAAAATGAAAACTAAAAGAAACACATAAAAGCAGGATGACAGAAATCTGCCAAAACCTGACAGCAGTACAGAAATCGATTTTTACAAAAATCTTCCGTTGCTCAGACCGAAAAGTGTTCAACTAATGAAAGTTAGATAACAACCTGGGGAACATGCACAAAAATTGGCAGCTAAAAATAACGTTCTGGCTGTGCGCACGAATTTTTCTAGTAACAGTCCAGAATCTGTTTTCAGGCAGCACTTCCCCAAATATCATCTCCCTCTCATTAGAAAACCACTCAAAGAAACTAAACAAGTATATACAAGTATCCAGCAACCATAATATGCAAAGAATGAGTGATGCCGGTATACCTTCCCCCAAGCTTAGGCTTTTGCCTAAGTGGAGATCAACCCCATCGAGGGTCTGGGTTCCATGCCGGTGGATCGTACATGGAGTAGTCATAATAAGGTACCGATGCAGAAGAAAAGCGTGGAGGATCCTCATGCCCAACTTGTTGATGCGAAGAACTTGCTGCATCTGATGATGAGTCGAGGTGTTCCTCGACCTCATCCGTGTTGTCTCTCGCACGATGGCCATCTCTCTCTATGTATGCCTTCAGTTCACCTTCCGTGATTGACCAATCCTCCCTGGAATCAAGGTTAAACAGAGCAGGTGCAAGCAATCCTACTAATTTTTCAGTTTTCTTAGTTATTGTCCAAGATTTCTTATAAAATGTTATTCTGTAAGACAGGTTGCTCAAATTAGACGAATCAGAAACAAATTCATGCTTAATCATGGAGACTATGTCAAGTTTCTCTATGGGGAGTTGAATATCAAGATGGTGAGGTTCTACATTATGCATAGCTAATAAGCGAGAGGCGATGAGACCTCCACAAATTCCTCCCTTCTCACGGTTAGTAGCAAGTCTGTTGGCTATCAAAGCACCCAGGTTATAAGTCCTATTACCTTGTAATGCAGCAGCTAGGAAGGCTAGATCCTGGATAGATATTTTACTTCCATTCTTTCTTGCTAGAACGCACTTGGTAATGAAATAAGCAAAGTAACGAATAGCTGGGAAATGAATGCTACTGATTTTACCACCATCCTCTGAGAAGCTTCTTCCATGACAAATCATCTTGAAGAGGTCCAAGAACTCTTGCGGCGATCCCCTTATCTTCTCGCATGATCCCCATTGCGGCACTCTAATTGCTGCACAAAAATCATTGAATGGCAAGTTGACAGTTTTATTATAAATTTTGTAATGAACCATGGGGTTAGATCGTGACCAATTGAATTTAAAATCCTGCACCACTGACATAGTCAGTTTTGCATATTGGCATGATTCACCATCAACAAAATCGTCCAATCCTGCACGAGAGATTAGAGTTTGAACATCTTGTAAAATCCCCGCACTTCTCATAAAATCCACGCATGGGTAATAAGCGGGGTATACTCCTTCTTCTCGGTGAACTCTCATAACCTGTTGCACCTCCAATTCTTGTTGGTTGAGTTGGTGCCTACTCCCTTCCATTTTCTGAAATTTTTCAACAAACATTATAAAATTTGATTTGGTGACATATAATTGAGGGAAACTACCATAAGAACTTGCTAGAGTACTAAACATGCATCAAAACTAATTTCTACCACTTAGAGCAAGCATGCAAGCTCACTAAACATGTTACCTACAGCAGCAAAATATTCAAGATATACTCCACCAAACAAAATTCTACTTGGTAATCGGAGGAGTCACATACCGGAGAGCAAATGTGCCAAATTTCAGACAGAAATCTGGGCTGAGCAAAGAGATTGAGAAATCTGGAGCTCTTGAGCAAAAACACGAGTGAGAAGAACCTGGTGCGAGTTTTTTCGGGAGAGAGAAGAGAGTGGGAGGAAGTGATGCTAAAGTGGGGCAAAGGGGGACCCACACACCAGGGTGGCGCGCCCCCTTGCGGCCGCGCCATGGGGTGCCACCTGGGTGCCCCACTGGTCATCCCAGTGCTCCCAGTGCCTCGTCGAAAATAGGACTAACAGTATATTTTTTGTGAATTTTTGAAAACTTTGAAAAATGCACATTTCTGGGTATTAAGTTTATTATTACTGGCCAGGAAATTTTTTGAAATCTCTAACTAACTAAGGAACTTTGCAAAACAAAAGTGCTACAGCAACTAGAACAAGTGGAGGAAGAAAGAGATGTTGTTTACCTCCTCTATGCATATAAAAAGTATTTGTTAACAAGGTTGATCAAGTCTTGCCACCAAATAAATTTTACATAGCATAAGAAGAAATAAACCTCAAATCAATCATGTTACCTTGAATTGTATTGATATGGATCCAATCACAAGAGTTTGATATTCTTCTTTAGGCTCATATATAGGACAATCGATAGTTCCAACTTTGATAGTTCTCACATTAGAAATTGTATTAACTCCACATGCTTTTTCAATTCTCTTGGGGAAATAGACGGTATGCTCCCTATCATCAACATTGAAAGTAACCTTTCCTTTATTGCAATCAATAACAGCCCCTGCGGTGTTAAGAAAAGGTCTCCCAAGAATAATAGACATATTATCATCTTCGAGCATTTCCAACACAACAAAATCAGTTAACATCAAGCAGTTATTAGTAACTTGAACAGAACATCCTCACATATACCAACAGGAATAGCAGATTTATCAGCCATTTGCAAAGATATATCGTAGGTATCAACTTATCTAAGTAAAGTCTCTTATAAAGAGAGAAAGGCATAACACTAACACCGGCTCCCAAGTCACATAGAGCAGTTCTAACATAATTATTCTTAATTGAACAAGGAATAGTTGGAATACCTGGGTCGCCAAGTTTCTTTGGAACCTTACCATTGAAAGAGTAATTAGCAAGCATAGTGGAAATCTCCTCATTAGGAATTTTCCTTTTGTTAGACACAATATCTTTCATATACTTTGAATAAGGAGGCAATTTAATAGCATCAGTCAAAGGGATTTGCAAGAATAAAGGTTTCATCCAATCACAAAATTTATTATAGTGTTCTTCTTCCTTTGATTTTAGTTTCTTAGCAGGAAAAGGCATTTTCTTTTGAACCCAAGGTTCTCTTTCATTACCATGTTTCTCAGCAATAAAATCTTCTTTTATTTTTAGCATGCTTTTCAGGTTCTTCTTCAACCTCTTCTTTATCAGGAGCATCATTCTTTTCATTATCTTTATCATGTTCATTACCACTTTCAGTTTCAGCATCAGAAATAGAAATACTATTAGGATCATTAACAGGTTCAGAGGATTCTACAACATTCTTATGTTTCTTTCTTTTTCTTAGATGGAGCACTAGTTTTAGTTCGTTGAGAATCTTGTTCAACTCTTTTGGGGTGTCCTTCAGGATATAGAGGATCCTGGGTAGAAACACCACCTCTAGTTGTTACTTCATAAGCATGTTTTTCTTTAGAATTATTTCCCAACAAGTCATTTTGCACTTTAGTGAGTTGATCAATTTGAGTTTGAACCATATGAAAATGTTTAACAATAATCTTAACATCATTGGAGGTTCTCTCTACAATATCATGCAATTCACTAATAGCTCGAGAATTTTCCATTAAATGATTCTCTACTCTCATATTAAAATTTTCTTGCTTAACAATATAATTATCAAACTCATCTAAGCATTGTGCAGGAGGTTTTGAATACGGAATATCTTCCCTAGTAAAGCGTTGAAGGGAGTTTACCTCAATCATGGGTGAAGGGGGAATTATCTCACATATATCTTCTAGGAGGTAGATTCTTCACATCTTCGATTTAATACCTTTCTCCTTGAGAGACTTCTTGGCTTCCCTCATATCTTCATCATTCAATTTAATTAAACCCCTTTTCTTCAATATCGGTGTCGGGGTTGGTTCAGGTGTAGTCCAATCATCATGATTCCGGCCTATTTTAGCCAATAATTCTTCCGTCTGGAGTTCTTTTCCTGAAAACACAACCAGCACAACTATCCAGGTATGCCCTAGACTCAATGGTTAGTCCACTATAAAATATATCAAGTAAATCATGCTTTTCCAAATCATGATCAGGCCGAGCTCTAATAAGAGAACAAAATCTCGCCCAAGCCTCAGGCAATTTCTCTCCATCTTCCTGATCAAAATTATAAATTCTCTGCAAAGCAATATGTTGAGCACTAGCAGGAAAGTATTTTCGAAAGAAAACATCACGCAAATCAGTTGGACTTTTAATAGAACCAGGAGGCAAATTATTATACCAAATTTTAGCATCATCCTTTAATGAGAAAGGAAAAAATTTAGCGACAAAATAAGTACGCATCTTGACATCATCAGAAAAACAAGCTACTCAGAGTAGATAACTCAATCATGTGTTCAACAGCACTTTCTTTTTCAGTACCACAAAAGGGTGTTTTCTCAACAATAGCTATATGAGATAGATCAAGAGAAAAATCATAATCTTTATCCTTAATGTTTATAGGAGATGTGGCAAATTTAGGATCAGGAGACAGTTTATATCTAACAATGTTCTGCAAGCAACTTTTTAATTTTTCTTGCATCAGTAGTAGCATTGCATTTTTCAATAAAATCATCATCAAGTTCCACATAATCTTCATCAGGATCATCACTAGAATAATCAAGTTCAGGTGAATTAACAGGTGTAGTAGCATTAGGAGTTTCAGTATTTTCAATTTGTCTAGACCTAGCAATTGTAGCATCTAGAAAGGATCCCAATGAACCACTATCATCAAGCACAACAGAAACATTATCAATATCATAAGAGTTTTCAGATTCAGCAGAAGTACCAGCATGTGAAGCATGTGGCGGTGAAACAAGTTTATCAATCACAGATGGTGAATCAAGAGCAGCAGAGGTACTCAGAGTTGTACCTTTTCTTGTAGTGGATGGTAATATGGCAACTTTAGGATCGCGAGGTTTACCCATGATGGAGAATTTGCAGCGAACAATATCAATCCAAGTGAACTTCCAAATAAAGCTATGCTCCCCGGCAACGGCGCCAGAAAGTCTTGATGACCCACAAGTATCGCGCGGGTAGTAAAACCCAATTTATTGATTCGACACAAGGGGAGACAAAGAATACTTGAAAGCCTTAACATGGAGTTGTCAATTCAGCTGCACTGGAACAGACTTGCTCGCAAGAGTTTATCGAGTCAGTTTTATAGTAGTAGCAGAGTGAAATAACGAGAGAGTAACAGAGACAGCAGTAGTGATTATAGCAAACAGCAGGATTAAAATACGTAGGCACAGGGACGGATTAACGGGCGTTGCATGGATGAGAGAAACTCATGTAACAATCAAAGCAGGGCATTTGCAGATAATAATAAAACGGTATCCAAGTACTAATCAATCAATAGGCATGTGTTCCATATATAGTCGTACGTGCTCGCAATGAGAAACTTGCACAACATCTTTTGTCCTACCAGCCGGTGGCAGCCGGCCTCAAGGGAATCTACTGGATATTAAGGTACTCCTTTTAATAGAGCACCGGAGCAAAGCATTAACACTCCGTGAACACATGTGATCCTCACATCACTACCATCCCCTCCGGTTGTCCCGATTTCTGTCACTTCGGGGCCATTGGTTCCGGACAGCGACATGTGTATACAACTTGCAGGTAAGATCATAAACAACGAATATCTTCATGAATCAATAACATGTTCAGATCTGAGATCATGGCACTCGGGCCCTAGTGACAAGCATTAAGCATAACAAGTCGCAACAATATCATAAAAGTAACATCTACGGATACTAGGCACTATGCCCTAACAATCTTATGACTATTACATGACCAATCTCATCCAATCCCTACCATCCCCTTCAGCCTACAGCGGGGGAATTACTCACACATGGATGGGGGAAACATGGCTGGTTGATGTAGAGGCGTCGGTGGTGATGATGGTGATGATCTCCTCCAATTCCCCGTCCCGGCGAGGTGCCAGAACGGAGACTTCGGTCCCCGAGACGGAGTTTCGCGATGTGGCGGCGTTCGGAGGGTTTACGACTTCTCTGTGTGCGTTTTAGGTCGAAGGCAATAAGTAGTCCGAAAGAGGGCGTCGGGGCCGCCGAGGCCGCCACACACTAGGGCCGCGCGGCCCCTCCTGGGCCGCCGGCCTAGTGTGTGGGGCCCGTGCCCCACCTGGCTTGCCCTTCGGCTCCGTGAGTTTTCGGGAAAATAGGGCCTTGTCAAAATCCCGAGGTTTTCCCGAAAGTTGGATTTCGCACAAAAACGAGACAGAGCAATGCTGAAAACAGCGTTAGTCCGTGTTAGTTGCATCCAAAATACACAAATTAGAGGCAAAACAATAGCAAAAGTGTTCGGGAAAGTGGATACGTTTTGGACGTATCAAGGTTCCATACAAAATACCTATGAAAATTATTGAACGTGTTGTGGATAACCGCTATGAAGGGGATGGAACTGTCCATCCTGGTGATCATTTACTGTTTTTACATGAATTATGCGGGTTATTCAAATGTGCAGGTATTGCTATGGATGAAGTTAGAAAGAAACTATTCTCTATATCGCTGTATGGTAAAGCGGCGCATTGGTATAAATTGCTGAAGAATGGTGATTCTTTTGATTGGAAGGATATTGTGCCTCTATTTTATTCTAAATTCTATCCTCCAAGTGAAATTCACAAAGACCGGAACCGCATATATAATTTCTGGCCTAATGATGGAGAGAGTATTGCCCAAGCATGGGGGATTGAAGTCTTTAATGCTCAAATGCCCCATTCATGAGCTTCCTGGTAATATTATTATTGATAATTTTTATGCAAGACTGTCTTTTCAAGATAAGACGTTGCTGGATAGTTCTTGTTCTGGATCATTTACACGCAACAAAGAAGAGTTTAAAAGGGACCTTCTTGATCGGATCCAGGAGAATACTGAAGGATGGGAGAACGACAAAGATAGAGAGTCATGTATAAACTATGATTATAAATGCATTGAAGTTTTTATGGAGACTGATAAATTTCGTAATATGAGTGCTGCTTATGGTCTTGATTCTCAAGTCGTTGCAAACTTTTATAAAGCTTTTGCCTCTCACTTTGAATTGCCTAGGAATAATTTTGATAAGTATCATGAACCATACAAAGATAAAACTGATTCATCTATAAATAAATGTGCTATAATTAAAACTGTTGATCATATTCTTCCTGAAGCTTATATTGAAAAAACTCCTTTTCCTGCTAAAATGAAGGAGTATTCTGTTATAACTAGTGCGGTTAATAAAAGTGCAAAGAAACCTATAGAACCTGAAGAACAAATAAAGGTTGAACCTGCTGTTGCAATAGTTAAAGATCTTGTGACTGAAAATGTAGAAGATGGTCATATTATTTTCTATGAAGATGCTTCTAATATTGTTTCGCATCCTAATAAGTCTAGGAAAGCTAGTGTTCCTATGCTCTCTGTTAGAATTGGTGATCATTGTTATTATGGTTTATGCGATATTGGTGCAAGTATTAGTGCTATTCCTTATGAGCTTTATACGGAGATCATGCATGAAATTGGTTCTTGTGAACTTGAAGATATTGATGTGGTTATTCGGCTAGCTAATAGAGAAACTATCTCTCCTATTGGTATTGTTCGAGATGTGGAAGTTCTATGTGGTAAGATTAAATATCCTGCTGACTTTTTGGTACTTGGTTCTGCTGCTAGTAAGTCTTGTCCTATTATTTTTGGTAGACCTTTTCTAAATACTTGTGGAGCTGTTATAGATTGCAAGAAGGAAAAAATTGTGACTAAATTTGCTGGTGAATCTTATGAGTTTAATTTCTCTAAATTTGCCAAAACTCCTTATAAAGCTGAATTGCCTAATAATGATTTTAGAGTTGAACAATGTGCGTCTATTGCTCTTGCTCCTAATAATCCTTTGCAGCAACATTTGGAGGATAGTGAGAGTGAAGTCTTTAGGGAAGAAAGAAATGAGCTTGATGAAATTTTCCTTCGTCAACCTATTCTTAAGCATGACTTGCCGGTTGAAGATTTAGGTACAACACCACCACCAAAGGGAGATCCTGTTTTTGATTTGAAACCACTGCCTGATAATCTTAAGTATGCTCATATTGATGATAAGAAAATATATCCTGTTATTATTAGTTCTAAGCTTTCAGAATTTGAAGAAGAAAGGTTATTGGAAATATTGAAGAAACACCAAGGAGCTATCGGCTATACTCTTGATGACTTGAAGGGATTTCGCCCACTATTTGCCAACATGCTATCAACTTGGAAGATGATGCAAAGCCTGTTGTTGAACATCAGCGTCGTCTAATTCCTAAGATGAAGGATGTGGTAAGGAATGAGGTATTAAAACTTCTTGAAGCTAGTATTATATATCCTATTGCTGATAGTAGATGGGTTAGTCCTGTGCATTGTGTTCCTAAGAAAGAAGGAATGACTGTTGTGCCTAATGATAATGATGAGCTCATCCCTCAAAGAGTAGTTGTAGGGTATAGAATGTGCATCGATTATCGAAAAGTTAATAAGGTTACTAAGAAAGATCATTACCATTTACCCTTTATTGATCAAATGTTAGAGAGGTTGTCTAAAAATACTCATTTTTTGCTTTCTTGATGGTTATTCTGGGTTTTCACAAATTGCTGTTAAAACTAAAGATCAAGAGAAAACCACTTTCACTTGTCCCTATGGAACATATGCTTATAGACGTATGCCTTTTGGTTTATGTAATGCTCCTGCTACTTTTCAAAGATGCATGTCTGCCATTTTTCATGGCTTTTGTGAGAATATTGTAGAGGTATTCATGGATGATTTTTCTGTCTATGGGAATTCTTTTGATAATTGCTTGCGAAACCTTAATAAAGTATTGCAGAGATGTGAAGAAACTAACCTTGTTCTTAATTGGGAGAAATGCCACTTTATGGTTAACTAGTAAATTTGCCCATGCGTTGCATCGGGAAAAATAAAATAAAAAATCAAATGATCCAACAAATAATTCATGATGACACTTCTTATTTGTGGCACCGTCGACAAAGGTGGTCTCGTTCTCTCCTATTCACGACAAACATGATTAATCGAACGAAAAATAGCAATGCAAAAAAAGTAGACTTCACATTGGCTACAATGTTCAGGACACTGTATCTATTGTATGGTCTTCTCATCGCAGGTTGTTTGTTTACATCTTCGCTCTTAACAGTATCACTAGATCATGAAAGCGCGCGTTGCCGCGCCCGCCTATATTGTGAAAGCATCTTAGAAAATCTTATCAGTTCAAACACTCCAGAAAATTTAGAGGGTGTGAGTGATGCTATGATACCAATGATTATTTTACAAATGCCGGTTCCACATAATGATACCAATGCTAGATACTCCATGCGATTAATGTTAAAAACTGAGGATGATATGACATCTCACAAAATTCGTGTATTGCTACCGCTTTTCGGCCTCATTGGTAGAAACTTAGACATGCCCCATTTGCCTAAACAAGATTACATGTCATCTCGGAGTGACCTTATTTTTGCTAAATGCATATATGGTTGACTTGAGGCCATTCAGCTGTTGAACATCCTTTTTTTATCTTCTCGATTGCCTTGTTGAGTTTGACCTCTCACTTGTACCCAGGGAAATATACACCTGACCAGCACAGTAGAATTGTCTTAGAAAAGATTAAACTCAGGAGTAGATTTCGCATAACATGGCTTTATTGTGAAAAGATCAAGTTTGTTTCCTGCTAGATTTGGAAAAGGAAGAAACTTAACACAATCAACAACAGGCCGAAAATGGGAAATGGACACTTGTAAGTTGGATTTGCTCACATAAAGCTGAACACATCCTAGGCCAACTTGATGGCTTGAGGAAAGGATTCATGTTAGATGGAAGATTCAACCCATCTTACTCAAAGGATGAGATTATTTCCAGTCCATACTGAGTTGATGGGTTTGCAGCTCCTCAAACCCCTAAACTTGTTCACCTGATATTACAAGGATGACTAAAATCCTTCAAACCCTTGTGTTTTCTCATTTGTTCAGAGAGATACTGAATCTATAAGGCTTTTTTTCTGGCGGGGAATCTATGTGGTTCTTTGACGAAAGACAACTAAATTACTGATTTTCTTATAGACTACAATACATACAATTACCTCAAGAAAGCTCAACCTAACTGAAAGATAAACCATGAGAAAGAAAAAAATATGATGGGAAAAGTTGTTTCAAGGAAGATTTCCTTTTCAAAACAGATTTAATCTAATCAGGAAGTAATAACCCAAAAGGACAAAATCTAAGGTCAAATGACTAAAGTTGTTTTCAAAATATATTAATAAAATACAGTGTGTTCATACTAACAGAAACTTAAGAATTCCCAACATCTCAACTCTTTCATGTCGGCCTTTGAAGAGGCTTGCATATTTGCAATCTAACATCTATTGGAACAATATATTCCTGACATAGCTTCATCGAATATTGAACAGTAAAACTGCAGTTCGGTTAGAACATGATCTACACAATTCAAAGAAAGTTGTTGAAGACATACCTTGGAATTTTAGGATCTCATCATATGTATTTTTTCTAATCAACGCCATACACAATTTCTATTTAGTGGTATCATATGTGACAAGAATTCAGGATAATTTATAACCAGTGCACCCCTATAGTACTTGAATAAATTCCGTGTGAAAATGTCCAACAATCAGTTTGATTCTTAAGGGTACTGAACGAATTAAAGTTGTGCGTTGTTTATTTTCTAGGAACATTGCGCCGATGGGTTCTAGAACAAAACAGAAATTAGAATATAAACCAACAGATGTTGCATGGGCTTTGAATGCCTAATTGCACTGCTGATCTAAACAAAAAGCTGAACATTTACCTTCACCTTGTACGGTCTACTCTAGTATAGGCAGTGGAGTTAGAGAATATAGCACTACATGCCTCCAGGTGCCAAAACAGAGAAACCCCATTTTTTCAGGGTGCATATGTGGTGAAAATTTTGTCGTTTTGCGAAGAAAAAAATTCTACCTGGTATCCAGTGTTACCCCATTGCTCCATGTAGATCCGTCACAAATTATAGGTGAAAGAAACGCTCATCAATATGGACGCACATGTAACAAAAAATCATTTACTTAATGCCACTTAGAATAGCTACACTGGTATTGTACAACTGTAGATTGCTTACAAGTTTCAAAACTATGCTTATATTATTACTATTATACAATAAGAGTGCTCAAAAGAAAGAAACAATAGTAGGAAGGGACACATGAAAATCTTTGATCTATATTACACTGGAAATATAAAAACAACAGTGCAGCGTTTAAAGATGATAAACTTATTAAGAATCTACACGAGCATACCTCTGGAGCACCACCGGGTGTTTCAGTTTGAACCCTGATCAGACTGTAGTTGATAGCAGGAAATTTGAAGAAATTAATACCACATTCTTTTTTCATCAACCTATCTTTAAGAGCTTACATTGCAGGATGCAGATTGGCCTACATAACTAATTTGGAACAGAGAGAATACATAGTTAACTAAAATGCAGTGTGATATCTTACTCCAATCTTCTGATCTTTCCAATCTTCTGTGGTGTGCTTCTTAGCTAAGACATTATATCGAGCAATCCCTGAGAACTCATCCTTGATGTTGGAGTCCAAATACAGCAAATCTTGCATAAACGACCTGAATAACATGTCCGTCAGTTCAAAGATTATTTAGAACAAAACTTATTTGAATGTCTCTGACTGTTTGTATCACCTGTAAGGCAAGAGTACTTATACGATCAGGAGATGTAGTTGATAAAGACTTTATATATCCCTTCAGAGAAAAGATCCTTATAAGATCAGAAGATGTAGTTGATAAAAAGACTATTCCAAAAACAGAGTGGGATAAATGAGACTGAATTTCCAGGCACGATTGTCCTTAAATTTGATGTCAAATACTCTCCAGGATTGAGATCCAAAATCAACAAATATACAATTAGGAAAATAAACGCCTTCTCCACCAATACACCACTTGTTTTGAGTTTCGCCCGGCTAAGATGTCCATCGATACACAACTGATATAAAAGAAGCACCAATATTCTCCATGGAGATCACCATACCAATAGATTAAGATCGATATTAGAGAGTGCAGATAAGTTACAGTATAGTGTATGGGTTGGAGAGGAATACCTGGATTCGGAGGGGTCGCTGGGGACAGAAATTGGTGGCGCAATGACCAGACGTATGATGTAGGAAGAGGTGACGGCCATGCCACTCCTATTTATCCACGGTTCCTTGCCCTGGCCGCGAATTAACGAGCCCTTGTGCTACCGCCGCCGCAAGGGTTGCCAGTACGGGAGAGGGAGAGGAGCCAGTAACGAACAGTCGGGTAGTATTATCACCATTACTACGCCGCCGCAGGTTGCCGAGCGCACCGAACACGGAGTTGTAGATACATAATTGGGCTAGGCTTAAAGATAAAGCAGATGCAGAGGCCTGGTTAGCGATGAAACGGCCTTCTCTACCGCAATGCGTCCTGGTCGATCTCCGGAGTAGATGCCCTTTAACGTTGGGCCGCTTAGGATGTGCACAGTGACGGGTTAGAAAATCCATCGGTGCTTGGTGGGACGAGCAGAAGATCCTACGCGTTCATGGGATAGATCCGACGGTTTAGGGCGTCTAAGCGCTGTGAAAGCTCCTAGCTGGTTGAGTTATACTGTTAACTAATATGCAATTTTTTACTCCTCTTCGCTACATTGCCAACACATATTTAAGAAATTTGGAGAATAATCTAGCGATATTCTCCGTTTCATATCAAGTACTACATTGTTAAGTAGACCAAAAAAATTGACATCACGCCCCACCGGCATCCGTATGGTGGCTCGCTGTTGAGAGGGCTTGGAGGTGTGGGCTTCGAGAGACGGACATACCATGTAATTACTTAATTAATAGTCATATTATAACCTTGCACCCCTTGGATCACCATAGGTTTCTTATCTTCTTGGATATATTCACCTTAATATATATTTTAAACATATATTTTACATATCTCAAATTTATAATATGCAAAAGGCCTATGTTTTGCGGTGTTGCCTGGCAGGAGCATAATTTTCAGATTTATAATATGGAGTATAATTTGAACCACTTGGTATAAAGATTTAGTTTGATAAGATAAGTCCCCAAAAAATTCGTATCACCGGTTACAAGAAAATTAGGGAAACACTACAGATACACATGGAAAAATCTAACAAATCGAGAGTGTACTCCTTAGTCCTCAGAACCTCTCATAAAAAAATCAAAAGCTTCAACCGGCAGGGGCATCGAAATTTAGCTTCAACCGATCACTAATGCATAAGGTGGTATGCAAAAACTCGAGCCTCTTTAAGTGTACTCAGCGGTGCTTCCAAAATATTTTTCTTTAGCTGATAAACAATTCGAAAGCAAGCAGCGCTAGTAGTACCTTTTTTCTTCATACAGAGAACATCACACCACTCAACCAACACACTTTGGCCTTACTTTTCTCAAATGAAAAATACGCCAAGGACTGCTGAATAGAATCAAACCTGGAACATGTCTGTACCCAACTCCTGATCTGTAAGGGTGATTTCTAGTTTATAGAATGGGTGCTCCAGATAAACTTGAGCTCTCAATTCACTCAGCAACTCCCCTATGGAAGAGTATGTCCGGAAATCGATCTATCCAATATTTGCAATTCAGCCATACACGAGTTCACTGTCTGTAATCTGTAGTTCAGCATGGTATCTTGGCTGCTTCTACTTCCCTGTGCGATGTCCGTGTCCCATATACTCATGCAGTTTGATTTGCTTGGCTTGTTCTTTGTTTAATCCAATTGGTTGGCCGGCTGGCTGCGGGTCTACTTCTAGTGCACATGTGCATGTGCACTTCTACGGCAGCCATGAGGACGCTAGATTAGGTCATCGCCAGAGATTGTCGCTTTAATCAACCGTTGATACGATGCAGCACCAGGCGATTGCTGGGTCGTAGGTGACCCTGTCGATTATACAGATGACGACGGTAGGGCTCCCGGCGCATGGCGTCCCATCAGAAATCGCAGCTCCATGCCTCCCCACGCCGACGGGGAACAAGCACAAGGATGACGCGGTCTTCCGGCAGCGCTGCCTCTTTTCAATTGTGAAGGCTCACGCCTCCTAGCTGAATACCTGGGTACCGCCCGTCCATGGAGGATCCAGATGACGGTGGTCGTAGGATCCCTCGGTGAGGTCGGCTTGCGGAGGATAGATCGATTGGGGCACCTCTATAAGTAGTGGAAGGGTGGCATAGAATTACAGACCGACGGTGATTAAGTTTCACATGACAATTCTAATTCCGGTGGAGTTCTGTTCTCCTGGCGCACAAACATATAGGGAGGAAGGAACAAACTTTTTTTTTTGGCAGAGGGAGGAAGGAACAAACTGGCGATCCAATTTTTATGTGGGCCGCTGCGATCCCTTTTCTTTGGTACGGAATGAAGTCCGCTCCGATCTTGACCTCAAGCAGGCCGAGCAGCGGGTTACTTGGCTCACTATGGCGCAGGCGGGACAATTCGGAGCAACGGACGAAGGCGGGGGCGCTCGGCTCGGCTCGGAACGTTTATTTAACGAAACGTTTTCTTTTGACTTGTCGGTGGCAGTTGTTGTAATTTGATCGAAAATCAGGGGTAATAAAAAACGGACCAACAAGAAGCTCTTTTGCTTTTATTATTAGGTATAGATGAAGGAATTGTATTGGGACATAAAATTTCTGAGAGAGGTATTGAAGTTGATAGAGCTAAAGTTGAAGCAATTGAGAAGATGCCCTATCCTAGGGATGTTAAAGGTATTCGTAGTGTTTTTGGTCATGCTGGGTTTTATAGGAGATTTATTAAAGATTTCTCCAAGATTTCAAAGCCTCTTACTAATCTCCTTCAAAAAGATGTACCTTTTATTTTTGATGATGATTGTAAGGAAGCTTTTGAAACTCTAAAGAAAGTCTTAACAACTGCTCCTGTAGTTGAACCTCCTGATTGGAACTTACCTTTTAAAATTATGTGTGATGCTAGTGATTTTGCTGTAGGCACTGTTCTTGGACAGCGAGTAGATAAAAAATTGAATGTTATTCATTATGCTAGCAAAACTCTTGATGCTGCTCAAAAAAATTATGCTACAACTGAAAAAGAATTATTAGCTGTAGTCTTTGCTTGTGACAAGTTTAGATCTTATATCGTTGATTCAAAAGTTACAATTCGTACTGATCATGCTGCAATTAGATACCTTATGACGAAGAAAGATGCTAAGCCAAGGCTTATTAGATGGGTGCCTCTTTTGCAAGAATTTGATTTACATATTATAGATAGGAAAGGTGCTGATAATCTTGTTGCTGATAATTTGTCTAGATTGGAAAATATTGCTTATGATCTTGTTCCTGTTAATGATAGTTTTCCAAATGAACAATTGGCTGTAATAAAGGTGAACTCGCGAGATAGTCCTTGGTATGCTGATTATGCTAACTTTATTGTATCCAAGTACTTGTCTCCAACCTTTTCAGCTCAGCAAAGGAGGAAATTCTTTTATGATTTGAGACATTATTTTTGGGATGACCCACACTTATATAAAGAAGGAGTGGATGGTATTATGCGAAGATGTGTTCCCGAATATGAACAACAAGAGATATTGAGTAAGTGTCATGGTAGTGCTTATGGAGGACATCACGCCGGAGATAGAACTGCGCAAAAGGTTCTACAATCAGGTTTCTATTGGCCAACTCTCTTCAAAGATGCAAGGAAGTTTATTTTATCTTGTGATGAATGTCAAAGGGTTGGTAATATCTCCAGACGCAATGAAATGCCTATGAATTATACTCTTGTTATTGAACCATTTGATTGTTGGGGATTTGACTTCATGGGTCCTTTCCCTTCTTCAGAAGGTAACACTCATATACTTGTCGTTGTTGATTATGTTACTAAATGGGTGGAAGCCATACCCACAAAAAGTGCTGATGGTGAGACTTCTTTAAAAATGCTTTTAGATATTATTTTTCCTAGATTTGGAGTACCTAGATATATTATGACTGATGGAGGTTCTCATTTTATTCATGGTGGTTTTAGAAAAACTCTTGCTAAATATGGTATTAATCATAGAATTGCTTCCGCTTATCATCCTCAAACTAGTGGGCAAGTAGAATTATCAAATAGAGAGATTAAATCTATCTTGCAAAAGACCGTTAATAAATCTAGAAAGAACTGGGCTATTAAATTGAAGGAAGCATTATGGGATTATAGAACTGCTTATAAAAATCCTATGGGTATGTCACCGTATAAAATGGTTTATGGGAAAGCTTGTCATTTACCTTTAGAACTAGAGCACAAAGCTTATTGGGCTGTAAGAGAACTAAATAAAGATCCTAAACTTGCTGGTAAGAAGAGATTGCTACAATTGAGTTCTCTAGATGAATGGAGAAGTGAAGCTTATGAAAATGCTAAACTCTTTAAAGAGAAAGTTAAGAAATGGCATGATAGAAGAATTATCAAAAGAGAATTTAATGTGGGAGATAAAGTCCTATTGTATCGGTCTCGTCTCAGATTTTTTGCAGGGAAATTACTCTCAAAATGGGAAGGACCATATGTCATTGTGGAGGTGTATCGTTCAGGGGCAATTAAAATTAGTTCTCTGCAAGGTGATGCCACACAAGTAGTGAATGGACAAAGACTCAAGCACTATATTTCTGGAGATTCTTATAATGAAGATGTTGATGTTATCCAAGTGGTGACTCAGGAAGCTTTCATCAAAGGTCAAATTGACAGTTTGCAGAGTTCGACTTTGAATAGGTAACGTCGGTAATAAAAAGTCCACGTTTAACTTTACGAACAATGTTTTTGCTATTTTCGGAAAATATGAAAAATTACGAGATCGAAACGGAAGGGAGAAGACGCACGAGGGCGTGCCCCCATAGGTCGGCGCGAGCCCGGCCTGGCCGCGCCGCCCTGAGGACGGCGCCTCGTTGTCCCTCTCCGACTCTGGTTCGACCTGGTACCTTCTGTCGTGAAAATTCTTCTATATAATCTCCCGGACCCCTGGAGGTCCGTATATCGTTTTCTCGTCGCGTTTTGTTTCGAGCTGTTTTCTGCCAGGATCTGTTTTGATCTAGAAGCACCATGGTCTCCAACCACAAGGACAAGGAGCCTTTGGAGGAAGATATTCAAGACCTCGAGCTGAAAGGAGAATTCAAGGAGGAAGTGAAGGAGATGTCATCAATGAAAAGGAAGCGGCAAACTGTGGGAGTAAGCCAATCTTGGTGGGATCGGTTAACACTGGACGTTCTTTTTCTCATAACCTGCAGGGACCTCTACCGCCTGCTCTTAGCCTCAACTCTTTCCCTTGTGTGGAGGAAGCACTACGGGTTACCGATGAGTTTTGTGATCAATACCGTGCGCTGAGAAGGGAAGTGGAGATACTTCTTGAGGAGAACCACCGAATTCATAGAATGCTGGAATATTACTCAATTCCTATCACAAGGCTGCCACCGCCACTTTCAGATAACAATGAATCTCTTCGAGTCTTAGTGCAGAATGGCCCTTGAAAGCCTGAAGGAGATCTTTAAGGATCGCAGGAACGGACCATCACCATCACCACCGAAGGAGTAATTCATCATCGGTATTGGCATCCCCTTTGTTTGTTCCAAGCTTGGGGGAGTGCCGCGGTATCACATCATCACTACCTTTTACTTTTTTATTATCAAGTAGTGTCATATCATGAGTAGGGAAGTTATCATATAAGATGTGTTGCGGTATGGAAGTATCTCTCTTTAGTTGGTTATCTATGTATCCCTTGGTGTGAGTTATCGTTATGGAATATTAATGAGAAGTTTTATCATTTACATATTGCACATCTTATTTTAGTTTGCAATCTCTATTATATGATTGATCTTGTTGTTAAGTATTGGTATCACTTTGGGAGCATTGAGTAAATCTATTTGGTTTTGGCAAACTTAGCATTGGTCAATAGCAACAACACTTTGAGTTTAAGTAGAAAAGAGGAGATGCATGTAGATATGTTGTTTCATTATCTTTCTTTCCTGTTAGCTATGAGCTTAGTATTCTGAAGTTAAAATTATTTGTGCTTACAAGAAAGATGCATGATTGTTTCTATCACATGTATATTTGTTTGTTTCCCTCAACTCTTATGCTTGCTAATCAACCTTGCTAGCCAAAAACCTGTACTGAGAGGGAATGCTTCTCGTGCATCCAAACCCTTAGACCAAACCTATGCCATCAGTGTCCACCATAACTACCTATTATGTGGTATTTTGCGCCATTTCAAGTAAATACTTCATGTGCTACCTTTAAACAATTCAAAAGTTATCATCCCTTATTTGTGTCAATGTTTTATAGCTCATGAGGAAGTATGTGGTGTTTTATCTTTCAATCTTGTTGGGCAGCTTTCACTAATGGACTAGTGGCTTCATCCACTTATCCTATAATTTTGCAAAAAGAGCTGGCAACGGGGTTCCCAGCCCCAATTAACTAACTCTCATTAATAATCCTCTTCACATGTTTTGCTCTGATTCATTAGTAAGCAACTTAATTTTGCAATAGACACTCCTCCATGGTATGTGAAATGTTGGAAGGCACCGAGGATTAGCCATGGCTTGAGAAAGCAAAGGTTGGGAGGAGTGTCATCCTTAAATAAACTAAAATACATGTGTAAACAAAAGAGAAGAGGGATGATCTACCTTGCTGGTAGAGATAACGTCCTTCATGGGAGCCGCTCTTGGAAGTCTGTTTGGCAAGGGGGTTAGAGTACCCACTGCCATTCGTTGACAACAACAAACACCTCTCAAAACTTTACTTTTATGCTCTCTATATGATTTTAAAACTTGAAAAGCTCTAGCACATGATTTAATTCCTGCTTCCCTCTGCGAAGGGCCTATCTTTTACTTTAATGTTGAGTCAGTAAACCTATTTCCCTCCATCTTAAGCAAGCATTTGAGTTGTTGAGATCCAACCATCTATATTGTGATTTATTTAATCATGCCTTTTATTTCTTCCTTGTTTAGTACAAGTTTTATCTGAATGAATATAGCTTTGAAGATTATCGATGATTATGAGAAGATTATTATGATTGAATATGCAAGTTTTGCTATAAGCTTTAATATAAGAGCGCTGCTCGATAAATAAGTACAATCTGTTAAATGTTCTCTGACCAAGAACGAAGTTTGCCATCACCAATTATGATTTTCTATGCACCTTTATTTGTGATTTCCTTTTACTTGTTTCAAGTTGAATCATATGGGGAGGTTGTTCACTAGAATGTCTTGTGTGAATTAATATGATGCTTCTTGTCCGTATTTTATTTATCGACTCTTCACTCCATAAACATGTGGTCTTGTTTATCGAGTTCAGTTTCGCTTGGGGACAAGCGAAGTCTAAGCTTGGGGGAGTTGATACGTCCATTTTGCATCACTATTTTATATCATAATTTACTGTTATTCATTGATATATTGCATATTTAGAGATGATACTTATGTTATTTCATCTATTTTGCATGTTTCATGATTATTGGAGGATCGCGCACCGGAGTCAGGATTCTGTTGGAAAAAGCGCCGTCAGAATGCAATATTTCGGAAGATCAACAATTGACGGAAATTATATGAAAAATCCTTCTTTTTCCAGAAGATGAAGAGAGCCAGAAGGAGGAGCCGAGGAGGGCCGCCATGGCCCCCCCATAGGCCGGCGCGGGCCCAGGCCTGGCCGCGCCGCCTTGTGGGGAGGAGGCCCACAACCCCCTCTGGCCTCCTCTCCTTCGCGTACTTCTTCGTCCCGAAAACCTAAGCTCCGGAGGATAGTCGCGAAGAGTCACAGCGGGGCGGAAAACACCAGAGAGAAAAGAGCTCTCCGGAAATCCGCAGGGGAAATTCCCTCCCGGAGGGGGAAATCGACGCCATCGTCACCGTCATCGAGCTGGACATCATTGGGACCATCATCACCATCATCTCCATCATCATCGCCGCCATCTCCACCGCTACACCTCGTCACCGCTGTAACAATTAGGGTTGGATCTTGATTGTTTGATTGGGGAAACTCTCCCGGTATTGATTTCTACTTGTTATTGATGCTATTGAGTGAAACCATTGAACCAAGGTTTATGTTCAGATTGTTATTCATCATCATATCACCTCTGATCATGTTCCATATGATGTCTCGTGAGTAGTTCGTTTAGTTCTTGAGGACATGGGTGAAGTCTAAATGCTAGTAGTGAATTATGTTGGGTAATATTCAATGTTATGATATTTAAGTTGTGGTGTTATTCTTCTAGTGGTGTCATGTGAACGTCGACTACATGATACTTCACCTTTATGGGCCTAGGGAATACATCTTGTATTCGTTTGCTAATTGCGGGGTTGCCGGAGTGACAGCAACTGAACCCCCGTTGGTATATCGATGCAGGAGGGATAGCAGGATCTCGAGTTTAAGGCTTTGGTTAGATTTATCTTAATTACTTTCTTGTATTTGCGGATGCTTGCAAGGGGTATAATCACAAGTATGTATTAGTCCTAGGAAGGGCGGTGCATTAGCATAGGTTCACCCACACAACACTTATCAAAACAATGAAGATTAATCAGCTATATGAAGCGAAAGCACTAGACTAAATTCCCGTGTGTCCTCAAGAACGTTTGGTCATTATAAGTAAACAAACCGGCTTGTCCTTTGTGCTAAAAAGGATTGGGCCACTCGCTGCAATTATTTCTCTCGCATTTTACTTACTCGTACTTTATTCATCTGCTATATCAAAACCCCCTGAATACTTGTCTGTGAGCATTTACAGTGAATCCTTCATCGAAACTGCTTGTCAACACCTTCTGCTCCTTGTTGGGTTCGACACTCTTATTTATCGAAAGTACTACGATACACCCCCTATACTTGTGGGTCATCAGCGGACACTTTGCGCGTCCGCGCAATGTCCGCAGAGACGCATCCGAGGCGCATATTTGGGCCAGGTTTGCGTCGCCACGGATGGCTGATACGTTGCAAACGTATCTATAATTTTTGATGCTCCATGCTTGTTTTACACTGATTTATATATGTTTTGTTTACACTTCGTTGCACTTTTATACCTTTTCCGGAACTAACCTATTGACAAGATGCCACAGTGCCAGTTCTATGTTTTCTGCTTCTTTGAATTTCAGAAAAGTTATATAGGAAACATTCTCAGAATTGGAGAAAAAAAAGCTGAAGTTCCTATTTTACTGTAACGAAGACGGAGTCCAGAGGAGAGACGAAGGGGCGCCGCGAGGCGGCCACACCTGTCCTAGGCACGGCCTAGGCCCTGGCCGCGCCTAGGGGTGGTGTGGGCCCCTCGGGCACCCACCGAACTCACCCTTCCACCTATTTATTCACCTGTTCGGGAAAACCTAAATACCCAGGCCTCCATCCACGAAAATTTCCGTCGCAGCCGCCATCGCCGACCCTAACTCGGGAGGGTTCTGAAGCTCTTCCCGGCACCTTGTCGAAGAGGGAGATCATCACTGTAGTCCTCTACATCGCCATGCCCGCCTTTGAAGTGATGTGTGAGTAGTTCATCTCTGGACTACGGGTCCATAGCAGTAGCTAGATGGTTGTCTTCTCCAGTTTATGCCTCATGTTTAGATCTTGTGAGCTACCTATCATGATCAAGATCATCTTTATGTAATGCTACATGTTGTGTTTACTGGGATCCAACGAATATTGAATAATATGGTTGATATCGATTATATACTTGTCATACGTTATTTGTAATCTTGCATGCTCTCCGTTGCTAGTAGATGCTCTGGCCAAGTATATGCTTGTAACTCCAAGAGGGAGTATTTATGCTCGATAGTGGGTTCATGGCTCTAGTAATCTCGAAGAATGACAATAACTTCTAAGGTTGTAGATGTGTTGTTGCTACTAGGGAGAAAACAACAATCCTTTGTCTAAGGATAATTCTATTTTTTACTTTACACACATTGCTTAATGCGATAATCTGTTGCTTGCAACTTAATAGTGAAAGTGGTGCAGACGCTAACCGGAAGGTGGGTTATTATTCATAGATGCAGTTCGATTATGGTCTATGTATTATGTTGTAATGCCCACCTGAATCTCATTCTAATCATCTTGTCATCTATGATCTTTATTCTGTCAATTGCCCAACTATAGTTTGTTCACCCAACATGTTATTTATCTTTATGAATAGACTCCTCTAGTGAACTATGGACCCCGGTCCTTTCTTTTACACTGATAAAATCATCTATTGCAAACACCTTTTCTGTTTACTTACTGCAAACACTGTTCTCTTTAATTCCACTACAAACAAACATCTCTTTCCACACTATATGGTTAATACTTTGTTTTCAGCAAAACATGTGAGATTGACAACCTCACTGTAAGTTGGGGCAAAGTATTTTGGTTGTGTTGTGTGCATGTTCCACGTTGCTGTTGACGCCGGTAGTGCGTCCTGCCAAAAGTCAGCTAGCAACACCTTCGAAAGATTTCTTCTACTGGTCGATTAAACCTTGGTTTCTTACTGAGGAAAAACTTGCTACTGTGCTCATCATACTTTCCTCTTGGGTTTCCCCAACGGTGTGCTCTGCACTCATCAAGCTAATTTCCTGCCGCCGTTGCCGGGGTGAAAGAGGATTTCTGCAACGGGCGTCTCTCATATCCAATCTATTTACTTTGTTATTGTTTTACTTAGTTTATTTTACTTTGTCTTGTTTTCTTTATTATATCAAAAACACAAAAAAAATTAGTTTCTATTATAGCCTTTATTTCTATTGCTTTGTTTTAATCTTGCTAAAATGGGTACTCCTGAGAACACTATGTTGTGTGACTTTACTAGCACAAACAACAATGATTTTATTTGTACACCTATTGCTCCACCTGCTCCTGAAGCAGCTTTCTATGAAATTAAACCTCCTTTGTTAAATCTTGTTATGAAAGAGAAATTTTCTGGTGTTAGTATTGATGATGCTGCTTCTCACCTTAATAATTTTGTTAAATTTTGTGAGATGAAAAAGTATAAGGATGTAGATGGCGACATTATTAAACTGAAATTGTTTCCTTTCGCTTTTAGAGGGAGAGTTAAAGATTGGTTGCTATCTTTGCCTACAAATAGTACTGATTCTTGGGTTAGATGCAAATATGCTTTTATTGGAAAGTATTATCCCCCTGCTATGATTATATCCTTGAGAAGTGACATAATGAAATTTAGACAATTTGATAATGAACATGTTTCTCAAGCTTTGGAAAGAATGAAATCTTTGGTAAAGAATTGTCCCACTCATGTACTGACTACTTGGATGATCATCCAAACTTTTTATGCATGACTGAATTTTTCTTCAAGAAACCTTCTGAATTCAGATGCTGGAGGTACCTTTATGTCCATTACTTTGGGGGCTGCAACAAAACTCCTTGATGATATGATGATAAAATATTCTGAATGGCACACCAAGAGAGCTCCACAAGGTAAGAAGGTAAATTCTGTTGAAGAAACCTCCTCCTTGAGTGATAAGATTGATACTATTATGTCTATGCTTGTTAATGGTAAATCTCATATTGATCTAAATAATATTCCTTTAGCTTCTTTGTTTGCTCAAGAATAGCATGTTGATGTGAACATCTTTAAAAGCAATAATTTTAACAACAATGCTTATAGGAATAATTTTGGTTGTAACAATTATAGGCCATATTCTTCTAATAATGGTAATGGTTATGGTAATTCTTATGGTAATTCCTATAGCAACAATAGAAGTGCACCCTCTGATCTTGAAGTCATTCTTAAGGACTTTATTAGTAAACAAACTACATTTAATAAATATGTTGAGGAAAAAATTGATGGTCTTGCTTCTAAAGTTGATAGCCTTGCTCTTCATGTTTAATTTCTTAAATTAAAAGCAAAACATTTGAATGCCATTCAAGTTAGAATTGATGATAATGTTAGGATGTTGGTAGAATTGCATGCTAGGTGGGAAAAAGAAGATGAAATTGCTAGAATAATAATTTGACTAAAATTTGTACCATTACCACCACCAGTAGTGCTGATGTCTCAAAAGCTAGCAAACCTCCTACTATTAATGGTAAAATAATTGGTGTAGGAAAAGTCCCCAGTCCTACAAAATTTCCTAGAACCACTGAAATTGTGTTCTGATAAGAGTGCTGAATTTTTCGAAGTATGGGAGACAATAGTCCTTTGACCTTAGATAATAATGGCTTTTGATTTTGATGATTGCAATATCTCTGAAGTAATTAAGTTCTTATAAAAGCTTGCTAGAAGTCCTAATGCTAGTGCTATAAATATGGCTTTTACAAAACATATTACAAATTCTCTCATTCAAATTAGAGAAGAGAAATTAAAACGTGAAGTTTCTATTCCTAGGAAGTTAGAAGATGGTAGGGAGCCCATCATTAAGATGAAAGTATATGACTTTTATTGCAATGCTTTATGTGATCCTGGTGCGAGCATTTCTGTTATGCCTAAAATAATTTATGATATGCTTGATTTGCCACCGTTGGAATAATGCTATTTGGATGTTCATCTTGCTTATATTGCTAAAAAGAAATGTTTGGGGAGAGTTAATAATGTTCTTATTATGGCTAATAATAACTTTGTCCCCGTTAATTTTGTTGTTTTGGTATTGAATGCAATGCTTCTTGTCCAATTATTTTGGGAAGACCTTTTCTTAGAACTGTTGGTGCTGTTATTGATATAAGTGATGGGATTATTAAATATCAATACCCACTCAAGAAAGGTATGGAACACTTTTCAAGAAAAATAAATAAGTCACCTTTTGATTCTATTATTAGGACAAGTTATGATGTCGATGCTTCTTCACTTGAAAATACTTGATGCTAGCTCTGCGCCTAGCTGAAAGGCGTTAAAGAAAAGCACTCTTGGGAGATAATCCATGTTACATTTCTGTAATTTTTTGTTGAGTCTTGAAGTTATTACCTCTGTAATAACCTCTCCTTATCATTTTTTTCCAAATAGCCTATAATAGGAAGAAAGTAAGATTTGGGGAAGTTGTTGTCCTGAAACAGATTCTTTGATGTCACCAAAAAAAAATTGTATTTCCAGCCAGAACGTAATTTTTAGCTGCTAATTTTTGATCATTTGCCCCAGGTTATTATCTAACTTTCTTTAGTTTTTCACTTTTCAACAGAAGATTTTCTAAAAAATCGATCTTTACCTACTGTTCTGTTTTGATAGATTTCTGCAACTATTTGCATTTGCGTCTTAATCTCTTTCTTTTTGAGTTCTTTTGAGAGAAAGAGCTTTTTGAAAAAGTTGCTACAATAGCTAATGTTTTAATGGATGTTTGATATATGTTAAAACTAAACCCAATTGGATTTGTTATTTTGATTGCACTAATGCTACTAATGAGAGTTGTGTGAAGTTTTGTATGAAGGAAGTTTTCAAGTGTAGGGAGAGAAGAATAACGTAATGAGATGAAGTATGGAAAAAACCTCAAGCTTGGGGATACCCATGTCACCCCAAGAAAAATCCAAGAGGTACAAGCGTCAAAGCTTGGGTATGCCCAAGGCATCCCCTTCTTCATCAACAAAGCATCAGGTCATCTTTCTAGATGCTATATTTTTATTGCTTCATATGCTATGTGTTGTTCTTGGAGTGTCTTTATTTATTTTAGTTTTCTTTTGTATTTTTGCTGTAACATATGGTTGGATCCTAGCATATTTGTTTTGGAGAATGACACACTCCGTTTTAATTGCATAGAACACTCTAGTTTTCGCTCTTATTGTTCTGCGAGTGTTCTATTTTGCTAGTACTGCGTTTAGCTCTCGTTTTCCACTCGTATTTTGTTTAGAGCTTGTTAGTTTTCTATAGTTAGGTATGATTAGCTCGCTGGTCTTTATTTATTATTATCTATGAGAGTTTTTTTCAAATAAGTTGGTTGGTGTTGAAGACGAGTAAAATGTTTCATGTTTATAGTGATGCAAAAGGAAGCTTGTTTAGATTGTGCCATAGACTTTGGCATGTCATGTTGGATGTTATTCTTATCATATGATTATTAGTTATTGTTTTAGCATGGCTTGTCTCAAATAGCTGAGAGTGCTTAATGGGCCATTGAAAGAATCATGTGTTGTTTCCATCATATAAAGCATAATATTGTGGTATTCTCCTTTGATGCTTCATTGGGTTGACTTGGCACATGTACGTTTACATCATGTTATGACTACGACAAACCAATCACCAAAAGCCTCCATGATTATTTAGTTTTTGACTTGTAATATCACTTTATGCGTTGATTAATAAGATTTTGTCGCTATGCATGATTATGGCCATTATTGCTCTCTTAATTGATCGCTCCTAGTCTTTTGCTAGCCTTCGCCTATACTGAGTATGAGCTCTACTAGTGCATCCAACTACCAAAAACAAAAGTTTTCCTATTGTTTCCACCATACATACCTATATGTGGTATTTCACCGCCACTCCAAAGTGAATTGCTCGTGTGCTACCTTTAAACCTTCAAACATTACTACCTGTTTTGTGTTTTGTTTTAACTCATGAGGAAGTATTGAATGCTTTATTGTCTTTTCATGACTTCATACCATGCCTAGCATGAATAATGTGCTGGTCTTTAATATTGCAAAAAGAGCAAGGCAAGTGGGTGCCCAACCCACAAAGATATAAAATAAACAAATAAACAAATAAAGCTCTGCGCTCTATGTACTGGAGAGATCCTAAATAAGGGTGTGCAAATGGAGAACTACATGGGAGCCGCTCCTGAAGTCACTATATGAAAGGATGATAGATCATTTGATGCCATTCGTTGACATAGACATACATACCTCTCAAAATATATTATCAACACCTCTATTGCATTCAAAATAAAAAGCTCTAGCACATGAGTAATCTTGCTTCTCTCTGCGCATGGCCTTTCTTTTACTTTTATGTTGAGTCCTCATATTCTTGCTTTATGCACCAATTAAGAAATCATAGTTGTCATTCTGAGTATAATGTGCATAGTCCCAAAATTTATTATTGATTGATTCATGATTATGCTATTGCTTATTCTCAAATTAGTTGTATCTAGTCACCGTTTGAACTTTAAAGGTGTCCTGACATTTATGTTTTGCTACTTCATAAAGTACAAGATGAGTACTACTTGGCTATGTTTTCTCTATGCTAAAAAACGAACAGTTGCTTTTAGTGCACAATTATTCATGAGCCTTTGTTTGAGTTAATTCTCATGTTGTAACATAGTTGCTAAGTTCTATTGTTAGAATTATATCTATCATGCATATGTTTAGAGTACTTTGATCCCAGCTCACAATGCTTTACAATAACTTGATCACGATTGTGTTGGCTTTATGTAATCTCAAAAATTATTTTTGTTATCACTTAACTACTCGAGGACGAGCATGATTTAATCTTGGGGATGCTGATACTATTCAAACGTATCTATTATTTTTGATGCTCCATACTTGTTTTACACCAATTTTTATATGTTTTGTTTACACTTCGTTGCACTTTTATACATTTTCTGGACTAACTTATTGACGAGGGAACACCTCGGCAATGCCTACGTATTGTAGACTTGGGTTTCGGGAGAGAGCGACGATGGAGATTCCGGGAGCGAGATTAGGCACACGACGTTCGGGTCCCCTCGGTGGAGGATCCCTACGTGCTGCTAGCAATCCAGTATATGGTCATAGATGTGTTTACAGGGTGCCGCCGTAGGCGGAACTATGTTGTCTATCTCTTCTGCCCCTCTTTCGGGTACCCTGGCTAGCTTTATATATGCAACCAGCCTAGGGTTTTACAAGAGTCCTAGTCGACTACTTCTTCGGGTTGCCTTGTTGGGCCTTCTCCATATTGGGCCGAGCCGATCCAGGTATACCAATAATGGGTACCCAAAGGGTATACCCATGTCAGTAGCCCCGAGTGTCTAGGGAAGTCGAAGACTTGCGTAGAGACTCCAAGCATAATCATCTCCGAAGTCAAAGAAAATACAAGGCAAGGTCCATGTCGTAGATCATGTGTAGCGTAGATGATGTCGGCGATTCTTGAAATTATTTTTCTATCGGGAGCGCTAGCCCCCGAGTCTATGGGTAAGTGCTTGCACTTAGCCATAGACTCAAGTTGTACTACTCGATGAAGAACTTAACTATATTTCTGGAGGACTTGATGAAATCCATGTGCTCCCGATGGGAGTATGCTCCACTCGAGTCGTAGAATCGAGTTGAGTCTACAAACCTTGATTGTCATAGATGTTGTCGAAGTTATTTTTCTATCGGGTGCGCGACCAGCGCTCCCGATGGGAGTAGCCCCCGAGGCTACAACCAAGTGTTTGCACTTGGGTGTAGGCTCAACTTGCTTTTAATCGACACCACAATTTTTCCTCTTTCTTGTATCTTATCGGGAGGGTGAACAATACTCTCGATAAGAGTAGCCCCCGAGCCTATGGGCAGGTGCTTGCACCTGGGCATAGACTCAAGTTGTACTACTCGATAAAGAACTTGACTATATTTCTGGGCGCAGCCCCTCGTTTTATTGACTCCAGGCCGTTGCTATCTATGTTGTTCAGGGATAATGGTAAATGGGGCTGGTTCATCTGATCAGGTACCAGTTAACTGCTCTTGTGGCAATCCCGCAAGAACCTACTTCAAGATCACGTCCCTGGACATGATCTCGGGATACTGGTGTTAACTCGACATGTGCCGCTTAAGGTCTTACCATGTGTCGAGTCCCAGTCATGTTTTATCGGGTACCTAACGCGTCTATTAGGATTTTTCTTCGTATCTGTTGATACGGAAAAAAGTAGCAAACCGATGTCAGAGACGGTGCCACACCGCTCAGGACGGACCCGGGGTCTTACCTTCACAAAGTTTTGCGGCATTCAGAGATTATTCGCGACTTTGGCGCTCTGAGAATATTTTGTCAAGTGCCTTGTTCGGCCGATGCAATGACCCATTTTGCGGGTTCTTCTATTTTTCTCTCGGGCTTAATGAGACAGCCGAATATATTGGTTTTTCTATATTGTCGCGTACATCACCGATGCTCTTGCTCGGAGCAATATGACCGAGTTAATGGACCCCTTTTTTTTTGGTTCCTCCTTGCTGAAAATTTCGTCGAGTTCCTCCTTGAAGAAAATTTCTTCGGGTCCTCCTTGAGGACAATTCTTCGGGTCCTCCCTGAGGACAATTCTTCGGATCCTTCTTGAAGATAATTTTTCGGGTCCTCCTTGAAGATAATTCTTCGGGTCCTCCCTGAGGACAATTCTTCGGGTCCTCCTTGAAGATAATTCTTCGGGTCCTCCCTGAGGACAATTCTTCGTCGGGTCCTGTTCTCCCTATAGACAATTTCGTCGAGTTCTCCCTATAGACAATTTCGTCGGGTTCTCTCTTATATACTTTGAAATTTGCTTTCTCCTGCACAAATAACAAACTTTTTCTATCTTTTCCTTGACTCTCTTTTTCGCATGTGGTGTCAGATGCTCGGATTCGATGATATGTAAAGTAAATTTATGCCGCACAGCCCCCGAGTGTCGTGTGCGGCAAAAGTAAATGATAATCAACTTTATGTAAATTAAAAAGAAACACTTAGCTTATTAGATACGACAGAGTCGATGCGCGATGAAGTCTTCGAGTGCAGCGAAAAAGTTGAGCCGAAGTAGAAACCACCGAATTGCGAAAGTGGATGCCACAAAATTGTTGATGAAGAGATAGCCGAAACCCCGAGCACTGCTGGGGTGATGTCATGATTGTTGCTTAGACGCCGTGTCACCGTTGTTACTCGGGGCGAAGTCGTTGTCGAGCCCCCGAGTATTATCCGTGTCGCCGAAAGAAGGCCATTAAGGATGAAATACTGAAGATGAAGTCCGAGATGAAGTACTTGAGATGAATCCATATTAAAGATTACACCATCATATATTGAAGATGAATCCGCCGATATCATAGATGATGAATCCATTGACCCAAAGAATCCAGTAATAACCATAAAAGATGAATCCGTTGATATCATAAAGGATGAATCCATTGACCCGAAGAATCCAGTAATAACCATAAAAGATGAATCCATTGATATCATAGAGGATGAATCCATTGACCCGAAGAATCCAGTAATAACCATAAAAGATGAATCCGTTGATATCATAGAGGATGAATCCATTGAGCCGAGAGAAAATAGTTCCAGTAATAACCATAGAAGATGAATCCATTGACCCGAAACGCGTCGGGTAATATTGTATAAGTGAACCAATAATAACCCAAAGAAAAACAATCCATAATCAGGAGAGAATAAATCCACTGAGCCAAAGAAGATAAATCCACTAAGTCGAAGAAAATAATTCCACTGAGCCGGAAAATAATTTCACTGAACCGGAAAAAATTCCATATCCAGAGCCGAAGAAAAGAAATTCACCAAGTAACCGAATATATTTGTGGTAACGAAGTAATGTCACAACCCCCAGTGTTGGGTGAATTTGCTCTAATGATGTAATGGTGCAGCCCCCGAGTATTCGGGTGTGGCGAAAGTAAATAATAATTAACTCTCGGAAGAGGAACACTTAGCTTTTTATCGGGTGCGGCGGAGTCGACGTGGAAGTAGGTCACCCGGCATACGGAGTCGATGTAATGGACACAGCTGATGCAGCGCAGCCGTGCGGCGTTTAGCCGAATATTTTCGACAAGGTGGAAGTAGTCGACATGAAAGAGAGAATCGTCGAGCTCGCGGTGGGCGAGCCCCCGGGCGAGGTGTGTGCACGTTGTCGGGTTAACGGCAGGTGAGCCCCCGAGCATGCGACTGTACGCGGCGAAGTCGTCGAAACTTGTTCCGATCTGTAGTTATATTACGGCGCAAAAAAGCTGTGCGCAAATAATAGTACGAGCCAAAAAAACATTTAACCCAATAATATACAAAGAGTAATGGATTAGAAAAATAGGACCTGATGGTTCCAGTCTCGGATGAAGTCACGATGAAGATGCGTCTTGCAAACTCCATAATACTCAGCTTGTTTTGTCAGGCCAAAGCGTGGCCTGATATCCTATCCTTGTGGACGACAAAGTATGCCACGAAGTGCTCCACTTTAGCCTGATCGTTCCCTCTTTTTTTTTGGTATTTGATACTCCGCCCGTGCAGATCGGCATGATGGTGCGGCCACGTCCCACGTATATGCCTACGTATTTACGCCAAAAAATTGCAGATCGGCGTGACGGAGAAACACTTTAGCTCGACGGACGAACTAGCCTGACGGATCCGCGCCAAAAACTCCTGCCGGCTGGTTGTTGATGGAGCTGATGACGAACTCGACAATTTTCTTCCCAGATGCAATCTGAACGTTGTTAACGATGAACTCGATGGATCCCGTCCGGATGACAAAATCCAGTCGCCGCGAATCTCCACGGTCGGCGCCAATTGACGAGGGAACACTTTGATCCCAGCTCACAATGCTTTACAATAACTTGATCACGATTGTGTTGGCTTTATGTAATCTCAAAAATTATTTTTGTTATCACTTAACTACTCGAGGACGAGCATGAGTTAAGCTTGGGGATGCTGATACTATTCAAACGTATCTATTATTTTTGATGCTCCATACTTGTTTTACACCAATTTTTATATGTTTTGTTTACACTTCGTTGCACTTTTATACATTTTCTGGACTAACTTATTGACGAGGGAACACCTCGGCAATGCCTCCGTATTGTAGACTTGGGTTTCGGGAGAGAGCGACGATGGAGATTCCGGGAGCGAGATTAGGCAAACAACGTACCCAGCTTCGGGTCCCCTCGGTGTAGGATCCCTACGTGCTGCTAGCAATCCAGTATATGATCATAGATGTGTTTACAGGGTGCCGCCGTAGGCGGAACTATGTTGTCTATCTCTTCTGCCCCTCTTGGGTGCCCTGGCTAGCTTTATATATGCAACCAGCCTAGGGTTTTACAAGAGTCCTAGTCGACTACTTCTTCGGGTTGCCTTGTTGGGCCTTCTCCATATTGGGCCGAGCCGATCCAGGTATACCAATAATGGGTACCCGAAGGGTATACCCATGTCAGTAGCCCCCGAGTGTCTAGGGAAGTCGAAGACTTGCGTAGAGACTCCAAGCATAATCATCTCCGAAGTCGAAGAAATGAGGTCGAGGTTCTTGAAATTATTTTTCTATCGGGTGCGCGACAGCGCTCCCGATGGGAGTAGCCCCCGAGTCTATGGGCAAGTGCTTGCACTTAGGCATAGACTCAAGTTGTACTACTCGATGAAGAACTTAACTATATTTCTGGAGGACTTGATGAAATCCATGTGCTCCCGATGGGAGTAGGCTCCACTCGAGTCGTAGAATCGAGTTGAGTCTACAAACCTTGATTGTCATAGATGTTGTCGAAATTATTTTTCTATCGGGTGCCGGCGCTCCGATGGGAGTAGCCCCCGAGGCTACAGCCAAGTGTTTGCACTGGGTGTAGGCTCAACTTGCTTTTAATCGACACCACAATTTTTCCCTCTTTCTTGTATCTTATCGGGAGGGTGAACAATACTCTCGATAAGAGTAGCCCCCGAGCGGTGCTTGCACCTGGCATAGACTCAAGTTGTACTACTCGATAAAGAACTTGACTATATTTCTGGGCGCAGCCCCTCGTTTTATTGACTCCAGGCCGTTGCTATCTATGTTGTTCAGGGATAATGGTAAATGGGGCTGGTTCATCTGACGGATCAGGTACCAGTTAGCTGCTCTTGTGGCAATCCCGCAAGAACCTACTTCAAGATCACTTCCCTGGACATGATCTCGGGATACTGGTGTTAACTCGACATGTGCCGCTTAAGGTCTTACCATGTGTCGAGTCCCAGTCATGTTTTATCGGGTACCTAACGCGTCCGTTAGGATTTTCTTCGTATGCTGATACGGAAAAAAGTAGCAAACCGACGCCAGAGACGGTGCCACGCCGCTCAGGACGGACCCGGGGTCTTACCTTCGCAAAGTTTTGCGGCATTCAGAGATTATTCGCGACTTTGGTGCTCTGAGAATATTTTGTCAAGTGCCTTGTTCGGCTGATGCAATGACCCATTTTGCGGGTTCTTCTATTTTTCTCTCGGGCTTGATGAGACAGCCGAATATATTGGTTCTTCTATATTGTCGGGTACATCACCGATGCTCTTGCTCGGAACAATATGACGAGTTAGTGGACCCTTTTTTTTTGGTTCCTCCTTGCTGAAAATTTCGTCGAGTTCCTCCTTGAAGAAAATTTCTTCGGGTCCTCCTTGAGGACAATTCTTCGGGTCCTCCCTGAGGACAATTCTTCGGATTCTTCTTGAAGATAATTTTTCGGGTCCTCCTTGAAGATACTTCTTCGGTCCTCCCTGAGGACAATTCTTCGAGGTCCTCCTGAAGATAATTCTTCGGGTCCTCCCTGAGGACAATTCTTCGTCGGGTCCTGTTCTTTCTTGAAGACAATTTCCTCGAGTTCTCCCTGTAGACAATTTCGTCGGGTTCTCTCTTATATACTTTGAAATTTGCTTTCTCCTGCACAAATAAACAAACTTTTTCTATCTTTTCCTTGACTCTCTTTTTCGCATGTGGTGTCAGATGCTCGGATTCGATGATATGTAAAGTAAATTTATGCCGCACAGCCCCCGAGTGTCGTGTGCGGCAAAAGTAAATGATAATCAACTTTATGTAAATTAAAAGGAAACACTTAGCTTATTAGATACGACAGAGTCGATGCGCGATGAAGTCTTCGAGTGCAGCGAAAAAGTTGAGCCGAAGTAGAAACCACCGAATTGCGAAAGTGGATGCCACAAAATTGTTGATGAAGAGATAGCCGAAACCCCGAGCACTGCTGGGGTGATGTCATGATTATTGCTTAGACGCCGTGTCACCGTTGTTACTCGGGGCGAAGTCGTTGTCGAGCCCCCGAGTATTATCCGTGTCGCCGAAAGAAGGCCATTAAGGATGAAATACTGAAGATGAAGTCCGAGATGAAGTACTTGAGATGAATCCATATTAAAGATTACACCATCATATATTGAAGATGAATCCGCTGATATCATAGAGGATGAATCCATTGACCCGAAGAATCCAGTAATAACCATAAAAGATGAATCCGTTGATATCATAAAGGATGAATCCATTGACCCGAAGAATCCAGTAATAACCATAAAAGATGAATCCGTTGATATCATAGAGGATGAATCCATTGACCCGAAGAATCCAGTAATAACCATAAAAGATGAATCCGTTGATATCATAGAGGATGAATCCATTGAGCCGGAGAAAATAGTTCCAGTAATAACCATAGAAGATGAATCCATTGACCCGGAAACGCGTCGGGTAATATTGTATAAGTGAACCAATAATAACCCAGAGAAAACCAATCCAGAGAGAATAAATCCACTGAGCCAAAGAAGATAAATCCACTAAGTCGAAGAAAATAATTCCACTGAGCCGAAGAAAATAATTTCACTGAACCGGAGAAAATAATTCCACTGAGCCGGAGAAGATATATCCAGAGCCGAAGAAAAGAAATTCACCAAGTAACCGAATATATTTGTGGTAACGAAGTAATGGCACAACCCCCAGTGTTGGGTGAATTTGCTCTAATGATGTAATGGTGCAGCCCCCGAGTATTCGGGTGTGGCGAAAGTAAATAATAATTAACTCTCGGAAGAGGAACACTTAGCTTTTTTATCGGGTGCGACGGAGTCGACGTGGAAGTAGGTCACCCGGCATACGGAGTCGATGTAATGGACACAGCTGATGCAGCGCAGCCGTGCGGCGTTTAGCCGAATATTTTCGACAAGGTGGAAGTAGTCGACATGAAAGAGAGAATCGTCGAGCTCGCGGTGGGCGAGCCCCCGGGCGAGGTGTGTGCACGTTGTCGGGTTAACGGCAGGTGAGCCCCCGAGCATGCGACTGTACGCGGCGAAGTCGTCGAAACTTGTTCCGATCTGTAGTTATATTACGGCGCAAAAAACTGTACGCAAATAATAGTACGAGCCAAAAAACATTTAACCCAATTAATATACAAAGAGTAATGGATTAGAAAAATAGGACCTGATGGTTCCAGTCTCGGATGAAGTCACGTTGAAGATGCGTGTTGCAAACCCCGTAATACTCATCTTGTTTTGTCAGGACAAAGCGTGGCCTGATATCCTATCTTTGTGGAAGACAAAGTCTGCCACGAAGTGCTCCACTTTAGCCTGATCGTTGCCTATTTTTTTTTGGTATTTGATACTCCCCCGTGCAGATCGGCATGATGGTGCGGCCACATCCCACGTATATGCCTATGTATTTACGCCAAAAAATTGTAGATCGGCGTGACGGAGAAACACTTCAGCTCGACGGACGAACTAGCCTGACGGATCCGCGCCAAAAAATCCTGCCGGCTGGTTGTTGACGGAGCTGATGACGAACTCGACAATTTTCTTCCCAGATGCAATCTGACGTTGTTAATGATGAACTCGATGGATCCCGCCCGGATGACAAAATCCAGTCGCCGCGAATCCCCACGGTCGGCGCCAATTGACGAGGGAACACCTCGGCAATGCCTACGTATTGTAGACTTGGGTTTCGGGAGAGAGCGACGATGGAGATTCGGGAGCGAGATTAGGCACGCGCACCCAGCTTGGTCCCCTCGGTGTAGGATCCTACGTGGTGCTAGCAATCCAGTATATGATCATAGATGTGTTTACAGGGTGCCGCCGAGCTATGTTGTCTATCTCTTCTCCCCCTCTTTCGGGTACCCTGGCTAGCTTTATATATGCAACCAGCCTAGGGTTTTACAAGAGTCCTATTCGACTACTTCTTCGGGTTGCCTTGTTGGGCCTTCTCCATATTGGGCCAAGCCGATCCAGGTATACCAATAATGGGTACCCGAAGGGTATACCCATGTCACTTATTGAGAGGAAGCCACAGTGCCAGTTCCCTGTTTTCTGTTGTTTTGTATTTCAGAAACGTTGTACAGGAAATATTCTCGAAATTGGACGAAACAAAAGACGAAGTTCCTATTTTACTATAACGAAGACGAAGTCTAGAGGAGAGACAAAGGGGTGCCATGACTCGGCCACACCTGGCCTAGGCGCAGCCCAGACCTTGGCCACGCCTAGGGGTGGCGTGGGCGCCTTGGTCACCCACCGACCTTGCCCTTCCGCCTATTTATTCACATGTTCTAGGAAAACCTAAATACCCGAGCCTCCATCCACGAAAAGTTCCGTCGTGGCCGCCATCGCCGACCCTAGCTTGGGAGTATTCTGAAGCTCTTCCAGGCACCCTGCCGGAGAGATCATCACCGGAGGCCTCTACATCTCCATGCCCGCCTCCGAAGTGATGTGTGAGTAGTTCATCTCTAGACTACGGATCCATAGCAGTAGCTAGATGGTTGTCTTCTCCAATTTATGCCTCATGTTTAGATCTTGTGAGCTGTCTGACAAGGTATTAACTTGTCAATGCCTACGTATTGTAGACTAGGGTTTCGTTGGAAGTAGAGGGCAAGTAGATCTCAAAGGTTTCAGCCGAAAAGTACTTGACGATTAAGAAACTAGGGTTCTGTTGACAATTGATTCGATCCTCTCTTTGTCCCTCGACTCCCCCTTATATAGGAGGCGGAGCCAAGTGATGTCTACGTTCCCCCTCCTTTCCTGTAGACAGTGTTGGGCCTCCAAGAGTAGAGGTTTGTAGAACAGCAGCAAGTTTTCCCTTAAGTGGATCACCCAAGGTTTATCGAACTCAGGAGGAAGAGGTCAAAGATATCCCTCTCATGCAACCCTGCAACCACAAAGCAAGAAGTCTCTGTGTCCCCAACACACCTAATAGGTGTACTAGTTCGGCGAAGAGATAGTGAAATACAGGTGGTATGAATAAGTATGAGCAGTAGCAACCAGAAAATGCTTGCTGGCGTGTAGTTGATGGTGGTAGTATTGCAGCAGTAGTACAGTAAAACAAACAAGCAGCGATAGCGATTTTAGGAACAAGGCCTAGGGATTACACTTTCACTAGTGGACACTCTCAACATTGATCACATAAGAATAGATAAATGCATACTCTACACTTTTGTTGGATGATGAACACATTAGGATTACACGAACCCTCAATGCCGGAGTTAACAAGCTCCACAATAATGCTCATGTTTAAGTAACCTTTAGTGTAAGATAGATCAAAAGACTAAACCAAGTACTAGCATAGCATGCACACTGTCACCTTCATGCATATGTAGGAGGAATAGATCACATCAATATTATCATAGCAATAGTTAACTTCGCAATCTACAAGAGATCATGATCATAGCATAAACCAAGTACTAACACGGTGCACACCTGTCACCTTTACACACGTGCAGGAGGAATAGAACTACTTTAATAACTTTGCTAGAGTAGCACATAGATAAATTGTGATACGAACACATTGCAATCATAAAGAGATATAAATAAGCACCTCACTATGCCATTCAACAGTGAATAAGTATTCTGTGAAATATAGCCTAAGAGACCCACACGGTGCACACACTGTCACCTTTACACACGTGGGACAAGGAGTCTCGGAGATCACATAAGTAAAACTCACTTGACTAGCATAATGACATCTAGATTACAAGCATCATCATATGAATCTCAATCATGTAAGGCAGCTCATGAGATTATTGTATTGAAGTACATAGGAGAGAGATGAACCACATAGCTACCGGTACAGCCCCGAGCCTCGATGGAGAACTACTCCCTCCTCATGGGAGCAGCAGCGGTGATGAAGATGGCGGTGGAGATGGCAGCGGTGTCGATGGAGAAGCCTTCCGGGGGCACTTCCCGCTCCGGCAGCGTGCCGGCAGACTCCGTCCCCGATCTTGGCTTCGATGGCGGCGGCTCGGAAGGTTTCGTGGGTTTCGTCGTTCCTTGGTTTTCGATCCAGGGGCTTTATAGGCGAAGAGGCGGCGCAGGGAGGGTCGGGCTGGCCACACCATGGGGGCGCGGCCCCCCCGGCCGCAGGTGTGGTTGGTGGGCCCCACTGACCTCTCTGGTGTGTTCTGGATGCTTCCGGGGATTCTAAGATCTTTGGCGTTGATTTCGTCCGATTCCGAGAATATTTCGTTACTAGGATTTCTGAAACCAAAAACAGCGAAAAACGAACCGGCACTTCGGCATCTTGTTAATAGGTTAGTTCTAAAATGCACGAATATGACATAAAGTGTGCATAAAACATGTAGATAACATCAATAATGTGGCATGGAACATAAGAAATTATCGATACGTCGGAGACGTATCAGCATCCCCAAGCTTAGTTCTGCTCGTCCGAGCAGGTAAAACGATAACAAAGATAATTTCTTAAGTGACATGCCATCATAAACTTGATCATATTGTAAACATATGTAATGAATGCAGCGATCAAAACAATGGTAATGACATGAGTAAACAACTGAATCATAAAGCAATGACTTTTCATGAATAGCACTTTTAAGACAAGCATCAATAAGTCTTGCATAAGAGTTAACTCATAAAGCAATAATTCAAAGTAGAGGTATTTGAAGCAACACAAAAGAAGATTAAGTTTCAGCGGTTGCTTTCAACTTATAACATGCATATCTCATGGATAATTGTCAACATAGAGTAATATAACAAGTGCAATATGTAAGTATGTAAGAATCAATGCACAGTTCACACAAGTGTTTGCTTCTTGAGGTGGAGAGATATAGGTGAACTGACTCAACATAAAAGTAAAAAGAACGGTCCTTCAAAGAGGAAATCATCGATTGCTATATTTGTGCTAGAGCTTTGATTTTGAAAACATAAAGAGAGCATAAAAATAAAGTTTTGAGAGGTGTATGTTGTTGTCAACGAATGGCAGCGGGTACTCTAACCCCCTTGCCGACAAACCTTCAAAGAGCGGCTCCCATTTTATTTTATTTTTGGGTGGCACTCCTTCCAACCTTTCTTTTCACAAACCATGGCTAACCGAATCCTCGGGTGCCTGCCAACAATCTCATACCATGAAGGAGTGCCTTTTATTTTAGTTTTATTATGATGACACTCCTCCCCACCTTGCTTTCTCAAGCCATGGCTAACCGAATCCTTCGGGTGCCGTCCAACAATCACATACTATGGAGGAGTGTCTATTTTTGTTAATTAATTTGGGACTGGGAATCCCATTGCCAGCTCTTTTTGCAAAATTATTGGATAAGCGGATGAAGCCACTAGTCCATTGGTGAAAGTTGCCCAACAAGATTGAAAGATAAACACCACATACTTCCTCATGAGCTATAAAACATTGACACAAATCAGAGGTGATAAGTTTTGAATTGTTTAAAGGTAGCACTCAAGCAATTTACTTTGGAATGGCAGGAAATACCATGTAGTAGGTAGGTATGGTGGACACAAATGGCATAGTGGTTGGCTCAAGGATTTTGGATGCATGAGAAGTATTCCCTCTCGATACAAGGCTTAGGCTAGCAAGGTTGTTTGAAGCAAACACAAGCATAAACTAGTACATCAAAACTTACATAAAAGACATATTACAAGCATTATAAGACTATACATTGTCTTCCCTGTTGTTCAAACACCTCACTAGAAATTATCTAGACCTTAGAGACACCAATTATGCAAACCAAATTTTAACATGCTCTATGTATTTCTTCACTAATAGGTGCAAAGTATATGATGCAAGAGCTTAAACATGAGCACAACAATTGCCAAGTATCACATTACCCAAGACATTATAGCAATTACTACATGTAGCATTTTCCAATTCCAACCATATAACAATTTAACGAAGAGGAAACTTCGCCATGAATATTAAAAGCTAAGAACACATGTGTTCATACGAACCAGCGGAGCGTGTCTCTCTCCCACACAAGCATGATGTAATCCAATTTATTCAAACACAAACAAAAACAAAAGTACACAGACGCTCCAAGTAAAGTACATAAGATGTGACCGAATAAAAATATAGTTTCAGGGGAGGAACCTGATAATGTTGTCGATGAAGAAGGGGGATGCCTTGGGCATCCCCAAGCTTAGATGCTTGAGTCTTCTTGAAATATGCAGGGATGAACCACCGGGGCATCTCCAAGCTTAGACTCTTCACTCTTCTTGATCATAGTATATCATCCTCCTCTCTTGACCCTTGAAAACTTCTTCCACACCAAACTTTAAGCAAACTCATTAGAGGGTTAGTGCATAATCAAAAATTCACATGTTCAGAGGTGACACAATCATTCTTAACACTTCTGGACATTGCACAAAGCTTCTGAAAGTTAATGGAACAAAGAAACTCATTCAACATAGCAAAAGCGGCAATGCGAAATAAAAGGCAGAATCTGTCAAAAACAGAACAGTCCGTAAAGACGAATTTTAAAATGGCACCAGACTTGCTCAAATGGAAAAACTCAAAACTAATGAAAGTTGCGTACATATCTGAGGATCACTCACGTAAATTGGCATAATTTTCTGAGTTACCTGCAGAGAATTAGACCCAGATTCGTGACAGACAGCAATGCTGTTTCTGCGCAGCAATCCAAATCTAGCATCAACTTTACCATAGAGACTTTACTTGGCACAAAAATGCAACAAAACTAAGATAAGGAGAGGTTGCTACAGTAGTAAACAACTTCCAAGACACAAATATAAAACAAAGTACTGTAGCAAAATAACACATGGGTTATCTCCCAAGAAGTTCTTTCTTTATAGCCATTAAGATGGGCTCAGCAGTTTTTATGATGCACTCGCAAGAAATAGTATTCGAAGCAAAAGAGAGCATCAAGAGGCAAATTCAAAACAAATTTAAGTCTAACATGCTTCCTATGCATAGGAATCTTGTAAATAAACAAGTTCATGAAGAGCAAAGTAACAAGCATAGGAAGATAAAACAAGTGTAGCTTCAAAAATTTCAGCACATAGAGAGGTGTTTTAGTAACATGAAAATTTCTACAACCATATTTTCCTCTCTCATAATAACTTTCAGTAGCAGCATCATGAGCAAACTCAACAATATAACTATCACATAAAGCATTCTTATCATGAGTCTCATGCATAAAATTATTATTACTCTCCACATAAGCATAATCAATTTTATTAGTTGTAGTGGGAGCAAATTCAACAAAGTAGCTATCAAATATAGGAGGCATATTGTAATCATAATCAAATTTCTCCTCCATAACAGGTGGTAACAAAAGACTACTATCATTATAATCATCATAAATAGGAGGCAAAGTATCATCAAAGTAAATTTTCTCCTCAATGCTTGGGGGACTAAAAATATCATGCTCATCAAAGCCAGCTTCCCCAAGCTTAGAATTTTCCATAGCATTAGCAACAATAGTGTTCAAAGCATTCATATCAATAACATTCCCATTAGCATGCATAAGTTCCATGGGTTTTTTAATTCTCTCTTCAAACACATCATGTCCTAATTCAAGATAAAGTTCATAAAGATCTCTCATTTTATTGTTGTCTTCCATTAAGCCTAACTAGTGTAAACAAGAAACCAAATGTCGCAATTGCAGAGTCTAAAGGAAATAGCTTCGAGCACACACACAATGGCGCCGGAAAAGTACTACCTGGGACCGGAGTGTGAATGCCTTTTACCTTTCCTCCCCGCAACGGCGCCGGAAAGTGCTTGATGTCTACGTTCCCTCCTTTCCTGTAGACAGTGTTGGGCCTCCAAGAGCAGAGGTTTGTAGAACAGCAGCAAGTTTTCCCTTAAGTGGATCACCCAAGGTTTATCGAACTCAGGGAGGAAGAGGTCAAAGATATCCCTCTCATGCAACCACGCAACCACAAAGCAAGAAGTCTCTTGTGTCCCCAACACACCTAATAGGTGTACTAGTTCGGCGAGAGATGAAATACATGTGGTATGAATAAGTATGAGCAGTAGTACGGTGCCAGAAAATAGCTTGCCGGCGTGTAGTTGATGGTGGTAGTATTGCAGCAGTAGTAACACAGTAAAACAGTAAACAAGCAGCGATAGCAGTATTTAGGAACAAGGCCTAGGGATTACACTTTCACTAGTGGACACTCTCAACATTGATCACATAACGGAATAGATAAATGCATACTCTACACTTTTGTTGGATGATGAACACATTGCGTAGGATTACACGAACCCTCAATGCCGGAGTTAACAAGCTCCACAATAATGCTCATGTTTAAGTAACCTTTAGTGTAAGATAGATCAAAAGACTAAACCAAGTACTAGCATAGCATGCACACTGTCACCTTCATGCATATGTAGGAGGAATAGATCACATCAATATTATCATAGCAATAGTTAACTTCGCAATCTACAAGAGATCATGATCATAGCATAAACCAAGTACTAACACGGTGCACACATGTCACCTTTACACACGTGCGGGAGGAATAGAACTACTTTAATAACTTTGCTAGAGTAGCACATAGATAAATTGTGATACGAACACATTGCAATCATAAAGAGATATAAATAAGCACCTCACTATGCCATTCAACAGTGAATAAGTATTTGTGAAATATAGCCTAAGAGACCCACACGGTGCACTGTCACCTTTACACACGTGGGACAAGGAGTCTCGGAGATCACATAAGTAAAACTCACTTGACTAGCATAATGACATCTAGATTACAAGCATCATCATATGAATCTCAATCATGTAAGGCAGCTCATGAGATTATTGTATTGAAGTACATAGGAGAGAGATGAACCACATAGCTACCGGTACAGCCCCGAGCCTCGATGGAGAACTACTCCCTCCTCATGGGAGCAGCAGCGGTGATGAAGATGGCGGTGGAGATGGCAGCGGTGTCGATGGAGAAGCCTTCCGGGGGCACTTCCCGCTCCGGCAGGGTGCCGGAACAGAGACTCCTGTCCCCGGATCTTGGCTTCGCGATGGCGCGGCTCGGAAGGTTTCGTGGGTTTCGTCGTTCGCCTCAGGGTTTCGATCCAGGGCTTTATATAGGCGAAGAGGCGGCGGAGAGGTCAAAGGGCTGGCCACACCATAGGGGCGGGCCCCCCCTGTGCCGCGCGGTGGTTTGGTGGCCTGTGGCCCTCGACCTCTCTGTGTGCTGGATGCTTCCGGGGATTCTAAGATCTTTGGCGTTGATTTCGTCCGATTCCGAGAATATTTCGTTACTAGGATTGAAACCAAAAACAGCAAACAGGCTGGCACTGGCATCTTGTTAATAGGTTAGTTCAGAAAATGCACGAATATGACATAAAGTGTGCATAAAACATGTAGATAACATCAATAATGTGGCATGGAACATAAGAAATTATGATGCGTCGGAGACGTATCAGAGAGATTAAGTACACAATTCGAGTCCGGGAGGGCTTCCAACCCGTCCCAAGATTACAAGTAGTACTTCCTAATACAACTCTAGCTTTCCTTAATAATAACTTGGGCTTCGAATCTTCTTATTCTTCGAGTTATGGGCCTTCAATAAACCCCGGGTACCTTCGGCAGGCCCATTGGGGATGCCTATGTCAGTAGCCAGATTTTGCTTGAATCGAAGAATCATGGAAAATCTCCAACTTTAATCATTCAATAACTCTGCCAAATTTATCACATATCTTTGGATATGCAATTATATATTGTACAGGGATGATGGTAGTTGGGGCTAGTTCATCTGACGGATCAGGTACTAGTTAACTGCTGTAGTGGCAATCCGCAAAAACCTACATGAAGATCACGTCCCTGGACATGATCTCGGGATATGGTGTAAAAGGTGCCGTTAAGGTCTTACCATTCTGTCGAGTCCCGTCATATTTTATCGGGTACCTAACGCGTCCGTTAGGATTTTTCTTCGTATTGTTGATACGGAAAAAGTAACAAACCGGCGTGAGAGACGGTGCCACGCCGCTCGAACGGATCCGGTCTTACCTTCGCAAAGTTTTGCGGCATTCGGAGTTATTCGCGACTTTTAGCGCTGAGAATATATTGTCGAGTCTTTTAGCTGTTGGAATAGCACATTCTATTGAGTCAACGGATGACTTATCTTCCCGATGGGAGTATATGTAGAGTTATTTGCATAACTCGAAATATGCTCACTTCTTCTTTTTTCTTCTCTCTTTTTTTTATAATTTCATCGGGCACGCGAACAGCGTTCCCGATGGGAGTAGCCCCCGAGGCTACAGCCAAGGACTTGTGCTTGGTTGTAGGCTCAACGCCTTATGTTGCTATATTTTCCTTCTTTCTCGAGGTTTTCACATCTATCGGGTGCGCGACCAGCGCTCCCGATGGGAGTAGCCCCCGAGGCTATGAGCAAATGCTTGTATTTGATCATAGCCTCTCGCCATTTCTATTTTGTCATACTCGAGTTTTTCATTTTTCCAAAGTAGCCCCCGAGCATTTGATCAAAAACTTGTATTTGACCAAAGGCTCTCGAAATAATCAATAATCTTCTGCTGTCGCCATTCTTATGAAGCTTCATAGCCGAGATTTTCTCTTGCCAAGGTGACATCATTGCTGACGATAGCCACGATCACTGTATCGGGAAAACGCGAGAACTGCTCTCTCTCTGTCTTGCGGGCCCAAATTTCTTATCAAGTTGACACGTCGTGCAAGTGGGGGACACACGTCCTCCACTTTTCCTGGCGCACGCACTGTAGCGCCTGTTCCTTCCCTTCTCAGTGAAATTGCGTTTTTACCCCTTGTCCACGTGTACACCATCTATCTCACAATTTCTTCATCCAACGGTGCGTCGATTCACCGCACCTCTACTTAAGGTCATCGTCTTCCTCCTTCCACACTTTCGCTCGCGCCGCTCCTCTGCTCTCCTCTGCCAAAATCCTCCATTGCGCCCCACAGTTCTTGAGCTCAACCACGCTCGCGCTTTGCTCCTACGCCATTGTTGATGCCACCGCGCGCGCGGCTCACTAGGCACAGCACTCCGGAGTCGAAGATGGCCGCTGAAGATCTTGAGTGGGAGAGATCCAAAATCTCCAATCAAGACATGAACCTGTTGAAGAAGCTCGGGTTCACGAAGAAGGAGAACGCGCTGCGCTTCCCCAAGGAAGAAAGCTATCCATCGCCTCCAATCGAATATCGGGTCAGTTTCGTTGACCATCTCATTCGCGGTCTTTCTCCCCCTATCCACGAGTTCCTTCGTGGTCTCCTCTTTGTCTACGGGCTACAGCTGCATCAGCTGACGCCCAACTCCATCCTCCATGTGTCGATTTTTATCACCCTCTGCGAATGCTTCCTCGGAGTCCATCCTAATTGGGCTCTGTGGAAGCGCATCTTCTGCCTCCGCCGCAATGGCTCCCACAACGTCGCCTATAACATTGGCGGCGTTGTCATTTGCGTTCGCTCTGATGTCGAGTACTTCGACGTCAAATTCCCCGACTCCGTCCAGGGGTGGCGCAAAGATGGCTCTATGTGCACGAAGAAAGCTCCGACTCAGTGGAGTACAATATTGCTCCTTTCAACGGAGGGGCCAAGATTCTTCGCCGCCGTTCCTGGGACGCTGAAGCCACCGAAGAAGAGAAGTCGGCGACAGAAGCGCTGATGACTCGCATCCATGAGCTCCAACACCCGTGGCAAGGAATTGTCGGGTATCCAGATCACAGCCTACTTCCTTAGGATTAGAGTGCAGCCTTTACAAGCTCGCAAAAATCCCCTTTGGATGTATGCTGGTGAAGAAGACGTCGACAGGCTCTCCAAAGACCTTCCTGTGAAGGATTTGGAGAAACTGATCCGAAGAATTTCGTCGCTCAGCAAGAAGGATACTATTCCATCCTCTTGCCGCGTTGAGCCATATAGTGGCACCAACGCCCTTCCCGAGGTAATTTTTCCCTCGACTACTATCTTGTCTTCTCGATTTTTTAGTATTTGTCGACTACTATCTTGCTAGCGTCTTTTGCATAACTTTTTGTCGACACTCCTTGTTTTTTGCAGAACCACCCTGTTCTAGCTTCTCTTCCTCCTCTTCCTGAAGGTGGAGAAGTCGAAGAACGGACTGTTGTCACCGATGACAACCAGGGTACTTCTCGCCCTGAGAGTGAAGTCGCGGGTTCTCAGAAATCCACGGCTTCCTCTGAAAAGGAAGTTGAATCCAAGGCTACCGCATCGACACACTCTCCTCCCCCAGCTGCTTCTCCAAAGAACAAGACAAAAAGGGACGAGGTTGTCGATTCCGGCACCTCCAAAGCCGGCGCATCTCGTGCTGAAGAAGTTGTTCCTGATGCTGAAAGGAAAGCTTTCAACCCTTACGAAGATGCTCTTGTCAGCTCGTAAGTTCCTGCTGCTCTTGGTTGCGTGCTCTCGATATTTTGTCTATTTTGTTTCTTATCTTGTCGCCTAATTTATTGTAGTGGCGACGAGGATGAAAATACACCTATTGACGCGACTGCTCGAACGAGTACGTACCGTACTTTAGTTGTCTCCGAAGCTCAACCTGATGGGGACGAAACTTCGCCTCCTCAACAAGACACAGAGCATCCAACTCCAGTTGCGAGCCCCCGAGCCTCTTCACCAAAGAGAGCTAGGGTAGAACCAGCCAAGGAGCCTATCCTGTTGACTGGTAGTTCCACGACTCCTTCATTGGATGATGTAAGTTTTTCACTCTTCTTTTTCCGAGCATTTCAGTACTTTCAACTCCCCTTTGTTTCTTGCTAGGTGCTGTCGAACTTTCTCTTCCTATATTGACTTCTCTTTTCTTTTGGTCTTCTCTTCAGCCTTTGATGAAGGAGTTTATCCGTCTCGGTCAATTCGTCAGTACCGTGACCATGCCAAGAAGCTTGAAGGTTTTTTATCTTCTTCTCTGCTGAATATACTCCATTATTTTGTCATAACATTTTGTCATTTTTGATGGAAAATCTTGCGGAATCCAACAAACATCTGACACGCTTGCTATCAAGTTGACAAAGCGAAAAAGCTCGCCAGAAAGCTGAAGCAGATCTTTGCCATCGAAGATCTTTCGAAAAGACTTCATGACGAGAAACTTCTTTGAGCGAAAATATAGCTCAGCTTGCTGTGAAGAAGAGATCCTTACTCGCTTGGAGTCGCAGAGTCGACGTTTTGTTAGTAAGTACTCAGATCTTTGCTATTACTTCGGGTCGTCATATTTTGTCCTTGTTTGCCTTTTTCTTGACAAGCTTATTTTTACTCATTTAGGTAGAACGCAGCAAGATTATGATCTGGCGAATCCTGAAGGTGATCGTCTTCTCGACGCGCTTTCCCTCCTTGAAATTCATGGAGACGAAGCCTTACGAAGCCAAAACAGGTCTGTCACGGCTTTTTCCCTACTTCTTCAAGAAAGAAGAACCCACGACTTTCATGATCTTGCCAAGTGCTTCAATTCTCAAGAAGATCTTGGGCTCAAACTTCGCCAAGAAAGCTTGAAAGTTGGTGTTGAAGGCACTATCGCCTTGGTTGCTGATAGCCAACAAGATGTCGACTGGACGAAAGTTGGCGACACGAAGGAGATGGAGACGAAGAGGTGGCAGTTGATACGTCTCCGACGTATCGATAATTTCTAATGTTGCATGCCACATTATTGATGATATTTACATGTTTTATACACATTATATGTCGTATTTACATTTTCCGGCACTAACCTATTAACGAGATGCCGAAGAGCCAGTTGTTGTTTTCTGCTGTTTGGTTTCAAAATCTACAAATATTCTCGGAATTGGACGAAATCAACGCCCGGGGTCCTATTTTTGCACGAAGCTTCCGAAGACCGAGGGAAAGAAAGTGGGGCCACGAGGCGCCGCCACAACGAGGCGGCGTGGCCTGGTCTTGGCCGCGGCCGGTGTGTGGGGCCCTCGTGTGGCCCCCGCGTTGCCCTTCCGCCTACTTAAAGCCTCCGTAAACCCCTATCACAAGAGCCACGATACGGAAAACCTTCCGAGACGCCGCCGCCGCCAATCCCATCTCGGGATTCAGGAGATCGCCTCCCCTGCCGGAGAGGGGAATCATCTCCCGGAGGACTCTTCATCGCCATGATCGCTCCGGGTGATGAGTGAGTAGTTCACCCTGGACTATGGGTCCATAGCAGTAGCTAGATGGTCGTCTTCTCCTTATGTACTTCATTGTTGGATCTTGTGAGGTGCCTAACATGATCAAGATCATCTATCGTAATTCTATATGTTGTGTTTGTCGGGATCCGATGGATAGAGAATACTATGTTATGTGTTTTTGATCTTGCATGCTCTCCGTTATTAGTAGAGGCTCTGGCCAAGTTTTTGCTCTTAACTCCAGAGGGAGTATTTATGCTCGATAGTGGGTTCATGCCTCCATTAAATCTGGGACAGTGACAGAAAGTTCTAAGGTTGTGGATGTCTGTTGCCACTAGGGATAAAACATTGATGCTATGTCCAAGGATGTAGTTATTGATTACATTACGCACCATACTTAATGCAATTGTGTTGTTGTTTGCAACTTAATACCGGAAGGGGTTCGGATGATAACCGAAGGTGGACTTTTTAAGCATAGATGCATGCTGGATAGCGGTCTATGTACTTTGTCGTAATGCCCAATTAAATCTCACAATACTTATCATATCATGTATGTGCATTGTCATGCCCTCTCTATTTGTCAATTGCCCGACTGTAATTTGTTCACCCAACATGCTATTTATCTTATGGGAGAGACACCTCTAGTGAACTGTGGACCCCGGTCCTATTCTTTTACATCGAATACAATCTGTAATACTTGTTCTACTGTTTTCCGCAAACAATCATCTTCCACAATACGGTTAATCCTTTGTTACACAAGCCGGTGAGATTGACAACCTCACTTTCGTTGGGGCAAAGTACTTTGTTGTGTTGTGCGAGTTCACGTTGGCGCAGATCCCTAACTGTTGCGCGCACTACATCCCGCCTATCAACCTTCAACGTGCTTCTTGGCTCCTCCGGTTCGATAAACCTTGGTTTCTTTCTCAGGAAAACTTGCTACTGTACGCATCATACCTTCCTCTTGGGGTTCCCAACGGGTGTGCTGTACACGCCATCAAGCATTTTTTCGGCGCCGTTGCTTAGGAGATCAAGACACGCTGCAAGGGGAGTCTCCACAATCCAATCTCTTTACTTTGTTTTTGTCTTGCTTTATTTTATTTACTATTTGTTTGCTGCATTATATCAAAACACAAAAAAATTAGTTGCTAGCTTTACTTTATTTACTATCTTGTTCTCCATATCAAAAACACACAAAAATTAGTTACTTGCATTTACTTTATCTAGTTTGCTTTATTTACTATTGCTAAAATGAATACCCCTGAAAACACTAAGTTGTGTGACTTCACAAACACAAATAATAATGATTTCCTATGCACACCTATTGCTCCACCTGCTACTACAGCAGAATTCTTTGAAATTAAACCTGCTTTACGAATCTTGTTATGAGAGAGCAATTTTCTGGTGTTAGTTCTGATGCTGCTGCCCATCTTAATAATTTTGTTGAGCTATGTGAAATGCAAAAGTATAAGGATGTAGATGGTGATATTATAAAATTGAAATTGTTTCCTTTCTCATTAAGAGGAAGAGCTAAAGATTGGTTGCTATCTTTGCCTAAGAATAGTATTGATTCATGGACTAAATGTAAGGATGCTTTTATTGGTAGATATTATCCCCCTGCTAAAATTATATCTTTGAGGAGTAGCATAATGAACTTTAAACAATTAGATAATGAACATGTTGCTCAAGCATGGGAGAGAATGAAATCTTTGGTAAAGAATTGCCCAACCCATGGACTGACTACTTGGATGATCATCCAAACCTTCTATGCAGACTAAATTTTTCTATTGGATTCAGCTGCTGGAGGTACCTTTATGTCCATCACTTTGGGGGCGGCTACAAAGCTTCTTGATGATATGATGATCAATTACTCTGAATGGCACCGGAAAGAGCTCCACAAGGTAAGAAGGTAAATCTGTTGAAGAAACCTCTCCTTGAGTGATAAGATTGATGTGATTATGTCTATGCTTGTGAATGGTAGATCTAATGTTGATCCAAATAATGTTCCTTTAGCTTCATTGGTTGCTCAAGAAGAGAATGTTGATGTGAACTTCATTAAAAATAATAATTTCAACAACAATGCTTATAGGAACAATTCGGTAACAACTATAGGCCATATCCTTCTGCTAATGGTAATGGTTATGGTAATTCTTATGGGAATTCTTACAACAATAGGAGTGTACCCCCTGGTTTTGAAGCCATGCTTAAAGAATTTATTAGTACACAAACTGCTTTTAACAAATCTGTTGAGGAAAAGCTTGATAAAATTGATATTCTTGCTTCTAGAGTTGATAGACTTGCCTCCGATGTTGATCTTTTAAAATTGAAAGTTATGCCTAATAAGGATATTGATAATAAGATTACTACTACAGCAAATGCCATCCAAGTTAGAATTAATGAGAATATAAGATTAATGGCTGAATTGCCTGCTAGGTGGGATAGAGAAGAAAATGAAAAACTAGCTAAAGAGAATAATGTAGCTAAAGTTTGGACTATTACCACCACTAGCAATGTTAATGCTCCACATGTTGCTGCACCTCCTACTAATAATGTTGAAAGAATGGTGTTGGCAATGTTTCCAATTCTAATGTAAAGCCTGCAAAACTGCCTGGAATTGCTAAAACTGCTGAAACTGCTTGTGATAAAACTGCTGAAATTTTTTCCAACATTGGGGACAATGATCCCATTGCTGTAGGTCATAATGATTTAGACTTTGATGATTGCCACATCTCTGAAGTTATAAAGTTCTTACAAAAACTTGCTGAAAGTCCCAATGCTAGTGCTATAAATTTGGCCTTTACAAAACATATTACAAATGCTCTCATAAAAGCTAGAGAAGAGAAACTAAAACTTGAAACCTCTATTCCTAGAAAGTTAGAAGATGGTTGGGAGCCCATCATTAAGATGAAGGTCAATGATTTTGATTGTAATGCTTTATGTGATCTTGGTGCAAGTATTTCTGTTATGCCTAAGAAAATCTATGATATGCTTGACTTGCCACCATTGAAAAATTGTTATTTGGATGTTAATCTAACTGATAATGCTAAAAAGAAACCTTTGGGGAGAGTTGATAATGTTCGCATTATGGTTAACAATAACCTTGTCCCGTTGATTTTGTTGTCTTGGATATTGAATGCAATGCATCTTGTCCCATTATATTGGGAAGACCTTTTCTTGAACCGTTGGTGCTACTATTGATATGAAGGAAGGTAATATTAAATATCAATTTCCTCTCAAGAAAGGTATGGAACACTTCCCTAGAAAGAGAATGAAGTTACCTTATGATTCTATTATTAGAACAAATTATGATGTCGATGCTTCATCTCTTGATAACACTTGATATACACTTTCTGCGCCTAGCTAAAGAAAAGCGCTTATGGGAGACAACCCATGTTTTTACTACAGTACTTTGTTTTATATTTGACTCTTGGAAGTTGTTTACTACTGTAGCAACCTCTCCTTATCATGTTTTTGTGCCAAGTAAAGTCTCTATGGTAAAGTTGATGCTAGATTTGGATTGCTGCATAGAAACAGCATTGCTGTCTGTCACGAATTCGCGCAGAAGTCTCTGTAAAAAATCAAAAAATCTGCAAATTTACGTGCGTGATCCTCAGATATGTGCGCAACTTTCATTAGTTTTGAGTTTTTCCGTTTGAGCAAGTTAAGTGCCCCTTCCAGGTTCGTCTTTACGGACTGTTCTGTTTTGACAGATTCTGCCTTTTATTTCGCATTGCCTCTTTTGCTATGTTGGATGAATTTCTTTTGATCCATTAATGTCCAGTAGCTTTGTGCAATGTCCAGAAGTGTTAAGAATGATTGTGTCACCTCTGAACATGAGAATTTTTGATTATGCACTAACCCTCTAATGAGTTTGCTTGAAGTTTGGTGTGAAGGAAGTTTTCAGGGTCAAGAGAGGAGTATGATATACTATGATCAAGAGGAGTGAAAGCTCTAAGCTTGGGGATGCCGTGGTTCACCCCTGCATATTTTAAGAAGACTCAAGCTTCAAGCTTGGGGATGCCCAAGGCATCCCCTTCTTCATCGACAACATCATCAGGTTCCTCCCTGAAACTATATTTTTATTCGGTCACATCTTATGTGCTTTGCTTGGAGTGTCGGTTTGTTTTTGTTTTTGTTTTTGTTTGAATAAATGGATCTAGCATTCATTGTGTGGGAGAGAGACACGCTCGCTGTTGCATATTGACAAATATGTCCTTAGGTTTTACTCATAGTATTCATGGCGAAGGTTGAATCTTCTTCGTTAAATTGTTATATGGTTGGAATCGGGAAATGCTACATGTAGTAATTCTAAAATGTCTTGGATAATTTGATACTTGGCAATTGTTGTGCTCATGTTTAAGCTCTTGCATCATATACTTTGCACCCATTAATGAAGAAATACATAGAGCTTGCTAAAATTTGGTTTGCATATTTGGTCTCTCTAAAGTCTAGATAATTTCTAGTATTGAGTTTTGAACAACAAGGAAGACGGTGTAGAGTTATAATGTTTACAATATGTCTTTTATGTGAGTTTTGCACCGGTTCATCCTTGTGTTTGTTTCAAATAACCTTGCTAGCCTAAACCTTGTATCGAGAGGGAATACTTCTCATGCATCCAAAATCCTTGAGCCAACCACTATGCCATTTGTGTCCACCATACCTACCTACTACATGGTATTTCTCCGCCATTCCAAAGTAAATTGCTTGAGTGCTACCTTTAAAATTCCATCATTCGCCTTTGCAATATATAGCTCATGGGACAAAATAGCCTTAAAAACTATTGTGGTATTGAATATGTACTTATGCACTTTATCTCTTATTAAGTTGTTTGTTGTGCGATAACCATGTCCTGGGGACGCCATCAACTCTTTGTTGAATATCATGTGAGTTGCTATGCATGTTCGTCTTGTATGAAGTAAGGGCGGTTTTCACAATCAAATGGTTTGAGTATGCATACTGTTAGAGAAGAACATTGGGCCGCTAACTAAAGCCATGAATCATGGTGGAAGTTTCCGTTTGGACATAAAACCTCAATCTCTTATGAGAATATTAACTGTTGTTGAATGCTTAAGCATTAAAAGAGGAGTCCATTATCTATTGTCTATGTTGTCCCGGTATGGGTGTCTAAGTTGAAGAATGATCAAAAGCGAGAAATCCAATGCGAACTTTCTCCTTAGACCCTTGTACAGGCGGCATAGAGGTACCCCTTTGTGACACTTGGTTGAAACATATGTTATGCAATGATGATCAGTGTTAACCCAAGCTAATTAGGACAAGGTGCGGGCACTATTAGTACACTATGCATGAGGCTTGCAACTTGTAAGATATAATTTACATGATACATATGCTTTATTACTACCGTTGACAAATTGTTTCATGTTTTCAAAACCAAAGCTCTAGCACAAATATAGCAATCAATGCTTCCTTCTGAAGGGCCTTTCTTTTACTTTTATGTTGAGTCAGTTCACCTATTTCTCTCCACCTCAAGAAGCAAACACTTGTGTGAACTGTGCATTGATTCCTACATACTTGCATATTGCACTTGTTATATTACTCTATGTTGACAATTATCCATGAGATATACATGTTACAAGTTGAAAGCAACCGCTGAAACTTAATCTTCCTTTGTGTTGCTTCAATACCTTTACTTTGATTTATTGCTTTATGAGTTAACACTTATGCAAGGCTTATTGATGCTTGTCTTGAAGTACTATTCATGAAAAGTCTTTGCTTTATGATTCATTTGTTTACTCATGTCATTACCATTGTTTTGATCGCTGCATTCATTACATATGCTTACAATAGTATGATCAAGGTTATGATGGCATGTCACTCCAGAAATTATCTTTGTTATCGTTTACCTGCTCGGGACGAGCAGGACTAAGCTTGGGGATGCTGATACGTCTCGACGTATCGATAATTTCTTATGTTCCATGCCACATTATTGATGATATCTACATGTTTTATACACATTATATGTCGTATTTATGCATTTCCCACTAACCTATTAACGAGATGCGAAGAGCCAGTTGCTGTTTTCTGTTGTTTGGTTTCAGAAATCCTACAAAGGAAATTCTCGGAATTGGACGAAATCAACGCCCAGGGTCCTATTTTTGCACGAAGCCCGAAAGCCGAGGGGAAAGGAAGTGGGGCCACGAGGCGCCGCCACGAGGCGGTGCGGCCCGGTCTTGGCCGCGCGGCCCGTGTGTGGGGACCCTCGTGTGGCCCCCGCGTTGCCCTTCCGCCCACTTAAAGCCTCCGTCGCGAAACCCCCGACGAGAGCCACGATACGGAAAACCTTCCCGAGACGCGACGCCAATCCCATCTCGGGGATTCGGAGATCGCCTCCGGCCTGCCGGAGAGGGGAATCATCTCCCGGAGGACTCTTCATCGCCATGATCGCCTCCGAGTGATGAGTGAGTAGTTCACCCCCGGACTATGGGTCCATAGCGTAGCTAGATGGTCGTCTTCTCCTTATGTGCTTCATTGTTGGATCTTGTGAGCTGCCTAACATGATCAAGATCATCTATGTAATTCTATATGTTGTGTTTGTCGGGATCCGATGGATAGGGAATACTATGTTATGGTGATTATCAATCTATTACCTATGTGTTGTTTATGATCTTGCATGCTCTCCGTTATTAGTAGAGGCTCTGCCAAGTTTTTGCTCTTAACTCCAAGAGGGAGTATTTATGCTCGATAGTGGGTTCATGCCTCCATTAAATCTGGGACAATGACGAAAGTTCTAAGGTTGTGGATGTGTTGTTGCCACTAGGGATAAAACATTGATGCTATGTCCAAGGATGTAGTTATTGATTACATTACGCACCATACTTAATGCAATTGTTTGTTGTTTGCAACTTAATACCGGAAGTTCGGATGATAACCTCAAGGTGGACTTTTTAGGCAGATGCATGCTGGATAGCGGTCTATGTACTTTGTCGTAATGCCCAATTAAATCTCACAATACTTATCATATCATGTATGTGCATTGTCATGCCCTCTCTATTTGTCAATTGCACACTGTAATTTGTTCACCCAACATGCTATTTATCTTATGGGAGAGACACCTCTAGTGAACCGTGGACCCCGGTCCTATTCTTTTATCGAATACAATCTCTTGCATACTTTTTACTGTTTTCGCAAACAATCATCTTCCACACAATACGGTTAATCCTTTGTTACACAAGCCGGTGAGATTGACAACCTCACTGTTTCGTTGGGGCAAAGTACTTTGGTTGTGTTGTGCAGGTTCCACGTTGGCGCTGGAATCTCTGGTGTTGCGCCGCACTACATCCCGCCGCCATCAACCTTCAACGTGCTTCTTGGCTCCTCATAAACCTTGGTTTCTTTCTGAGGGAAAACTTGCTACTGTACGCATCATACCTTCCTCTTGGGGTTCCCAACGGATGTGTGCTGTACACGCCATCAGCAGTCGCTGATTAAGGCTGCCAAGCCAAACTCAAAGAAAATCCTCGCCTACCTCGGATGCAAACCAACTCCCGCTCCAAGCTCTTCCAAGCCAGAGGTCAAGTAGACCGTCTTGCCTGCCTTTTCTTTCTTTTCTCTTTTGACGTCTGTCGCCATAGATGTAGTTTGCGACAGCGCACTGTTGGTTTACTAGGATCCCAACTCTTGCAAGAACCATGTAAATACTTTGAAGATCAATGGAAATCTATTTTGCTTGATGATTGATGTCGCACTTTTATTTCCAGTTGGTATTTGATAACTACACTTCAACTCCTCGTCCTTCCGATGCTTTTCCTCTTCGTCCTGTTTGAAGAAAACACCTGTTGCTGATGAACTTAATGAAGATTCCTCGAGTAAGGGTTCGGCACAAGATTTGGAAGAACTTCGCCAACAACTCCAGTCTATGAAGAAGCAAGTACTTATGACAATGGAGCAGTCTCGAAAATCACTGGAGAGGGAAAAAATTGCGCTTCAACAGGCTCAGGATGCTCTAGCTGTAAAAGAGGCCGCGATTACTGAGGCTGCCGAAGCTTCTTCTCGAGAGAATTACATGCTCCAACTGATGAATGATTCCAGCTTGGATATGACAGGTATACTCCATTCACTCGACCGTGCTTGATGTTGTTCTTGCTGTTCTTCCTTCCTTACTGATTTCACCACTGAAAAGGTTCATTTTTGGATACCGCTGCCGAGGATCAACGTGTTGAAGCCCGATCCAATGTGCTTCTCAGACTTGCCGAAGAACATGGTTCCAACTTTTGGGTTACGCCTGAACGTACCCGCCAAATCGTCAGATTTCAAGATCGTGCGGGTCAGGTTCGTGATTTCCTCGACTTCTGTACAAGGACATTGTCCTTAGTTTACAGCACCATATTCCCGCGCAATAAGATGCCAGAAACCCTTCCTGATCTGATGGATAAATTTCGGGATGCACCTCGAATCCATGGATTTGTGCGGGCCCAACTATCTGCCGGCGCCAGATTTGCTATGATGATGATACAAATCTGCTATCCCAAGTTAGACATGAGTCGAATTGTTGCCAAGTGCCTGGCCAAGATGGCGAAAAGGAAGAGGAACATTGGCAAAATTGATGACATTGTGACCCCTGTCGCAGAAGAGATGATGGATGAACTTCTTCGGATGGACGCTGAGTTCTTCGTGAAGGGCAGCTGATGTCTACGGGTGCTTCTATTCTTGTAGACAGTGTTCAAAAGCCAGAGGATTTGTAGAGCAATGCAAGTTTCCTTAAGTGGATCACCCAAGGTTTATCGATCAGGGAGGTAGAGGTCAAAGATATCCCTCTCAAGCAACACTGCAATCACGATACGAAGTCTCTTGTGTTCAACACACCTAATACACTTGTCGGATGTATAGGTGCACTAGTTCGCGAGATAGTGAAATACAAGTAGTATGGATGTATATGAGTGGTAATAGCAATCTGAATAAAATATGGCAGCGAGTAAACATGCAACAGAACAGTAAATAAACGGAGATTCGATGTTTGGAAACAAGGCCTAGGGATCATACTTTCACTAGTGGACACTCTCAACATTGATCACATAATAAAACCACTCTACACTCTCTTGTTGGATGATGAACACCATTAATTGTGTAGGGCTACAAGCACCTCAATGCCGGAGTTAACAAGCTCCACACATTCGATGTTCATATTTAAATAACCTTAGAGTGCATAATAGATCATTGCAATTATGCCAAGTACTAACATAGCATGCACACTGTCACCATCACACTATGAAAGGAGGAATAGATCACATCAATACTATCATAGTAATAGTTAACTCCATAATCTACAAGAGATTACAATCTATACCTAATAATAAAAGCAAAAGAGCTTCTTGTTGGTCCGTTTTTTCTTGCCCCTCATTTTCATCCAAATTACGGGTCCTGCCACCGCTTAGTCAAAACAAAACATTTCGGTTAGCACAATTTCGCCAACGACTCGGCTCAAACTGAGAGGAAGAGAGCCGCCTCTAGGATCTTCCCCGCTGCCACCCTCTCGATCCCAGGCGACCGGCGGCGCCTACCTTCTCTGGTTGGAGCCCACGCCCTGAGATCCAGCCCCGCATCTGGTGGTAGCAAGCTCTACGCCGGCGGGAGACCAGCAGCGGCAGGTGTAGCACGGAGGCGGCTGGCGGCGCGCAGGCTACCTGGAGGCGGAAGAAAGGTGGCCAGCGACGGACCCGGCGAACGGCGGCGCCTAACTTCTCTTGTAGGAGTAACGGAGCCCACGCCCTGATGTCCAACCCCGCCTCTGGGTGGTAGCAAACTCGATGCCAACGGCAGACCAGCACCGGCAGATGGAGCATGGAGGCGGTCGGCATAAGGGCGGAGGCGGGGCGTAGGAGCTGTGGAATCGGCGTGGTCGTCGTGGAATTGGGGAGGTCGGGGTCTCAGGGATAAACGGCTCGGGTGGATTTTTTCTTGTTTTTCTGGTGGGTATCGCTTAGGCCCTATCTCTCCAGAACGCGAAAGGGATCTTGCTGGCGGACGGCGAAATCTGGTGGGTATCGCTTAGTCAGTCATATTTTCTCCCAACCTTAGTTAAATTTTGCCTACAAGAGCATGCCCTGCCAAGCTTTGATGCACGAACAGGCCGATTTTGTACAGCCAGTTCCCTGGTACAGATAAGTTCTTTCAGTCGTTTTTCTGAAGAGATAGATAGACCGAGCTGAAGCCATGGGGATAACTGACTGACTGGGTGTATTAAACCTTTGGAAAATATCAAGAAATTATTTAACTTTTACTGTTACAGAGGCAGGTCAATAAGTCAATTGATTAGGGGATTTCAGCCTGTGGTTCAGGACCATGTAGTGCACTACCAGGTGACAAAAATATGGGCAAACTCCACGAAATGGATGAAAATAATCAAACAACAGTTAACCGCAGGGACTATTTTTTTTTTGAATTCCAAGGTGTATTCTTAAAAATTGGTTAGAGTGTCAATAGGTAAAAAAAAGCATGAGAAGAAGATAAAAGAGAAAATGGTACACAAAAAAGTCGGTAGCTTCGCAGCATCCATTGGATCGAAGATGTTTCATACCGCTACTTAGGTGTGTCCGAGTAAACTAGGTTGGTATAACTGAATTATGATGACTTCAACATATAAGGGCTACATTTTCGAGCACTGTAGATGATGTAGATGGCGGAGAAGCCAATAAAGCTTCCTTTGCTCTTTTCTAGCCGGTGTTTTAGATCTATCGAGCTTGTGTGGTGCTTGTGAGGTGGAGGCATTGACATAGCTTTTGATTTTTGATCTCCAACCTTTATCCCGTCATGTCGGCGCAATGGATAGTGCCCGCGTCACCGCGCCAGTGCTGGCCGTGAGCCATGGCTAAGATAAAAAAAAGTATTGATGACAGGTTAACTTCGAGAGTGGTGGTGCGAAGCAAAGTTCGCTCCATCAATTTGACAAAGGAATGCTCATTTGTTTTGTACGCAGACCAATCTGATCGTCTATCTCCTTGGCGAGCAACGAAACATGAGAGATGCCAGCCCAGTGTGAATCAGGATGAACCCATGCCAAACAATACGTAGGAGTTCAGGCGGGATGGATCAGATGATCTATCCTGATGTCTTTTTAGCTACGACACATTCTCAAGCGCATCCCTTCTGGTTGGCAAAGCGACCAGGTACAAGTAGCGGTATCCTTTGTAATTTTTTTCTTTCACAGTCATCATTAGCAATGTGCGGTATTACAAGTCGCTGCAATTAGGGGCTTAAAATCTGATCTTCTGAGGTATGATTTATGTTGAGAAAATGCGGTCAATACGAATGGTTTGCTATAGTGTTTGAGATTTTATTTCTCCCGGTGCAACGCACGGGCACTTTTGCTAGTCATAACCTACGCCAAGAACTACATGATGCACACACTGTCACCATTACATCATGAAGGAGGAATAGAGTACTTTAATAACATCACCAGAGTAACTAGATCACAAAGAGAGAGATGAACCACATAGCTACGGTAGAGCCCTCACCCCGAGAATTACTCCTCCTCATCATGGAGACGGCGATGGCGGTGAAGATGGTGGTGGAGATGGCGGTGGAGATGCGTTTCGGGGGCACTTCCCCGTCCGGCAGGGTGCCGGAACGCAGAGTGGTCCCCCGAATTGGAGTTTCGCGATGGCGGCGGCTCTCGAAGGTTTTCTGGTGTTTCGTCAATCCGTGTCGATGTTTTAGGTCAGGACGGCTTAAATAGGCGAAGAGTCGGAGTCGGAGGGGCCACGGGGCCTCCTCACACTAGGGCGCCCCCTTGGGCCACGCCGCCACGTGTGGGGCCCCCGGGGCTCCCCCCGGTCCCCCTTTGACTTTCCGGAAGGTTCGGGAAAAAAGATGTAGGGTCTTCGTTTTGTCGAATTCCGAGAATATTGCCGAACAGCCTTTCGGAACCAAAAACAGCAACGCCCTTCGATCTCGTCAATAGGTTAGTTCCGAAAACGCATCAAAACGATATAAAGTGTGAACAAAACATGTAGGTATTGTCATAAAACAAGCATGGAACATCAGAAATTATAGATACGTTGGAGACGTATCAAGCATCCCCAAGCTTAGTTCCTTCGTCCTCGAGTAGGTAAACGATAAAAAGAATAATTTCTGTAGTGACATACTACTTACATAATCTTGATCATACTATTGTAAAGCATATGAGATGAATGAAGTGATTCAAAGCAATGGTAAAGATGATGATTAAACAACTGAACCATATAACAAAGACTTTTCATGAATAGTACTTTCAAGACAAGCATCAATAAGTCTTGCATAAGAGTTAACTCATAAAGCAATAGATTCAAAGTAAAAGGCATTGAAGCAACACAAAGGATGATTAAGTTTCAGCAATTGCTTTCAACTTGTAACATGTATATCTCGTGGATAATTGTCAACATAAAGCAATATAACAAGTGCAATAGGTAAACATGTAAGAATCAATGCACACAGTTGACACAAGTGTTTGCTTCTAAGATAGAAAGAAGTGGGTAAACTGACTCAACATAAAGTAAAAGAAAGGCCCTTCGCAGAGGGAAGCATGGATTACTATTTTTGTGCTAGAGCTTTTCATTTTGAAAACATAGAAGCAATTTTGTCAACGGTAGTAATAAAGCATATGCGTTATGTATAAGATATCCTATAAGTTGCAAGCCTCATGCATAGATTACCAATAGTGCTCGCACCTTGTCCTAATTAGCTTGGATTAACATGGATTATCATTGCATACATATGTTTCAACCAAGTGTCACAAAGGGGTACCTCTATGCCGCCTGTACAAAGGTCTAAGGAGAAAGTTCGCATTGGATTTCTTGCTTTTGATTATTCTCAACTTAGACATCCATACCGGGACAACATAGACAGATAATGGACTCCTCTTTTAATGCTTAAGCATTCAACAACAGATAATATTCTCATAAGAGATTGAGGATTTGTGTCCAAACTGAAACTTCCACCATGATTCATGGCTTTAGTTAGCGACCCAATGTTCTTCTCTAACAATATGCATACTCAAACCATTTGATCATGAAAATCGCCCTTACTTCAGACAAGACGAACATGCATAGCAACTCACATGATATTCAACAAAGGTGTAATAGTTGATGGCGTCCCCAGAAACATGGTTACCGCTCAACAAGCAACTTATTAAGAAATAAGATACATAAGTACATATTCTTCACCACAATAGTTTTTAAGGCTATTTTCCCATGAGCTATGTATTGTAAAGGCAAAGAATAGAATTTTAAAGGTAGCACTCAAGTAATTTACTTTGGAATGGCAGAGAAATACCATGTGGTAGGTAGGTATGGTGGACACAAATGGCATAGTTTTTGGCTCAAGGATTTGGATGCACGAGAAGAATTCCTCAATACAAGGCTAGGCTAGCAAGGTTGTTTGAAGCAAACTCAAGTATAAACCGGTGCAGCAAGACTCACATATGAACATATTGTAAGCATTATAATACTTTACATCGTCTTCCTTGTTGTTCAAACACCTTAACCAGAAAAAATATCTAGACTCTAGAGAACAATCATGCAAACCAAATTTTAACAAGCTCTATGTAGTTCTTCATTAATAGGTGCAAAGTACATGATGCAGGAGCCTAAACATGATCTATATGAGCACAACAACTGCCAAGTATCAAATTATTCAAGACATTATACCAATTACCACATGAAGCATTTCATGTTTCCAACCATATAACAATTAACGAAGCGGTTTTCAACTCCGCCATGAACATTAAAGATAGAACTAAGAACACCAGTGTTCATATGAAAAAGCGGAGCGTGTCTCTCTCCACACAAGAATGAATTTATTCAGAGAAGGAAAATAACAAAACGAAAATAAAAACAAACAGACGCTCCAAGTAAAGCACATAAGATGTGACCGATAAAAATATAGTTTCAAGAGAAGAAACCTGATAAATTGTTGATGAAGAAGGGGATGCCTTGGCATCCCCAAGCTTAGATGCTTGAGTCTTCTTGAAATATGTAGGGATGAACCACGGGGCATCCCCAAGCTTAGACTTTTCACTTCTTGATCATAGTATATCATCCTCCTCTCTTGACCCTTGAAAACTTCCTCCACACCAAACTTAAAACAAACTCATTAGAAGGTTAGTGCATAATCAAAAATTCACATGTTCAGAGGTGACACAATCATTCTTAACACTTCTGGACATTTCCCAAAGCTACTGGAAGTCAATGGAACAAAGAAATTCATCCAACACAGCAAAAGAGGCAATGCGAAATAAAAGGCAGAATCTGTCAAAACAGAACAGTCCATAAAGAAGAATTTTTAGAGGCACTGGACTTGCTCAGATGAAAATGCTCAAATTGAATGAAAGTTGCGTACATATCTGAGGATCACGCCGTAAATTGGCAGATTTTTCAGTTACCTACAGAGAACCCTGCCCAAATTAAGTGACAGACAGAAATCTGTTTTGCGCAATAATCCAAATCTAGTATGAACCTTGCTATCAAAGACTTTACTTGGCACAAAAATGCAATAAAATAAGATAAGGAGAGGTTGCTACAGTAGTAACAACTTCAAGACACAACAAAACAGTATCAAAATAAACACATGGGTTATCTCCCAAGAAGTTCTTTCTTTATAGCCATTAAGATGGGCTCAACAATTTTAACGATGCTCGCACAAGGATGAGAGTTGAAGCAAAAGGCATCAAAAAGCAAGTTCAAAACATATTTAAGTCTAACCCACTTCCTATAAAAAGAATCTTGTACACAAATAAAGTTATGAAGAACAAAGTGACAAGCATAAGAAGGCAATACAAGCGCAACTTCAAAATTCTCAACATAAAGAGGGGAAACTTAATATTATTAAGATGCATATAACCATGTTTCCCTCTCTCATAATAACTCAGTAGCATCATTGATGAAATCAACAATATATCATCACTTAAAACATTCTTATCATGGTTCATATGTATAAAAGTATCATTATTTTTGGCATAAGAAAAACTCTTCTCATTAATAATAATTGGAGCAGGATCATTATCAAGAATTTGAACATGGTAAACAAGTTGCATACTAAGGGAATTGTTTTTGGCAATCCAATCATAACTATGACAAGTTTCATAATGATAGTTATAACCTATATCATAGCATTCTTTATAATAATCATCAAAGATTGGAGGCACAGTGTCATCATAAGAAATAGAATAGTTATCTTTCACAGTATGTTCATCTGTGACCATACCATCATTGTTACTAGAAGGAGATGTATCAAACATATAATGGTCAGTAGCAAAAGATTTTCAAACACCTCATCCCCAAGCTTAGAGCTTTCTATATCATTATGGGAGGAAGCATGGATAGTACTGATACTATGGCAATTATTAACATTATCATTTTCAGAATTAGTTTCCCAGAGATTTGCAATATCAAAAGTAGTGTGCTCTTTCAAATCATGATCACTAATGTAGGTAAAGGGCATAGGAAGATCATTGTATTCAGATTCATTATCATAATAATAATCATGAGAACATACTCTTACGGTTACCTATCGTTTTCATCTGCAGCAGGGATATGTTTGTTTCCTTTTATTCCCCTTCTTCCTTCTTCTTCTTCTTCTTCTTCTTCTTCTTCTTCGCCTCTTCTTCTTATTCTCATTCTCCTCGTTCCTTTCTTTAGGGGGGAGAGGCTTGATGAGAGGCTTCTCCTCATAACCTGTTTTATTTAGAAACAATAGAAGAAACTTGGGAGGATTCCTCCTTTTCATTAATAAGTTCAAAGCACCAGCGGTCCTATCATATTTTGGCATGTCATCTTCCAAAATATTTTGTATGTAATGTTTGTATGGCAATTATCAATGCAATAAGAAAGACACCCATGCAGGACATCATCAATATCTAGATCGTTAATATCTAACAAAGAAATTTTCTTGATAACTCTTCATGCACCCAAAAATAAAGTAAGTTCATCATGCTGATTAGGAGTAATTTCATCATCACAATACAAATTTGCAGCACTCATGGGGTTCGAATTATCATTGGAGGAGCATTGAAAATTAAAATGACCAACTCTATGGCAAAGTTCACAAATAAAAGGATAGCTGGCACAAACTTTTTTACCAAGATCATCTAGAGCTCTAGACCACTTTCTAGTTTTTTCATTCCCATGATGGATACAATATTCATCTTCGATTTGATTAATTCCACAAGGTCTATGCATTCCACAAAAATTAACATGCTTATAAGAAATAGTATTTTCAGAAGTTTGGGCATGCTTATTGCAATCATTAATAACAATTTCATCCTTCATGCAAGCGTCTTTAAAGGTTCATGATACTTATCAAAATTCTTCCTAGGCAATTCAAAATGAGAGGCAAAAGCTTTATAAATATTTGCAACAACTTGAGAGTCAAGACCATAAGTAGCACTCATATTTCGAATTTTATCAGTATCCATAAAAGTTTCAATGCATTCATAATCATAATTTATACCGACTCTTTACCTTTCTTCGTTCTCCCAATCTTCAGCGTTCTCCTGAATCCGATAAGAAGGTCCCATTTAAACTCTTCTTTGTTGCGTGAATGATCCAGAACAAGCAGTATCCAGCAAAGTTTTATCTTGAAAAGAAAGTCTTGCATAGAAATTATCAATGATGATATTACCAGGAAGCTCATGATTGGGGCATTTGAGCATTAAAGACTTCAATCTCTCCCATGCTTGGGCAATACTCTCTCCATCATGAGGCCAGAAATAATATATGCGGTTTCGGTCTTTGTGAATTTCACTTGGAGGATAGAATTTAGAATAAAATAGAGGCACAATATCCTTCCAATCAAGAGAATGCCCATCCTTCAGCAGTTTATACCAATGCGCCGCTTTCCAGACAAACATAGAGAATAATTTCTTCTTCACTTCATCCATAGAGATACCTGCACACTTGAATAACCCGCATAATTCATGCAAAAACAGTAAATGATCTCCAGGATGGACAGTTCCATCCCCTTTATAGCGGTTATCCATAACACGTTCAATAATTTTCATAGGTATTTTATATGGAATACTTTCAGTAGGTGGATTTAAAATATCACAAGCATCATTAGAGTTCTCGCATATGGGAGATAAAGTATTATCAGAGCAAATTTTCTCCCTAAAGAGGGGAAGCTAAAAAGATCACAAAAACTAGCTTCCCCAAGCTTAGACTTCTCCATAGCATTAGCAGTAAGTGCATTCATACTAATAACATTGCTACTAGCATGCAAATAAGGTTCATAGGTTTTTTAATTTTTTCGCATCAAACAGTTCTAACTCAGGAAAAAGATTAAAAAGCTCACAATTTTTTTATTTGTTTTCCATTATGCCTAACTAGTGAAAATAAAACAAGAAACAAAGATGCAGTTGCAGGATCTAAAGGGAAATAGCTTCGAGCACCCACCGACCTCGCCTTCCGCCTATTTATTCACGATCTCGGGAAAAACCTAAATACCCGAGCCTCCATCCACGAAAAGTTCTGTAGCGGCTGATGTCTACGCATGCTTCTATTCTTGTAGACAGTGTTGGGCCTCCAAGTGCGGAGGTTTGTAGAACAGCAGCAAGTTTTCCTTAAGTGGATCACCCAAGGTTTATCGAACTCAGGAGGTAGAGGTCAAAGATATCCCTCTCAAGCAACCCTGCAATCACGATACAAGAAGTCTCTTGTCCCCAACACCTAATACACTTGTCAGATGTATAGGTGCACTAGTTCGACGAAGAGATAGTGAAATACAAGTAGTATGGATGTATATGAGTGGTAATAGCAATCTGAGCAAAATATGGCAGCGAGTAAACATGCAACGAAACACAATAAATAAACGGAGATTCGATGTTTGGAAACAAGGCCAAAGGGATCATACTTTCACTGGTGGTGCTCTCAACATTGATCCTGTAAAGTACTCTACACTCTCTTGTTTGGATGATGAACACCATTAATTGTGTAGGGCTACAAGAGCATCTCAATGAACAAGCTCCACAACATTAGATGTTCATATTTAAATAACCTTAGAGTTTATAATAGATCATTGCAATTATGCAAGTACTAACATAGCATGCACACTGTCACCATCACACTATGAAAGAGGAGGAATAGATCACATCAATACTATGATATATTAATAGTTAACTCCATAATCTACAGAAATTACCAATCATAACTGCCAAGAACTACATGATCTACCCAACATCACCATTACATCATGAGAAGGAGGAATAGAATGCTAATAACATCACTAGAGTAACTAGATCACAAAGAGAGAGATGAACCACATATCTACCCAGCCTCGGGGGAGAATTGCTCCCTCCTCATCATGGAGACAGCGATGGCGGTGGAGATGGCGGTGGAGATGCGTTCGGGGCACTTACCGTCAGTACGGAAGCGAAGACTTGTCCACGGGTGAGTTTCGCGATGAGCGGCGTCTCCAGAAGGTTTCGGTGTTTCGTCAATCCGTGTCGATGTTTTAGGTCAGGGACCTTCAAAGAGGCCGAGTCGGAGGGGCCACGGGGCCTCCTCACACTAGGGGCGCCCCCCTAGGCCGCGCCGCCACCACGTGTGGGGCCCCAGGGCTCCCCTCTGGTCCCCCTTTGACTTTCTGGAAGGTTCCGGGAAAAATAAGATGTTGGGTCTTTGTTTCGTCGAATTCCGCGAAAATATTGCCCGAACAGCCTTTCTGGAACCAAAAACAGAAGAAAACAAAGTAGCCCTTGACATCTCGTCAATAGGTTAGTTCCGGAAAACGCATCAAAACGATATAAAGTGTGAACAAAACATGTAGGTATTGTCATAAAACAAGCATGGAACATCAGAGATTATAGATACGTTGGAGACGTATCAGCAGCTATGCTGAACATAGTACTCGTACTGCAAATAATGAATGGATGACCATAGATGATATACTAGGCAGCAATTGAGAGTTTCTTTTTTAGCCCCCGAGCGTTTTTGGTGGCGATTTTCTCTATTGTGTATGCGAGGTTGAACCAAGGCAAGATAAATTATATTGAGTGTAGTATTTTTGCGGGTATTAGCCCCCGAGCTTTTTTGTTGATCACTATTTTGTATCGTCTTTTTATGTGGCGAGGTGCTTTGCACCAAGGCGAAATATTTTTTGCAAGTTGTATTCGTCGGCAATGTATATATATTGTAACTTCTGGGCGCAAGCCCCCGAGCATGTCGAAGAAAAAGATGTATATTTCCACTATCTTTATTATATTGCAACACTTGGCCAGTCGCCTCATTAGAAATATTTTCGGCCCCACTCAAGTTGCGAAAAAGGAAAAGAGTCGCGTCTGAAAACTTCATGGCGTTTGATTTGTTGTATTTTCTGAGGAGGACTATATTCGACTCTAAGCGTAAACGCACGAGAGTTGTGCCATTCCAGGTGACAGAGCAGCTCTGACTTCTTGTCCTTTATCATGCTCCTCCTTCGATTACTTATGTGACGATGTAAGGGCAAGCCACGGCGACTCGATTTTTTCATGGCTTTTTTGATTGAGTGTGGGAACCAGTCGCCAACTTTGAAAAGATCTTGGTACAAACGTATTTGTGATAGTTTTGAGATCTTCTTGGTATAACGACCCGTGATAACATGCGTCTCGGGCCTCCATCAGAATGCGTTGACATCGTCTTCTAATGCTTTTCTGGAAGCTTCTTCATCGTATTCCGTGGCTCTTGGAGAATCATGCTCTGTTTCTATCGGCAGGACTGCTTCAGCTCATGGACCCGGAAACGGGTTTCACGTAGCCATTTGTATTTGGTGTTGTTCGGATACTCCGCAACACACTCGGCAACTCCTGCGGCCAGTGTCTTGAGCTTTTCAATGGTCCTAACAAAACGCTTCTTAATACCATTGCAGATGATACCATTGGCTTTCTCGACTTGACCGTTGGTCTGCGGGTGCGCGACTGATGCGAAACTCAATTTGATGCCCACCTCTGCACAGTATGCCTTGAATTCCTTGGATGTGAAATTACTGCCATTGTCCATGACGATGTTGTGAGGTACTCCAAATCGAAAGACAATGCTTTTCACAAACTTGATTGCCGATGCTCCGTCTGGTGAATTTATCGGCTTTGCTTCTATCCACTTGGTGAATTTGTCGACAGCTACGAGCATATACTCGTATCCTCCTGGCAAAGCCTTGTGCAATTTTCCCACCATGTCAAGACCCCATTGAGTGAAAGGCCATGACAGCGGTATTGGCATAAGCTCTACTGCCGGAGAATGAGGTTTTGCGGCAAACCTTTGGCACGCATCACAAGTGCGGACTATGTCCTTTGCGTCCTCAATTGTCGTTAACCAATAGAACCCTACTCTGAAAACTTTGGCTGCTATAGCTCGACTGCTTGCGTGATGTCCACATATTCCTTCGTGGACGTCCTTCAGAATTATCCTTCCTTCTTGAATTGTGGCGCTTGCTGCTTTGTAACACACACAGAAATATCCCTTATTACAACTCCCCCATGACCCACAGTGAAAGCTTTGGAACGTCTAATAACTCGCCTTGCTTCAACTGGATCGTCGGGTATTGTTTTCCTTAGGATGTATGATATGTACGCCTGCATCCATGGAATTTGCACCATCATTACTAGATCATGTTCCTCTTCTTCTTCTAGTGCTTCTTTTGTAGCCCCCGAGGGTTTCTCATCCTTCTCCTTCTTCTTTGGTTTCTTCGGCTTTGTAGATCTCTCTGTTATCTCCTCCCAGAACACGCTTTGGTGGAATGGGAACTGCTTTGCGACCCAATGTTTGCAAGAACATCGACTTCATCATTACTTAACCTGCTGATGTGATTTACCTCGCATCCAAGCAGGTTTCTCCGACTTGTTATACACTTCCTTGTATGCTATCATACTTTTGTTGACTGCATCACATTGTTCATGACACTGAGCCACCAATTGTGATTCGCCAAAGATTTTTGGTCGGGTTGCACCACAAGCTTTCATCACCATCTTCATCCCATGTATGAGGCTTGTTCTGCCTCCTTGTTAAATAGCGTTCGGAGACGTCATCAAGTAAGACATACTTTAATTTGTCGCCTTCGGGTGATATTAGTATCACGCCTGCTCCCGCTCCCTCTAATCTCTTGGACCCGTCGAAGTTCATAGTCAGGTTCTCGATAGATGCGGGGTCCACGTGTTGCAGCAGCTCCATCAACTCTGTGATGATGGTAAAATTTGTGACTTTATTGCTTTTCTTTTTTCCATACGTGATATCCCGAGGGGAAAGCTCTATTCCCCAAAAGGAGACACGACCCGTAGCTTGGATTGTTGTACTTGTGGATAAGCGCCTCATTGACCACTATTACCGGGTGCGCCGAAAAATGTCGCAACTTTCTTGTTGTTGTAAACACTCCATATGCTAGCTTACGATGCTGCAGTGCCGCTGTTTTGAGCGATAATACTTCATTGATGAAATATACCCCTTTGTACTCCATGAAGTTTTCCTTCTTCCTCCCTTTCGACTACGAGAGCTGTGCTGACCACCTGAGGTGTGGCTGCAATGTATAGAAAGAGGGGTTCCTTCTCCTTAGGCGCCACCAAGATTGGTGGTGTCGAGATTGTGCGCTTGAGATCCTCGCGAAAGCCTGTCAGCCTTCTTCGTTCCATTGACTTCTCCTTGTTTGATCAGCGCGTAGAACGGCAATGCCTTCTCTCCTAGCCTGGCGACGAATCTGCTCAAGGCTGCGACTCGCCGGTCGAACATTGTATTTCTTTCAGCTTTGTTGGCTTCCTCATCGTTATGACTTGGATTTTCTCTGGATTGGCCTCGATCCCTCTTGCCGATACTAGGAACCCGAGGGGTTCTCCTGAGGGGCCTTGAAAGAGCTTTGTTGGGTTGATTTGAGGCAAAACTTGTCCAGGTTGTCGAAAGTTCCTTTAAATCCTCGATCAATGTTGTCCCCTTTTTTGATGTTATAATGACATCGTCAATGTACACTTGTACGTTTTCCCAATCTGTGTTGCCAAGCATTTGCGCGTCGCTGATATGTTGCTCATTTGGACAAAGGCATTGTTACGCAGCAAAACACGCCATAAGGTGTTATGAACGCTGTCTTGACTTCATCATCTTCTTTTAGTCTGATCTGGTTATAACCCGAGTATGCGTCGAGGAAGGAAAGACGTTCACATCTGTCGTGGAGTCGATGATTTGATCGATCCTCGGGAGAAAGTGATCCTTTGGACGGTGTTTATTGAGACACATAAAGTCGACACACATGCGAGAGACTTTCGTGTTTCGGGACCAGCACTGGGTTAGCTACCCACGTGGCCTCTGTATGTATCTCTTTGATAAAACCAGCTTCTCTGAGTCGGTCAATCTCTGACAGCATGGCTTTGCGGTTTGGTTCCGAAAAACGCCGCAAAGGTTGTTTGATTGGTCTCGCTATTGGATCCAAGTTTAGGTGGTGCTCGGCAAGTTCCCTGGGTACTCCTGGCATGTCGGTTGGACACCATGCAAAGATTTTCAGTACTCACGGAGAAGGAACTCGACGGCGCGCTTTCTATCTTTGAGGTCCATGTGCCCCATTTACCAATGGACGTCGTTTCTTTGGATGCAATCGGGTGAAGAGATCTGCACCTCCTTGGAATCCTTAGTAGTGTTGAAAGTTGGCTCTTTGGAAGATCTCCCATCGTAATCAGTTGTGAGCCTTGACGCCATATACTCTGCTTGCATCCCGAAAGTTTCTGACGGTCGATGAAAATCCTTGTCGCATTTATCGGCCAGTTGTGACTTCCTTTGGCTGTGATTGGTCCTTAGGTCCGGGTAACCTCCACAACAAGTACGTGTAGTGTGGCACTGCCATAAATCGAGCATATGCTGGTCGTCCCAACAAAGCATGATATTGCGACGGGAAATCCTGACAGACTCAGCCTTTCTATCTGTGGATTTTCTCGGGTCCCAAAGCGGGACGTCGAGATTGATCCTTCCCAGTGGGTAACTTGGTTCTCTGGTGTGATTCCATGGAAACGTGTGTCGGTTGATTTAAGTTTGCCAAGGATATGTTCATCTTCCTTAGTGTATCTGCATACATAAGGTTTAAGCTCCACTGTTGCCTCCATCTATGAATACTCGAGATACGTCGAATCCTGCGATCACCGCTGGTAAGATAAGGTGCTGACTGCCCTAGTCGAGGAACTTGCTGCGGGTGATCCGCAATTGTGAAGCCAATGTCTTGGTCGACCAATTTAGGTACTCAATCGTTGGTGGAGGCATCTTCTCGGCCATGAACACTTGTCGTGTGCTGAGGCCCTGGTGGATGGCTAGCTTTCTGAATCATCGAGACCGATCCGTTGGAGTTGGGGTCAACATATGGAGGTGGGTGTGGTGCTGCCGCTATTCTGAGCTGGTGCTGATTTTCGTCCGTAATTGCGGGAGGAGGTGGTAGGTGAATCTCACTCCTGGGCCTTTGGGGATTTCTATTTATTGCTTGAGCATTGGCTAGCCCTGCGACCCTCAACATTGCTTGAAAATTGCGGCAGTCCTTCTGGAGCTGACTGCCTCTTCCCATTATTATCGAGATAGAAGCATCTGGCATGGCCCGTTCATCATATCCTCGGGGGACACGAAAGGTCTCTGAAACCTTGACCCACTATTTTGCACCCTTTTTGAGAGTCATCTCTATTGTCGCCTCGCTGCTCGTTACTCCTTTGATATTCATCTATTGTTTCCTCCTGTGTTTCCCCGAAACCCAGCCGATTTGGCCAGGAGCATCGTAGCTCGAGAATTGTCGAAATCGTCGTCTATTTTGAAAATTTCGACCACCTCCTCAGGTGACCTGTGTCGTTTATTGTGAACAGCATCTTCTCCATTTGCCCATCTGTTTGCTATCTCCATCAAAGCTGATATTGTCCTTGGGTTGGTTCTCCCCAAATCTTTGACAAAATCTCCTGTTAATTCATACCACGAACGCATCTATTGCTCTCTCGTCGGATATATTCTCTGCCGAGTTTTTAATGATGTTCCACCTATGGATGTACTTTCTCATTGATTCATCATGCTTTTGTCGACACGATCTCAACTCTTCTAGTGATGCGGGTTTTTTGCAGGTGGATCGGAAATTCTTGACGAATACATCCTCAAAACTATCCCAGCTGTCGATGGAACCTGGGGGAAGCTTCTTTATCCAAGATCTTGCGGCTCCACTCAGGTGTATTTGAATGCTCTGCATGGCTGTTGCTCTGGTGCCACCTATCAGTTTCACCGTCTCAAGGTAATCGACTAGCCAATCCTCGGGATCTTGCAGGCCATCGAATTTCTTGAAACTGTCTGGTAACTTGAATCCTGACGGGACTCGAGTCACACATATCTTCTTCAGCAACTTCTGGTGAATGCCGATGTTCCCTTCTATCTTGTCGCGCTCTATCCACCCTGGCCTGAGTCGCTGTATCTCTGACTCCACTTGCTCTCGGTGGATCTTGCACTGCGCTGCGGTAGGTCGCGGACTATTTTGCCTTGGTTCCTTCGGAGGTGGCTGCGGCGCTCCCATGGCTCACACCTGCCATGGCCATGTTCTTCTCTTGGATCGGGAGGTGGCACCGGACGCTAGGATGAAGCTTACTTGTTGCCGTGTGTCCACTTCCGGTGTTTGGAATGGCCCTGTGCGATTGACATAAAAGACATATCGGGTTTGAATTAAAGTCTCACTTTGCGCGGGTATATTTTACGTAGGGTCTTTGCTCCTCCTTCGAGCTTCTCTATGACTATCTCAGGAAGTTCTTGAATTCGGCTTAGCTCACCCTTCGCCTGGCCAGTGCGGAGGCGGCTTCCACGCCCCTTTTGTCAACTCGATTTTTAAATTCTCTGGCTCCCTCCTGGTAGCTGAAGCCTATATTGATACGCTTGTAACTCCGCAGGTGTCGCCGTAATGGTCATTGGTTCTGTGCCATCAATAGCTCTTGCGACTCGATCCCATACTGCCTGCGGAAATTGCACCATCTCTCGTGTTCCTGGTCCGATATATTTTGTTCCCAAACCTCGCGTGAGATCTGCGGGATCGACATACGGATTTCCCGCATCGTCGAAATTTTCTGAAGTCTCCTCCCCTGGGCGACTTGGTTCTCCAATTACATAGATCTGATGATATTTTGGATTCTGAACTTTGTCGGGTTTGGTGACACCATCATTGAGATTGGTGAACCTTTCCAACGGTGGTGGTGTCGACGAAGGTGAAGCTGTCGATGTTGCTCGAGTCATCGCTTATATCGGAGTCTGAGATGACTCATGAAAGACATGTCGCTGAAGATCTTGGCGATTTTTCACTTGCCCTGGTGCTGATGAAGCGTGGCGGCGAAATCTCTTCATCGCCTGACTCGGTTGACGATGTTGGTCCAGAAGAATCGGGATCGACCGTCGATAATCCCGACGAGATCGAATTTCGAGACGATATGATCCTTCCTTCTCGACGCGGAATTGGAACTCGAAAGGTCATCTCCATAGGCTCCTCCGGATACGCATTGCATCCAAACGGGAGAGCGGGTGAGGAACAAAATCGACTAGACCAATTTTCGATCTGTTTACCTTTGTCCATCGCGCTTGCAGTTGATGAAGTCGATGATCTTGAACGTGCCATCGAGATCAGCTCCTTGTCGCCTCTAGTTCCCACAGGATGGCGCCAATTGACAAGGTATTAACTTGTCAATGCCTCGTATTTTAACTAGGGGTTTGATTTAGGTAGAGGGCAGTGGTGTGGAGGTTTCATTCAATCCTTGACGATTAAGAAACTAGGGTTATGTTGACAGATAGATTCGATTCTCTCTTTGTCCCTCGACTCCCCCTTATATAGGAGAGGCGGAGCGAGGGATTAAATGTCCCCCTGAAGTTACGGAGTGGGAGGGGTTTCAGCGTCATGAATTACAAGTAGTATTTCCTAATAAAACTCTAGCTTTCCTTAATAATAACTTGGGCTTGAATCTTCTTATTCTTCGAGTTATGGGCCTTCAATAAACCCGGGTACCACCTTCGGCAGGCCCATTGAGGATGCCTATGTCACTTGCCTATCATGATCAGAATCATCTATTTGTTGTGTTTGTTGGGATCAGATGAATATTGAATACTATGGTTGAGATCAATTATATTCGTGTCATATGTTATTTGTGATTTTGCATGCTCTCCGTTGCTAGTAGATGCTCAGGGCCAAGTATGTACTTGTAACTCAAGAGGAAGATTTATGCCCGATAGTGGGTCCATGCCTCTAGTAATACGGAAGTGACAAGTGACTTTAAGGTTGTAGATGTCTTTGTTGCTAGGAGAAAACAGCAATGCTTTGTTTAGGATAATTCTATTGTTTCTTTACACATTATTTAATGCGATAATCTATTGCCTGCAACTTAATACTGAAAGATTAGGACAGCTATGGGAAGGTGGATTAATAGTCATAGACGCAGTTGGGATTACGGCATATGTATTATGTTGTAATGCCCAAATAAATCTCATAGTAATCATATTGTCATGTATGCCTTTTATTCTGTCAATTGCCCAGCTCTAATTTGTTCACCCAGCATGTTATTTGTCTTTATGAAGAGACACCTCTAGTGAACTGTGGACCCGATCATTTCTTTTGCGATAAAATCATCTACGCAAACACATTACACGTTTTACTTATTTGCCAAACACTGTTCTCTTTAATTCCACTAACAAACAAACATCTCTTTCCACACTATACGGTTAATCCATTGTTTTCAGCAAGCCGGTGAAATTGACAACCTCACTGAAAGTTGGGGCAAAATATTTTGATTGTATTGTGTACATGTTCACGGTGTTCTTGGCCTTAGGTAGTACGTCTGTAAAAGTCGGCTAGCAACACTTAGCCAGTGATTTCTTTCTCCTACTCGTCGATTAAACCTTGGTTTCTTACTGAGGTAACACTTTCTACTGTGCTCATCATACCTTCCTGATACGTCTCCAACGTATCTATAATTTCTTATGTTCCATGCTAGTTTTATGACAATACCTACATGTTTTGTTCGTACTTTATAATGTTTCTATGCATTTTCCGAGACCGCCTATTAACAAGATGTCGCGATTGCCGGTTCATGTTTTGTTGTTTTTATTTCAGAAAAGTTAGTTTACGAATATCTCGGAATTGGACGAAACGAAAGCCCACGGTCTTATTTTCCTAGTCTTCGAGAACACCGAAGAGGAGGCAGAAGAGGATCACGAGCCACCATGGGGAGGCGCATTACCGCCTCTAGCGCGCCGCCTGGGGTGGGCCCTGCAGCGTCTGACTCTCTGCCCCTTCGCCTATATATTCCTTCCATCGCGAAAACCCTAGTACTGAGAGCCACGATACGAGAAAAGTTTCAGCAGAGATGCCGCCGCCATCAACCCTACCTCGGGGGTTCAGAAGATCGCCTCCGGCACCCTCTTAGGGGGGAATCATCACCGGAGGCTCTACATCACCATGACCGCCTCCGGACTGATGTGTTGAGTAGTTCATCCTTCGACTACGGGTCCATAGCGGTAGCTAGATGGTTGTCTTCTCCTCTTGTGCTATCATGTTTAGATCTTGTGAGCTGCCTATCATAATCAAGATCATCTATTTGTAATGCTACATGTTGTGTTTGTTGGGATCCGATGAATATGGAATACTATATCAAGTTGATTATTGATCTATCATATATGTGTTGTTTATGATCTTGCATGCTCTCGTTGCTAGTAGAGGATCTGGCCAAGTTGATACTTGTAACTCCAGGAGTATTTATGCTAGATAGTGGGTTCATGTCTCCATTGAATGTGGGGGAGTGACAACAACCCCTAAGGTTGTGGATGTGCTTTTGCCACTAGGGTAAAACATCAATACTTTGTCTAAGGATATTTGTATTGTTTACATTACGCACAATACTTAATGCAATTGTGTTGTTTGCAACTTAATACTGGAAGGGGTGCGGATGCTAACCCGAAGGTGGACTTTTTAGACATAGATGCATGCTGGATGGCGGTCTATGTTTTTTGTCGTGATGCCCTAAGTAAATCTCATAGTAGTCATCATGATATGTATGTGCATTGTTATGCCCTCTCTATTTGTCAATTGCCCAACTGTAATTTATTCACCCAACATGCTATTTATCTTATTGGAGAGACACCACTAGTGAACCTGTGGACCCAGGTCCATTCTTTTACATATGAACAACCTACTGCAACCATTGTTCTCTTTTGTTTTTCTGCAAGCAAACATAATTCTCCACACCATAAGTTTAATCCCTTTTTTTTCAGCAAGCCGGTGAGATTGACAACCTCACCGTTAAGTTGGGCAAAGTAGTTTGATTGTGTTGTGCATGTTCCACGTTGGCGCCGGAATCCCGGTGTTGCCGCACTACACTCCTTCACCAACAACATTCACGTGGCCTTCATCTCCTCTTGGTTCGATAAACCTTGGTTTCTTACTGAGGGAAAACTCGTGCTGCTGTCATACCTTCCTCTTGGGGTTCCCAACGGACGTGTGCTTTACCGTCACAAGGCTGCTCCCCAGGATTTCTAACTCCCATAGCATGCAGCAACTTTTCTGCTTGGTTCCGGGAGATCAAGACACGCTGTAAGGGAGTCTCTCACATCCAATCTCTTTACTTTGTTTATTGTCTTGCTTTATTTTATTTTCTGTTTTGTTTGCTTTCTTATATCAAAAACACACAAAAGGTAGTTACTTGTTTTACTTTATTTAATTTGGTTTTGCTTTGTTTATTTTTACTATTGCTAAAATGAGTAATCCTGAAGTTGAAGTTCGTTCTTTTAAGCAACAAGGGGGAGAAAGTTTTAAAGATGCTTGGTATAAAATTAGTGATGCTCATCATAGGTGCACTAAGAAACACTCCACTATTATCCTCCTTAGGAACTTTTATGTTGGTATATCTAGCTGGAATAGGTATGTTCTTGATACTCTTTCGGGGGGTAATTTCCTAGGTACTCCTGCTTTAGAAGCTAGTTGCATCATTGAGAGTCTAGTTGGAATACCACCTGTTAATGAAGCTAAAATCGAAACCTCTCTTGAGGATGTCATGAAAAAGTTGGAAGCCATAGAGAAAAATCTTCCAAGTGTTGAGACTAAATTGGGAATATTACTTGATAATACTGATAAACTTGATAAATCCCTAGGAGGAATTAATGAAAGAATTGTTGTCTTAGAAACTTGTGCTATCCATGATAATCAAACCCATAGGATTGGTGAACTTGAAGAAGCTATGGGAACCTTGGGTTCAACTTTTTCTTCTCTTAAAGTTTAAGGAGAAAGTTTATGTGGGTAAGGAGCAAAAGTTCATGTATGTTCCTAAGATGCCAAAGCCAAAGAATCATTATGAGCTTAAAATTGATAAAACCCTTAGTACCACTATGGGAAATTTAGATAATGGAGCATCTAAGGTACCCTCTGCGACAAGTTGTGTTTTTAAGAAAAATTAGGATGTTGATGCTTCTTCTCTTGATGATACTTGATTTACACTTTCTGCGCCTAGCTGAAAGGCGTTAAAGAAAAGCGCTTATGGGAGACAACCCGTTGTTTTACTTCTGCAATTTTTGTTTTATATTTGAGTCAAGGTACTTGTTACTACTGTAGAAATACCTTTGTATCTTTATTTTATTGTATTGTTGTGCCAAGTAAAGTCTATGATAGAAAAGTTGATACTAGATTTGGATTCCTGCGCAGAAACAGTTTTTTAGTTGTCACGAATTTCAGTTGATCTCTCTGTAGGAAACTCGTAAAATGCTGAAAAATTCATGCGTGATCCTCGGATATGTACGCAACTTTCGTTCAACTGGAGTTTTTCCATCTGAGCCTGTTAAGTGCCTCGAAAAAATTCGTCTTTATGGATCGTTCTGTTTGACAGATTCTGCCTTTTATTTCGCATTGCCTCTTTTACTGTGTTGAGTGGATTTCTTTGTTCCATTAAATTTCAGTAGCCTTGGGTAATGTCCAGAGTGTTGGGAATGATTGTGTCCTTGTTGAACATGTGAATTTTTGATTATGCACTAACCCTCTAATGAGATTGCTGGAATTTTGGTGTGAAGGAAGTTTTCAAGGATCAAGAGGGGAGGATGATATGATATGATCAAGAAGGGTGAAAATTCTAAGCTTGGGGATGCCCCGTGGTTCATCTGCATATTTCAAGAAGACTCAAGCGTCTAAGCTTGGGGATGCCCAAGGCATCCCTTCTTCATCACAACTATCAGGTCACCTCTAGTGAAACTATATTTTTATTCCACACATCTTATGTGCTTTACTTGAGCGCTGCTTGTTTTTATTTTTGTTTATGTTTGAATAAAATCGGATCTAACATCACTTGTGTTGGAGAGAGACACGCTCCGCTTTTTCATTTGAACACTTGTGTTCTTCGCTTTATTTTTCATGTTCATGGCGAAAAACCGCAACACTTATTGTTATTTTGTTGGAAATAAATGCTTCATATTGTCTTGAATAATTTGATACTTGGCAATTGTTTTGAGCTCTCAAGTAGATCATGTTTAAGCTCTTGCATCATGGTTTAAATCTATTAGTGGAGAACTACCGTGAGCTTGTTGAAATTTGGTTTGCATGATTGGTCTCTCTAAGGTCTAGATATTTTCTGGTAAAAGTGTTTGAACAACAAGGAAGACGAGTGTAGAGTCTTATAATGCTTGCAATATGTTCTTATGTTTTTGCTGTACCGGTTTATACTTGTGTTTGCTTCAAACAACCTTGTTAGCCTAAGCCTGTCCGAGAGGGAATGCTTCGTGCATCCAAAACCTTGAGCCAAAACCTATGCCATTTGTGTCCACCATAACTACTATGTGGTATTTTTCTGCCATTCAAAGTGTTAAGTGCTGTGCTAAAAAAATTCATTCCTTTGTCTTAATACATATCATGGGGAAAGTAGCCTAAAAAAACTATTGTGGTAATGAATATGTACTTATGTATCATTTCTTATAAGTTGCTTGTTGAGTGGTAACCATGTTTCTAGGGACCATCAACCTATTCACCTTTAATATCATGTGAGTTGCTTACAGTTTGGTCACATCTAAAGTGGGAGATTTTCATGATTAAATGGTTTGAGTATGCATATTGTTAGAGAAGAAAACATGAGCAACCAAAGCCATGTATCATGGTGGAAGTTTCAGCTTGGACATTAATCCTCAGTCTCTTGTGAAGATATTATCTATTGTTGAATGCTTAAAGCATAAAAGAGGAGTCCATATTGTCTATGTTGTCCGGATGGATGTCCTCAAGTTGAGATCTTCAAATCGAGAAATCAATGCATTTATCTCCTGGACCTTTGTGCATAGAGGTGCTTTGTGAACCATGGTTGAAACATAATGCAATGATAATCCATGAAGTCGAGCTAATTAGGACAAGGTGCGTGCACTATTGGTACCGATCATGAGGCTTGCAACTTAGAGGAAGTTTTATGCTAACATATATGAATTATTACTACCGTTGACACAATTGTTTCCATTTTTAAAATAAAGCTCTACACATGAATCTAACTTCCCTACGCGAAGGTGCTTTCTTTGCCTTATAGTTGAATGGTTTTACTTCTTTCTATCTTAGAAGCAAACACTTGTGTCAACTGTGTGCATTGATTCATACATGTTTACTTATTGCACTTATTATATTACTTTGTGACAAATTATCCATGAGATATGCATGTTGAAAGTTGAAAGCAATTGCTGAAACTTAAATCTGTGTTGCTTCAAAACCTTTATTAAGAATCTATTGCTTTATGAGTTAACTCTTATGCAAAACTTTTTGATGCTTGTCTTGAAAGTACTATTCATGAAAAGTTTTTGCTATATGATTCAGTTGTTTAGTCATTATCTTTTTGTTAGAAAACTATAGACCATTGCTTTGGGTCACTTCATTCATCTCATATGCTTTAAAATAGTATTGATCAAAATTATGTTGGTAGCATGTCACTTAAGAAATTATTCTTTTTATCGTTTACCTACTCGAGGCGGTAGGAACTATAGGGATGTGATACGCTTAACGTATCCATAATCTTATATTTATGCTAGTTTTATGACAATACCTACATGTTTTGTTCATACTTTATAATGTTTTTATGCATTTTCCGAGACTAACCTATTAACAAGATGCAGCCGTTCCTTTTTTCTGCTGTTTTTGATTTCAGTTAACGAATATTCTCGGAATTGGACGAACGAAAGCCCATGCACGGTCTTATTTTCCACGAGTCTTCCAAACACCGAAGAGGAGACGAAGAGGAGCCACGAGGCGGCCACACCATAGGGGCGGCCCACCTCCTCGGCGCGCCGCCCTATGGGTGGGCCCCTCGGCGTCCGACTGCCCTTCGCCATATTCCTTCCGTCGCGAAACCCTAGTACCAAGAGCCACGATACGAGAAAAGTTCCGGAGACGCCGCCGCCATCAACCCTACCTCGAGGGGTTCAGAAGATCGCCGGCACCTGCCGAGAGGAGGAATCATCACGAGGGAGCTCATCGCCATGCCCGCTTGGACAGTGCGTGAGCGTTCATCCGGACTACGGGTACATAGCGATAGCTAGATGGTTGTCTTCTCCTCTTGTGCTATCATGTTTAGATCTTGTGAGCTGATGATGCGTGCAATTAACACACGTCCGTTGGGAACCCCAAGAGGAAGGTGTGATGCGTACGAGCAAGTTTTCCCTCAGAAAGAAACCAGGTTTATCGAACCAGGGAGGAGCCAAAAAGCACGTTGAAGGTTGATGGCGGCGGAGTGTAGTAGTGCGCGCAACACCAGGGATTCCGGGGCCAACGTGGAACCTGCACAACACAATCAAAATACTTTGCCCTAACGTAACAGTGAGGTTGTCAATCTCACCGGCTTGCGAAAACAAATTAAACGTATCGTGTGGAAGATGATGATTGTTTGCGAAGAACAGTAAAGAACAATTGCGAATGGACCGGGGTCCACAGTTCACTAGCGGTGTCTCTCCCATAAGATAAATAGCATGTTGGGTGAACAAATTACAGTTGGGCAATTGACAAATAAAGAAGGCATAACAATGCACATACATATATCATGATGATTGTTACGTCTCAAACGTATCTATAATTTCTTATGTTCCATGCTTGTTTTATGACAATACCTACATGTTTTGTTCACACTTTATATCGTTTTTATGCGTTTTCCGGAACTAACCTATTGACGAGATGCCGAAGTGCCAGTTTTTCTGCTGTTTTTGGTTTGTAAATCCTAGTAAGAAATATTCTCGGAATTGGACGAAATCAACGCCCGACATCTTAGAATTCCACGAAGCTTCCGAGAACACCCGAGAGCGCGAGGAGGGGAGCCGGGGCCCACACGTGTGGGTGGCGTGGCCAAGGAGCCAGGCGCGCCGCCCTATTGTGTGGTGGCCCCGTCAGCCCTCCGACTCCGCCTCATCGCCTATTTAAAGCTCCCTGACCTAAATCTTCGATATGGAAAAGCCACGGTACGATAAAACCTTCCAGAGCCGCTGCCATCGCGAAGCCAAGATCTGGGGGACAAGAGTCTCTGTTCCGGCACGCCGCCGGGACGGGGAAGTGCCCCCGGAAGGCTTCTCCATCGACACCACCGCCATCTTCATCACCGCTGCTGTCTCCCATGAGGAGGGAGTAGTTCTCCCTCGAGGCTAAGGGTTGTACCGGTAGCTATGTGGTTCATCTCTCTCCCATGTGATCTTTATGTGATCATGAGCTTTGTGATCTAGTTGAATATCATCTATGTGCTACTCTTGTGATGTTATTAAAGTAGTCTATTCCTCCTTCACGGTGTAATGGTGACAGTGTGTGCATCGTGTAGTACTTGGCGTAGGTTATGATCATAATCTCTTGTAGGTTATGGACTTAATTATTACTATGATAGTATTGATGTGATTTATTCCCCCTTCATAGCGTAAAGGTGACAGTGTGTATGCTATGTTAGTACTCGGTTTAAGTTGCAAAGATCTATTATGCTCTAAGGTTACTTAAATATGAATGCCGAATGTTGTGGAGCTTGTTAACTCCGGCATTGAGGTGCTCTTGTAGCCCTACACAACGAATGGTGTTCATTATCAAACAAGAGTATATGTAGCACAAAGGAAGAGAACTTATTTATTTATGTGATCAATGTTGAGAGTGTCCACTAGTGAAAGTATGATCCCTAGGCCTTGTTTCCAAATACTGCAATCATCGCTTACTTACTGTTCTACTGCATGTTTACTTCCTGCAATATTACTACCATCAACTGCACGCCAGCAAGCACTTTTCTGGCGCCGTACTACTGCTCATATTCATTCATACCACTTGTATTTCACTATCTCTTCGCCGAACTAGTGCACCTATACATCTGACAAGTGTATTAGGTGTGTTGGGGACACAAGAGACTTCTTGTATCGTGATTGCAGGGTTGCTTGAGAGGGATATCTTTGACCTCTTCCTCCTCGAGTTCGATAAACCTTGGGTGATCCACTTAAGGAAACTTGCTGCTGTTCTACAAACCTCTGCTCTTGGAGGTCCAACACTGCCTACAAGAATAGAAGCACACGTAGACATCAAGCACTTTTAAGGCGCCGTTGCCGGGAGAAAGGTAAAAGGCACTCATACTCCGGTCCCAGGTAACTAAGTACTTTTCTGTTACCGTTGTGTGTATGCTCGAAGCTATTTCCTTTAGATCCTGCAATTGCATCCTTTTGTTTCTTGTTAAACACTAGTAAGGCATAATGGAAAACATCTGTGAGCTTTTTATACTATTTCCTAAGTCAAGACATGAATGGTTTAATGCGAAAATTAAAAACCTATGGAACCTTATTTGCATGCTAGTAGTAATATTAGTATGAACGCTTTGAACACCATTGTTGATAATGATATAGAAAATTCTAAGCTTGGGGAGGTCGGTTTTGATGAAAATGATCTCTTTAGTCCTCCGGGTATTGAGGAGAAAGTTTATGTTGATTATGATATGCCTCCCATATATGATGATTATAATGATAGTGGTCTTTTGGTGCCGCCTACTATGGAGAGTAAATTTTATTATGATTATACTATGCCTCCTACACTTGATGAGAATAATAATGATAGCTACTTTGTTGAATTTGCTCCCACTATTACTAATAAAATTGATTATGCTTATGTGGAGAGTAATGATACTTTTATGCATGTGAATAAGAATGCTTTATGTGATACTTATATTTTTGAGTTTGTTCATGATGCCTGAAAGTTATTATGAGAGAGGAAAATATGGTTGTAGAAATTTTCATGTTACTAAAACACCTCTCTATATGCTGAAATTTTTGAAGTTACACTTGTTTTAGCTTCCTATGCTTGTTACTTTGCTCTTCATGAACTTGTTTATTTACAAGATTCCTATGCATAGGAAGCATGTTAGACTTAAATTTGTTTTGAATTTGCTTCTTGATGCTCTCTTTTGCTTCAATTCTTATTTCTTGCGAGTGCATCATTAAAATTGCTGAGCCCATCTTAATGGCTATAAAGAAAGCACTTCTTGGGAGATAACCCATGTGTTTATTTTACTACAGTACTTTTGTTTTATATTTGAGTCTTGGAAGTTGTTACTACTGTAGCAACCTCTCCTTATCTTATTTTATTGCATTGTTGTGCCAAGTAAAGTCTTTGATAGTAGAGTTGATACTAGATTTGGATTACTGCATGAGAAACAGATTTCTGTCACGAATTTGGGCAGGGTTCTCTGTGTTAACTCAGAAAACTCTGCAATTTACGTGCGTGATCCTCCTTATATGTACGCAGCTTTCATTCAATTTGAGCTTTCTCATCTGAGCAAGTTAAGTGCCTCTGGAAAATTGTCTTTACGGACTGTTCTGTTTTGACAGATTCTGCCTTTTATTTTGCATTGCCTCTTTTGCTATGTTGGATGGATTTCTTTCCATTAACTTCCAGTAGCTTTGGGAAATGTCGAAGTGTTAAGAATGATTGTGTCACCTCTGAATGTGAAATTTTGATTATGCACTAACCTCTAATGAGTTTGTTTGAGTTTGGTGTGGAGGAAGTTTTCAAGGGTCAAGAGAGGAGGATGATATACTATGATCAAGAAGAGTGAAGAGTCTAAGTTTGGGGATGCCCCCGTGGTTCATCCCTGCATATTTCAAGAAGACCCAAGCGTCTAAGCTTGGGGATGCCCAAGGCATCCCCTTCTTCATCGACAATTTATCAGGTTTCTTCTCTTGAAACTATATTTTTATTCGGTCACATCTTATGTACTTTACTTGGAGCGTCTATTTGTTTTTGTTTTGTTTGAATAAGTTCATCCTTGTGTGGGAGAGAGACACGCTCCGCTGTTGCATATGAACACATGTGTTCTTAGCTTTACTCTTAATGTTCATGGCGAAGGTTGAAACTGCTTCGTTCATTGTTATATGGTTGGAAACAGAAAATGCTGCATGTGGTAATTGGTATAATGTCTTGAATAATTTGATACTTGGCAATTGTTGTGCTCATATGGATCATGTTTAAGCTCTTGTATCATGTACTTTGCACCCATTAATGAAGAACTACATAGAGCTTGTTAAAATTTGGTTTGCATGATTGTTCTCTGTAAGTATTTTCTGGTTGAGGTGTTTGAACAACAAGGAAGACGATGTAAAGTCTTATAATGCTTACAATATGTTCATATGTGAGTCTTGTTGCAGTTTATACTTGAGTTTGCTTCAAACAACCTTGCTAGCCTAGTCTTGTATTGAAATTCTTCTCGTGCATCAAATCCTTAAGCCAAAAACTATGCCATTTGTGTCCACCATACCTACCTACTACATGGTATTTCTCTGCCATTCCAAGCAAATACTTCATGTGCTACCTTTAAACAATTCAAAAGCTATTATCTCTTATTTGTGTTAATGTTTTATAGCTCATGAGGAAGTATGTGGTGTTTATCTTTCGATCTTGTCATTTTAGACAGACTTTCACCAATGGACTAGTGGCTTCATCCGCTTATCCAATAATTTTGCAAAAGAGCTGGCAATGGGGTTCCCAACCCCAATTAATTAACTTCATTAATAATTCTCTTCATATGTTTTGCTCTGATTTAAGTTAATTAATTTTGCAAATAGACACTCCTCCATGGTATGAGATTGTTGGAAGGCACCCGAGGATTCGGTTAGCCATGGCTTGAGAAAGAAAAGGTGGGGAGGAGTGTCATCCATAAATAAATAAATAAAATAAACTAAAGTACATGTGTAAACAAAAGAGAAGAGGGAAGATCTACCTTGCTGGTAGAGATAACGTCCTTCATGGGAGCCGCTCTTGAAAGTCTGGTTGATAAGGTAGTTAGCGTACCCGCTACCATTCGTTGACAACAACAAACACCTCTCAAAACTTTACTTTTATGCTCTCAATATGATTTCAAAACTTGAAAAGCTCTAGCACATGATTTAATCCCTGCTTCCCTCTGCGAAGGGCCATTCTTCTACTTTATGTTGAGTCAGTTTACCTACTTCTTTCTATCTTAGAAGCAAACACTTGTATTAACTGTGTGCATTGATTCTTACATGTTTACCTATTGCACTTGTTATATTACTTTGTGTTGACAATTATCCATGAGATATACATGTTGAAGTTGAAAGCAACCGCTGAAACTTATATCTTCCTTTGTGTTGCTTCAATGCTTTTACTAAGAATTTATTGCTTTATGAGTAACTCTTATGCAAGTCTTATTGATGCTTGTCTTGAAAGTATTATTCATGAAAAGTCTTTGCTATATGATTCATTTGTTTACTCGTTGTCTTTACCATTGCTTTGAATCGCTTCATTCATCTCATATGCTTTACAATAATGTTGATCAAGATTATGTTGGTAGCATGTCACTTAAGAAATTATTCTTGTTATCGTTTACCTACTAGGGCGAGTAGGAACTAAGCTTGGGGATGCTTGATACGTCTCTCAAACGTATCTATAATTTCTTATGTTCCATGCTTGTTTTATGACAATACCTACATGTTTTGTTCACACTTTATATCGTTTTTATGCGTTTTCCGGAACTAACCTATTGACGAGATGCCGAAGTGCGAGTTCCTTTTTTGCTTTTTGGTTTCAGAAATCCTAGTAAGGAAATATTCTCGGAATTGGACGAAATCAACGCCGGCATCTTATTTTTCCACGAAGCTTCCAGAACACCCGAGAGCCGCCAGAGGAGGGGGGCCCACACGTGCGGGCGCGGCCAAGGAGCCGGCGCGCCGCCCTATGTGTGGTGGCCCCGTCAGCCCTCCGACTCCGCCTCTTCGCCTATTTAAAAAGCTCACGACCTAAATCTTCTGAGAAGAAACACGGTGCGAGAAAACCTTCCGAGCCGCCGCCATGTGAAGCCAAGATCGGGGACAGGAGTCTCTGTTCCGGCACGCCGCCGGGGAAGTGCCCCTAAGGCTTCTCCATCGACACCACCGCCATCTTCATCACCGCTGCTGTCTCCCATGAGGAGGGAGTTGTTCTCCCTCGAGGCTAAGGGCTGTACCGGTAGCTATGTGGTTCATCTCTCTCTCTGTGATCTTTATGTGATCATGAGCTTTGTGATCTAGTTGAATATCATCTATGTGCTACTCTTGTGATGTTATTAAAGTAGTCTATTCCTCCTTCACGGTGTAATGGTGACGGTGTGTGCATCGTGTAGTGCGTAGGTTATGATCATAATCTCTTGTAGGTTATGGAGTTAATTATTACTATGATAGTATTGATGTGATTTATTCCCCTTCATAGTGTAAAGGTGACAGTGTGTATGCTATGTTAGTACTCGGTTTAAGTTGCAAAGATCTATTATGCTCTAAGGGTTACTTAAATATGAATGCCGAATATTGTGGAGCTTGTTAACTCCGGCATTCAGGTGCTCTTGTAGCCCTACACAACGAATGGTGTTCATTATCAAACAAGAGTATATGTAGCACAAAGGAAGAGAACTTATTTATTTATGTGATCAATGTTGAGAGTGTCCACTAGTGAACGGGTGCTTCTATTCTTGTAGACAGTGTTGGGCCTCCAAGAGCAGAGGTTTGTAGAACAGCAAGAAGTTTCCCTTAAGTGGATCACCCAAGGTTTATCGAACTCAGGGAGGAAGAGGTCAAAGATATCCCTCTCATGCAACCACAAAGCAAGAAGTCTCTTGTGTCCCCAACACACCTAATAGGTGCACTAGTTCGGCGAAGAGATAGTGAAATACAAGTGGTATGAATGAATATGAGCAGTAGTACGGCGCCAGAAAAGTAGCTTGCTGGCGTGCAGTTGATGGTAGTAATATTGCAGGAAGTACAGATGCAGTAGAACAGTAAACAAGCAGCGATAGCAGTATTTAGGAACAAGGCCTAGGGATCATACTTTCACTAGTGGACACTCTCAACATTGATCACATAAAAAATAGATGCTAGACTCTACACCCTCTTGTTGGATGATGAACACCACTAACTGTGTAGGATTACACGAACCCTCAATGCCGGAGTTAACAAGCTCCACAATATTCAATGTTCATGTTTAAGTAACCTTAGAGTGCATAACAGATCAACATAACCAAACCAAGTACTAACATAGCATGCACACTGTCACCTTCACACTACAAAGGAGGAATAGATCACATCAATACTATCATAGCAATAGTTAACTTCATAATCTACAAGAGATCACAATCATAGCCTACGCCAAGTACTACACGATGCACACACTGTCACCATTACACCGTGCATGAGGAATAAACTACTTTAATAACATCACTAGAGTAGCACACAGATAAATTGTGATACAAAACACATTGCAATCATAAAGGGATATAAATAAGCACTTCACTATGCCATTCATAACAGTGAATAAGTATTGAAATATAGCCTAAGAGACCCACACGGTGCACCACTTGTCACCTTTACACACGTGGGACAAGGAGTCTCCGAGATCACATAAGTAAAATCCACTTGACTAGCATAATGATCTAGATTACAAGCATCATCATATGAATCTCAATCATGTAAGGCAGCTCATGAGATTATTGTATTGAAGTACATAGGAGAGAGATTAACCACATAGCTACCGGTACAGCCCCGAGCTCGATGGAGAACTACTCCCTCCTCATGGGAGACACAACAGCGTTGATGAAGATGGCGGTGGTGTCGATGGAGAAGCCTTCGGGGGCACTTCCCCGTCCGGCGGCGTGCCGGAACAGAGACTTCTGTCCCCCGGATCTTGGCTTCGCGATGGCGGCGGCTCTGGAAGGTTTTTCGTACCGTGGCTTTTTCGTCTCGAGGTTTTAGGTCAGGGACCTTTAAATAGGCGAAGAGGCGGAGTCGGAGGTCAACGAGGCGGTGACACACTAGGGGCGCGGCCAAGGCACAGGCAGCCACCCTGGCGTCGGTGGCCCGTGGCCCCCTGCGGCCTCTCTCGGGTGTTCCGAGCTTCGCGTGATCCCAAGATGCTGGGCGTTGATTTCGTCCGATTCCGAGAATATTTCCTTACTAGGATTTCTGAAACCAAAAACAAGAGAAAACAGAATTCGGCATCTCGTCAATAGGTTAGTTCCGGAAAACGCATAAATATGACATAAAGTATGCATAAAACATGTAGATATCATCAATAATGTGGCATGGAACATAAGAAATTATCGATACGTCGGAGACGTATCATCCCCAAGCTTAGTTCCTGCTCGCCCCGAGCAGGTAAACGATAACAAAGATAATTTCTGGAGTGACATGCCATCATAACCTTGATCATACTATTGTAAGCATATGTAATGAATGCATCGATCAAAACAATGGTAATGTCATGAGTAAACAAATGAATCATAAAGCAAAGACTTTTTATGAATAGTACTTCAAGACAAGCATCAATAAGTCTTGCATAAGAGTTAACTCATAAAGCAATAAATCAAAGTAAAGGTATTGAAGCAACACAAAGGAAGATTAAGTTTCAGCGGTTGCTTTCAACTTATAACATGTATATCTCATGGATAGTGTCAATGTAAAGTAATATAACAAGTGCAATATGCAAGTATGTAGGAATCAATGCACGGTTCACACAAGTGTTTGCTTCTTGAGGTGGAGAGAAATAGGTGAACTCAACATAAAAGTAAAAGAAAGGTCCTTCAAAGAGGAAAGCATCGATTGCTATATTTGTGCTAGAGCTTTTATTTTGAAAACATGAAACAATTTTGTCAACGGTAGTAATAAAGCATATGTATCATGTAAATTATATCTTACAAGTTGCAAGCTTCATGCATAGTATACTAGTAGTGCCCGCACCTTGTCCTAATTAGCTCGGATTACCAGGATTATCATTGCAATACACATGTTTTAACCAAGTGTCACAAAGGGGTACCTCTATGCCCTGTACAAAGGTCTAAGGAGAAAGCTCGCATTTGGATTTCTCGTTTTTGATTATTCTCAACTTAGACATCCATACCGGGACAACATAGACAACAAATAATGGACTCCTCTTTAATGCATAAGCATGTAGCAACAATTAATGTTCTCATATGAGATTGAGGATATATGTCCAAAATCAAACTTCAACCATGATTCATGGCTTTAGTTAGCGGCCCAATGTTCTTCTCTAACATTATGCATGCTCTAACCATTTAATGAGTGGTAAATCTCCCTTACTTCAGACAAGACGAACATGCATAGCAACTCACATGATATTCAACAAAGAGTTGATGGCGTCCCCAGGAGCATGGTTATCGCACAACAAGCAACTTAATAAGAGATAAAGTGCATAAGTACATATTCAACACCACAATAGTTTTTAAGGCTATTTTGTCCCATGAGCTATATATTGCAAAGGCGAATGATGGAAATTTAAAGGTAGCACTCAAGCAATTTACTTTGGAATGGCGGAGAAATACCATGTAGTAGGTAGGTATGGTGGACACAAATGGCATAGTGGTTGGCTCAAGGATTTTGGATGCATGAGAAGTATTCCCTCTCGATACAAGGTTTAGGCTAGCAAGGTTATTTGAAACAAACACAAGGATGAACCGGTGCAGAAAAACTCACATAAAAGACATATTGTAAACATTATAAGACTCTACACCGTCTTCCTTGTTGTTCAAACTCTTTACTAGAAATTATCTAGACCTTAGAGAGACCAATTATGCAAACCAAATTTTAGCAAGCTCTATGTATTTCTTCATTAATGGGTGCAAAGTATATGATGCAAGAGCTTAAACATGAGCACAACAATTGCCAAGTATCAAATTATCCAAGACATTTTATCAATTACTACATGTAGCATTTCCCGTTTCCAACCATATAACAATTAACGAAGCAGTTTCAACCTTCGCCATGAACATTAAAAGCTAAGAACACATGTGTTCATATGAACCAGCGGAGCGTGTCTCTCTCCCACACAAGCATTTATTCAGAGAATGAAAAATAACAAAACAAAAATAAAAGCACACAGACGCTCCAAGTAAAGCACATAAGATGTGACCGAATAAAAATATAGTTTCAAGAGAAAAACTGATAAGTTGTCGATGAAGAAGGGGATGCCTTGGGCATCCCCAAGCTTAGATGCTTGAGTCTTCTTGAAATATGCAGGGATGAACCACCGGGCATCCCCAAGCTTAGACTCTTCACTCTTCTTGATCATAGTATATCATCCTCCTCTCTTGACCCTTGAAAACTTCCTCCACACCAAACTTAAAACAAACTCATTAGAGGGTTAGTGCATAATCAAAAATTCACATGTTCAGAGGTGACACAATCATTCTTAACACTTCTGGACATTGCACAAAGCTACTGGAATTCAATGGAACAAAGAAATCCATCCAACACAGCAAAGAGGCAATGCGAAATAAAAGGCAGAATCTGTCAAAACAGAACAGTAAAGACGAATTTTAAAGTGGCACCAGACTTGCTCAGATGAAAATGCCCAAATTGAATGAAAGTTGCTACATATCTGAGGATCACGCACGTAAATTGGCAGATTTTTCTGAGTTACCTACAGAGAATTCTGCCCAGATTCGTGACAGAAATCTGTTTCTGCGCTAATCCAAATCTAGTATCAACCCTACTATCAAAGACTTTACTTGGCACAACAATGCAATAAAATAAGATAAGGAGAGGTTGCTACAGTAGTAACAAATTCCAAGACTCAAATATAAAACAAAAGTGCTGTAGTAAAATAAACACATGGGTTATCTCCCAAGAAGTGTTTTCTTTATAGCCATTAAGATGGGCTCAGTAATTTCAATGATGCACTCCCAAGAAATAGTAGTTGAAGCAAAAGAGAGCATCAAAGCAAATTCAAAACACATTTAAGTCTAACATGCTTCCTATGCATAGGAATCTTGTAAATAAACAAGTTCATGAAGAGCCAAGTAACAAGCATAGAAAGATAAAACCAGTGTAACTTCAAAAATTTCAGCACATAGAGAGGTGTTTTAGTAACATGAAAATTTCTACAACCATATTTTCCTCTCTCATAATAACTTTCAGTAGCATCATGAGCAAACTCAACAATATAAGTATCACATAAAACATCTTTATTCACATACATAAAAGTATCATTACCCTCCACATAAGCATAGTCAATTTTATTGGTAATAGTGGGAGCAAATTCAACAAAGTAGCTATCATTATTATTCTCATCATCAAATATAGGAGGCATATTGTAATCATAATCAAATTTATCCTCCATAGTAGGCGGCACTAAAAGACTACTATCATTATAATCATCATAAATAGGAGGCAAAGTATCATCAAAGTAAATTTTCTCCTCAATGCTTGGGGGACTAAAAAGATCATGCTCATCAACCAGCTTCCCCAAGCTTAGAACTTTCTATATCATTAGCAACAATGGTATTCAAAGTGTTCATACTAATATGTTCCATGGGTTTTTTAATTTTCGCATCAAACCATCCATGTCTTAAATCAGGAAATAGAATAAGAAGCTCATTGTTGTCCATTATGCCTAACTAGTGTAAACAAGAAACAAAAAGATGCAATTGCGGGATCTAAAGGAAATAGCTTCGAGCACTCACACAATGGCGCCAGAAGAGCTTTACCTAGGACCGGAGTATGAGAGCCTTTTACCTTTCCTCCCCAACGGCGCCAGAAAATAGCTTGATGTCTACGGGTGCTTCTATTCTTGTAGGCAGTGTTGGGCCTCCAAGAGCAGAGGTTTGTAGAACACAGCAAGTTTCCTTAAGTGGATCACCCAAGGTTTATCGAACTCGGGGAGGAAGAGGTCAAAGATATCCCTCTCATGCAACCACTGCAACCACAAAGCAAGAAGTCTCTTGTGTCCCCAACACACCTAATAGGTGCACTAGTTCGGCGAAGAGATAGTGAAATACAAGTGGTATGAATGAATATGAGAAGTAGTACGGCGCCAGAAAAGTGCTTGCTGGCGTGCAGTTGATGGTAGTAATATTGCAGGCAGTATAAATGCAGTAAAACAGTAACAAGCAGCGATAGCAGTATTTAGGAATAAGGCCTAGGGATCATACTTTCACTAGTGGACACTCTCAACATTGATCACATAACAAATAAATAGATAGATGCTAGACTCTACACCCTCTTGTTGGATGATGAACACCACTAACTGTGTAGGATTACACGAACCCTCAATGCCGGAGTTAACAAGCTCCACAATATTCAATGTTCATGTTTAAGTAACCTTAGAGTGCATAACAGATCAACATAACCAAACCAAGTACTAACATAGCACACACTGTCACCTTCACACTACGAAAGGAGGAATAGATCACATCAATACTATCATAGCAATAGTTAACTTCATAATCTACAAGAGATCACAATCATAGCCTACGCCAAGTACTACACGATGCACACACTGTCACCATTACACCGTGCAGGAGGAATAAACTACTTTAATAACATCACTAGAGTAGCACAGATAAATTGTGATACAAAACACATTGCAATCATAAAGGGATATAAATAAGCACTTCACTATGCCATTCATAACAGTGAATAAGTATTCTGTGAAATATAGCCTAAGAGACCCACACGGTGCACACACTGTCACCTTTACACACGTGGGACAAGGAGTCTCCGGAGATCACATAAGTAAAATCCACTTGACTAGCATAATGACATCTAGATTACAAGCATCATCATATGAATCTCAATCATGTAAGGCAGCTCATGAGATTATTGTATTGAAGCACATAGGAGAGAGATTAACCACATAGCTACCGGTACAGCCCGAGCCTCAATGGAGAACTACTCCCTCCTCATGGGAGACAGCAGCGTTGATGAAGATGGCGGTGGTGTCGATGGAGAAGCCTTCCGGGCACTTCCCCCCGGCGGCGTGCCGGAGAGACTCTGTCCCCCAGATCTTGGCTTCGCGATGGCGGCTCTGGAAGGTTTCGTACCGTGGCTTTTTTTCGTCTCGAGGTTTTAGGTCAGGGACCTTTAAATAGGCGGAGGCGGAGTCGAAGGTCAACGAGGCGGTGACACACTAGGGGGCCGCCAGGCCCGAGCCGCGCCACCCGGCGTCGTGTGATGGCCCCCCTCCGCCTCTCGGGTGGAAGCTTCGCGTGATCCTAAGATGCGGGCGTGATTTCGTCGATTCCGAGAATATTTCTTACTAGGATTTCTGAAACCAAAAACAGCGTAAACAACGGCCCTTCGGCATCTCGTCAATAGGTTAGTTCCGGAAAACGCATAAATATGACATAAAGTATGCATAAAACATGTAGATATCATCGATAATGTGGCATGGAACATAAGAAATTATCGATACGTCAGAGACGTATCATCCACTAGTGAAAGTATGATCCCTAGGCCTTGTTTCCAAATACTACAATCATCGCTTGTTTACTGTTTTACTGCGTCTTTACTTCCTGCAATATTACTACCATCAACTGCACGCCAGCAAGCACTTTTCTGGCGCCCTACTGCTCATATTCATTCATACCACTTGTATTTCACTATCTCTTCGCCGAACTAGTGCACCTATACATCGACAAGTGTATTAGGTGTGTTGGGGACACAAGAGACTTCTTGTATCGTGATTGCAGGGTTGCTTGAGAGGGATATCTTTGACCTCTTCCTCCCGAGTTCGATAAACCTTGGGTGATCCACTTAAGGGAAACTTTCTGCTGTTCTACAAACCTCTGCTCTTGGAGGCCCAACACTGTCTACAAGAATAGAAGCACACGTAGACATCAATGATTACTATGAGATTTAATCAGGGCATTACGACAAAGTACATAGACCGCTATCCAGCATGCATCTATGCCTAAAAAGTCCACTTTCAGGTTATCATCCGAACCCCTTCCGGTATTAAGTTGTAAGCAACAGACAATTGCATTAAGTATGGTGCGTAATGTAATCAACTCAAATATCCTTAGACAAAGCATCGATGTTTTATCCCTAGTGGCAACAGCACAACCTTAGAACTTTCTGTCACTGTCCCAGATTCAATGGAGGCATGAACCCACTATCGAGCATAAATACTCCCTCTTGGAGTTACAAGTATCAACTTGGCCAGAGCCTCTACTAGCAACGGAGAGCATGCAAGAACATAAACAACATATATGATAGATTGATAATCAACTTGACATAGTATTCAATATTCATCGGATCCCAACAAACACAACATGTAGCATTACAAATAGATGATCTTGATCATGATAGGCAGCTCACAAGATCTAACATGATAGCACAATGAGGAGAAGACGACCATCTAGCTACTGCTATGGACCCATAGTCCAGGGGGTGAACTACTCACACATCGATCCGGAGGCGATCATGGCGATGAAGAGCCCTGGAGATGATTCCCCTCGGCAGGTGCGGAGGCGATCTCCTGAATCCCCCAAGATGGGATTGGCGGCGGTGTCTCTGGAAGGTTTTCCGTATCGTGGCTCTCGGTATGGGGGTTTCGCGACGAAGACTTTAAGTAGGCGAAGAGGTAGGTCAGGGGGCGCCACGAGGGCCCACACGCTAGGGCTGCGCGGCCCCAGGCCTGGCCGCGCCGCCTGTTGTGTGGCCGCCTCGTCGCCCCCTTTCCCCCTCGGTCTTCTGGAAGCTTCGTGGAAAAATAAGCCCCTGGGCGTTGATTTCGTCAATTCCGAGAATATTTCCTTACTAGGATTTCTGAAACAAAAACAGCAGAAAACAGCAATGGCTCTTCGGCATCTCGTCAATAGGTTAGTGGAAAATGCATAATAATGACATAAAGTGTGTATAAAACATGTGAGTATCATCATAAAAGTAGCATGGAACATAAGAAATTATAGATACGTTTGGGACGTATCATCTCCTATCATGATCAAGATCATCTATTTGTAATGCTACATGTTGTGTTTGTTGGGATCCGATGAATATGGAATACTATGTCAAGTTGATTATTGATCTATCATATATGTGTTGTTTATGATCTTGCATGCTCTCCGCTAGTAGAGGCTCGGCCAAGTTGATACTTGTAACTCCAAGAGGGAGTATTTATGCTCGATAGTGGGTTCATGCCTCCATTTAATCTGGGACAGTGACAGAAAGTTCTAAGGTTGTGAATGTGCTGTTGCCACTTGTAACTCCAAGAGGGAGTATTTATGCTCGATAGTGGGTTCATGTCTCCATTGAATCTGGGGGAGTGACAGCAACCCCTAAGGTTGTGGATGTGCTGTTGCCACTAGGGATAAAACATCAATGCTTTGTCTAAGGATATTTGTATTGTTTACATTACGCACAGTACTTAATGCAATTGTCTGTTGTTTGCAACTTAATACTGGAAGGGGTGCGGATGCTAACCCGAAGGTGGACTTTTTAGGCATAGATGCATGCTGGATGGCGGTCTATGTTCTTTGTCGTAATGCCCTAAGTAAATCTCATAGTAGTCATCATGATATGTATGTGCATTGTTATGCCCTCTCTATTTGTCAATTGCCCAAGTGTAATTTGTTCACCCAACATGCTATTTATCTTATTGGAGAGACACCACTAGTGAACTGTGGACCCCGGTCCATTCTTTTACATCTGAAATATAACCTACTGCAATCATTGTTCTCTTTTGTTTTCTGCAAGCAAACATAATTCTCCACACCATACGTTTAATCCTTTGTTTTCAGCAAGCCGGTGAGATTGACAACCTCACCGTTAAGTTGGGGCAAAGTAGTTTGATTGTGTTGTGCAGGTTCCACGTTGGCGCCGGAATCACGGTGTTGCGCCGAACTACCTCCACCAACAACCTTCACGTGGCCTTCATCTCCTACTGGTTCGATAAACCTTGGTTTCTTACTGAGGGAAAACTTTCCACTGTGCTCATCATACCTTCCTCTTGGGGTTCCCAACGGACGTGTGCTTTACCGTCACAAGGAGCTGCTCCCCAGGGATTTCTAACTCCCACGCGCCAGCAGCACTTCCTCTTGGGGTTCCCCATCAGTGTGCTCTGCACTCATCAACGGCCCGGTAACTTTGCGTCGCCCTGCTGGAGCACACATTTTTTAGCCCGCGGAGGCAAACGGTCGCGTAGCGTCCGTTTGCGTCGCCCCGTTGGAGATGCCCTAAAGACCAACCTCTACGAAGGTCCGCTCGAGACTTGAGGTGAACCCAGCCTTCAACACGTGGCAACGCGTGAGCACAGCCGCGCGCGTATGGACGCCTCCAGGCGAGTACAGTCGCGCTCATACGAGTGCCTCCACGCGAGTATGGCCGGGCGAGATCGATGAATACGGTGTGACAAAATATCATGTATGCCCTGCCGTATGTAGCTAGCTAACTACGAGAGTGCAGTTAAATACAACACATAAGTATTGTTTCGTACAAGTAAGTTCTATACAGAGGATGAGTACAGTTAAATAAAACATAAAACATACGAGTACTGTTACGCACAATACACGAGTACAGTAACATACAATACACGAGTACTACTCTATATTTACATACAGAGCACGAGTACAAGTACAACTGCGCGAGTACAACTACGAACATAGTCGCACACACAAGAAAGTACATGTACAGAAGAACCGTTGCGAACACAAGCAAATACATGTACAGAAGTATATTCACGCATACAAGCAAGTACATGTACAGTCGCGCACACGAGCAAGTACATGTACAGAAGTACAGTCGCGCACACGAGCAAATACATGTACAAAAGTACAGTCGCACACACGAGCAACTACTAGTACAGAAGTACAGCCGCGCACACGAGCAAGTACAAGTATAGAAGCACATACACAGTAACGCACACGAGCAAATATAGCTAGTGAGTAAAGAGAAAAATTGCATCAAATACGCTAAAACCAGAAATACTTATCAGTAGAAACACGAGTACAGCTAGGTACACACCACAAGTACAAACATACTAGTATTAGAAATACGGAAAAAATATCCCAAACCTATTAACATGGGATCTAGTTTTGAAGATCTCGACGCGAAGATTTCAAAAGTGAAAATGGATCGTATTTGAATTTATGGTTCTGACGATATTTCATAAAAAAACGAATCTAGAAAATAAAGGAAAAAGCTGGCATAACCCAGCCCACCTATGTATTATCTCTCCTCCCTCATCCCCACCGTGTTTTCCCTTGTGACGTGTCGAGCAGGGGGACCACTTTCTAGGAATTTTCTAGCCCTACAACGCGCCACTTGTCGCATGCGGATCGAGTTATCTTCCATTCGCAAAGGTCGACCTTTTTCTAACGGTTTCGACCTCCCTAGTCTTCGTATTTCGATCCCATTTGTCGCGTGCTGCTCGTCATGGAATCCCCGGACGACCATAATAGCCTTTCTTCCGAATGGGCAAGCCCGCATCCAGCGCCGCCGCGTGAGCTCCACACGTGAGTGCCGAGGAGTTTATTCCCTTTTTTCATGGTTTTCTAGATTTAAAAAAATGTTCAAATTTTAAAATTATTCAGATTTGGAAATGTTTTAAATTTTAGAAAATAAAATATGTAAAAGCTAAAACTTGGAAACTATTCTGATATTAAAAATGTTAAAAATTAAAAAATATTCAAAGTTCAAAGAAAAAATTCAGAAAAGCCACAACACAAAAAACCCGATGGGAAAAACCAACAAACTAGTCCTCGCCCCTTCCCGCTAAACCGTCCCAGCTCCAACGCGTGTCTGAGCGTGCACAAGTAGTGAACGCACTAGGTGATAAATAGGAACTCCTAGCAAGACGGGGCAAACTCTATTTCCCGCTCATCTGCATGCTCTGAAGTGGTCCGCTCAAACCTGCGTAGATATTCGGGTAGCCTATTAAGTACTTTCACTCTAAAGTATGGCGGTTTTTTTTGGCTTTTTGTCTTTTTTTGTTGGTTTTTGTTATTTTGACTCCTTTATGAAATGTTTTCGCGGTTTTATATTTCTTTTTCTCACTCACTTGTTTTATTTTATGTATATTTCTGTATTTATATTAAAATAAGTTTTATGTTGTGGAAAAATATTAACACCTTTTTCTTTGTTGAAATAAAATTACTGTCCCTACTAAAAAATGTTAATGTATCATAAATATTATATCAAAAATTTATTCTTTATGTTTTTCTTGGTAGTTTTTTATTTAAATATCATTAGAGTTAATTTTAGAAATTGTTCAAATAACATATGGTTGTACTAATAAGTTCAAATAAGATAAATGTACCTTTTGAATAAACATTCACAAACATTAATATTCACGTTAGAAAATAATTGAAATGAGTTAAATGTTCATCTTAAAAATCATTAACGTAACATAATTTTCATATATTTAAAAGTAAAATAGAAAAGGAATATGAAAAGAAGAAAAGGAAAAGGAACAGGGAAAAAAGAAACCTGCTATTTTGGCAACATCGGAAGCGGCTGAAGGTAGAATCGTTGTGAGTGGGGCACATTATTCCCGGAGTAAAATACACGACGCGTACCTAAACTCTGTAGCCTAGCCCGCCTTCATCACCGTACACAGAAATACACATTCTATGGTCACTAAATACGGCTTAGAGATCCGTCGACGGTCACCGGTGAGTGTACATAGATGTATCTGCTGATGTGGTGACTAGTTGGCCCCACATGTCAGCCACTAATTTCTACAGATGGATTATTTTGAATAAAAAACCATAAAGGACTAAATCAAAAAAGTTACAAGGGGATAAGGTTGGTCGGCCCTTGTCTCCTCCGGCCATATGTGCCACCGCACTCCGCACCTGGTGTAATGACCCAATCTGTAGAAACCTTTTTTTTTAAAAAAAAACTTGTTTATCATCATGTAATATTTTGCTGTTCATCTCATATCATCATGACATCTAGTTGCATGGTAAAATCCCTTACAACTCAATTTTCTCATATGTGCTTAACCAGTCATCACATCAAATCTTGCAAAGGACTTGTCCTAAAATCCTTGACCTGGCAATTTACCTAGTTTCCATATGTGTCCCTTAACATCAATGTTCCTTTTTAAAATTCTGGGAAAGTTTTTAGTATTTTTACTACTTGATAAATCTTCTTTTGCAAATAGTGCCAGAACTCTAATTTACTAGTTTGGTGATGTTTCTTTCAAAGAAATTTATGAAACTCCTTATTTGGAGCTAATACGTCAGCTAGCAACTCCAGTAAAACAAAACAATTGAGTATTATTTCACCTACCTGTATTTTAAATCCACACTTTTTTTAGCCAATCTGAATTTATATTCAAAACTGCTATCAAAACATCTTATAAAAACGAATCTGGAAACTTTCACAGTGGTACTATGTAACATGCTGAATCCTAGTTTTTAGTTTGGAGGTTTGATCCTTAGACTAATATTTTTCTACAGCTAAGAGCTTTTCTTTACCACAGATACAAGGAAAAAAAAAGAGGGGGTTCCGTTCTTCTGCAGGAGACGAACGCCCCGTGGCGTTTTATTTTCCTTGACCTGTCGCGGTGTCTCTCCTGGAGCAACTCTCCTCCCTTTTCTTCTCTCAGTTCCTCTCAGTCTCCCCCAAAACTGCGCCAACAAATCCGCCTCAATCCACCTGCAAACTGAGTTGAATTGAGTTTTTCCTCGATCAGGAACGAGTGGCCGTGCTGGACGCCGACATGCACGCCGTTCAGGCGCCTCCGTGACCTCCCCGTCGTTCTGGTGAGCCTCAAACGCATCCAACATGGCTCTGAGTTTCTACTAGTCTTCTCCTTTCCTCACCGGTGTTCTCTCCGGTCGTTTCTTGCAGTGAAGAGCGACTGTGGTACGTGTCCGTCGTCCCGGCTTCAGCAGCACGCCGCCGAACTCTGGACCGCCTACCTCGATTCCGACCTCCCCTGTCCCTACTGGCAACAGAGGAGAGATCCTAGAGCACCGAGTGTCTTCCTAAACAACTACGGGTCCCTGTCTCCTCTTCCTCGATCTCACGGCCCGTCATCGCATTTGCTGCCGAGGCCGTCCTTGACGGAGCTCCCTCGCCGATCTGTTCTGCCGAGCCGAATTAAACTCAAGGACGAGCTAGGTGAGATTAAGACCCAGTTGCATGTTTTCCTGCTCCATTTAGTGGCTTGCTGTTACCCTGCGTGCTGGTGTCATGCGAACTGATGACACGCATACTGCTGCTGCCCCTCCAGAGAGTTTTGATTGATGTTACCTTCCCAGTACGTGCGCAAGGTACCCAGTTTGCTAATGCAAGAAACGGCAAGCGTTTTGGTTTAGAAAATCACTAGAATTGATCAATCTCTGCATTCCTGTTCGCATAACTGAAGTACAAAACTGCACGAACGAAACAGCCTCATGTTCTTCTATCCAGCAAATCACTAGCTATCTTCACTTGTAAAAATTCTAGGAAAATAACCAAACCTCCAAATGAGATGAACTTTATATGTAAATTCGTGTTTGGAATGCACTATTTACTAGAAGTATGTTTTATGTCGCTACTGTTACCAAATAAATAAATTTATTGAGTTATTAGAGCCCCTAAAATTACTCTACTGACCTTAGAAAATTCATAACTTGAATTGCAGAACTCAAAATCATTTGGTTGTTGTTCAGTAGCTTCATATTTCATTATGTCAGGGCCGTACGTGCATTTCATAATTGTTTCGTTTGGTTCTACTTCATTTATTGATTGTTTCTCTCGAATGTCGTTTCCGGGCATTGTTGCTGTTATTATTGGTAGAGTCCGGCAACGAGGAGTACTACGAGGGTGACACCTCTCAGTACGACGTTGATCAGCAAGGCAAGCATCACCTTGTTGAATTCTTATCCCTCCCTTTATTAATTTGTGATGCTCTAATTCTTCATTATTATCATCATCAATTCCTTGCTATCTCGGTTGCGCATCTTGTTTGTCATAGATATTGCTGATGCTTATATCATGCCTAGGAATTACTTGATGTTCATGATCAGTGGGTCATGCCATTAATTTTGACTAATCAAATATGAAACATAATAAGTGAGATGTGAGCGCCGAGGATTCATGCCAATCGATGGTTGTTTGTCGGGTGGTTAGCCCGCTTACACCGTTGTCGTTGGATATTTCCTTTCACCCATGGTGGGAGTGTTGGGGTCGATGGCATGCGTTAGTCACAGGCGGCCACCTCTGACTAAACTGACCATCGAGACTCTCCTGCGTCGGAATTGGGTGGCTAGCCCGGTTCCGACCAAAGTAAATTGAGGGTTTTGGGCGGGTAGCCCAAACCTTGTTGAACATAAATTGTTGGTTCTTGTACCTTGTTTGGTTCTGGTATGGTTTAGTGGTACCATGTGTTGCTCATGGTGAACTTGGTTCATCTCCATGAAAACTGTTGATTATGTTACATCATGTTGCTATTTTTTTTATGCCATGCTATTTCTATATTCATGACTTCCTGTTATTTACATTCTTCAAAATGTATAAGTCTTGCGAGCACGAAAGTACTCATTGGAATTCCAAACCCCGAAATTTTTGCAGGTGAGCCTAGCCTAGGTGACTACTTTGACTCCGGTTTCGTTGGTGACGCCTAGTGGTTTGTTTCACCCGGTTGGCTTTACGATCCGGCTGTGGTTGTTGAGATTGCGGGGCTGCCATCTTGATCTTTTGTTTATCGTTTCTGCTGCGGCTTTCTTTCTTAGACAGACATTAAAGTCTCTTGTGTGTGTGTGTGTGTTTCTATCTTTGTTCTCTTGTAAGAGACACCAAGTATGTGTATCTGTAATCCTCCCTTTAGAGCTTGTGTTGTGGTATCCAATCTATTATATACTAAAAGGAAAATGAGGGTGTTTTTCGAGGCATCAGGTTAATCCACATCATTATTATTATTTTAACCGTTAAATCTAGTGGACCCTTATTAATATTTGAATCACAGCCGTTAAATTTATGTAACTATAGAAATCTATCATGTGAACCTGTCACGTACTAATAATGAGTATGTATATGATATGTGACTGCTCCGCTTCTCCAAAAAGATCTACTCCTAATTAAGTAACCTTCAGATTAATCTACCGAAAATACCGCTGGCCCCAAGTCGTACACACGTCTTTCTCCGTCTCATATACATGCTTCGTTATGGGGCTACAGTCAGTAGTCCCCTTGGTGGCTTCTCTCCTTTTGCATGCGTTTGCAAGACCGAACTAGGCGGCCGCAGGTGAACTAGCTGGATCGCATCAACTAGCCGGTGGTAGACGTTCAAGTGTATTTTCTTCGCCTCACCTACTTCTCTCTGTCTTCGGCGTCATGGAAGATCGATATTGGTTGATGACTTGTGTTTATCGTTCAATCAAGGGCTTTATCAACAGATTCACAATTGTCAAGCGGCTGGATGGATTGATTGTTCGGTGCGCATGCTCCATGCCTCCATACACACTAATCAGCTGCCTCAGCACATCATATGCTGGTGCTGCTCATCAGCATCCTGTCGTGGCCTTGCCACCACCACCACCAGAGCAGTCCGTGAGGTGGTCGTTGCGTCGCCATGTACGGTCGCCGATTGATGGCTCTGAGAGCACCCGTACCTGCAGCTAGCTGATAAGAAGGAAGACGACCAGACTCGGCAGCAATGATCTACGGCAAATCAAACGATGGCCAGTGCCAGCGCAAGTGGAAGCTGGCGTATATTGCCCTGTTCTCCCACATGCAACAAATTGGTCTTCATTCTTCACCCTTAATTTGATCGTGATCGTGATAAACACCGATAAGTATGTCACACCTTGGCAAAATTAGTAGCTCAGGTTTCAATTAATACACTACACCACGCCACACGGTAGTACTTCAGGTGCACCTTCACAGAAACAAATCTATACTATATGCAGACTACTTGCCAAAATTAGTGAAACTACTGATCTGTTCGATTAATTGATCAGTGTTGATTTTTTTCTTCCCATTATAAACATTTAAAAGTATAATGATATTTTTAGTTATGAAAATCTTTTGAAGACAAATGTGATAATCAGATGGTACATTTTTTCAGATCATTATAATATAGATCTTATTAATAAGTGGTTGCAGATACTAAAGTTTAATTGCACGATTTCCAACACGTACATCATGTTTTTGGGCATTTTGTAAAATTAACGTATAACGACGACTAGAATGAGTGAAAAGGAGCTACTTTCTCCTTTGAGCATCAGTTCATTTGTTTCTCCTCTTCCTTCCGGTCTAAAGTTTTAGTGGCCCATACAAGATATTGAATGACACATACAAATTTTACTTGCTAGATCATCTCATTTGGTCTAAAATACATTTTAGTTATTCTTAAAATCTATTTTGGAGATATAAAAGAAAAAGGTAAAAATAGGAGGCCGAGACCTAGAATGCGAGGTGGGAAAAAATAATATTCTCACCCATGATTTATTTCTGATTTCAGTCCCTAACATCATGTGAGATATCCTGTCCGAGCTTTAATTTGTGTTACGGGTTGATTTAAGACAAACCTATTATTTCAATTATTTTCTGAAGGCTGTATGCTAAAAGTACATAAATTTTAAGGGATACTACCCGTAAAAAGTACACAAATTAAAGCTCGGACAGGATATCTCACATGATGTTAGGGACTGATATCTCACATCTTCAGTTACACAGCTTTACGACTACATAAATTTTAAGGCATTGTTACATGTAACATAAAAAGTACGTACATAACATAACTATCAGAAAAAGATGATGCCCTCGCATTTGCGATGGCCACCTTGCTAGTTTGTTTAAATGTGCCATGCACCATGCGTCTATCATGTGAAGTGCATGGTCTGTGTTCTTGGGTGTGGGCTTCACTTGTATGTAACTGGATGGTCTTTGCAAGACGACTTCTCCCTCATACCTACACTTGAAGGCCACACACTTGAATAGTACGGTTCCAGGATTTCCTTCAACTCTTCAGGTGATGCAACATGTGGATCGATCTCGTCTCGAATGCCGATTCGGGTCGCTGACTACGGTTCATTGTGTCCCTTTTGAGTTGATTTAAAATCCTGGGCCCTGACAGATTGGTACCAGAGCCGAGCTGACCCTAGGTGGACTTGCAAGTGGGCGTTAGATCATAGGGCTTGGTTGCCGAGAAAACTATCTGTGAAAACAAAAAAAAGTTGTCAAAACCATGAGTGACATTATTTTTATTTCTTTCCCTCGGATATCTTAAATCCATTTTTTTAGTTCCACTGTCGTCCTTCACTATGTGGTCGCCTACGATCGGGTCGTGTACCACCACTGGTTGTGCGATGCGGTTGACTTAAGGAAAATCTTGGAGCACACCAAGTGCCCCTGGTATTTTGTAGGGCTCGAAGCCATGTTTTGGTGGTGTAAGATGGACCGAACTCTTTCCTTTTGGCATGCAATATTAGCACTTTAAGATGTACTTGTGGCTGTAATTCATGGTTCGCATCGTGTGGTTTATCGCGCTTCACGGCGTTGTAAATTGCAGTTGTATGTAAGACCTTGTATGCTATGAATGCAACTTGTGTTAATTTTTGTGCTTGTGTGCAATCATTACTAAGTTCATTTTCTTATGAAGATGCTACTGAAATAATGTGAATTTAATCATGAACCTTTTGTTGGTACATGTTTTAAATCATTGCATATAATTTTTGCCCCAATCTTACCTTGTTGTGATGTCTTGTTGCAATAGGATGGCTGAAGGTGCGGGTCAACTTCCTACTCCTCCCCCACCTCCAAGCACTGTGGAGCTGCTACACCGTATGGAGAATAATCAGCAAGTCACCAACCGCATTCTCGAGCAGTTCACTCAGTTTGTGGCAGCAAGCCCGAGTGGCGGACAAGGTCGTGGAGGGTTTGCTGCATTTCAGCACACCAATCCCCCTACTTTCTCCCGTGCGGTTGACCCGCTCGAGGCAGATGATTGGCTTCGGAAGGTGGAGAGTCGTCTCAAGATCAATCAATGCACCGATGAGGAGATGGTACTCTTTGCAGCACACCAACTTGAAGGTCCTGCTGCAAGTTGGTGGGAAAGTTATCTCAACGTGCAAGCTCCAGGAAAGGTCATCACTTGGGATGAATTTTGTGAAGCTTTTCGCCGCACTCACATACCCGAGAGTGTGATGGAAATGAAGGCTCAAGAGTTTCGTGAACTCAAGCAAGAACGGACCTCCATAGGAGAGTACCTCGACCGCTTCAACTACCTTGCACGCTATGCGGTGGATGAGGTGTCTACTGATAAGAAGAAGCAATTGATGTTCAGATTAGGCCTACATCCAGAGATGAGGAAGGAGCTGGCTCTTCTCGAGCCTCGCAACTTTGAGCACTTGGTGAATGCTGCTCTTTCCATGGAGAATGAGCGCAAGGAAGTTGAGAAATACCGTAAGCGAGAAAGGGAGGCAGAAATTTCTGCACGTGGCGCTTCGCAGAAAATGCGTCATGCTCCACCTCCTCCACCATGGCATGGGCCTCCTCCACCTCCAAGACACCCCGGGAATCATCCCCGTGCTCCGCCACCTAGCTCTCAGGCAAGGAATGGTGGTGGGCAGCGAGGTGGCCATCGAGATATTCGGGATGTCACATGTTACAATTGCAGGGAGAAGGGGCACTACTCTGATAAGTGCCCGCAACCGAAGATGAAAAGAGCTCCCTATCCACTTCCACCACCACCACCACGAGGACCTCCGGGCTTCCGTCCTCCAGCTCCACGGCATGCTCCTATCCCTCCACCGGCTGCGGGAAGGGGACATGTCAATCACATTTCAGCAGAAGAAGCCCATGATGCTCCAGGTGTTGTTGTTGGTATGCTACCCGTCAACTCAACTCCTGCTGTTGTGCTTTTCGATTCCGGAGCATCGCATTCTTTCATATCTAAGGAATTTGTTGAGTATAACCATATACCATCAAAACTAATGCATAATCCTCTCATTGTTCAATCACCCGGCTTGGAAAAGAGGGCCGAGCTCGAATGTGAGGGTGTAAAAATAGAGATCGGTGGCGAAGACTTTTGGGCCACACTTATAGTGCTCGAATCAACGAGGCTTGATGTCATTCTTGGTATGGATTGGCTGTCCAAGCATGATGCAATTATTGATTGCCCTCGTAGATCCGTTGATCGCTAGTAATTTTGGCACTCGACTCACCGTTTCACCAAAAATTGAGAAGGCCCAACTTTTTGCCATATGTGGCGACCATGGTGTCCATATCGGTGACGTTGCAGTGGTATGTGACTATGAAGATGTATTCCCCGAGGAATTACCGGGCATGCCACCGGACAGGGATGCGGAGTTTGTCATCGAACTTGCACCCGGAACCGCCCCGATTTCAAAACAACCATATCGGATCCCTCCGAATGAATTGGTTGAATTGAAGAAGCAATTGAAGGACTTAGAAGAGAAGGGTTTCATCAGGCCAAGCTCATCTTCATGGGGCTGTCCGGCCATGTTTGTCAAGAAGAAAGATCATTCCCTTCGTTTGGTGGTGGATTATCGTCCACTGAATGAGGTTACGAAAAAAAATAAGTACCCTCTGCCTCGGATCGATGATCTATTCGATCAATTAACCGGATCCAAGGTCTTCTCCAAGATTGACCTCAGGTTGGGCTACCACCAAATAAAAATCAGATCGGAGGACATTCCAAAAACAGCTTTTACCACTCGATACGGGTCATATGAATACACTGTCATGTCTTTCGGCCTCACCAATGCCCCCTCCACCTTCATGCAACTTATGAATTCTGTTTTCATGGAATTTTTGGATAAGTTTGTTGTCATTTTCATCGACGACATTCTCATCTACTCCAAGTCGGAGGAAGAGCATGAAGAACATTTGCGTGCGGTTCTTGAAAAACTGCGTGAGCACCGGCTTTACGCTAAATTCTCCAAATGTGAATTCTGGAAGGAGCAAGTGGAGTTCTTGGGTCACGTACTATCATCGGAGGGTGTTTCTGTTGATCCAAGTAAAGTGCAATCTGTCCAAGATTGGAGGCAACCGAAATCAGTCACTCAAGTCCGTAGTTTCCTTGGGCTAGCGGGTTATTACCGTCGGTTCATCGAGGGATTTTGTTCTCTCGCCAAGCCAATGACGGAATTGCTCAAAAAGGATCAGAAGTTTGTGTGGTCTTCCAAGTGTGAACAAAGTTTCCAAGAACTCAAGAAAAGATTGACCACCGCACCGGTTCTTGTCCTTCCGGACATCAATAAGGGCTTCGAGGTGTATTGTGATGCTTCTCGCCAAGGTCTTGGATGTGTGCTCATGCAAGAGGGAAACGTGGTGGCCTATGCCTCTTGACAACTACGCCCTCATGAGCTAAACTATCCGACTCATGACTTGGAGCTCGCAGCCGTGGTCCATGCCTTGAAAATTTGGCGACATTTTCTCATTGGAAACCGTTGCAAAGTATTTTCGGATCACAAAAGTTTGAAATATTTGTTCACCCAACCAGATCTGAACCTAAGGCAAAGAAGGTGGCTGGAGTTGATCACAGACTATGATATAGGCCTAAATTACACCCCTGGAAAGGCAAATGTTGTCGCTGATGCATTAAGCCGGAAAGCCTATTGCAATAATCTTGTAATTAAGGAGGAACAACCACATCTTTATAAAGAATTGAAGCAACTCAACCTTCATGTGGTCGAGTATGGTTTCCTTGCTTTCCTTGAGGTGAAACCTTCTCTCGAAGATCAGATCAAGGCCGCACAAGTCACAAGTTATGGAATCCAGAGAATCAAAGAAAAGGTGAAAACCGGTGTTGTTTCCGCTTTTTCGGAAGATGAGCATGGAGTTCTTTGGTTCGGCGGGCGTCTTGTTGTGCCCAAGGATGAGGAGTTGAAGAAGTTAATACTCCAAGAAGCTCATGACTCCCCTCTGTCCATTCATCCCGGAAGCACAAAAATGTACCAAGATCTTCGACAAAGGTTTTGGTGGACTCGTATGAAACGGGAAATTGCCAAATTTGTTGCCGAGTGTGACACTTGCTGCCGTGTGAAGGCAGAGCACCAGCGACCATCGGGTATGCTTCAGCCCTTGCCTATTCCCGAGTGGAAATGGGAAGAAATCGGCATGGACTTCATTGTTGGGCTACCAAAAACACAAAAGGGGCATGATGCCATTTGGGTGGTTGTGGACCGCCTATCAAAGGTGGCACACTTCATACCGGTCAAGACCACATACAAGTAAGCCAATTGGTGGAGTTATACATAGCTCGCATTGTTTGCCTCCATGGAGTTCCGAAAAGGATTGTTTCCGATCGGGGTTCACAATTCACAAATCATTTTTGGAAGGCCTTGCATGAGGCTATGGGAACTCGTCTTTCCTTTAGCACTGCATACCATCCTCAAACAGGAGACCAAACTGAAAGGACAAATCAAATACTTGAAGATATGTTGAGGGCATGCATTCTGTCTTTTGGTGCCAATTGGGAGAAATCTTTACCATATGCTGAGTTTTCCTATAACAATGGCTATCAATCAAGCCTTGGGATGTCGCCATTTGAGGCATTGTATGGGAGGAGATGCAGAACACAATTGAACTGGTCTGAGACCGGAGAAAGGCAACTTTTCGGGCCTGATTTGATAAAAGAGGCCGAGGAGCAGGTCCGAGTCATTCGCGACCGACTTCGTGCAGCCCAATCTCGTCAAAAGAGTTACTCTGATCCCAAGCATCGGGATGTGACTTATGAACCAGGAGAGAAGGCATACCTACGGGTCACTCCATTCAAAGGAACACATCGGTTTCAAGTCACAGGCAAATTAGCTCCGCGCTACATCGGGCCATACAAGATTCTTGCAAGGCGAGGTGCGGTAGCTTATGAGTTGGAGTTGCCTTCCTCGCTGTCCACCGTGCACAATGTATTCCATGTCTCCCAACTAAGGAAGTGACCAGCCCCAACCGAAGAGGTTCGAGCCAAAGATCTCAACTTGAAGGAAGATCTCACATATCAGGAGCATCCGATTCGCATACTTGAGGAAGCTGAAAGGAAAACTCGTCGCCGCAACCTCAAGTTTCTGAAAGTTCAGTGGAGCAACCATACCGAGAAGGAAGCCACTTGGGAACGAGAAGATCTTTTGCAAGCGGAATACCCATCTCTCTTCTCTAACCGTTAGGAATCTCGGGACGAGATTCTTTTAAGGGTGGTAAGTTTTGTAATGACCCAATCTGTAGAAACCTTTTAAAAAAAAAACTTGTTTATCATCATGTAATATTTTGCTGTTCATCTCATATCATCATTTCATCTAGTTGCATGGTAAAATCCCTTACAACTCAATTTTCTCATATGTGCTTAACCAGTCATCACATCAAATCTTGCAAAGGACTTGTCCTAAAATCCTTGACCTGGCAATTTACCTAGTTTCCATATGTGTCCCTTAACATCAATGTTCCTTTTTAAAATTCTGGGAAAGTTTTTAGTATTTTTACTACTTGATAAATCTTCTTTTGCAAATAGTGCCAGAACTCTAATTTACTAGTTTGGTGATGTTTCTTTCAAAGAAATTTATGAAACTCCTTATTTGGAGCTAATACGTCAGCTAGCAACTCCAGTAAAACAAAACAATTGAGTATTATTTCACCTACCTGTATTTTAAATCCACACTTTTTTTAGCCAATCTAAATTTATATTCAAAACTGCTATCAAAACATCTTATAAAAACGAATCTGGAAACTTTCACAGTGGTACTATGTAACATGCTGAATCCTAGTTTTTAGTTTGGAGGTTTGATCCTTAGACTAATATTTTTCTACAGCTAAGAGCTTTTCTTTACCACAAATACAAGGAAAAAAAAGAGAGGGTTCCGTTCTTCTGCAGGAGACGAACGCCCCGTGGCGTTTTATTTTCCTTGACCTGTCGCGGTGTCTCTCCTGGAGCAACTCTCCTCCTTTTTCTTCTCTCAGTTCCTCTCAGTCTCCCCCAAAACTGCGCCAACAAATCCGCCTCAATCCACCTGCAAACTGAGTTGAATTGAGTTTTTCCTCGATCAGGAACGAGTGGCCGTGCTGGACGCCGACATGCACGCCGTTCAGGCGCCTCCGTGACCTCCCCGTCGTTCTGGTGAGCCTCAAACGCATCCAACATGGCTCTGAGTTTCTACTAGTCTTCTCCTTTCCTCACCGGTGTTCTCTCCGGTCGTTTCTTGCAGTGAAGTGCGACTGTGGTACGTGTCCGTCGTCCCGGCTTCAGCAGCACGCCGCCGGACTCTGGACCGCCTACCTCGATTCCGACCTCCCCTGTCCCTACTGGCAACAGAGGAGAGATCCTAGAGCACCGAGTGTCTTCCTAAACAACTACGGGTCCCTGTCTCCTCTTCCTCGATCTCACGGCCCGTCATCGCATTTGCTGCCGAGGCCGTCCTTGACGGAGCTCCCTCGCCGATCTGTTCTGCCGAGCCGAATTAAACTCAAGGACGAGCTAGGTGAGATTAAGACCCAGTTGCATGTTTTCCTGCTCCATTTAGTGGCTTGTTGTTACCCTGCGTGCTGGTGTCATGCGAACTGATGACACACATACTGTGTTGGGATTCGCCCACGGATCGATCACATCAAACTAGACGAACACACGACAAAATTTATCGCCTAGGGTGCGTATCGCACCTTCTAAATTTTCCTCTCTTTATTGCTTTTCTGTTTTTCTTGATACAACTTACGATACAAACTTCTACACCTTTGCTACGTATATAAAGAACCTGGACCTAGCTAAAACGTTCTGCTAAACCTACTCGTACCCGAACGTGTAAACCGACAAGTACTAGTACTCCTAATCCAACTTGGAAACTAACCTGATTAGGACTCTAACAAGGACCAAAACCAACTAGAGATTACAACTCACGAACACACCACGGTTTGGCATGGAAACCAAATCTAACATGGACTCTTACTAATTTGACTCACAAGTCTAATACTAGGAAAGATTATTGCTAACAATCTCTCCCTAATCTTGACTCTTGGTCTTCCGTGCTTCTTCGATCTTTATTTCTTGCATATCCGCGTCTTGTCTAGGTCTCGCTCCACGACAAGTTTAATTGGCTCCCCCAATTTTGACTTGGCGAATTTACGGAACAACTCAAGCATGATCCGGACTACCCAGCCACGCTAGCAACCGTGGAACACACCGTCCACCCTAGCGCAATACATGCCGACTACCTCGTGGACTACACCATCCACTCCAGCCTCATGTAGAGATAGGTCCTCATTAAAGAGACTCCCCTTCACTGGTTTACCGCCCCCTTCACACTTGACATTGACCCTCTCGTCGAGACATGTAGACGACTTGGTTGAGGCACGCTGACAGCTATCCGCTATCCTCTTGTTGCGTCTTCGCCCATGGTGATATCCCTCACCGGACAGTCCCTCAACCTCCACACGCATCAACTACAACGGATCCTCACAGAGACAAGCACTTGAACACAACGACGACTCACGGACTCGACGACGACCGCACGTGTAGACGTGCCGACACTTGACTCTTTGACTCATCGGTCTCCTCCGAATACGACCATGACGAAAACCCGCGGACGATGATCTTGACGAGACTCCCGGTACCACACCTCGGCACCACCTCTCCCATCAACGATCATCCACCACCTCGCCTCGCCAACGACAACACTCCGTCGTCCCTTCCGTGTCGTTCCGCCGAACGACGATCGCCCACCCCGAGGCGCTAGTACGGGTCGCCTCCCCAGGGCAAGCGTAGCTTCAAATCTCCGACCTCGCTCTGATACCAATTGTTGGGATTCGCCCACGGATCGATCACATCAAACTAGACGAACACACGCAGAGACAAAATTTATCGCCAAGGGTGCGTATCGCACCTTCTAAATTTTCCTCTCTTTATTGCTGTTCTGTTTTTCTTGATACAACTTACGATACAAACTTCTACACCTTTGCTACGTATATAAAGAACCTGGACCTAGCTAAAACGTTCTGCTAAACCTACTCGTACCCGAACGTGTAAACCGACTAGTACTAGTACTCCTAATCCAACTTGAAAACTAACCTGATTAGGACTCTAACAAGGACCAAAACCAACTAGAGATTACAACTCACGAACACACCACGGTTTGGCATGGAAACCAAATCTAACATGGACTCTTACTAATTTGACTCACAAGTCTAATACTAGGAAAGATTATTGCTAACATACTGCTGCTGCCCCTCCATAGAGTTTTGATGGATGTTACCTTAGAAAATTCATAACTTGAATTGCAGAACTCAAAATCATTTGGTTGTTGTTCAGTAGCTTCATATTTCATTATGTCAGGGCCGTACGTGCATTTCATAATTGTTTCGTTTGGTTCTACTTCATTTATTGATTGTTTCTCTCGAATGTCGTTTCCGGGCATTGTTGCTGTTATTATTGGTAGAGTCCGGCAACGAGGAGTACTACGAGGGTGACACCTCTCAGTACGACGTTGATCAGCAAGGCAAGCATCACCTTGTTGAATTCTTATCCCTCCCTTTATTAATTTGTGATGCTCTAATTCTTCATTATTATCATCATCAATTCCTTGCTATCTCGGTTGCGCATCTTGTTTGTCATAGATATTGCTGATGCTTATATCATGCCTAGGAATTACTTGATGTTCATGATCAGTGGGTCATGCCATTAATTTTGACTAATCAAATATGAAACATAATAAGTGAGATGTGAGCGCCGAGGATTCATGCCAATCGATGGTTGTTTGTCGGGTGGTTAGCCCGCTTACACCGTTGTCGTTGGATATTTCCTTTCACCCATGGTGGGAGTGTTGGGGTCGATGGCATGCGTTAGTCACAGGCGGCCACCTCTGACTAAACTGACCATCGAGACTCTCCTGCGTCGGAATTGGGTGGCTAGCCCGGTTCCGACCAAAGTAAATTGAGGGTTTTGGGCGGGTAGCCCAAACCTTGTTGAACATAAATTGTTGGTTCTTGTACCTTGTTTGGTTCTGGTATGGTTTAGTGGTACCATGTGTTGCTCATGGTGAACTTGGTTCATCTCCATGAAAACTGTTGATTATGTTATATCATGTTGCTATTTTTTTTTATGCCATGCTATTTCTATATTCATGACTTCCTGTTATTTACATTCTTCAAAATGTATAAGTCTTGCGAGTACGAAAGTACTCATTGGAATTCCAAACCCCGAAATTTTTGCAGGTGAGCCTAGCCTAGGTGACTACTTTGACTCCGGTTTCGTGGGTGACGCCTAGTGTGGTTTGTTTCACCCGGCTGGCTTTACGATCCGGCTGTGGTTGTTGAGATTGCGGGGCTGCCATCTTGATCTTTTGTTTACCGTTTCTGCTGCGGCTTTCTTTCTTAGACAGACATTAAAGTCTCTTGTGTGTGTGTGTGTTTTTCTATCTTTGTTCTGTTGTAAGAGACACCAAGTATGTGTATCTGTAATCCTCCCTTTAGAGCTTGTGTTGTGGTATCCAATTTGTTTAAATGTGCCATGCACCATACGTCTATCATGCGAAGTGCATGGTCTGTGCTCTTGGGTGTGGGCTTCACTTGTATGTCACTGGATGGTCTTTGCAAGACGACTTTTCCCTCATACCTACACTTGAAGGCCACACACTTGAATAGTACGGTTCCAAGATTTCCTTCAACTCTTCAGGTGATGCAACCTGTGGATCGATCTCGACTCGAATGCCGATTCGGGTCGCTGACTACGGTTCATTGTGTCCCTTTTGAGTTGATTTAAAATCCTGGGCCCTGACACCTGGCTCCGCCCATGTCCTCCATGCTGGTTGCAGTACGCCACCTCGGTTGCCGAAGCACGCCGAGGAAGCAGGGCGTCACGCGGTGCAGGAGTTGGGGCTGGCGCCGCCAGCCGTGTGCTCTCACACACGAGCTCGCGAAACCCAAGCCCGACCGTGCATCGCTCCGATGCTCCGTGCCTTCCCTAGCTTCACCTAGCATCTACGGGGCTCGGCCACCTTCTCCTCTTCCTCTTCGTTGAAGGTCGCATCCTAGGAAGCCCCAAATCGACGGAATCGACGCCGTCTTGAGTATAACGAATAGAATATAGGTTCCCCAAAACCTTGAAATCTAATTGAGGATCAACATGTACCTACCCATCGCTATATCTAATTAATGGGTCGACCCAATAGAAATCGTGTGGACGGGTTTCATATGGTTTTTCTGGTTTTGTTTTTCCGCATGGTTTTCCTTTGTATTTCCAGGTTTTCTTTTCTGATTTTATTTTTTTTTATTTTTGATTCTTTTTTGTTATTACTTTTCTTTGTTTTTTCAAAATATTAACATTTTCATATTTTTTAAATCTACACATTTTAAAATTTGAGCATTTAAAGTTTTTAACATTTTCAAAATATTTAGATGTTTAAATATGAACAATTTTTAACTCTGTTTTTTTAAAATGAAATTTAAATCTAAGCATTTTTTTTCGAAATTTGTACTTTTTAAACAATTCTTCAAAATCGTATTTTTTTGAATATGCACCTTTTATAAATTCTGAACTTTTTCAAAACCGTTTGCTGGGCCAATCCATCAGGAGATATGCGTGCGAGTCGAGACGTAGCTCACACAGCCGTTATATACGGGAACCCTAGCACCACAAGTAAGCGGCCTGGCCCAATGAGGTATTTTTTGCTTTTCTTTTTCGCTTTTAAGACATTAAGTTTTCTATTCTCTTTTTTCCATTTCTTCTTTTCTTTTTCGCACCTGCACTGCCTTCGCTCAATAATTCTTCACGAGGTGCAAAATAATTATTCAAAGTTAAAAATAAGTATTTAAAATGTGGGAAACTTGTTCACGCTGGACATAATAATTTTTTATGCAGTGCAAATATCAGGAGGTTCAAAACAATTCTTCAAAACATGTGACAAGATCTTACCATGTTATAAAATAATTATCACAGGGGGTTCAAAATAATTTTTTCAGGAGGTTCAAATAAACGGTCTGTAGTTGTGATATTTTCATACCACACTGTATGTAACCGCGTCAATTCCTATCAATATGTACTTTTGTATAAATACATAAATAAGTTAACTTGAACATTTTTGGAACCATAAAAAATATTTGAATTTCATGAATAATTATAATTAAATACATAATACTTTTATTTTAAGCTGTAGGAAAATTTATTTTGAGATTATTAAGAAGTTTTGAATTTATAAAAAAGAAAAAATTACTCCTCATGGTGTCTAATTCCCGGATTTTTATGATGCGATAAGTTTTCCAAATTTTAATTTTGCCTAATTACAATAAATAACTAGAATAACTGATGATTTCATCTCATCGAAACTCACGATACTAAAATCTATACCTAATAATAAAGGAGCTAAGGTTTCTGCCAAAATTAGGCATCCCGGATTTTTTTTTTCCCTTTTGACTCGTCTAGCCGAAGCTCGAAGCCAGGCAGAGAAAAACTGCTCTCCCGCCGCGTGCATCACGCCGCCGGCTAGCTCTACTCCTGCGCGACTCCCGCCGCCGGCTAGCTCTACTCCTGCGCGACTCCCGCCGTCGGCCAGGCCCTTGAAGAACGCATCTGGACAGGCTCCAGGCGCCTTCGACTCTTCTGCGCGTCTCCCGCCGCCGGCCAGGCCCTCGCCGAACGGTGGAGAAGCCGCTACCAATCAACCATGTTTTTCGCCAAGCCGCGCGCTGGGGGGCGGATCGAGAACAACCGACCACGTTCTTCGCCAAGCCACGAGCTGGTGGAGCGGATCGAGCGGATGCGGCGGCGTTGACCTGCGGGTCGGGGCGCGAGAGGAGCTCTGCGGCTTGGTCGCGCGCGTGAGACGTGCGTTGAGTGGGCAAGGCACGCGAGCTGGAGCCGGGATGGGCGGCGGCGGGGGTCGAGCGAGGTGCGCGTGTAGCTGTGCCTCGGTCGCGATGCGTGGCCTGAGCGGAGGTTGGTGGCGTTGACGAGCCTTGACCATGATTTTCTCTGCATGTTCTTCACGGAAATCGACGACCGCCGACAGCGCCCTTCCCTCGACCTTGCTGCTCTCGAGCCCGTGGCATCACCAGTGACAGCCTCCTGAAACAGCGAGGGTCCATGGTGGAGGATGGAGACCTGATGACCCGAGTCTCCGCCATACCGTTGGTAGAGCCTGGGCAGGGACTGCTCATACTTAGTTTGCCCATTAATCTATTGATATAATCTTCACGCTTGGCTTAAAATTTTTTTTTTTCGAGGGTACGCCAATGGCGTACCAGATCTTTATAGAAGGGGAGCAAAAGATTTACAAGAAACCAAGGCAACGTTGCGAGCAACGCGTCCGGCCAACTCCAACACACCCGCTAGCCTACTCTCGCGGCATCCTGAGACTCCCTCCTACTCTCACTGCTCTCCAAGAGCTGAACTCATCCTTAATCCTAGCGACTAATTGTTGTACATTACAAAGCTGTGAAGGATTGTTAAACGCTCTGGCGTTTCTTTGTTTCCAAAGAAGCCAAGCCGTAAGCAGCACCAGGGTGTCAAACCCTCTCCTATCCTTCCTGTGTACCAGCTCTCGCGCCGCGCACCACCATGCTTCCAGGGAGCTATCATTGCGAGGCTCCAGAATGTTAAGCCCCGCCGCCAACAAACATTCAAACCAGACTTGGCGAGCGTAAGGGCATTGGACTAGTACGTGATCCACGGTGTCTTCGTCCTGTAGACAGGTGAAACACGTGGCTGTGTGCTCTTGTAAGCCATGGCGGAATCTCCTATCCGATGTCCAAAGCCGGTATCTGAGGGCAAGCCAACCAAAAATTTTGCAGCTAGGTGGTGCAAAGGACCCCCAAAGCGGCTTATGCATGGTGAAAAACTCCTTGCCCTGACAGAGAAGTCTGTAAGTGTCCTTGGCATTGTACTCCCCGTTAGCCGCTCCCGTCCAAGCAAAGCGATCTGGTTCGTGTGCATTCAGATTATTAAGATGTTTGTGTTTGATAGAAAGATATTTTTGACTGCAAAACTATAACGTGAGTGGGATATACAGAGTGAGAACAGGAGATAGTGGTAGATTTAAATTGATGTACTCGAAACAGAGTAGTACATTACTCTTTCCAAACAAGTCTAAAATAGTAGATTTAATTAAAACAAAATCAGAATTGATTATATGAAATACAATAAAATACATATTAAAGATTACAACCTCTAGAAGAAGAAATTCAACATATTTGAATTATCAATGATTTTTTTATCTTCTACACATTTATTGAATTACCGATTTTTTGTAGTTGAGAGAAATTAATAAAATAGTTTTGGAGGTTGATATATAACGCACTATACCAGCCCTACCGGTTATGTGTGTTGTTGTGTATCAAGATTGGGGTTGTTTCCAGTCCGTTCAATCGTGAGGCTATGCCTTTTCTTATGGTCCGAGTAACATGGCTATAAAACTAACCAAAACCATACGAATAAATAGAACCGGAATTAAACCCACGACTGCAGAAACACATCGATTTAATTTAATATTGAAAATAGTCCCACCTCACGCAGTGAGTCCTCTCACAACCAGGGCAAACACCGTATACACACTGCCATCAACTGCATCATTGGAGAATTTCCGTAGCAACGCACGGGTTTTGTGCTAGTTAGTGATAAAACGTTTAAACGAATTGAACTGAATCATGAAACAGAAAGGAAAGGAACAACCATAAGTGGGCCTAGCCCACAAAGCTCAGGTGGCACCAATGCTATTTGACGGTGAGTTCCCAAAACGACCGGACACATCCATTCGATCAGGCCCTGATGGATGTTTGGTTGATGCTGATCGTAATGGCCGTAAAATAGAACATATACTAACTAGGGGCTTCAAATTGACATTTTTTTTTATCCAACAGGTCATTTGTTTACACATATTTATTTTATTATTCTTATTGTAAATATTGATCTGTGGAACTGGAACATAATATTAGCCGAGGTAGCCTGTGGTAACTACTACTCCTATATGTTTTTGACCATGCCATGAAGCTGTGAAAACAAAAATTTAGAACCTTGTTAGAAAATAAATAACCATGTGATACAAGGTAATAGCCTCATACAACGGGAAGTGCTTTTAGCTCCCAACTAGCATAGTGGCCCTCGCAAATGCGAGGGCACCATCTTCAATGGGTCGGAAGAGTTTGATAAATAAAATATTATTTTGTTGATATCACATTATTTCATGTTATAGGATAAGAAACACAATTACTCCTTAATTAGGGATTCCACGTCCGACACATGACATTCTCAATGTAAACCATGTCAAACATGTTACATGCCTAATTATTATTATTTAATTATTATCATAAATTTTAAATCGAACTATCATGATAATTAGGATAATGTGGAGTAATGTGACACCTGAATATAGCCATGCATATTTATTTTTGTCCATTGGTTTTACACACTCGGTCAAATGTATTTGTGTGTCATGCAACACGACTACATGACTTTGGCAACATAGTTCAAGATTATTAATTAGTCGTCAATTTTAGTTTGCAATGGAATGGCATGTGCTTTTATGTTGATTTTGTTATACCACATAAAGGCATATAAATATTCCAAAGATATCTATTTTTTCAAACAAATAATATGATCCAGAAAATATCCTACGATTAATATTGTATGCTTTTCATGATCTCTGAATGAAAGAATTATTTCCATGATGCGTGGATACTAATCATAAAAAATGTCATTGAATTCGACACCACTAACATTTAAGGATGTCAGAGAACAATCCAACATGCCTCGTCCTATCCTTTTGAAAAACTTGGGATGCATATTTTTTTTATTTGCATATATATACAAATTGAACCATGTTTTAAGGTTTTACTATCATGATAGCAAGAGACGCACATCCATGATTTTTTTAATAAATAGAGTGTTCAAACATTCGTATATCTTTTTGTGTTTCGCTCCCAAATTAGAAATGTAAGTCTTGAGAACCAACCTGCGATTAGATCAATAGTAGGGCTGTTGTACCAGAGTTCATCTGTAATCAAAAAATAGATTTGATAGCAGGGGGTGTCTCGTTTAACCATAATATATGTGGATTTAAGTAGACATCCCTTGCGAGGATCTATAGTGATTTAGCTTCTTGTATATCATTATGAATAATTTTTTTTAGTTTTAAAGCAGATCCTGCCATCCGATTAGATAGAATAGAGTGTTTAATTTTTTCCACTATGAGGCATGTTCTCATCGATAGTCCGACTAATATAATGACTTCATTAACCTTGAAGTTTAGTTATCCCAAGAAATTGTAGATGTTTTGTGTTTAGGTCTGATGGTAGTCAAATAAAGTTGTCATTTTAGATTACTCAATCATATGCATACAACCTATAATGTTGATCAAATTACGCTTCATACTTTTTTTCAAACACTCTATATATAACAACTATTTGTCTTGCCACCATTATCCCGTTCCACGCATTTTTTGTTCTTCCTAATTTACCACCTGGTACGTAGCCAATCGCTGCTGCATTCAGTTGGGTGAGAAAGCACTTCAGCTGGCCAGGAGAAAGCAAGAAAATATTTGGTACCAATTTCAATTGATAGGCCTTATGGAGTGTATACATAGGCATGCATCCATCGTGAATTTCACTCGAGCTATTTGTTGGATCGACACGTTCCTTCAAAGGATTTTATGTCCAGTTGTAAAGCGATTTTTTGAAACCTAGGTACTGCGGAATCCAATTAAACTTACTCCACCACTAAGTTATTTAGCTTTCCGATCAATAAGTTACATAAATTTCAGGAGGAGGAGTTTTCCTTTATACATACGTGCATCCTCTACATGGGAAAAATTTGTTCAGAATTTTTGTAGCGCTAGAAATGCAAATTTTATACCACTACAATAACTTAGGTAATTCGGAACCCGGGTGCCACTGCGTATTTTGACATGCTAGTCGCTGCATTCAGTTGGGCGAGAAAGCACTTCAGCTGGCCAAGAGAAAGAAAGAAAAAATATTTGGTACCAGTTTCAATTGATAGGCCTTATGGAGTGGATACATAGGCATGCATCCATCGTGAATTTCACTCAAGCCATTTGTTGGATGGACACGTTCGTTCAAAGGATTTTATGTCCAGTTGTAAAGCGATTTTTGGAACGTAGGTACTGCAGAATCCGATTAAACTTACTCCACCAATAAGTTATTTAGCTTTCCGATCAATAAGTTACATAAATTTTAGGAGGATGAGTTTTCCTTCAGACATACGTGCGTCCTCTATACGGGGAAAATTTGTTCGGAAATTTTGAAGCGCTAGAAATACGAATTTTATACCACTACAATAACTTAGGTAATTCGGAACCCGGGTGCCACTGCGTAATTTCGATATGCTAGTCGCTACCGCTGCGCCATTTTCTCCCCCTCCATGTTTGTAGGTTTTCGAAAACGATCCATGCTAGAGCAGATAGGACATGGTTACTCTCTGTTCCATAACTCTCATCAAAGATTTTAAAATCTAGGGATAGCTTCCATATAAGGTTGTTTTATATTTTATTAGACTATTCGTGTAGTCCAGAAAGCACTTATATTCTTTAATTATAGGATTTCACATCTGACATGTGATATTTTCAGTGTAAACCACGTCGAACATGTTACATGCCTAATTATTTTTGTTAAATTCTAGCCGTTAATTTTATTAGAGACATTATCATTGATAGTGCGATTAATGTGATAACATCTTACATCTTAAGGTCGAGCTATTCCCGAAATTCTGTACGTGTTTTATGAGTGTGTAGATCTGATGGTAATCAAATAAAGTTATCATTTTTTGTGTACTTAATCGTACAAACGTACAATACTGATAAACCTTTTTTTAATCTTTTCAAAGCAACCATATTCTAGCAAGTCTGTGGCCTTTGCCTTGCCACGTGACACCACGTTACAGCTTGTTTTCAACCACGTTATTTTTTTCTTTCTTGGTGGCTTGTTTCTTAGTTACGGAGTTCAGGTTGTACACGTGACAGGTTCGTAAAAAAAAAGTTTAAGACGTGACATAATCAATATTAACTGCATCAATCAAGTTACGTAACTAATAATATTTTGTAAAATCCTAACCGTAAGTTTTAGATCTAACTATCACGATAATTAGAATGATGTGGATTAATGTGGTGGCTCTATTATATCTCTGTATTTTGCTTTTAGTATATAATAGATAGATGCCATGTAGCTCGAATTTTAAAAGATAAAAAATATATTTTAAAATCTAAAAATGTTTTGAAAAATTATGCGGGTACATATAGATGTCTACTATGTATGAAAACATTTAAATCAAAAATACATTTTCATCGACACACCGAGACCATCGAGCACCTTATTGTCCAATGTCCAACTGCTAGATCAGTTTGGTTTCAGGGTGCTGGACAAATTTGGGTTCAGAATCTTCACCCCACAATTGGACGATTTGGAGATAGCTTCAGAAATTCGTTGGCAACCCTGTCATCGTGCAGACCCAAGAGAAAGAGGAAAGAGCTGGCCACCCTAAGGCTGGAGAGGAACAACCGGCATTTTGAAAGACATAACGCAACGGAAGAAGAAATAATAAGCAGGATAAGAAAAGAATTTCAGCGAGCTGTGGGTTTTTGCTATGCGGGCCGGCAGGAGTGTGTGAGGAGTAGGTAGAGGGTGTGTGTGTTCGGCTAGGCGGGAGCTGCTGTAATCTTTGCATATCCTTGAAAAAAGATACAGTATATCCGTTTCCGTTGTAACATCAATATTTGCTTTAAAAAGCTAAGCCACATTATATTTGTATTTGTTCGGATATTTGTCACACTATCATCAAATTTCGTTATTGTTCGGACGTGAAAGTTGACTTGTATATAGACGTCCTGTAACTGTACACTAATACGGAAAATAGCGGACATTTCAGACTATGCGCCGCTACGTTTCACTCTTATTCGTCAATCGGCCTGTCCCTTCATCTTTGACGGATCTGCACAGCCAGCATGTTATCGTGAATTTTGACTAAAACTGTAGACAAGTGAGCACGTAATCGTCATCACGTGCGTATTCGTCAGGTCGCGCCATAGCACAGGTCTTATCTGCAGTAGCGACATGCCTGTATCGCACTTGTAGCCGTCAAAACTGACAGCATGCATGTGCGCCACACGAAAATGTTAGAGCATCTCAGTCGCGTCCCCCAAAGAGATTTAGGGCGCGTCGGACAAAAAAACCGTTCCAGCCGCGTCCTCCAAAGTCCATTTTTGTCCGGCGCGCCCCCATACGGTGTCCGGCCCCGAGTCCGTCCCCATCCCACAGGGGACGCACCGGGGACGCCGGACACAACGAAAAGCGCGCGGGGAGTGGCGGGGCTGACTCGTCAGCGGCACAATAAATTTTTAACCTAACCGTCGCCTACCTCGCGACGGAAGTTATTGGCGGTGCAGTTCCCGCAGCGACGGTGTTCCGCGACGCAGCGGCGCGTCCGTCGCGCCAGCTCCGTGCCGCGTTAATGCGCGCCACCGCTCCCCGCCTCCTCCGATAAAAGGCCGCCTCTCATCGTCCTCTCACACACAAACCCTAGCGCCTCTCTCCCAAACCCTAGCCGCCACCATCTCAACAAGACTCGACGCTATGTCCGGTAGAGGCGGAGGCCGACCTCGCGGCCGTGGTCGTGGTCGTGGTCGTGGCCGCGCAGAGCTGAACGCTCGACGTCGCCTTCCACGCCGCCGGCTTCATCATCGTCGGAGATGGACGTGGAGCCGGACGTGCGGTTTGAGTTCGTCCTCGTCCTCAAGGGCGACCCGCGCGGCATCCAGAGGCTGTCGGACTCCTTCGCCGACTACGTCGCCGGCGACGATCGCCCGCGCACGATGCATCTGCGGGAGGCTGTGTGCAGCTACTACCGGTGGATCGTCGACGTGATCTACGACGCGCGCGGCAAGATGTACCTCAACATCGGCTGGGAGAAGTTCGCGCGGCACCACAGCCTCCAAGCCGGCTTCATCCTCCTGTTCTCCTACTTCGACAGGGACATGAGCGTCAAGGTCTTCGACGAGACGCGGTGCCGCCGGGACTACCAGACGACACACCGACGAGGAGGACGGAGTGTTCTTTCTTCGTAGCGAACACGTGCACGGAGGTTTCTGGATGTTCGCCTCATCGGTAGAACCAACAAGGGCACCATCCTCCCGCTGGATTTTCCAGTTTAGGTGACGGTGTGCCTCGAGTGTTCTTTCTTAGCAGCGAACACAAGAAACCTCCGATACACGGCCTAGTTAGGTTTAGTTTATTTGCAATATTTTATATTTGTGTCCACCACGGTTCCAACTATGTATTAGTTTGTGGAAATCACGTTCCCAATTATGTATTAGTTTGTGGAAATTTAAATAAAAATGCTAAAAAAGTATTTTAAATGTTTGGGGGCGCGTTTGGGGGACGCGCCTCAAAGCGCGAAAAAACGTCCCCCAAACGCTCAATCCGGCGCGATTTGGGGGACGGTTTGGGGACGCGACTGGAGATGCTCTTAGCTCGGTTGCCCGAAAACATCATACGGTCCAACGGGCATCATCTTTTTTTTTTCTCCATTGTGACCGACGTCTACAAATACTGGCCTGCGCGACCACCATGAATTCTCATTCACCGAGCAGCAGGATATACACAGCTCGAGCTCGTCACAAGACAAGTGCAGCCAGACAAAGTAATTTGCAGGCACCATGGCGTCCTTCGCTAGAGCTGCCCGTTTCATGGTGCTTCTTTTGTTCATCGTCTCCGCTATGATCATGAGCAGCCCTGTCTGCCATGGAGGCCGAGTTGGTTTGTGCTTCATAAGTGTTCATCTCATCCCCTTCTCTTGGTCGCCATCTCGTAATAATTTGCTCCTAGAAACAAGATTCTCGAATAGAATTCTGAATTCCTGAACTTGGTTAGTTCTGACTTCTGACTCCGTGTTTTCTTTTGCACAGGACCAGGAGGTCCATCACCAGGACTAAAACCTAGTGCCGCTGTGGACTCATCGACCGATGTTTCCCCCCGTCCAATATGTCGCCGAAAGGGATGCCCAGTCCTACCGCCGAGTGGCGCACCTGCACCGCCTTCCCCCAACAATTGAACCGATCGTTGGACGTCTTGATGCCTGCATGCCCCCTGCTTGTACAATTATATCCGCGATCTTATTAAACCGATAGTACAATAATATCTTCTCGTCTACTTCCATTTCATTTAGTATTAGTACGCTGAATAAATCTTAAGTAGGGGTCTGTAGCCTGATGTGAATGTTTGTGTAAACGTGGAACTTCGGTTCAGAACTAATAAAGATGGACAGTGAGTTAGGACACTATGTTTAGTCTTGCTCCTCACTGGTTCATTGAGCACTCAAGAATTCTGTATTTTCTGAACTAACAAAGAGGGTCAGTGAGTGTGGCACTACCAGGAGTACCTAGGACACTCAATCTACAGGGCCTCTAGCTGCTATTCTACTCTAGGGAAGAGTTAAGCTTGGAATTGAACCACAAATTAAGTTACGTGAATCGAAGCAGAGCCCCTTTTGACACATGATCAAGTACTAGATCCAAGTCACCTTGTATACACCCCTTCCACGCCATCTTCCTTACGCCAAATCCCTTTTCGATTTGATTTCTGCTGTAACAAAACTAGATGACCGTGTCCCACGACAAGGGAATAACCAAGCAGAAGCCTCCGTTGAAGTTGTACTGTGTTCAAAAGCTACACTTAGACAAGGAAGGGCACGAAGCAAGCCTTGCCGAAGATCGCCGAACGAAGACACCTTCGCCACACAACCTTTGGAGAGCTGCTTGTTGTGGGCTCCAAGACAATGTCTTCAAGAAGATCGCGACACCGGAGTGCCGCCACCGCTCGATCCGAGGATCTTAGGTTTTCACCCGGAGAAAGTAGAAAGACGGAGAGAAGCCCCATGACGCCTTCAAGAAGGGGACGGCGTCCGCGGACGTCACCATGATGACCCAAATGGGCAAGGGTGTCCCCTCGGCGTGGCCTCTCCTCCTTCTACAAAGGGTTAGGCCGTCGAACGATGACCGAACCGCCGCCACAGCACGCTTCTCGCCGCGACCACGTCGCTCGCACAAGCATGGCAACCGACCAACACCCGTCAACCAGCAAGGTTCCCACCGACCAAGGCCGCCGCCTTGAAACCAAACTCCTCATGCCGCCGGACCGTAACAGAGCACCGAGAACCACCACCGACGCAGAACATCTGCTCCCGAATAGACAACGACCGACCTCACCGGCATCTGCCCCACGCAGATCACCATGTGAGTGAGCAACTCCAAAGATTTGGGCAGCCCACAGCCACCACGGGTCTTGCTGATGCCAGATCTGAGGAATGGACGGAGAGGGACTTCCGCTGTACGATCCGCGGTCAGCAACCACCCCGGCTGCCGGCAGTGTGAGATCCGGCGGAGGAGATGCGAAACGGGTCTGGGCTCGAAACGGGGCCGGGCCCCTGTCCGGCCGGCCGAACCACCCAGCGCCCCGCGCCCTGCGCCCTCCCGGAAGCCGCCCAGGCGGAGCAGACGCCCGATGCGCCGCCGCCCACTGCTTCCGTTGCCGCTCGCGCCAGCCCGCAGACGCTGGCCAGACGACGATGTTCGCGCCGCCGACAGCCGTAGACCAGACGCCACCTCCATGACCGCGAGGGGAGCCTGCACACGCGGGGCTCTGAGCCTCCGCCAGCCGACCACGAGGAGGGGGGCCTCGCCGCCGCCGTCAACTGCACGGGCTGCCCGGCGGCAACCATCGGCGGCGGCGGGGCGAGGGTGGGTGGGGGTAGGGTTTAGGGTTAGGTGGGGAGCGGGGGAGCGGGGGAGCGGGCGCCTCGCTGTGGGTCATACAAGCAGAGTTCTTTTTTTTTGAACAAGACAAGCAGGGTTCTGAGCTCGCCATTGTTCCTCCTTTCATCCACTTCGCGGCTTTGAGCTACAGAGGATCATGCGGCATTTCGCGGTAAAACTCTCCTTGTTTTCTTTAATTGTAGAGTACTACTGTCTATATTTTTGAGTAACAATGAGACGCAACATTAGCGAGTGGACATTTCCATGCCTCACAAGACCACCGGAGACTTGCTTGGTTTACCAGGTCGTCGTATCGTGGCTTTGTTAGGTCGTCGGATAGCTGATTTTGTTTCTGCGGTGGCTGTCAATTGCATGGCACGTCACCAGCCTTGACTAACGGTGGAAAAATGAGCCACTCAGGTCCGCCCACCATTATCTTCAGCACCTTGATCCGTATAGATGCCCACCATCTATTATATACTAAAAGGAAAATAAGGGTGTTTTTCGAGGCATCAGGTTAATCCACATCATTATTATTATTTTAACCGTTAAATCTAGTGGACCCTTATTAATATTTGAATCACAGCCGTTAAATTTATGTAACTATAGAAATCTATCATGTGAACCTGTCACGTACTAATAATGAGTATGTATATGATATGTGACTCCCTCCGCTTCTCCAAAAAGATCTACTCCTAATTAAGTAACCTTCAGATTAATCTACCGAAAATACCGCTGGCCCCAAGTCGTACACACGTCTTTCTCCGTCTCATATACATGCTTCGTTATGGGGCTACAGTCAGTAGTCCCCTTGGTGGCTTCTCTCCTTTTGCATGCGTTTGCAAGACCGAACTAGGCGGCCGCAGGTGAACTAGCTGGATCGCATCAACTAGCCGGTGGTAGACGTTCAAGTGTATTTTCTTCGCCTCACCTACTTCTCTCTGTCTTCGGCGTCATGGAAGATCGATATTGGTTGATGACTTGTGTTTATCGTTCAATCAAGGGCTTTATCAACAGATTCACAATTGTCAAGCGGCTGGATGGATTGATTGTTCGGTGCGCATGCTCCATGCCTCCATACACACTAATCAGCTGCCTCAGCACATCATATGCTGGTGCTGCTCATCAGCATCCTGTCGTGGCCTTGCCACCACCACCACCAGAGCAGTCCGTGAGGTGGTCGTTGCGTCGCCATGTACGGTCGCCGATTGATGGCTCTGAGAGCACCCGTACCTGCAGCTAGCTGATAAGAAGGAAGACGACCAGACTCGGCAGCAATGATCTACGGCAAATCAAACGATGGCCAGTGCCAGCGCAAGTGGAAGCTGGCGTATATTGCCCTGTTCTCCCACATGCAACAAATTGGTCTTCATTCTTCACCCTTAATTTGATCGTGATCGTGATAAACACAGATAAGTATGTCACACCTTGGCAAAATTAGTAGCTCAGGTTTCAATTAATACACTACACCACGCCACACGGTAGTACTTCAGGTGCACCTTCACAGAAACAAATCTATACTATATGCAGACTACTTGCCAAAATTAGTGAAACTACTGATCTGTTCGATTAATTGATCAGTGTTGATTTTTTTCTTCCCATTATAAACATTTAAAAGTATAATGATATTTTTAGTTATGAAAATCTTTTGAAGACAAATTTGATAATCAGATGGTACATTTTTTCAGATCATTATAATATAGATCTTATTAATAAGTGGTTGCAGATACTAAAGTTTAATTGCACGATTTCCAACACGTACATCATGTTTTTGGGCATTTTGTAAAATTAACGTATAACGACGACTAGAATGAGTGAAAAGGAGCTACTTTCTCCTTTGAGCATCAGTTCATTTGTTTCTCCTCTTCCTTCCGGTCTAAAGTTTTAGTGGCCCATACAAGATATTGAATGACACATACAAATTTTACTTGCTAGATCATCTCATTTGGTCTAAAATACATTTTAGTTATTCTTAAAATCTATTTTGGAGATATAAAAGAAAAAGGTAAAAATAGGAGGCCGAGACCTAGAATGCGAGGTGGGAAAAAATAATATTCTCACCCATGATTTATTTCTGATTTCAGTCCCTAACATCATGTGAGATATCCTGTCCGAGCTTTAATTTGTGTTACGGGTTGATTTAAGACAAACCTATTATTTCAATTATTTTCTGAAGGCTGTATGCTAAAAGTACATAAATTTTAAGGGATACTACCCGTAAAAAGTACACAAATTAAAGCTCGGACAGGATATCTCACATGATGTTAGGGACTGATATCTCACATCTTCAGTTACACAGCTTTACGACTACATAAATTTTAAGGCATTGTTACATGTAACATAAAAAGTACGTACATAACATAACTATCAGAAAAAGATGATACCCTCGCATTTGCGATGGCCACCTTGCTAGTTATTTTAAAATAGAAAAATGCACAATCGCACTAGCACCTTCATCCGAATAGACGGCTGCTCGAAAGTATATGGAAATGGAGGGACCGATGTCTATAAATACGGCCATCCGGCAAGCGCAATATGAAATACACAGCTGAAACTTATCATCACAGGCCAGCCAGATTGAGCTCTGATGGGGTTCTTGGCCAGAGCTGGGCGTTTCATGGTACTACTCCAGATCGCTCTCTTCGTCGTCTCCGCGGTGATGATGAGCGGTTCCTTGACTGTGGCCCGCGGGATCAGTGGTTCCGAGGCAGTGGCGCGCGACATCAATAGTTAGTGCTTCCGAACTGTTGGTTTCATTTCATCCTCTTCGTCGTCATCTCCTCCTTGAAATGCTAGCGCTCTGTACTTATAACGACTGAAAATCCATTGATGCTATGTGTATTTCTTTCCAGGTGGTACGCTGGACCCTAACCGTCCTGTGTGTGTCGACGGACCGTGCAGACCTGGTGAACCCTACATCCCTCGTCCTCGTCCATGCCGCACAGTCTACGGGTGCCGTGACCAACCCCCCTCTCCCTAATAATGGAAGCAACGATACAGCCTTTATGCATGCTTCGTAGCAGTACAGGTTACTGCAGTGTACTGAAACGACTGTAGTATCGCCTCCTATGTGTACTTACATCTTTAATACTCCGAATAAAACAGGAAGCATGTACGGCCATGAAATTATTATATGAACAGGGAAGCACAACTCCGAATATACAAAAAACGGAGTAACTCATCCTCCCACTACAGGAATGACCCAAGGTGCCGATGACCTGCTCATACACTGATGGCTAAAGTCGGGGCCATCGGCGTATGGCACGGCCAGGCCAGCCTGCCAAAGCGCCGTTGGCGTAGCGACGCCCTTAGCGTAGGCAACGCTACGCCGACGGCTACCCTCGGCATACTCCAGGCCATCGGCGTAGGCCTGGACACGCGTCCCTCCAAAGCCAAGCCGTGACGGCGTTGTCACGGCGTTAGAACTATGCCGAGGGCTGCCCTCGGCATAGCCTCCTCCGCCTTTTTTTAATCTACGCCGACGGCCACCCTCGGCGTAGGCTTCAATTTTTTTCCCTCCACGCACCCTCCCTCCTCTATCGTTCGCCAAAGTGACCGTGCAACTAGCAATATAGTAGATTACTTTAACATAAAACTAAATTTTCATCTTTTTAAGTTGAAGGCCCTAAAATTAATTAAAATCAGACCCTAAAATTTGATGGCTCCCTGTGGATCGCCTTTCTAAATTTTAACTGAATGGCAGAAAATGATAAAAAATTAAAAAAATAAAATCCTTTGAGATGTCCATGTGTTATGTCATCTAGTTGCAAGAGAATTTAACAAAATTGAATTTCGACCTTTTTGCAAAATTGCGTCATGTATCGGTAAAACGGGTTTGGTGGTTGCATATGCCGTTGGAAAAAATGTATAATATATCAAAATGATCGTGGGTTTACCCGGTTGCCATTTTTTTAGATTCCCAAAATTGTAAATAGAAATATAAAAGCAGGAAGATTTTAGTTTTTACTAGATATTTAGAATTTTTTTTAAATTAAATTAATAATTGCATCCTCTGACCATTGATATGTAGCCTACGTAGCCTACGCCGAGCGGCTCCGGCCGTCGGCACCTTGTGCAATTCATGTAGTGTCCTCAGTTTTGGCTATCCTCGATATAATCAATAAACACTATTTTAGGGCTTGAAAAATTGAAATGAGTAGATATAAACACATACAGTTCACTGGTATCTACAAAACAAGTTGCACGCAGCTCTAGCAAGCAACCAGCAATAGAACTAAAGGTCTTGTTTGACCCGGGACTAAGGATCTGTCTTTAGTCTCGTGAATTGCCTTTTTAGCTTTATAAAATACGAAATTAAATGGTAGAAAGTTTAAAATTAAAAATCCTTTCAGATGTACATAGGTTAGGTGATCTAGTTATTAAGAAAAATAATAAACATGAATTTTGATTTTTTTTTGCAAACAAAATGTATTTTTGGTAAGATGGCTACAATATGCATACGAACTCGGAAAACTATTTAATATATGAAAATGCATCTACGCGAGAAGTTACATCTGAATACAACTACCAAACAGAAATATGAAAAAAATTCAGATTTAGGTTATGCCAAAAAATAAATAAATTGATATAATACTAATATCAATAAGGTGTGATATCGTGACCAAGACGTTAATAGGTTAATAAGATTGATATGATACCAAGAGGTTAATAGAAGTGTGACAACGTGACCACACTAGTAGAAAACAGGGCTTTCGTTCAACACCCCTGAGAGCTTTCGTCCCGGTTTAAAAACGAACCGGGACTAATGAGGGGCATTGGTCCCGGTTCAACCTAGAAAGCCTTTACTAGTGGTTCGTTTGGAACCTTTAGTCCCGGTTGATATTACGAACCGAGACTAAATGGGTGGCGGCAGGCTGCCTCCGGGGCAAAAGCCTTTAGCCCCATTGGTATTACCAATAGGGATTAAAGGTCTACCCTTTAGTTTCGGTTCGGTTTACCAACCGAGACTAAAGGATTTCTAGGTTTTTTGGCTCCCCACGCACCTCCACCCTCCCTCCCGTGGATCGCCTTTTTTAGCTTTCTAAAATACAAAATAAAATGATAGAATATTCAAAAAATAAAATCTTTTGAGATGCATGTGTGTTACGCAACCTACTATTAGGGGAAGTTAATAAATTTGAATTTCAACTTTTATTGCAAAGAAAGTTTAGAAAAAGGTAAAACAGCATTAACTTTTGCATACGACGTCGGAAAAAAAGTATAATATATCAAAATGATCGTGGAATTTTTTTTACTCGGTTAGCCAATTTTTAGATTCTCAAAAATCCAAATGAAAATATGCAAGTAGGAAGATTTTAGTTTTTTTTTCGGAAATTTAAGATTTTATATTTTTTAAAAATTTAAATTAATAATTGCATCCTGCATAAAGATTACTATTACTTAACCATAAAGTTAGCCAATTTTTAGATTTTCAAATTTTTAGGTTTGGCCAAATTTTTATTAAATAATTAGGAAAATTAAAAAATTAAAATAAATACAAATTTAAAAAGTTAATGTTTATTTATTTGTTCAAGATTATTATTACGTCATTGCTTTTGTTTATTAAAATAATTATTTAGAATTCAAATAATAAAGAAGTGTGACATCGACCAATATGTTAATAGTATCGATATGATATTAGTATCAATAACATGCACGCGAAGCACTTGGAAGAGGGATGAGAAGGAACTTAGAAGTTAAGCGTGCTAGTGCTAGAGTAGTAGGAGGATGGGTGACCGAGCGGGAAATTTGACCACGAGTAATTAATTTGTCAAGAGATTAAGTGTAGTTAGAGAATAAACTCGTCGAATAACTGAAATACTAGAATTCTGAAAAAATTTAGAAAACGAAGGGAGTGAAAAATAATTAGAAAACCAAATGGATAAAAATATTAATGAAAATTATTACAAACCGGGACTAAAGGTCCTTCCCCCGGCGCGCGCTAGCCGCCAACGTGGGGGGGCCTTTAGTCCCAATTTGTATTACAACCGGGACTAAAACCGGGACTAACGGCCCTTATCAACTGGGACTAAATGACATTTTTCTACTAGTGACAAGATTGATATGATACTAATATCAATAAGGTGTGCTGGTGTACTTGGAAGCTTGTTCGAAAGAACTCAAAAGTTAAGTCTGCTTGGATTGGAGTAGTTTGAGGATGTCTGACCTATTGGAAAGTTTCAGCGCGAATAAGTACTTTGACTAGAGATTAAGTGTAATTAGAGACTAAACTGGTCAACTAACTCAAATACTAGAAATTCTAAAGAAAAAAAGGAAAACACACAAGAAAAGATCCTCCAATGCTAGACCGCAGTCAACATGCAGCCCCAGCCCTCGACTTGCCCCCACGTGGAGGCCTTTAGTCATGGTTTGTGGACAACAAAACTAAAGGGGGGGTGGGGAGGGACTTTAGTCTCGATTTCATAGTCCCGGTTGGATAATCGGGACTAGAGCCCGTTCCCAACCAGGACTAGAGGATATTTTTCTACTAGTGTTTTGTCCGAACCTCTTAGAAATTTGTGCCTTTGCCCTGTGCTCTCACTGCTAGGATTTTTTTTGTCATGTACTTCCTCTGTCCTCAAATAAGTGGACATCTACCTCTAAACTTTGTCCACAAAAGAGTGTACTCATATCTTCCCAATTGTATTTTAATAGCTTCTCTCTCATCGCATGGAAATCAAATCCAATAATATTGAGTATATGTTTTCCTTGTTTTCTACATGCACTTAGCTCATTGGGTTAAAGAATTAAAGATTAGAGATGCATCTTCCCAACATATTTTTCACTCCACTTCATTATTTATCTTGAAAAACCCGCGTGTACACTTATTTGTGGACGGAGGGAGTACATCGACCTTTGCCGAGTGTATTTTTCTGAGCACACGGCACAAGTGGCTTTTGCCGAGGACCAAATCGAGATACATGGCAAAACAATCTGTGATGTGTGTCAGCACTCGGCGAAGAGAAAAAAAAAACGGCAGAAACATAAAAGTACACTCGGCGAAGAAATACACACAACATTGAAATTCTTTGCCGGATGTCTAATCCAGACACTCGGCAAAGAGCACATCCACGTGGCTTTTCTAGTGCGGCACTGATGCATGACTGATGGCTGCAAGTGCACATACCAATTGTAGCTAGTTTCGAAGTAAGAGTATCAAACCACATAGAGCTGTTAGTAGAGGTCTTTATGCCTCTCGCTAATATTTTCTAAAGAGTATATGCAAGTTATTCTAACTAGATGATACCCCGCGCGGTGCTGCGGAATATTTGCATAAATAAAAGAAATTTCATGGTAAGTAAAAAAATTATGAAACAACTTATGTTCTAGAATATAAATTTTTAATCAACTATTGCAGCGGCTCAAATTCACGCCATAGACATGATATAATAGCAAGGATCATGTTGACCAATTAACGCCCCTTTTTAATCAACTATGGTCATGGCTCAAATTTTAAACAAAGAGCATCATGCATGTATCGGTGTTTTGGCTCCCGGATGCATATGCTCGTTTATTGAAATGCAATTTGAACATGAAAACCTATAATAATAAAATGTCGCGTGTATACCCAGATCCTAGGTGCTCACAAAGTTGTTTCAGCAAACACATCGGCTTTTTGTGCAGCTTGTGTAAAAACAAACAAAATTTGGTGCTACATTTTTTTAATCGATTTTTACGCATGGCACGAAATTCGGTTTCAGCCAACTATTATGTGGGCACAAAAAATGTGGAGATATGCAGGCAAAAAAATCCTGAAATTTTTGACATTCTAATTTTTTAAAGTAAAGCGAGCATATGCACCTCACATCAAAACTGATTTTTTATTTAACTCACTACCTTTGTAAGATCGATTGACTGACCCAACAAAACATGTTTGCGCAAGGGGGATATATAAGAAACCATGAAATAAGCAACAGTATCTAAGCCCATGGGATCAATAAGTCATTCCTTACAAAGGAATGTATAAATAACTTGTTATGCATTGCTTGTGTATTACTCAAATCTAAATTTTGTTACGGTATGGAAATACAGATATATAAATAGTTACAGCTTGCAATGTACATATGTCACCCAAATCTACCAAATTATTTGATCAAGATGTTCAAACGTAAGTGTGCATTATTTTAAAAATATGGCAAGAAACACCTTCGGAAGTTCACAGTGAGTATATGCCAGACATTTGTTCTGCTCACAATGATCTCCTCTAGGTCTCTATTTTCAGCATACCAAACTACGAAAGATTACGACGTACGAAAGCTTTTGAAGAAATCGAGGAAATAATTTCGCCTTGGTATCAGTATTTGTGACCTCTAAATGCAGACCCATGTTGTACTCTAGAACAGAAAATGATGTGGACTGGAATAGATTGCTCGAAAAAATTGGACAGTACTGCAGACTTATAGAATCTGATAGGCTCAATCATATGTAGACAATGCACATCTGCTGTAACTTACCATACTTCAAGAGAATTAACCAAAGCCCATGAAAACATAAGTGATGAGATTATTTAAGAAACTGTCTATATGGTCCATCTAGAACCTTGAAAGTTGTCTACATTCAACAGAAGAACATTGAAGGTACAAAGTAATGCATCTACAAATTGAAGTTTTATCGAGGGAAATTCCCTCAAACGTGACTAAGAGATATTTGTGTGATCTGATATTTACTTACCATATGAAAGTAATTCACCGCGACAAAGTAAACAGAAATATAGCTTCCATGTGATGGAGAGTCACAAGATGTAGGTCAGCATTGCAAAGTTGAAAAACGTATGATACATGTAAGAGTTGAAATGACTTGAAATCAGATTAGACTGCATTGAAGGTTTCACTAAAAGGAATCTGTAATAAAAGTAGGAGAACAGTCGTGTAAGGATTGACCATAACATCTAACCATCCCAGTCGTCCGGAACCTCGCGCAAAGGTTTAGTCTCGCTTGCTATGAACATTTCCTGCTGTCTGCAGAATTAATAGAGGCGAATGAATTATCAAGAATGTTATAAGGACGAATCGTCAATGGACTTGATTTGTGATACTCTAGAGCCTTCTAGATCGGATCAATGATCTGATATGCAAGGAGAACTGGAGAAGTAGAAGATCAAGAAAAGTTTACCCAGTGTGGCCAAAAATCAAATCCCATGACATACTCGCTTACTGAGATAAAGTCGCTATTCTGCATACGGTGATATACAAATAGGTGAGGAGGCGAACTGAATATAAAAAAGGCACGTACCAAGTGACTGGCACTTGACCATGGTGCAATGGAAATATTGCTACCAACAAAGAAATTACCGACCGGCAGGCTGCGATGGTCACCTTCAAGCTTCATGGCAGCATCCGTGGAGAACTTAAGAACCGTACCAGCAAAAACACTAAATGATTTTCATTCTGAATTTTTTGATTCAGCAAACAATTGATTTGTCGTTCAGCAGATTCTGACCACTCAAACCAACTATGAAAATCCTATCATAAACACCAGGAAAAATTATTATAAAAAGTATTGGGAAGATAACAAAATACCTTTGGCGATGGATTCATTCTCCTTGAAGTCAAAGTGGAGATGACCAGATCGATCTTCTCCAGCATACAATCCACCCTTTCCTGCACATCCCCAAATAAGACGGAAAAAATTAAGTCAAGGCCAATAACCTCACCTTGGCACGGGTTCCCTGCGATCTGCCGACTTGACGTACTCTTCCCTGGCTTTCCGTTGCGATCTTGCAGCTCAAAGGGCAGATGAAGATACCTCGCTGCAGGATGAGGAGAGAGTCTGAGAGTGCATGGCTTTGGGCTATGAGAAGGGCGCTGCTTGGGTAGAATATTGGGCTGGCAGCCGCTTGCCTTCCTTGCCAATCAATCGATCATATAGATTGAGAAGAGGAAAAGCCCGGAGTGGTGGGATGGCGGACTGCTCGCCTCCCTCACTGATCATGCAGCTTGAAGAGGAGATAATTCGTTGTTGATCATGCGGATTGAAAATGAAAAGACCTAAGTGGTGGGTCGTGGACTGCTCGACTCCCTCACCGATCTTGCAGATTGAAGACTTGAAGAGGAATAAAGGCTGAACTGGTGAGGGAGAGAACGGAATGGTTGGTCCAGCCGTTTCATTTTTTCACGGGAAGGCCTAGGCGTTGCTCACCGATGCAAAACTAACAGGTGACGTGGCTGCATGAAATGGCAGAGAAATCCTTATAGTGGGGGTTTTCTATTTAGAGATAGAAGATTCCAAGATAAAGTATATAAAGGTTGTTTCGTGTTGAGAGCAAAAGTAAACAAGAATAAAGAATAAACTAATGTAACTGAGAGTAGGTAGTATGGTTGTGGGAATGAAAATATGGCTAAGGTGTGGTCGGGGTTGTTCGTCCCACCATTAGCATTAACTAAGAACACAAATTAGATTATTCATATCTTGGCTCTCATTGTATGTGGGAAAGGCTTGATGGTGGAATATGTATCTCATAACATATCTCTGAATAACCACCGCGATGACCTTTGGCAAGCTACCTATTGATCCATCACGATTAAGGGATTACCCCGTGGTTATTTGTGAAGCATGGCGAGTCCTTTATTATCCCCTTCACAATAATGCACCGCACATGGTATGTCACTTCCTGTCGTATACACTATCATACTTCCGAAGGTAGTTCCCTCCAGTGATCCTTAGGCAGATGTTACATGGTCGACTTCATGTAACATCACAAGAGAAAACTAACAGACAAACATAGTGCAAAGCTATAAATCACCTTGGTTCATATCATAATATAGCTAGGGTTTCTCCATCTCTCGCCAAGAACAAAGGAACTACTCACACATAAAGGTAATCAACATGATCTCAAACATATGAATGGAATATGGTATTACAATTGAATACAAGATGAGATCCACACTAGAGATTGGATTACAACCAAGTAAACAAAGGGGATCGGAGTTGGATACGGTGTTGATGATGCGGATGTTGTAGATCGGTATTGAAGCCTTCAAGACCCTTCTCCTCTTGAGTGGTGGTGATGTATGAGATCTTGTGGAGGCGGCGGCAATGGAGTTGGCAAGGCGGCATGGCTCCACCGTGGAGGTATGTGGTGATGGGTGCTCCTCCTTGCCTCCTCCCCTCTTTATATAGGCGGTGGGGTCAGTTTCACGAACCGACAGAGCTCGGGGCAGAAGATTCCCCCTCGGGCGTTCACAAATGCTGTTCCGTTTGACGAAACAAAGCCAACAGAGCCAAGTACGGGCGGACGCTAGGCCGGGGTCTGCCCGTACCGGTGGTCGCTAAAGTTGCAGATGCTTTCGTATATTGGCCGTTATTTCTTCATACGAACTCTGATTTGGATGTTCTTTGGCTCGCTGAACTCGTATGGACGAGGGATACAACACAATGGCCTTAGATCTTAAATATAAGATGTTGGGAAAATATATCTTTTCCCACACCTTATATGGCTAAGTCTGGTGCTTGCAATTCTCCCATATTGTACGTGAAGGAGATATGCCCTAGAGGCAATAATAAAGTGGTTATTATTTATATCTCCATGTTTATGATAAATGTTTATATGTCATGCTATAATTGTATTAACCGAAACATTAGTACATGTGTGATATGTAGACAACAAGAAGTTCCTAGTATGCCTCTTAAACTAGCTTGTTGATTAATGGATGATTAGTTTCATAATCAAGAACATTGGATGTTATTAATAACAAGGTTATATCATTATATGAATGATGTAATGGACACACCCAATTAAGCGTAGCATAAGATCTCGTCATTAAGTTATTTGCTATAAGCTTTCGATACATAGTTACCTAATCCTTATGACCATGAGATCATGTAAATCACTTATACCGGAAAGGTACTTTGATTACATCAAACGCCACTGCGTAAATGGGTGGTTATAAAGGTGGATTAAGTATCCGGAAAGTATGAGTTGAGGCATATGGATCAACAGTGGGATTTGTCCATCCCGATGACGGATAGATATACTGGGCCCTCGGTGGAATGTCGTCTAATGTCTTGCAAGCATATGAATAAGTTCATAAGAGACCACATACCACAGTACGAGTAAAGAGTACTTGTCGGGGACGAGGTTGAACAAGGTATAGAGTGATACCGAAGATCAAACCTCGACAAGTAAAATATCGCGAGACAAAGGGAATTGGTATTATATGTGAATGGTTCATTCGATCACTAAAGTCATCGTTGAATATGTGGGAGCCATTATGGATCTCCAGATCCCGCTATTGGTTATTGGTCGGAGTGAGTACTCAACCATGTCCGCATAGTTCACGAACCATAGGGTGACACACTTAAGGTTGGATGTTGAAATGGTAGTATTTGAATATGGAATGGAGTTCGAATATTTGTTCGAGTCCCGGATGAGATCCCGGACATCACGAGGAGTTCCGGAATGGTCCGGAGAATAAGATTCATATATAGGATGTCATTTTATGTGAATTAAAATGTCGCGGAAGGTTCTATGGAAGGTTCTAGAAGGTTCTAGAAAAGTCCGGAAGAAACCACCAAGGAAGGTGGAGTCCACATGGGACTCCACCTCCATGCCGGCCAACCCTAGTGGGGGAGGAGTCCCAAGTGGACTCCCCAGGGGGCCGGCCATATGGGAGGTGGAACTCCCACCTAGTGGGAGCTTGGCTAGGTTTCCCCTCCTTATGGAAGGTTTTTGATTCGGGTCTTATTCGAAGACTTGGATACCAACACTTGGGGTTCCACCTATATAATGAGGGGCATAGGGAGGGGGCCACAAAGCCACAAGTTGGCCGCACCCCGGCCACCCCTCCCAAACCCTAGCCGCCTTCTCCTCCATACCTCCGCGTAGCTTAGCGAAGCTCCGCCGGAGTTCTCCACGCCGACACCACGCCGTCGTCTGGATTCAAGAGGAGCTACTACTTCGCTGCCGCTGGAACGGGAGGTGGACGTCGTCTTCATCAACAACCGAACGTGTGAGCCGGAGGTGCTGCCCGTTCGTGGCGCCGGAACCGATCGTGATCAAGATCTTCGCGCTTTTGCAAGCGGCAAGTGAACGTCTACAGCAACAAGAGCCTCATCTTGTAGGCTTTGGAATCTCTTCAAGGGTGAGACTCGATACCCCCGTTGCTACCGTCTTCTAGATTGCATCTTGGCTTGGATTGCGTGTTCGCGGTAGGAAAATTTTTGTTTTCTATGCAACGTTATCCTACAGTGGTATCAGAGCCAGGTTTATGCATAGATGGTTGCACGAGTAGATGATGTCTACGTTCCCCCTCCTTTCCTGTAGACAGTGTTGGGCCTCCAAGTGCAGAGGTTTGTAGAACAGCAGCAAGTTTCCCTTAAGTGGATACCCAAGGTTTATCGAACTCGGGGAGGAAGAGGTCAAAGATATCCTCTCATGCAACCCCAACCACAAAGCAAGAAGTCTCTTGTGTCCCTAGACAGTAGGCAGTAACCAAGTAACTCAGCAGTGTTTAGGAACAAGGCCTAGGGATTACACTTTCACTAGTGGACACTCTCAACATTGATCACATAACAGAATAGATAAATGCATACTCTACACTTTTGTTGGATGATGAACACATTGCGTAGATTACACGAACCCTCAATGCCGGAGTTAACAAGCTCCACAATAATGCTCATGTTTAAGTAACCTTTAGTGTAAGATAGATCAAAAGACTAAACCAAGTACTAGCATAGCATGCACACTGTCACCTTCATGCATATGTAGGAGGAATAGATCACATCAATATTATCATAGCAATAGTTAACTTCATAATCTACAAGAGATCATAATCATAGCATAAACCAAGTACTAACACGGTGCACACACTTTACACACGCAGGAGGAATAAAACTACTTTAATAACACATCACTAGAGTAGCACATAGATAAATTGTGATACAAACACATTGCAATCATAAAGAGATATAAATAAGCACCTCACTATGCTCTTCAACAGTGAATAAGTATTCTGAAATATAGCCTAAGAGACCCACACGGTGCACACACTGTCACCTTTACACACGTGGGACAGGGAGTCTCCGGAGATCACATAAGTAAAACTCACTTGACTAGCATAATGACATCTAGATTACAAGCATCATCATATGAATCTCAATCATGTAAGGCAGCTCATGAGATTATTGTATTGAACTACATAGGAGAGAGATGAACCACATAGCTAGGTACAGCCCCGAGCCTCGATGGAGAACTACTCCCCCTCATGGGAGCAGCAGCGGTGATGAAGATGGCGGTGGAGATGGCACGGTGTCGATGGAGAAGCCTTCGGGGCACTTCCCCGCTCGGCGGTGCCGGAACAGACTCCTGTCCCCGATCTTGGCTTCGCGATGGTGGCGGCTCGGAAGGTTTTCCGTATCGTGGTTCTTCGCATCGGGGTTTCGCGACGGAGGCTTTATATAGGCAAGAGGCGGCGGAGAGGTGACGGGGGCCACCATGGGCGCGCGCCCCCTCGGCCGCGCCACTAGGGTTTAGTGGGCTGTGGCCCCCTCGACCTCTGGTGTGTTCTGGATGCTTCCGGGATTCTAAGATCTTTGGCGTTGATTTCGTCCGATTGAGAATATTTCGTTACTAGGATTTCGAAACCAAAAACAGCAGAAAACGGCACTTCGGCAACTTGTTAATAGGTTAGTTCCAGAAAATGCACAAATACGACATGTAATGTGTATAAAACATGTAGATATCATCAATAAAGTAGCATGGAACATAAGAAATTATCGATACGTGGAGACGTATCAGCATCCCCAAGCTTAGTTCTGCTCGTCCCGAGCAGGTAAACGATAACAAAGATAATTTCTTAAGTGACATGCCATCATAAACTTGATCATATTGTAAACATATGTAATGAATGCAGCGATCAAAACAATGGTAATGACATGAGTAAACAACTGAATCATAAAGCAAAGACTTTTCATGAATAGCACTTTCAAGACAGGCATCAATAAGTCTTGCATAAGAGTTAACTCATAAAGCAATAATTTAAAGTAGAGGTATTGAAGCAACACAAAGGAAGATGAAGTTTCAGCGGTTGCTTTCAACTTGTAACATGTATATCTCATGGATAGTTGTCAACATAGAGCAATATAACAAGTACAATATGCAAGTATGTAGGAATCAATGCACAGTTCACACAAGTGTTTGCTTCTTGAGGTGGAGAGAGATAGGTGAACTGACTCAACATAAAAGTAAAGAGAAAGGTCCTTCAAAGAGGAAAGCATCGATTGCTATATTTGTGCTAGAGCTTTTATTTTGAAAACATGAAACAATTTTGTCAACGGTAGTAATAAAGCATATGCATCATGTAAATTATATCTTATAAGTTGCAAGCCTCATGCATAGTGTACCAATAGTGCCCACACCTTGTCCTAATTAGCTTGGACTACGGATTACACCGCAATACATATGCTTTAACCAAGTTTCACAAAGGGTACCTCCATGTGTACAAGGTCTAAGGAGAAAGCTCGCATTTGGATTTCTCGCTTTTGATTATTCTCAACATCCATCCGGGACAACATAGACAACAGATAATGGACTCCTCCTTTAATGCTTTAAGCATTTGACAACAATTAATTCTTTTCTCATTAGAGATTTGAGGATATTTGTCCAAAACTGAAACTTCCACCATGAATCATGGCTTTAGTTAGCGGCCCAATGTTCTTCTCTAACAATATGCATGCTTAACCATATGGTGGTAGATCTCCTTACTTCAGACAAGACGAACATGCATAGCAACTCACATGATATTCAACAAAGAAAAGTTGATGGCGTCCCCAGAAACATGGTTATCGCACAACAAGCAACTTAATAAGAGATAAAGTGCATAAGTACATATTCAATACCACAATAGTTTTTAGGCTATTTGTCCCATGAGCTATATATTGCAAAGGTAAATGATGGAAATTTAAAGGTAGCACTCAAGCAATTTACTTGGGAATGGTGGAGAAATACCATGTAGTAGGTAGGTATGGTGGACACAAATGGCATAGTGGTTGGCTCAAGTATTTTGGATGCATGAGAAGTATTCCCTCTACAAGGTTTAGGCTAGCAAGGTTATTTGAAACAAACACAAGGATGAACCGGTGCAGCAAAACTCACATAAAAGACATATTGTAAACATTATAAGACTCTATACCGTCTTCCTTGTTGTTCAAACTCTTTACTAGAAATTATCTAGACCTTAGAGAGACCAATTATGCAAACCAAATTTTAGCATGCTCTATGTATTTCTTCACTAATAGGTGCAAAGTATATGATGCAAGAGCTTAAACATGAGCACAACAATTGCCAAGTATCACATTACCCAAGACATTATAGCAAATTACTACATGTATCATTTTCCAATTCCAACCATATAACAATTTAACGAAGAGGAAACTTCGCCATGAATATTATGAGCTAAGAACACATGTGTTCATATGAACCAGCGGAGCGTGTCTCTCTCCCACACAAGCATGATGTAATCCAATTTATTCAAACACAAACAAAAATAGAAACAAACAAACAGACGCTCCAAGTAAAGTACATAAGATGTGACCGAATAAAAATATAGTTTCAAGAGAAGGAACCCGATAATTTGTCGATGAAGAAGGGGATGCCTTGGGCATCCCCAAGCTTAGATGCTTGAGTCTTCTTGAAATATGCAGGGATGAACCACCGGGGCATCCCCAAGCTTAGAGCTTTCACTCTCCTTGATCATAGTATATCATCCTCCTCTCTTGACCCTTGAAAACTTCTTCCACACCAAACTTTAAGCAAACTCATTAGAGGGTTAGTGCATAATCAAAAATTCACATGTTCAGAGGTGACACAATCATTCTTAACACTTCTGGATATTGCACAAAGCTTCTGAAAGTTAATGGAACAAAGAAACTCATTCAACATAGCAAAAGCGGCAATGCGAAATAAAAGGCAGAATCTGTTAAAAACAGAACAGTCCGTAAAGACGAATTTTAAAATGGCACCAGACTTGCTCAAATGGAAAAACTCAAAACTAATGAAAGTTGCGTACATATCTGAGGATCACTCACGTAAATTGGCATAATTGTCTGAGTTACCTGCAGAGAATTAGACCCAGATTCGTGACAGACAGCAATGCTGTTTCTGCGCAGCAATCCAAATCTAGCATCAACTTTACCATAGAGACTTTACTTGGCACAACAATGCAACAAAACTAAGATAAGGAGAGGTTGCTACAGTAGTAAACAACTTCCAAGACACAAATATAAAATAAAGTACTGTAGCAAAATAACACATGGGTTATCTCCCAACAAGTTCTTTCTTTATAGCCATTAAGATGGGCTCAGCAGTTTTAATGATGCACTCGCAAGAAATAGTATTTGAAGCAAAAGAGAGCATCAAGAGGCAAATTCAAAACACATTTAAGTCTAACATGCTTCCTATGAAAAGGAATCTTGTAAATAAACAGGTTCATGAGGAGCAAAGTAACAAGCATAGGAAGATAAAACAAGTGTAGCTTCAAAAATTTCAGCACATAGAGAGGTGTTTTAGTAACATGAAAATTTCTACAACCATATTTTCCTCTCTCATAATAACTTTCAGTAGCAACATGAGCAAACTCAACAATATAACTATCACATAAAGCATTCTTATCATGAGTCTCATGCATAAAATTATTACTCTCCACATAAGCATAATCAATTTTATTAGTTGTAGTGGGAGCAAATTCAACAAAGTAGCTATCATTATTATTCTCATCATCAAATATAGGAGGCATAGTATAATCACAACAAAATTTACTCTCCATAGTAGGTGGCACAAAAAGACCACTATCATTATCATCATCAGAAATAGGAGGCAAAGTATTATCAAAGAAAATTTTCTCCTCAATGCTTGGGGGACTAAAAAGATCATGAAAACCAGCTTCCCCAAGCTTAGCATTTTCCATATCATTATCAACAATGGTGTTCAAAGCGTTCATACTAATATTACTACCAGCATGCAAATAAGATTTCATAGGTTTTTTAATTTTCGCATCAAACAATCCATGTTTTAAATGAGGAAACAGAATAAGAAGCTCATTGTTGTCCATTATGCCAAACTAGTGTAAACAAGAAACAAAAAGATGCAATTGCAGGATCTAAAGGAAATATCTTCGAGCACAAACACAATGGCGCGGAAAAGTACTTTACCTGGAACCGGAGTATGAGTGCCTTTTTACCTTTCCTCCCGGCAACGGCGCCGAAAAGTGCTTGATGTCTACGTTCCCCCTCCTTTCCTGACTGTTGGGCCTCCAAGTGCAGAGGTTTGTAGAACAGCAGCAAGTTTCCCTTAAGTGGATACCCAAGGTTTATCGAACTCAGGGAGGAAGAGGTCAAAGATATCCCTCTCATGCAACCCTGCAACCACAAAGCAAGAAGTCTCTTGTGTCCCCAACACACCAAATAGGTGCACTAGTTCGGCGAAGAGATAGTGAAATACAGGTGGTATGAATATATATGAGCAGTAGGTGCCAGAAAATAGCTTGCTGGCGTGTAGTTGATGGTGGTAGTATTGCAGCAGTAGTAACCAGTAAAACAGTAAACAAGCAGTAGTAACTCAGCAGTATTTAGGAACAAGGCCTAGGGATTACACTTTCACTAGTGGACACTCTCAACATTGATCACATAACAAAATAGATAAATGCATACTCTACACTTTTGTTGGATGATGAACACATTGCGTAGGATTACACGAACCCTCAATGCCGGAGTTAACAAGCTCCACAATAATGCTCATGTTTAAGTAACCTTTAGTGTAAGATAGATCAAAAGACTAAACCAAGTACTAGCATAGCATGCACACTGTCACCTTCATGCATATGTAGGAGGAATAGATCACATCAATATTATCATAGCAATAGTTAACTTCATAATCTACAAGAGATCATAATCATAGCATAAACCAAGTACTAACACGGTGCACACACTGTCACCTTTACACACGTGCAGGAGGAATAAAACTACTTTAATAACACATCACTAGAGTAGCACATAGATAAATTGTGATACAAACACATTGCAATCATAAAGAGATATAAATAAGCACCTCACTATGCTCTTCAACAGTGAATAAGTATTCTGTGAAATATGGCCTAAGAGACCCACACGGTGCACACACTGTCACCTTTACACACGTGGGACGAGGAGTCTCCGGAGATCACATAAGTAAAACTCACTTGACTAGCATAATGACATCTAGATTACAAGCATCATCATATGAATCTCAATCATGTAAGGCAGCTCATGAGATTATTGTATTGAACTACATAGGAGAGAGATGAACCACATAGCTACCGGTACAGCCCCGAGCCTCGATGGAGAACTACTCCCCCTCATGGGAGCAGCGGTGATGAAGATGGCGGTGGAGATGGCAGCGTGTCGATGGAGAAGCCTTCCGGGGCACTTCCCGTCCGAGTGCCGGAACGAGAGACTCCTGTCCCCAGATCTTGGCTTCGCGATGGTGGCGGCTGGAAGGTTTTCCGTATCGTGGTTCTTCGCATCAGGTTTTCGCGACGGAGGCTTTATATAGGCGAAGAGGCGGCGCGGAGGGCTGACGGGGGCCACACCATGGGCGGCGCGGCCCCCTCAGCGCGCGGCCTAGGGTTTGGTGGGCTGTGGCCCCTCGACCTCTCTGTGTGTTCGGATGCTTCCGGGGATTCTAAGATCTTTGGCGTTGATTTCGTCCGATTAGAATATTTCGTTACTAGGATTTCTGAAACCAAAAACAGCAGAAACAGGAACTGGCACTTCGGCAACTTGTTAATAGGTTAGTTCCAGAAAATGCACAAATACGACATGTAATGTGTATAAAACATGTAGATATCATCAATAAAGTAGCATGGAACATAAGAAATTATCGATACGTCGGAGACGTATCAGTAGAACACAATGGTTTTGTGGGCGTTGATGCTCTTGTTATCTTTAGTTGAGTACTTTGCATCTTTATGGCATAGTGGGATGAAGCGGCTCGGACTAACTTTACATGACCGCGTTCATGAGACTTGTTCCTCGTTCGACATGCAACTTGTATTGCATAAGAGGCTTTGCGGGTGTCTGTCTCTCCTACTATAGTAAAGATTCAATTTACTCTTCTATTGACAACATTAGTATCAACGTTGTGGTTGATGTTCGTAGGTAGATTAGATCTCTCTCGAAAACCCTAAACCACGTAAAATATGCAAACCAAATTAGAGACGTCTAACTTGTTTTTGCAGGGTTTGGTGATGTGATATGGCCATAATGTGATGATGAATATGTATGAGATGATCATTATTGTATTGTGGCAACCGGCAGGAGCCTTATGGTTGTCTTTAAATTTCATGTTGAGTAGTATTTCAAAGTAGTTGTAATAGTTGCTACATGGAGGACAATCATGGAGACGGCGCCATTGACCTTGACGCTACGCCGACGATGATGGAGATCATGCCCGAAGATGATGGAGATCATGTCCGTGCTTTGGAGATGAAGATCAAAGGCGCAAAGACAAAAGGGCCATATCATATCACATATGAACTGCATGTGATGTTAATCCTTTTATGCATCTTATTTTGCTTAGATCATGACGGTAGCATTATAAGATGATCCCTCACTAAAATCTCAAGATAATAAAGTGTTCATCCTTAGTAGCACCGTTATCAAGTCTTGTCGTTTCGAAGCATCTCGTGATGATCGGGTGTGATAGATTCAATAAGTACATACAACGGGTGCAAGACAGTTTTGCACATGCGGATACTAAGGTGGCCTTGACGAGCCTAGCATGTACAGACATGGTCTCGGAACACGTGATACCGAAAGGTAGAGCATGAATCATATGGTTGATATGATGAACACTTTGAGTGTTCGCCATTGAAATCACACCTTTTCTCGTGATGATCGGGTTTAGGTGCGGTAGATTTGGTTCGTGTGATCACTAAGACAATGCGAGGGATATTGTTTTGAGTGGGAGTTCACCTAGATTTTTAATTATGTTGAATTAAAATTTGAACTCAATTTGTCATAAACTTAGTCTAAACTATTGCAAATATATGTTGTAGAGATGGCGTCCCCAATCAATTTTAACCAGTTCCTAGAGAAAGAAAAGCTTAAGAGCAACGGTAGCAACTTCACCGACTGGTTCCGTCATGTGAGGATCTTCCTCTCTGGCGGAAATCTGCAATATGTGCTTGATGCACCGCTAGGTGACCCTCCTGCAGAAACTGAAACCGATGAAGTAAAAGCTGTTTACGCGACTCGGAAAACTCGGTACTCTCAAGTTCAGTGTGCCATCTTATGCAGTCTGGAATCCGATCTTCAAAAACGTTTTGAGCACCACGATCCTCATGAGTTGATGAAAGAGTTGAAGACTATTTTTGAGACTCATGCGGCCGTGCAATGCTATGAAGCATCGAAACAATTTTTCAGCTGTATGATGGAAGAAGGCAGCTCCGTTAGTGAGCACATGCTCGCCATGACCGGGCATGCAAAGAAACTCAGTGACTTGGGAATAGTGATTCCTAACAGACTGGGGATTAATCGTGTCCTTCAATCACTGCCACCAAGTTACAAGAACTTTGTGATGAACTACAATATGCAGAACATGAACAAGGAGTTACCTGAACTCTTTGGCATGCTAAAAGCTGCTGAGATTGAGATCAAGAAAGAGCACCAAGTGTTGATGGTCAACAAGACCACCAGTTTCAAGAAACAGGGCAAGTCTAAGGGAAAATTCAAGAAGGGTGGCAAGAAAGCTGCCACGCCTCCTGTGAAACCTAAGAACGGCCCTAAGCCTGATGCTGAGTGCTATTACTGCAAGGAGAAGGGACACTGGAAGCGTAATTGCTCCAAGTATCTGGCTGATCTGAAGAGCGGCCTTGTCAAGAAGAAGAAAGAAGGTATATCTGATATACATGTTATAGATTTTCATTTCACTGGTTCTCGTTCTAGTACCTGGGTATTTGATACTGGTTCGGTTGCTCATATTTGTAACTCGAAACAGGAACTAAAGAATAAACGACAACTGCTGAAAGATGAAGTGACGATGCGCGTTGGAAACGGATCCAAGGTCAATGTGATCGCAGTCGGCACACTTCCTCTACATCTACCTTCGGATTAGTTTTAAGCCTAAATAATTGTTATTATGTACCTGCGTTGAGCATGAACATTATATCTGGATCTTGTTTAATGCAAGACGGTTATTCATTCAAGTCTGAGAATAATGGTTGTTCTATTTTTATGAATAATATCTTTTATGGTCGAGCACCACAAAAGAATGGCTTATTTCTGTTAGATCTCGATAGTAGTGATACGCATATACATAACATTGATGCTAAGCGAATTAAATTGAATGATAATTCTACTTATATGTGGCACTGTCGTCTTGGTCATATTGGAGTGAAACGCATGAAGAAACTCCATACCGATGGATTACTTGAATCACTTGACTTTGAGTCACTTGATAGATGCGAAGCATGTCTAATGGGAAAAATGACAAAGATTCCATTTTCTGGTATGATGGAGCGAGCTACTGACTTATTGGAAATCATACATACCGATGTATGCGGACCAATGAGTGTAGCATCGCGGTGGTTATCGTTATGTTCTAACCTTCACAGATGATCTGAGTAGATATGGGTATATCTATTTCATGAAACATAAATCCGAAACTTTCGAGAAGTTTAAGGAATTCCAAAGTGAAGTAGAAAATCAACGTAACAAGAAGATCAAATTTCTACGATCTGATCGTGGAGGTGAATATCTGAGTTATGAGTTTGGCATGCATTTAAAGAAATGCGGAATACTTTCACAATTGACACCGCCGGGAACACCACAACGAAACGGTGTGTCCGAACGTCGTAATCGAACTCTCTTAGATATGGTTCGTTCTATGATGTCTCTTACTGATTTGCCATTATCATTTTGGAGTTATGCATTAGAGACAGCCGCATTCACTTTAAATAGAGCACCATCAAAATCCGTAGAAATGACACCGTATGAATTATGGTTTAATAAGAAACCTAAGCTGTCGTTCCTGAAAGTTTGGGGTTGAAGCCTATGTAAAGTTACAACCGGACAAGCTAGAACCCAAAGCGGAGAAATGCGTCTTCATAGGATACCCTAAGGAAACTATAGGGTATACTTTCTATCACAAATCCGAAGGCAAAATATTTGTTGCTAAGAACGGAACCTTTCTTGAGAAAGAATTTCTCACTAAAGAAGTGACTGGAAGAAAAGTAGAACTCGATGAGATTGATGAATCTATACTCGTTGATCAGAGTAGCGCAGTACCGGAAGTTGTACTGTACCGCCTACACCGGCAACAGAGGAAGCTAATGATAATGATCATGAAACTTCGAACGAGGAAACTACTGAACCTCGCAGATCGACAAGGGAACGTACCACTCCTGATTGGTATGATCCTTGTCTAAATGTCATGATTGTGGATAACAATGATGAGGACCCTGCGACGTATGAAGAAGCAATGATGAGCCCAGATTCCAACAAATGGCAAGAAGCCATGAAATCCGAAATGGGATCCATGTATGATAACAAAGTATGGACTTTGGTAGACTTACCTGAAGCCGAAAGGCTCGAGAATAAATGGATCTTCAAGAGAAAAACAGATGCTGATGGTAATATTACTGTCTATAAAGCTCGACTTGTCGCAAAGGGTTTCCGACAAATTCAAGGAGTTGACTACGATGAGACTTTCTCACCTGTAGCGAAGCTAAAATCTGTGAGGATTTTGTTAGCAATAGCTGCATTTTTCGATTATGAGATTTGGCAGATGGATGTCAAAACGGCGTTCCTTAATGGAGACATTGAGGAAGAGTTGTATATGGTACAACCCAAAGGTTTTGTCGATCCTAAAAATGCTGACAAAGTATGCAAACTTCAGCGTTCAATCTATGGACTGAAGCAAGCATCGAGAAGTTGGAACCGACGCTTTGATAAGGTGATCAAAGACTTCGGGTTTATACAGTGTCATGGAGAGGCCTGTATTTACAAGAAAGTGAGTGGGAGCTCTGTAGCATTCCTGATATTATATGTAGATGACATATTATTGATCGGGAATGATATAGAACTATTAAGCAGTGTTAAAGGTTATTTGAATAATAGTTTTTCAATGAAAGACCTTGGTGAAGCATCGTATATATTAGGCATCAAGATTTATAGAGATAGATCAAGACGCCTAATAGGGCTATCACAGAGTACATACTGGACAAGATTCTAAAGAAGTTTAGAATGGACGAAAGTAAGAAAGGGTTCTTACCTATGTTACCAGGCAAGGTCTTGAGTAAGACTCAAGGACCGGCTACGGCAGAAGAAAGAGAAAGGATGAGTAATATCCCCTATGCCTCGGCAGTAGGATCTATCATGTATGCCATGCTATGTACTAGACCGGATATAGCGCATGCTGTTAGTTTGACTAGCAGATATCAAAGTGATCCAGGAATGGAACACTGGACAGCGGTCAAGAATATCCTGAAGTACTTGAAAAGAACTAAGGATATGTTTCTTTGTTATGGAGGTGACCAAGAGCTCGTTGTAAACGGTTACACCGATGCAAGTTGGAACACTCCCGATGACTCTAAGTCACAATCTGGGTACGTGTTTATATTGAATGGTGCTGCAAGCTGGGCAAGCTCGAAGCAGTGCACGGTGGCGAAGTCTTCAACAGAATCAGTACATAGCGGCTTCGGAGGCTTCATCAGAAGCGGTATGGATGAAGAGGTTCATTGTAGAGCTCGGTGTGGTTCCTAGTGCATTGGACCCATTAATCATTTACTGTGATAACATGGGTGCCATCGCCAATGCACAAGAGCCAAGGTCACACAAGAGGCTGAAGCATATCAAGCTGCGTTACCACTCGATTCGCGAGTACATCGAAGATGGAGAAGTAAAGATTTGCAAAGTACACACTGATCTGAATGTAGCAGATCCGTTGACTAAAGCTCTCCCTAGGGCAAAGCATGACCAACACCAGAATGCCATGGGTGTTAGGTATATTACAATGTAATCTAGATTATTGACTCTAGTGCAAGTGGGAGACTGAAGGAGATATGCCCTAGAGGCAATAATAAAGTGGTTATTATTTATATCTCCATGTTTATGATAAATGTTTATATGTCATGCTATAATTGTATTAACCGAAACATTAGTACATGTGTGATATGTAGACAACAAGAAGTCCCTAGTATGCCTCTTAAACTAGCTTGTTGATTAATGGATGATTAGTTTCATAATCATGAACATTGGATGTTATTAATAACAAGGTTATATCATTATATGAATGATGTAATGGACACACCCAATTAAGCGTAGCATAAGATCTCGTCATTAAGTTATTTGCTATAAGCTTTCGATACATAGTTACCTAATCCTTATGACCATGAGATCATGTAAATCACTTATACCGGAAAGGTACTTTGATTACATCAAACGCCACTGCGTAAATAGGTGGTTATAAAGGTGGGATTAAGTATCCGGAAAGTATGAGTTGAGGCATATGGATCAACAGTGGGATTTGTCCATCCCGATGACGGATAGATATACTGGGCCCTCTCGGTGGAATGTCGTCTAATGTCTTGCAAGCATATGAATAAGTTCATAAGAGACCACATACCACAGTACGAGTAAAGAGTACTTGTCAGGAGACGAGGTTGAAAAAGGTATAGAGTGATACCGAAGATCAAACCTCGGACAAGTAAAATATCGCGAGACAAAGGGAATTGGTATTATATGTGAATGGTTCATTCGATCACTAAAGTCATCGTTGAATATGTGGGAGCCATTATGGATCTCCAGATCCCGCTATTGGTTATTGGTCGGAGTGAGTACTCAACCATGTCCGCATAGTTCACGAACCGTAGGGTGACACACTTAAGGTTGGATGTTGAAATGGTAGTATTTGAATATGGAATGGAGTTCGAATATTTGTTCGGAGTCCCGGATGAGATCCGGACATCACGAGGAGTTCCGGAATGGTCCGGAGAATAAGATTCATATATAGGATGTCATTTTATGTGAATTAAAATGTCGCGGAAGGTTCTATGGAAGGTTCTAGAAGGTTCTAGAAAAGTCCGGAAGAAACCACCAAGGAAGGTGGAGTCCACATGGGACTCCACCTCCATGGCCGGCCAACCCTAGTGGGGGAGGAGTCCCAAGTGGACTCCCCCTTAGGGGGCCGGCCACCCCCATATGGGAGGTGGAACTCCCACCTTTGGTGGGAGTCCTAGCTTGGCTAGGTTTCCCCTCCTTATGGAAGGTTTTGATTCGGGTCTTATTCGAAGACTTGGATGCCAACACTTGGGGTTCCACCTATATAATGAGGGGCATAGGGGAGGGGGCCGGCCACACCAAAGCCACAAGTTGGCCGCACCCCTTGAGGCCGGCCACCCCTCCCAAACCCTAGCCGCCCCTTCCTCCATACCTCCCGCGTAGCTTTAGCGAAGCTCCGCCGAGTTCTCCACCGCCACCGACACCACGCCGTCGTGCTGTCGGATTCAAGAGGAGCTACTACTTCCGCTGCCCGCTGGAACGGGGAGGTGGACGTCGTCTTCATCAACAACCGAACGTGTGACCGAGTACGGAGGTGCTGCCCGTTCGTGGCGCCGGAACCGATCGTGATCAAGATCTTCTACGCGCTTTTGCAAGCGGCAAGTGAACGTCTACCGCAGCAACAAGAGCCTCATCTTGTAGGCTTTGGAATCTCTTCAAGGGTGAGACTCGATATCCTCGTTGCTACCGTCTTCTAGATTGCATCTTGGCTTGGATTGCGTGTTCGCGGTAGGAAAATTTTTGTTTTCTATGCAACGTTATCCTACAGTACGTTCTTGGTCCTTTTGCCTCCCTTTCTCCATGATCATCCATAACACCTAAATCCTACTAAAACTACTAAATTTGCAAAGCTCGTATGAAAAAGAACAAGAACTCGTAAGTATGCAAAGTAGGCATAGGTGTATCTAGCTGAGCATGAAATGAGTGATAATATGAGTAATAGTATACTTAAAAACCTCAGTAAAATAGTGTAAAATTTCGAGCTATCAATGACTAACGTCGTCGGTCTTTGCCGAGTGTCTTCCGTTAGACACTATGCAAAGCACAGCTTTGCCGTTTGTTTTTCCATGGCACTAGGCAAAGACAAGTTTTCGCGTGAAAAATAATTCCATGGGGAGGTGGGAGTTTTCCCGCCGTAACTTTGCTGAGTATGGGCATTCTTTGTCGTGTATATTATTCCAAAAGATACATGGCAAAGACCCCCTTTTCTTTCTGTGACATCATGGTACTAGGCAAAGATGCGTCGGCCCTCACTTCGCGTGAATATTTTTTTAGAATAACTGCCGTATTCTAAAACTGAATTTTTCTTTCTCGCAACTCGGTCACATAAAATGAAGCCTCCCGAAGATCTTACTTTTTCAGATTTTTTTGTAATAGTTTTCTCAAAATGGGACCCATTGGACATCGCGTTTCACACCGGCAAGCGCGGCAGTGCACCTTTTTCTGAAACGTGCGAAACTGAAAAAGATCACCATATAAAATGGCACGTACTGAAGCTAAAAATGATTTTTCCAAATAAATCTAGAGTAATGAAAAGTAGATGCTTAGTGCAAACCAGACGGATTCCAACGGAATCGGCGGGATACGGCAGAGGAATCTATGGATTCCCGGAGAGCTAGCATGCAAAGCTGGTGAGTGGAACATGTTTCGTAGGTGTTCTTCTATTCGTTGTGGAAGGGTTCCACTCAAACATAGCTTGCGACCCTTGTACGTGCTTGATAACGCGTGAAGCACACGTCCGTTGGGAACCCCAAGAGGAAGGTGTGATGCGTACAGCAGCAAGTTTTCCTCAGTATGAAACCAAGGTTATCGAACCAGTAGGAGATGAAGGCCACGTGAAGGTTGTTGGCGGAGGAGTGTAGTGCGGCGCAACACCAGTTCCGGCGCCAACGTGGAACCTGCACAACACAATCAAAATACTTTGCCCCAACAGTGAGGTTGTCAATCTCACCGGCTTGCTGTAAACAAAGGATTAAACGTATGGTGTGGAGAATGATGTTTGCTTGTAGAAAACAACAGAGAACAGAGATTGCAGTTGATTGTATTTCAGATGTAAAAGAATGGACCGGGGTCCACAGTTCACTAGTAGTGTCTCTCCAATAAGAAATAGCATGTTGGGTGAACAAATTACAGTTGGACAATTGACAAATAGAGATGCATATACATATCATGATGATTACTATGAGATTTAATCAGGGCATTACGACAAAGTACATAGACCGCTATCCAGCATGCATCTATGCCTAAAAAGTCCACCTTCGGGTTAGCATCCGTACCCCTTCCAGTATTAAGTTGCAAACAAAAGACAATTGCATTAAATATGGTGCGTAATGTAATCAACGCAAATATCCTTAGACAAAGCATTGATGTTTTATCCCTAGTGGCAACAGCACATCCACAACCTTAGAACTTTCTCACTGTCCAGAGTCAATGGAGGCATGAACCCACTATCGAGCATAAATACTCCCTCTTGGAGTCACAAGTATCAACTTGAGCCTCTACTAGCAATGGAGAGCATGCAAGAACATAAACAACATATATATGATATATTGATAATCAACTTGACATAGTATTCAATATTCATCGGATCCCAACAAACACAACATGTAGCATTACAAATAGATGATCTTGGTCATGATAGGCAGCTCACAAGATCTAAACATGATAGCACAATGAGGAGAAGACAACCATCTAGCTACTGCTATGGACCCATAGTCCAAGGATGAACTACTCACGCATCAATCCGGAGGCGGGCATGGTGATGTAGAGCCCTCCGGTGATGATTCCCCTCTCCGGCAGGGTGCGCTCCTGAATCCCCGAGATGGGATTGGCGGCGGCGGCGTCTGGAACTTTTTCCGTATCGTGGCTCTCGGTAATAGGGTTTTCGCGACGGAGAGTTTAAGTAGGCGGAAGGGCAGAGTCGGGGAGGCACGGGGCCCCACCCCATAGGCCGGCGCCCCTGGCCGCGCCGCCCTATGGTTAGGCGCCTGGCCCCACTTATCCTCTTCGGTCTTGGAAGCTCCGTGGAAAAAGAAGACCCTGGGCGTTCGTTTCGTCCATTTCCGAGAATATTTCCTGTGGATTTCTGAAACCAAAAACAGCACAAAACAGGAACTGGCGCTTCGGCATCTCGTTAATAGGTTAGTGCCGGAAAATGCATATAAATGATATAAAGTGTGTATAAAACATGTGAGTATTGTCATAAAACTAGCATGGAACATAAGAAATTATGGATACGTTTGAGACGTATCAGTGCTTCACAAAACAATTCTGTTTCGACACTCGTTGTGTAAGGGTTTTCCGTGGCCACGATGGTAAAACCACGCACACAATGTTGTTTCTCGTGTCAGGGAACATGCATGTACGCCATATGACCTCGTTCTGGCAAGCTATGTCCGTCCATTGGCCATAACCTAGCCCGCTTGACCTAAAAGCCATAGAACTTCGTAGGTGTTAGCTCATTTCGTGATTTTTTAGAATAACTACCGTATTGCAAGTTTGAATTTTTTTCCCATAGCTCCGTCACATAAAATAACACATCGCGAAGCTCTCACATTTTTCTGAGTTTTTTGAACTAGTTGTGCTCAAAATGGGACCCATCGGATGTCTCGTTTCAGCACGGTGGTGCAACAATTCGGAAACACATGAAACCAAAAAGACCGGCACAAAAAATGACACGTTCCGGAGCTAAAAAATGATCTTTCTAAAAAAATCTAGAGTAAGGAAAAGAGGACCCTTAGTTCAAATCCGTCCCAATTCCAGCGGAATCGACGGGAGACTATGGAGGATCCTATGGATTTCCGGAGAGCTAGCGCGCAAAGCGGGTGTTTGTAACGCGTTTCATATGTGTTGTTCTATCGTTGTGCATGGGTTTCCCTCAACCGCAGTTTGCGCCCGTTCGGTAGTCATGTTCAACGAGATGCTGGTATGTTCTCCATGGGTCATTCACAAATTTATTAAATGTTTTGCATTCTAAAGATGATATGACATTATGATATAGGCTAAGTTTAATAAAGATCTCCGTCGTGCTGAGGAGGACAATAGAGAACTTGCCAAGTGAAGACGACCCTCCAAACCCGCGACGCGAGGTTTACTTCTTATGGACAGCTATTCGTGGTAAGTTCTTGGGTAAAACACTTAATACCATGGTTGACACCTTTTTTTAGCTTGTAAACCTTACCTTCTGAAGTTGGATTTACAAATGTTGCGTGTAACTGGTGCACCTGGTATGGCCAGCGGTCCTCCTCTCCCTCCTCCTTCTAGACCATTGGTAAGTTTTCTTGCATCTTATTTTTTTTCGTGATTGACGTCTCATGCATGCATACTTGTTTACATGCTTGCAGGGGATCCCATCGATCATCTATTTCACGAAACCTGTTGCACCAGGCAGATACAAGCCCTGTGGCCCCAGCTGTTAGTATGAGCATGCCTCCACCAGCTAATGCTGACCTTCACAGCCTAAGGAGGCAACTCTGTGATTTCTCATGCACTTCTCCTTCTCTTGCATCTATAAATTACACCTAGCACTACCTTTAACCATATTTACCCATAGATACCCAAAACTACTCCTTTTTGTGCTTATTACCTCAACTTGTAAATTGTTTGCCTTGTGAGAATCATGTGTCAATTAATCTTGTCAAACTAATATACTATTTTTGCGGTACACCATATGCTTTTATGATTTTGAACTATTAGGATTTACCTAGTGGATGTCGACTTGCATTGACGATGATGTAGTTGATGTGAACTTGCATGTGTTATGGCAGAGGCATGCTCATCGTTGATGGTGGAAAACTTCTTTGGCCTTTGCAAACTATCAATGTGTTTGTGAACTTGTAATCGTATTTCCGAACTTCGTGATGTTGGACACCTTTGTAATTGTCTTTCCAAACTATCGATGTGTTTGTGAACTTGTAACATATGTGGATTGATTTATCTAAACCTGTGACCTTGAGGACCAATGATGTTGTTTGTGACTTATTGATTGTCTATTTGTGTACTGGTACATATATATGTTTTGTTGCGGGAACTAAAAAGAAAACATAAAAAATAATGATTTGTTGACCCTCTGGGCCGAGTGTCCCAGGATATGGCACATGACAAAGGAGGCTTTGCCTAGTGTCCCAGGTCAGTGTACACATCAAAGATCGCTATAGGGCCAGGACCTAGTTGGCTTTGCCGAGTGTGCGAGGACATGGGACTCGTCAAAGAAATGTTGTCGATGTGGCCTCTTTCCGTTCTTTGCCGAGTACCTCAATGTCAGACATAGGGCAAAGAATATTGTCGGCGTGGCCTTCTTTTGGCCTTTGTTGTGTTCCAACCTGAGTATACGGCGAAGCACTCGCGCCGTTAGTCCGGGGCTGCTACTTTTCTTTGCAGTTTGCCAGGGCGGTGTTCACGGCAAAGATTTTGTGTCGAGGGAATCTCTGCCATGTAGCCTTTGCTGAGTGTCATACACGGCGAAGTCAATGGCTATTGTCTTTTACCATTCGCCGTATCTTTTCGATACACGACAAAGAAATGGTTTCTTATCGTGTTTGCTGGAATGCTCACGAAAAATTGGCGGGCACACAACAAATGATTAATTGCATGTAGTGCCGGCAGAGCGAGTGCATCCTCAGCCTTTAGTTTTTACAGTCTACGCTTGATGGCCATTTTATTTTTAAAATGCCACATGGCAAAGTTGTCACGTACACAACAAAACAATTCGTAGAAACTTTTTGTGTGTTCCGCGCTAGTGAACACCAGAGGTGACATTCACTCACGATTCCATTACAAAAGATTAAGTGGAGGCACCACTTTAGAAGATTCCAAACTTGCAAGATGTATTTTATAGTTTTTTAAAAGGTACAGTTTTATCAATTCTCGATGACACCGAACCAGCTGACGGGATGAGCATTACACTCCCATGATGAGTTTCCATATACAAATCATATATACATGCAACTCAACATGAGGAGTGCAATGACGTTCATGTCGACTCTCTCCCAACTTAATAAACACAAGACGTTGCGAGAGACAAAAATGATAGCCTAACCTGGCCCTCATCCTCTGATTCTATACCTATCTAATCTAATAATAATAAAGAGAGAAGCGTTTCCGTGGTTTGGTCCGTACCTGTTTCTGTGTTGTCCGTTCGTCCGTCCAGTTTATCGCTAAAACACCTGTCAACCAATCGATAAAAGCAGCTATGTAATCGGTTCCCAAACTCCACCCCGCAGCCCACCATGGCACGTCCAGAGTCCGGTTCCAAAACTCCTCCGCGCAACACGTACAGAGTCCTATCCAACTACGAACTTCCCAGCTAGGTCTGTATATGAGCTCGGCACCCCGTCCCTAATCAACAGAAAAGCTCTCGGCTGAATCGATGCACGAAATAGCTCTCGGCTGAATCGATGCACGAAATAGCTCTCGGCGGAATCTCTCCCGAGCTGTCGGTTGTGTCGCCTCGGTTGTGCGACGGCTTCCCCAGGAACATGCTCCCGACGACAAACGGAGAGAGAAGGAGGATGAATGACCGTCGCGCGGACGCCGGACGGTAGAATCAGCGGTAAATAAAACGCACAGGACAGGCGGAGCTAGCGCACCGCGCACGCGTTACAGCGTTTCGACAAAGCGTATTAGTCGCGTGAACACAATGAAGATCTAGCACAACGCCGAGAATCGCGCTGGCTGGGATTGGAGTGCCGCCTTGGGAGAATACTTCCACGCTGCTCCTCCGCGACGGTCAGTAGTTGCTCGACAACATGAGGTTGACGAGGCGGGACGCCGGGCCGAAGAGGTTGCATAGCGCATGGAATTGCCCGTAGAGGCGATACCTGACAAGGTTGAGCTGCTCGACAGTCAACCTGCTTCATGACGAGTCCGCCTCCCTCCATCGCACACATCATCTCCACGGGCCGACGCAATGCGTCAGCGTCACAATCTTCGTACGCAGGCCGGTCATGACTTTGACGCCAAGCACACCACGACCCAAAGTGGTTACCTTGCCGAAGCGATGATGAAGGGCGTGAGGATGGCGGCCGGCAAAACAATCTCCGCCACGAATCAGCATCAGCACCGTGCGAACGTGACTATGCTGGGTGCAAATCCGGGGGCGAATAGCTCCTATGCGACACAGTTGAGTGAAATTCTCCACGGTGCGACGTAGTTGGCTAAAATAGCTCCCATGCGTCGTTTTTTCTGCTTCAAATAGCTCGCGTGCGACAGGCAGGTGACGCGGGTTAAGACACTTAGTTAGGATGCGATTAGGTTAGGACAGTGAGGGTTATAACAGTGGGGTCCATCATGGTCCAGGTCATGTAGAGTCAACCGTTCACGACTGAGGGTCCCGCACGACTCAACGGTCCGCTCGACTCACGCGTGGTGAACTGGGAGCGGCGGCGAGCGGCGGCGCCCTGGGCTTCTTCTCCGACAGCGGCGGGCCTAGTTTTTCATCTGGACGGCGGCGGAGCGTCTATCTCGGCGGCGGTGGAGCCATTGCAAGTGAGTAATTGCGAAATCCTAGTCGCATACCCCTGGATCTTGTCTTGATGTTCCGTTTCGTTGCTGATTTAGAATCAGCGTATCTCGGCGGATCGAGAGGAGCGCGGGCTGAATCAGATGGAGGGACGAGTCGGTGCTTCAAATCGGTAATGCGTCCCTTCTTTTGATGTTATCGTTATCGATTTGGGGGTCAATTGCTTACGCCGCCGCTGCCCACCATTGACAGGGGAGATGCTGCGCCCGATTCTGCCACCACATTCGCAATTACAGTCGAATTATTTCCCTGTAAAGCCAAGCTGAGTGATGGAAGCGTCCAAGACATTGCAAATAGCACCGTGAGGTTGGCCCTTGATCTTGAAGATGTTGATCCGCAGGAATTGGAGGGAAAGGAGGAGGAGGCCGTGCGCAATTTGGTGGAGAAGATAGGGGAGAAGATTGTTTGGGGTCCAGAACAAGAGGTGTCTGTGCTACGGTTTGACAACTATAAGGGTGAATATGTGAGAATTGAAGATGGAGAATCCATGGTTGCTGAAATTGATCGTCAAGAAGGGTGGGAAAGCAATCAAGTAATTTTTCATGCAGAGCTTATTGATCCACAAACAAATTCCAGAGTAGGTTATGTGCAATCAAAGATGGCTGCACAGATGCAAGATGATGAGTGGGCTTCACAAAGGAGGGGGCAGATGTTGTCATTGTTCACTGAACCGACAGTACTAGCTGAAGATACAGGGGCTGATGCAGATGCAGAGGAGGGAAACCATGGTGCTCAAAAGATTGTTGTTGACTGGAATGTAGTAGAGTTGAATGAAAAAACAGATTTAGTCATTGCACCAATATCTGACATTGAAATGGCCAAAATGTTTGGCATTCCAGTTGATGACAGAGATGAAGGCCATGCAAGAGGATGACAGTTCTTTGCCTGCACATGGTAACACAAATGCAGGCCGTGGAAATGAGGATGAAGAAGCTGATGAGAAAGCTGCAGATGATGTAGATGATGCAAATGACAATGAGCTGGTCTGTTTGTATGACAAAGAGAACCCAGTTGTTGAAACTCATTCATATTTGGCCACAACTTTCCAACCTCAACAACTGGGTTCTCTTTGTCATACAAACAGACCAGCTCATTTGCATCATCTATCATCTGCACTGCATCAGCTCTTCTTCATCCTCATTTCCCGGACTGTGGACTCTGTCATCCTCGCATGGCCTTCATCTCTGTCATCAACTGGAATGCCAAACATTTTGGCCCATGTCAGATATGGTCTGTTTTCATTCAACATTAAATCTGTCTTTTGATCATGTTTCCCTCACTCTGCTCAGCATCTGGCTTGCTGTCATTCAGTGAACATGTGCCCCCTCCTTATTGAAGCCCACTCATCATCTTGCATCTGTGCAGCCATCTCTTTTGTTACCTGGAATTTGTTTGTGGATAAACTCTGCATGGCTCCCCCCTTCTTGGCGATCAATTTCAGCAACCATGGATTCTCCATCTGCACATATTCACCCTTATAGTTGTCAAACCGTAGCGACACCTCTTGTTCAGACCCCAAACAATCCTCTCCACCAAATTGCGCACGGCCTCCTCCTCCCTCCAATTCCTGCGGATCAACATCTTCAAGATCAAGGCCAACCTCACGGTGCTATTTGCAATGTCTTCCTTCCAGCAGCTTGCAGGGAAATAATTCGACTGTAATTGCGAATGTGGTGGCAGAATCGGGCGCAGCATCTCCCCTGTCAATGGTGGGCAGCGGCGGCGTAAGCAATTGACCCCCAAATCGATAACGATAACATCAAAAGAAGGGGCGCATTACCGATTTGAAGCTCATCCCTCTGATCCCGCGCTCCGATCCGCCGAGATCCTGATTCTAAATCGGCAATGAAACGGAACATCAAGACAAGATCCGTAGACTAGGATTTCCCACTCCCCTGGCATGGCTCCACGCGCCGGCTCGCCCGTAACTAGGCCCGCCGCTGAGAAGAAGCCCGGGCGTCGCGCCGCCGCCGCCTCTGCGCGCGAGTCAGCCCGGGACCGTGCGTGACCCTCGGTGGAACATGACCTGGACCATGGTGGACCCCATTATAACCCTCAGCCTCCTAACTAACTAAGTGTCTTAACCTGCGTCACCTGCCTGTCGCACGCGAGCTATTTGAAGGAGATAAAACGACGCATGGGAGCTATTTTAGCAACGTGTTTCACTCAACTGTGCATAGAAGCTTTCGTTACACCCAGCATAGTCACCGCACGGTGCTGATGCTGTTCGTGGTGGGATTGTTTTGCCGGCCCTCGCCCTTCATCATCGCTTCGGCAGGTAACCACTGGGTCTTGGCGTCAAAGTCATGACCGGCATGCGTACGAGGTGGCGCTGGCCCGTGGAGATGATGTGTGATGGAGATCGTCATGAAGCAGGTTGACTGTCGAGCAGCTCAACCTTGTCAGGTATTGCCTCTACTGGCAATGCGCTATGCAACCTCTTCGGCTCGTCGTCAACCTCATGTTGTCGAGCAACTACTGACCGTCGCGGAGGAGGCGGCACTCCAATCCCAGCCAGCGCGATTCTCGGCGTTGTGCTAGATCTTCATTGTGTTCACGCGACTAATACGCTTTGTCGAAACGCTGTAACGCGTGCGCGGTGCGCTAGCTCCGCCTGTCCTGTGCGTTTTATTTACCGCTGATTCTACTGTCCGGCGTCCGCGCGACGGTCATTCATCCTCCTTCTCTCTCCGTTTGTCGTCGGGAGCATGTTCCTGGGGAAGCCGTCGCACAACCGAGGCGACACAACCGACAGCTCGGGAGAGATTCCGCCGAGAGCTATTTCGTGCATCGATTCAGCCGAGAGCTATTTCGTGCATCGATTCAGCCGAGAGCTTTTCTGTTGATTAGGGACGGGGTGCCGAGCTCATATACAGACCTAGCTAGGAAGTTCGTAGTTGGATAGGACTCTGTACGTGTTGCGCGGAGGAGTTTTGGAACCGGACTCTGGACGTGCCATGGTGGGCTGCGGGGTGGAGTTTGGGAACCGATTACGTAGCTGCTTTTATCGATTGGTTGACAGGTGTTTTTGCGATAAACTGGACGGACGGACGGACAACACAGAAACAGGTACGGACCAAACCACGGAAACGCTTCTCTCTTTATTATTATTATTAGGTAGGTATAGAATCAGAGGATGAGGGCCAGGTTAGGCTATCATTTTTGTCTCTCGCAACGTCTTGTGTTTATTAAGTTGGGAGAGAGTCGATATGAACGTCATTGCACTCCTCATGTTGAGTTGCATGTATATATGATTTGTATATGGAAACTCATCATGGGAGTGTAATGCTCATCCCGTCAGCTGGTTCGGTGTCATCGAGAATTGATAAAACTACAATAAACACCTTTTAAAAAACTATAAAATACATCTTGCAAGTTTGGAATCTTCTAAAGTGGCGCCTCCACTTAATCTTTTGTAATGGAATCGTGAGTGAATGTCACCTCTGGTGTTCACTAGCGCGGAACACACAAAAAGTTTCTACGAATTGTTTTGTTGTGTACGTGACAACTTTGCCATGTGGCATTTTAAAAATAAAATGGCCATCAAGCGTAACTGTAAAAACTAGAGGCTGAGGATGCACTCGCTCTGCCGGCACTACATGCAATTAATCATTTGTTGTGTGCCCGCCAATTTTTCGTGAGCATTCCAGCAAACACGATAAGAAACCATTTCTTTGTCGTGTATCGAAAAGATACGGCGAATGGTAAAAAAAATAGCCATTGACTTCGCCGTGTATGACACTCAGCAAAGGCTACATGGCAGAGATTCCCTCGACACAAAATCTTTGCTGTGAACACCGCCCTGGCAAACTGCAAAGAAAAGTAGCAGTATGGCAGAGATTCCCTCGACACAAAATCTTTGCCGTGAACACCGCCCTGGCAAACTGCAAAGAAAAGTAGCAGCCCCGGCGCGAGTGCTTCGCCGTATACTCAGCTTGGAACACAACAAAGGCCAAAAGAAGGCCACGCCGACAATATTCTTTGCCCTATGTCTGACATTGAGGTACTCGGCAAAGAACGGAAAGAGGCCACATCGACAACATTTCTTTGACGAGTCCCATGTCAATGCGGCGTCGAGGAAGATACTCCGCAACTTATGCTAGGAGAGTCCGACTGATACACAAGACAGCTAGCCAATACGTTTAATACCCAAAGCATGAGTTCCTCTAGAGGGACCTCGTCGGAAGTTCTCGCGATTATGGATTGAACTAAATCACGATAACTTCCATTTACTCGTTTGCCATTTCGATGGAAGAAACCGTGCACTTTAGTCGAATAGACAGAAGCAGGGACAAGGGTTTGGGGGGTAAAAAATAGATGCAATGATATTTGAAGATTATGTTCTTAATTTTATTTTGTCGTCACATATCATGGCTACACTTCCCACAAATGTTTAAGTCTCCTCTACATGTTAAAAAGTCAGTTTCCAAGCCGAATTATAGTTAAAAGCAAGGAAAAACTTTCTGCGGCTTAGCACTGAACTTGAACTCTATGGGTATGTGTGGATCCTTAAAAAATCGCCCTATCCTGAGACCGGCTTTTGTGAACATGGGGGCATGTGAACCCACTTTTTGAAAAGTTTCGTTTGTGATGTCAAAACATGTTTCAAAAATCGAAACACAAAATAATTTCCCAGATGATCTCAAACATGTGCCCTGGCCATGAGTTTCGTGACGAAAAAACATTTTATTTTGTCTCGGCAAAAAAGTGAAATTTTGCAGGGCTATATAGCAGTTTATATGTGACGTATTTTGTCTTTTTTAGATTCTGAAATAAAAAAGTGGTTTCTCCGCGAAAACTTTCTACGCACACATGAAACATGCGTACGTACCCGGATATTTTTATTTCAGAATTTTTTCACATTTCGAAAATGCATTTCCAACCTGGGTTCACGTGCACCCAGGTTCAAACCGGACTTTTCCCCCTATCCTTCCATATTGAAGTCTACCTTTCCTTGTCTCTACCTTGATTTGGCTGCCTCATGGGCTTATGGGCATAAGTCGAGTCACATTCCGGCTTTACTTGGCGTAGCTACCGGAATCTCTTGTTATGGCGCCTTGCTCATCCACTCCTAAGCGGCCCATCGTCTAGCGCTCCTTCCATATTCTGGTTTAAAGCCATACGCTTCCACCTAGACCTTAGTCGATTGTCGTCATCCTTATCTTAATCAACTACATGCCAAAAATATGTTTCAAGTGCTAACATATGCCCCGGTGTTTTCTAGCAGAGTTTGTATGCTAAAAAACAACCATATAGAGGGTTAGTCCAAGATTGATGCTTAAGCTCCTCAGCCATATTATTGGTAAGCATGATATATGTATATCAGCCATAAATACGTCTAAGCAGATTGCCACACACTTGGGTGTTGTGCTGTTTCTTCCCATTGATATCTCGAATAGCAGACTCTGCTCTATTGTTTTGACCAGGTAAGGTTTTACAGGGACGATATTCACGACCCCTAGCGGTCCTTCTCAACTAAGTGACCGTTTGCAGAACTTTCGACTTCGAGTGCCTATTAGCAGTATACATTTTTAGATCAAGTTGCGAATTTGGAAGTTCTTAACACTGACTTTCTTTTTTGCACGTATTTGCTATCCGCAACTTTTCTCTCACTCGCTCGATGTCGCTCAAGGACATCAGGAATTCTTCGCCAACGGACGGCAGACAACCAAGACTTGTTTTTATTTTTAGCATAACACCATAATCAGACTTTCTTTGCCCAGTAACAACCATACGTTCCCGCTCTAGGCAATCGATCCAAAAAACAATGCATTGTCCTTTGGATATACATATTGAGATGTTAACTTTATTTACCAAATTTGCGGTCCGGCGCATACCGTGCCATAAGTTTCTTTTTGTACACATATATTGGTGTAACAGTTCTTATATTTTAATCTCAAAGGTTAATATTTAAATCATGATTTATATATTTCAAGCATATGTGACTTCAGGGCATTGAAAAACACCCTTATATAGCTTTTAGTATATAATAGATGCCTTGTTGAGCCTATACTAAAATAAGGAACTGGCGCTTCTGAAGAACACAAAAGCATGCTCTGCTGCAACTAATGTATGCGTAGAACAGCAAAATGAGAAAGACCGCGTTAAGATACCAGGTCTTCCTGCAAGTTTCCTTGGCCGCTATGGTTCTCAGTGCTCCACCTTGCCCTCTGTATCATGGGCGTCCCGGGCGGTGTCGTGACGGTTTCTTGGTGTCGCGGTCCTCCTGATCCCAAGCAGGAGCAAGCCTTGCTTGTCATTGAGTGCCCACCTGGATGAACATGCGGCACGGTCACCGCCCAGGTGAGGACTCGCGGTGGGAAAACCTGAGTGTTGATGCCTGGAGCGCGTCGGCGTCGGCCATGACTTTGGATGACCTGACCCACACCAGACCGCCGGCCATGAAGGAGCTTCACCGGCATGTTGTACAATCAACATACGACTTTAGAACTCTACAGATACCTGCATGAACCCCAATTATCTGTAGTTTAGCTTATCACATTGGGACTGGAATTAAAATTGAGCAATAAAGCTGAAACAACAATGCTACGCCTATATAAAAAAACATAGAGAATTTATACAAATATGCAGTAGTGGTACTGTTCTCAATAAAAAAAATCGATCGAAAGCATTGAAGAACCACTCTGCTATTGACTACATGCTGAATTGGGCAAGTTTCTCAACAAAAACAACTGAGGCATGCCTATATTTCAGAAAAAAACAAAGAAACACAACCAATAAAGTACAACAAAAAGATAGTAGCATGTTTTAAATATTTGCATAGCAGAGTACTACACATGAGCGCCAATTAGCTTTCAATTGTTGCAAGGTTGTGACTTTGACCATGATAAAATTACTATGAAAAGCTTGTTGTTTCCAGCCTCATCGCGAAGGTAAGAGCAAGGAAAAACCGTAATACCTTCAAAGAAACACCTTGAAATGGAAAGAACTGATGCGTCAACAGTGCTGCACTAATGTCAGTACTTTAAGCAAATGCACTTTAATTTTGAATATTAGGTTCCCGACAAAATAACATAAAATATCAACCATCAATCATCGTAAAAATTAACCATTGCAATTTTATATTACATGGTGAATAGTGCAGTTAGCTAAATGTACAAGAATAAACCAACTGTACATATTGCCACCATTTGTTGCAAATAACCTAAATAGTGCAGTGAGAAAAAAATATGGAGAACATCCAGTTCAGTCTTGAGGCCTAAATTTGCAATGCATACTGCTAACAGTTGCCATCAAGAAAAAACACAGTTTAAGATGGTACCCTTGAATCATTCCATTGTGTCCATGCTTGACTATATAATAAGCTCCAATATATAATTGCAAAATCTCACAGCGAAAAAATTCAGATCATCGTACCAATCCGAACAACTGAAAGATATCAAGTGTAGCAAGAAGAATCCCAGATGCATTGCATGCTAATCATATGGGTTATCAGTTGAATAAATTGCATTACCCCGCACAAACCAAATGATAACTCCTAAAATACATTTATTGAGTTCTTGTAGAAATAACAACAAACACTTCTTAGACACCAAAATCACAAAGCAGAGAACTTAATCGGTAGAAAATTCCCATTAGCACCTACCTCCTTCCCCCTTCTGGTCCGACAGGGGCTTCCACGACATCCAGAGAGAGAGAGAAGGGCGCCCATGCCAGTGAGAGGAGGAGGCTGGAGCGCCTCCCCCACACAGTCCGTGTGCTCCGCCAGCGACCACGCACACATCCTCCACTTGAGAGAGAGGATTGACCACGGGGATGGCCGTACAGATCGAGAGCCTTGATGGTACTGTCATGGCGACAACCACGACAACGAAGAGCTTATACAAGGAAGGCACTGGACGTGGCCTTTCTACCGTGGAACTTGGGCACCGATGTGACTCACATTTTTTTTCGAAATGGGAGCTGATTGCCCCAGCCTCTGCATCTGGGAGATGCACACGGACGTACCGATGTGACCACATACAAGAACACTACAGCCACACACAAAAAACTCACAACGAAAGCACTACGAAGGAAGGAAAAAAAATTTGCACACGTGTTGGCATCAAATAAACTCCCAGCTTCTCTATAAAGTCTTACGGAGCACCCAAAACGCACACACTAGAATAACAGAAGGAACTAAATAAATTAATACAACATGTGTGGCAACCTCTTTTGAGAAAAAAGGAAGTTGTTCACCTTTCTAGAAAAATACTAGCGAGTGATTATGAAGTAAACTTGTTTCAGTAATACATAGTTTAGAATGGAATGTTCAAATAATTTTAATTTCGTGTGGTTTATCCGTTAGGCCCAGAGAGCCTATTGATGTGCAATTCAAACATGACCATACTAATTACTTACCTATACTACAAGAAAATTCCTACATAAGGAAGAAAACGTGAGATGTTGCATGGGTTGTCACGATCTTTTTTTTCCATGAGACAGTGAGGCAAAATCCCCACAGCATATTTATTAATATTGCAAAACGAATATACAAAATCAAAGAGAAAAACTACCTATATGTACAAGACTAAGGACCACTCACAGAATTACAATAGACTGCCTTCAGGGCCATGAGGGATGCATGGTGTTTCATTTTTATCCAATACCCAAGCATAGATACATTATAAATAAAGTTCATTTTTCCAACCTCTACTAGATTTCCTTTGTGCTTCGAAAATCTATGCTTCCAGTTATTCCAGCAGGCCATGATCACTACCTCCACAAATTGTACAAATATGTTCAGAAATTGGTTGAGAGGGATAGATAAAAATACCAAGGCGCGGATTTGAGTAGGAACTTGTGCAATTGTGTGATCTTTATGGAACTGCAGAAATAATATCATCTTTAACAAAAAAAAGATCATTTTTTACAGGTTACCCGCATCGCTACGCATTGGATCCACGAGTGCTCCTACTACCGGAGGTGCAGCGTACTCATATGGTTTCTAGGTGTACCCGTCCGGAGAAGGTTGCACGGGATATCTTCAACCAGGCTGGTTGGCGGCTTACTAGACGACTACATGATGCTTAGGCGACTTGTTTTGTTTATTTTTCGCTAGTTGATTTTTATGTACACTCTCTGTGATCCATGAGCTGTAACCAATGACACTAAAAACGCTGCAATAAAGAAAGTTGTATGGATCAATAGATGCACTGGCTGGGGTTTTCTCCCTATTTCAAAAAAAATGATCACTAACTCCATGAAAAATGGTTTCCCGAAATGCCACTCTCCCCATAGAGGTTGTTGTTTGCATATCCTGACTCAAAAATCAATCGAGGAAGCAAGGAGAACCATCCAACTCCAGAAAGCAAGGAGAACCATATATGAATTCCTCAAACTAGAGTATGTTATGTTAAATCTTATTTGAAAACAATATATTTTGTTATGTTGGTGTCCTTATAGATGGTGTCCCGACAACGAGGGAGGGTCGCATGGAAAAGAAGATCCATATGCTCGTCGCGTAAGGGTGTCCCACACACACATCGACCCTATGTTTGTGACTGTAATTGATTTGGTGCTTTCAAGTTTTTTTCTTGTTGAAGTGATAGAGTTGGGGTGTGCTTGGTTTTAGACTAGGTGTACCAATTGCAAAATTTGGATCATGTACTTTTTTAACCGCAACACCTTTCTTTCTTTAATTTTTGTTTTCCTAAGCGCAGCAGTACCATTTCTCTGGCTATACTGTAGTGTGACAACGAGAGAAGCCGGCGGAGCGTATATTTCTCTGCGTTGCTGTCGTCGTCATCGTCTATTTGATGGGTCGTCCGTCATCGGCTAGCTGATGGATTTCTCTTTCATGCCTTGACTAACCGTGGAAAAGGTGGTTCATCAAGTACGTCTGCACACAAGATATAGTAGGATTATCTTCAGGGGCAAACAAAACGCACAACGCACAAAATTCCATGTTTTATTCCAATGGACTGTTGCTCGAAAATTAATGTTTGAGAAAAAGTATTTGGAAATTGAAGGGCATCTGCTCGCCTCCATCGTGATCGATGTCTATAAATATGGGTCTTCCATCAGTAAGCACTAACCAGCACTACAACAGGTACACTCCTCAAACTAATCAGCCAGCCAAACAAAGCTTCGACATGGGGTCCTTCGCTAGAGCTGCGCGTTTCCTGCTGCTCATCCAGATCGTCCTGTTCGTGCTCTCCGCTGTGATCATGAGCGGCTCCGTCCGCGTCGGAGCAAGCGGCATCAATGGTTAGTGCTTCCAAACTGTTCATTTTATCCTCATCCGCCCCCCCTTGAAATTCTAGCGTTCTTGGTACTTACTCATTATTGCATATTTATGGATGCTTGTGTTTTCCTTCCAGCTGGTGGTCTCGACCCTAGCCGTCATCCTCCTGTGTGTATCAAGGGACCCTGTCAACCTGGTAAACCTGGTGAACCCTACACCCGACCGTGCACCCGAGCTGACGGGTGCATTGGCCAACCCTGATACCTGCAAACTCCTTCTGCCCGATGATGGAAGGCAGCCCATATGGAGGCCTCCTAGCAGTACAAGTTACTGCGTTATACTGAACCGATAGTGGTATTGTCTCAAATGCGTGTACTTATACATATTATTACTCCGAATAAAACTGGATGTCTGGCCTGATATGATAGGTTCTACAAACAAGAAAGTCCGCTTCAAAAAATAGCCCCCTTGTTCCACAATATAATACGTTTTGGCAAACTAAAATAACATGAAAATATATTTTATATCTTTTTGAGAACCCGTAGAAGATCTGTGTGTCATTGTATTATGCTCTAAAGAGCGAAGAGTCATAACGCCTATGAAAGGCCATCCAAGGGAAGGACGGACACCGATCACTACTACAGAATCCATTGTCCCTGCTGGGCACTTATACCCCTGCTCCGACGAGCACTATTTTTTTTATATCCATCAGTGACCTTTTTTATTTACACTATATAATGAAAACAAACCCGGTGACATTATTCTCCAGGGAAATCCACAAAAAGGTTGTTCGGAAGATAGCTTTGAACTCAATTTTGATGTTGTTTAATAGTTGTATTGGATTCTTATAATATATTCTAAGTTATAACTTGTGAGTGTTGGTTAGCTTTCTCTGGTTCCCTAGTGACTACTATATTTTATCAATCTATACGATGCGCTTGCTCAGCAGCTTGGGCTCCTAGGAGGCAGTGAAGGTGGTGTTGCAGGGTTTTAGATAAAACTGTTAAAATCAGACTTCAATATTTTTGGAAGCTCACCAGAGAACACCACAGAGGCCTCCTGAAAATTGCGCCAGCCGCTTAAAAAGTGATGATCAGTATTTATTCGAATATCTATGCCGAAACTCGGGATCATATTCCGGCCAACTGGAACAACGGCCGAAAACATCCAAAAACATGATGGAGACTCCGCATCGGCATCAGCTAAGCAGATGTCAGACTGCTCATAGTGGGAGTAACATCACACATCTCAAGGCATTTTGGTGACATGGCATGCCAATAAATGAAGAAAGAGAATGAGGTGGTAACTAGCTATGTTACCATAACATCACACACCCCAAGGCAAAATGAGTCTACAACATAATAAATGACACAATGCATGACACTTAAGACTAGTAACATAACATATGTTACTAGTCTAAGCTACTCCCCACTATGACCAGCCTCAGAGATCTCATCTTGGGTCTACCCCCGGCCCTGTCGGTGGCCATGTTCGGTAAGGTAGACCGAACAGGGGGCCCAAATACCTACGGCCCATTAACATATGCTCATGCGGCGCATGTCCAGCTAGGTGGTTTCACTCGTTTTCATCAGGATCCGGAGATGGATCGATAGCAACTGCGAATTAATCGAGGCTCGCGTTCTGCTTCCGCAGTTTCCGCACAGGCAGTTTTCTCGCAGAGTCGTATCGTGTCGCACCGGCCGTCGCGATTCTTTTGTTTGTTTTTTTTCTCGATAAATATTAATATTAAAAGATACTAATTACATCCGGTCTCCACGCAACACCCTAATGACACTACGAATGCACACAAAAAAAAAAGAAACAAAAATCTCGCTATAGTATCCTAAGCTTAGCAACAACAACACAACCACCACCGAGACAACACCTGAAATACAGCTTCTCCAAAAACGACGCCTCCAAGAAGAAAACGGTACACCAGTGCCGTCGTCGCCCGACCAATGATCTTAGGTTTTTACCCTGAAGATAGTCCCCGCTCTCAGAACAATGCCTCCAATAAGGTCATTGCCAAACACAACCAGTTAAGGCTAGACCTTGGGTTTTCACCCTGAAAGGTAGGACGCTGAACTTCACCTGTGCTACCGCCCCCACTTCCATATCACTATTGTGAATCCCGGGACACCAAGCAAGTCTCTCAACAACGCGGAGACTTGAACCTCCCTTAGCTAGTCCTCCGCTCCGGCCTTCATGTTATTCCCTTCATCTGACTGCATCCTGGACTAAAATGTCACTTGATGCTAACACAGACTAAAGCTTCCAGCCGCTCCCTCCAGAACCAATCAGCCGGAATAAAAGCATGGGTGCGCACGACCGAATACCACTGATCATGCAAACTCCAGGCAAAGAAAGCACAGTTACATTTGCCAGCGGCGCCTTTTGGAACTCAACACTCCACCCATATCGATAAGAGCAAACCTCAGGTCAGTCTTCATCTTCGTCCAAGAGAGACCCTAGGACTGCCGCCTTTATTCAGGTCAGGCCCTCACGCCGGCGACCATCTAAGGCTGGCCACAGCTGCCGCCGGAGCCACCAAGCGCAGATCGCGTTGTCCGGAGACACCGCACACGCCCTGGGCAACGCCGCAGCCGAACTTCATCCCTCCACCAGCCATATCAGCCGTCGCCGGCTTCCATGCCTCTCCACCTCACCGCTGGTACGCGGTGACAGATCGAAAATACCCGGCACCACCATCCCCAGACCGGCCATCTCCAGCGAAGAAGAGGGCCGCCTCCACCGTCGAACCCAAGGCTGCTCCCCGGGCGACCTCGTGCCGCGGGAGAATCCCGAGATCATCACCACGCACCGGTGAGAGGCGGAGGGGATGGCGCAGATCGCCGCCCACCACCAGCCACCACAGGCGTGCCGCCGACGGGAGATGGGGGAGCCGCATCACAGATCAAGTCTGGCCGCCGCCCAGCCATCCACACGGGAGTCGGGGGGGCCACCGCCGCAGCGTCGATGGAGGATCCCGGCCGCCGTCTGCTGCGCGCCACGAGGAAAGGCCGCCGCCGCCAGGCCCCGCGGTCTTTGCCCGGCGGCGCCACCAGCGGCAGCGGGAGACGGTTAGGGTTTCAGGAGGGAGGGGGCCTGGAGGGCAGGTTATCTGACGCCCTAAATTGGCATCTTGTCTTGATTTCTTTCATGCTCCTTGCCGGCAGATCGATCTAGGGGCCATGCACAGTGAGCAGTTGCAGCAGATCAACATCGATCGAGCCCCCGCTTTGCGGTTCGCCCCATCAAGTTCACGCGGCCACGTACACACCACAGTACCAGACTAACACCGTTGCCTAAGCTTCGTCGATCTAGTCGAGTAGTCATGAAAATTTTGTTCAAATTATTTTATTGGTTTATTAATTTGTGGAATAGGAGAAATCATGAGAAAAAGGAAAAAAAACCGAGATTAGAAGCAGCAGCGCAGTCTGAAAAGGGTGTTCTAGACAAATTTATCTATAATTTTTTGGTAGAACATGAGGTTTGTTTATCTATATATTTCTGAGCATTGTATGGAATAGTGCATTTGAAAGTTATAAAATTAAGTAAAATTATAATTTATTTTTACTAGTTATTGAGTTTGAAGAAACAAAAAAAAAACTACTTTATAAGTCGCATAGGAGCCCCCAAATCCTGAAGACGGCGTGGTGATCCCCCTACCATTGGCTGTTCGGCCATAATACCTGCAGACCTGTGGCCCTTCCCGAATAGAAGAATACTAGATGAATCCAGCGTGCTTTGCCGCGGTCGTCCTCCAGTAGTACCGCTTATTTTGCCGTGGCAGTTTGTTTTTATCTAACAATGGCTTATACATAACGGTGTCAATTATGTGTTCGAATGACCTCAGATGTCGGTAGTACAAAAAAGCAGTGTATGGTACAATGCCTATAGGTTGCACAGTAGTCCATGTTGAATGGATCGTAGCGAACAAGAGGGGGGGTGAATGGTTGGTACGTCAAGTTTTAGTCTTTTTCAATTTTAGTGCAACGGAAGATAAGGGTGATTGCTTTAGTGGTGTTGGTGATCCTACAATGATCCTAGAACAAGTGCAACAAGCAAAGGAACAATCACAAGATAGTAAGAGTAAGGAGCGGGACAACCGGAGGGCGCGGAGACGAGGCGAGGTTTGTTTCCCGCCTCCCACAACAGGGAGTACGTCTGCGTTGAGGAGGTGCTAGCCTCACACAAGAGACTAGACGGCCACACCACGAAGGAAGGCCTCACCTTCTTCCTCGAGAGAGCTCCACAAAGGTTCTCCCCCTTCTCCACTAAGGCACCGGTCGAGGCGGTGATTCCTTCACAAGGTTGGGGCGAGCTCCACACCACAAGGAGGCTCCCAACAATCTATGGAGCTAGTACAACACCAAGCTAGCCTCCATGGATGCACTTTCTCCAAAGTCCCACAATAGGAACCCTAACACCAAGATCCACGAAGGAATAGCAAGTATTGGTGAAATCTCTCTTGGTAGAACTATAGATCGAGGTCTCCTCCACCACTCAAAATTTGAGCAAGATTGGTTGGATGGTTGGGGAGATCCTCAAGGATTAAGCTCAGCAACAATGGAGGAGAGAGAGAGAAGAGATAAAAAATTGGGGAAGAAGGGGCCCTTAAATAGGCTCCTCCAACCGTTATGTCCAGTTTTTTGCCTAAGCGGTACTACCGCTTTGGAAAGCGGTACTACCGCTCGAGTTCGAATTCCCGATCTGGTCCACGTGGACCCAGAGCGTACCCGCTAGAGGTACCGCTCGAGGTACCGCAATGGGGTCCTTACTGGATCCAAAGCGGTACCGGAGAGGTACCAGAGCGGTACTGCCGTAACTAGTTACGATACCTGGGCGGTAACATGGGTGGTACTACCGCTCGTGAGCGGTACTACCGCTCCAGGTACCGCAGTACCATACCTCGTACGAGGGACAAATCCAACGAGAACTCAGCGTACCGTGAGGCGGTACCTATAGGGGTAGCGGTACTACCGCTACAGGTACCGGTAGCTAAAACTGGTTTTCTTCCCTTTTTCTCCCCATGTCACCTCGCGAAACACACACAAAACCAGAAAACCTACAGCTACCCATAACTACGCTTCAGTCCTCCGATCTTGACGTGTCCAGCGAGGTCACCGTGCACTTGCAAATCTAGCAATGATACTCAAGGTACACGGTGAGATAACTCAAGTGTTGTCATCAAACACACAAAACACGGGGTTTAGACTTTGCTCTTTTAATCTCCCCCTTTTTGGTGTTTGATGACAACACAAGACTTGTCAAAAGCATATGATATTATGATGAGATTCTTAGATTTGTAAAATCTCGACGAAGCTCCCCCTAAACGTGTGCATACTTTGAATATGTATTTGAATACAAATACACACGTCTTAGAGGCATAACTCCCCCTTGATTTTACAAGCCAAGCACATATGTAACAAGGATACAAGATCATGCTCAAATAACATATGCGCAATATGGAGGTAACATAAGATCATGTAGGAAGATTTGGGTGAAAGTTATCATACCATAGCCTTGAGAATACCCAAACTCACCATAAGATACCTCCATAGAGTTGTTGATGTAGCCATAAGACAAGATAAGCAACTAGGATCACAAGGCTACAAACAACAAAGGTCCCCACCCACATAGGAACTTCTCCCCCTTTGGCATCGGAACACCAAAAAGGAGAGTAGAGAAACTAGGAGGATGGAGAACCAAGAACATAAAACCAAGCTTGCAAAAACCGAAAGGGAAAACAAGCGTGATTGAGATGCTCCAAAAACATAAAGAAAAAGATAGAAAAGAAGAAGGACAAAAAAAAGAAGGTCACAAAGAAACACAAAGAACCGAAAGACTCCTCAAGGAGGATGTTGGTGGCCGAAGCCACCGTGTAAGAGTGTAATAGTGTGAGGTCGCGTAGATTTATCTAGGACTCACGGACTACAACTCAACATGGTGTGGCATATTTCCTAGTCTTATCCAAAATATTTTAGGTGTGGCATTTCCTAAAGGACCTTTAGAATTACTAATAAAAATATTCAAACTTTATGTAAATCTAGAAAGGAGGTGCCTTGACTTAGACTTTTAGAACCTCCTATCTTTATCTGTGATAGCTCAACTATGGCAATAATCGAGATTATGAGGGGTCGTCTGTCCAAACTAGGAAGGACTTGGGATAAGGTGTCTATACTAGGAAGAACTTGATGAGAAGAACAATTACCTCCCCACTTATGCTAATTCACAAACAAAGATATATGCGTAAGTGAGTTGAAGGCATGATGTGTTGACAACTGATCATACACTTGAATCTCACTCACCCATAGATACCTTTCTAATGTATTAACTACTACTAGTATGGTGGTAATTGTAAAGTTGTGATCGAGGTAACCAATGGATTATCTATCATCAAGCTTTTCATATGTTAGACACATCACAACCCATCAAGCTCTTTCTAACTAGACATGTGTTAGAGCAAGTACAATAAGGTCTAGTCAGCTGGCTACAAGGAATAAAATAATATATTTGTGTCTAGTAGGAAGAGAGAATGTAGGTGGGCTCTTATGCAAGAGATAGCTCTAGCACGTGCTCCTAGGTAAGTGTGTGAATGAAAGGTTGGTCATCCATTGAAAAAATGGTACATTCTTATAGCCAACTATTATACTTATTGGCTACATGTTGACTATAGATGACATGGCATCTTGCTTATAGCCAACAACCGGCTATACTATTGGAGTTGCTCTTAATCTGTCAACATCACCATGATCATCATACTCTCAATTCTTGACCAACGAAGGTATTAGAATACACATTGCCCATACTTCCTTAATAATTCTAGACGATTTTGGTCATTTATTATGCACATGAAATCTCTTCTCATGCACAGCTAATTCTTTGCTGGTGAAATAATATGGTGGTAAATGGGACCGAGCTACTTAGCTGATAGCTAATGGTAATTAATGTAATAATATCGAGGGAAATATTTAATATGCAGATTAGGACACCCATTACTTGACTCTTCACTAGATTCCTTTTTCATTTGGAGATTTATAAGGAGTTATGGTGCCTTGTTGGGTGACAGCCTCGACGAGTGTACTTTTAGCTGCACATGCATTCACTAGTGGAGAATAGGTTTTTCGTCCCAAGCCCCTGGGAGCAACAGTCCCGGTTTTGAACCAAACCGGGTCCAATGAGGGGTACTGGTCCCGGTTCATCGTGGAAACCCTTTGGTCCCGGTCCGTTTTGGGTCTTTTGTTCCGGTTCGTAATACTAACCGGGACTAAAGGGGTGGCCTCTGGGGCAAAAGCCTTTAGTCCCGGTTCGTATTACCAACCGGGACTAAAGGATTTTTGGTTTTTTTTTTGGCTCCCCACGCACCTCCACATCCCCCGTGGACTTTTTTAACACGTAAAATAGAAAAGAAAATGATAGAAAATTCAAAAAATAAAATGTTTTCACATTCTTGTATGTTATGCAACCTACTATTAGGGAAAATTCACAAATTTGAATTTTCACTTTTTTTGCAAAAAAGATTTGAAAAATGGTAAAACCGCATTAACTTTTGCACACGACATCGAAAAAAAACGTATAATATATCAAAATCATCGTGGGAAAAGTTACATCCGAATTCACCCGGGTTTACCCGGTTAGCCAATTTTTAGATTCTCAAAATTCCAAATGAAAATATGAAAGCAGGAAGATTTTAGTTTTTGCCAGAAATTCAGAATTTTATATTTTTTATATTTTATAAATTAATAATTTCATCATGCATGAAGATTACTATTACTTAACCATAAAGTTAGCCAATTTTTTATATTTTCCAACTTTGGCAAAAAAAATATTAAAAAAATTAATATTAAAGAACAATTATAATACAAATTTAAAAATTAATATTTATAAAAAGTAAAATTATAATATAATTATCACAACATGTTATTACGTCATTAGTTTTGTTTATTAAAATAATTATTTGGAATTCGAACAATAAATAAGTGTGACATCGACCAACATGTTAATAGGATTGATATGATACTAGTATCACAACATGCGCGCGAAGCACTTGGAAGCGGGATGGGAAAGGAACTTAGAAGTTAAGCGTGCTAGTGCTGGAGTAGTGGGAGGATGGGTGACCGAGCGGGAAGTTGGACCACGGGTAAGTAATTTGACTAGTGATTATAAGCGTAGTTAGATATTAAGTGTAGTTAGAGACTAAACTAGTTAAATAATTGAAACACTAGAAATTCTGAAAAAAATAGAAAAAAAAGGAGGAGCGAAAAATAATTGGGCATAACAAAATAGATTTAAAAAGTTAACAAATAACCTTTAGTCCCGGTTGGTGTTACAAAGGTCATTTTCTCGACGCGCGCCAGCAGCCCACGTGGCGGGACCTTTAGTCCCGAATGGTTGGTCCCGGTTCCAAAACCGGGACTAAAGGCCCTTATAAACCGGGATTATAGGCCCTTTTTCTACTAGTGATTCGTATCTCCATTTACTTGGAGATATGATTATTGAAATACTTATTTTGTTTGTCACATGCCATCCCACGTTCATGACGATTGATTGGATGTGTACAAATATATATGGGATTCATTTGATTTTTCTTACCATAGAGCTTTCGTATATCTTGCTAGTCTTTTTGGATCACCCTTTTCTTTGGTATTAACATTAGTTCTTTCCCTTTGTTGGTCTTGAGCGCCAAATAAAATATTGCATTGTCGTATACGAAAGTCAAATTAACATGGAAATATGCACATTTTTAGATTGTTGAAACATTGAAGTAAACTAAGCATGCTAATATTCGATGCTATCGTATTGTCAGGTAGATGAGACATTTACATTTTTAGAAATGGTTTAGCTATTGCTAAATCATGGTTTCAGTTAGTCTGCCAACTCATCCTTCAAATTAACATGGTTGTGCGAGCAAACAAGGGGATTACCGTTTCCGTGTTGGAATCAACTGTGCCTAAAGATATTTGTAGAAGGAAACGAGATATAGAAAATGTGAAATTAGCATGTTTGCACTATTTTGTGAAAAATAATATTTGTATCCAGAAAATAATATTGTATACACCTGGTAAACTATAGCAGGCTAATTAGTCCATTTACCCATTTCCATCTCATCACAATATGGGAGTGAGGTGTCAATTAATTACTCTTATCATTTCCTGGTAAGGTGGATAATATTACCTGCTCGCAACTCACTTCTTATGTCACAACAATATATGGGGTGGTGTTAAATTGCTCGTGTTTGTTTCACGCGATCTGAGAAGTTAACACGAGCGCGACCCTGAATTAGCCGTGTCGGTCTTTTTCCGACATCAAAACGACAAAACTCTTGTTACCTATCAATTTCATCTTCCCGCCTCCACTGACTCCACCGCCTTGCACCGACCTACTGCATGTATTTGTCATCGATGACCGACTCGCCGCCGCAACCATTCGCCGCCATTCCCCTTCCCTTGCCAGCCATCCCTCTAAGCCCTGATTGCTTTTCTTCTGTGGCTTCGGCCATTTACCCCCACCCCTCAGAGCGATTCCACACGCCCAAGCCCTAAGCATATTCCTCACGAGGAGCCATGTCGACCCGACTCAAGCTCGACCGGCGGCTGCTGAAACTCTCACGCTCGTTCTACAACTATCTTTCACACACACTCTTTGTGGACGGCCAATTTGGTAGGGCTGAACGAATAAGTACTTCTTTTGTTTTCTGATAAAAATAGGTTTGCAATTTCATTATTAAATTGGAGTGTGTTGAGTTGCAAAATTTATAAATCGAACGAGCAAATGCAGCAGGGCAAACCCCCATATCAAAAGACCACGACCTCAAACGCTAAGGCATAAACTGAAAATGAAAACAGCATCCAGCACATGAAAACAGACAAACAATCGATCGGCGGCTTCGCCCTAGGGCCAACTGGCCAAGGCCCTACTAGGGAAGAAACGCATAGGTGAACACTTCCGTCTCCTTCTCCTTTTCAGCAAGGGCTGGGGAAGCCGAGCCCCAGCTCCATCCAGTCCATCATGATCATCTCTAGGTCGGCGTCGTCGAATCCCGGCAGGGGCGACATCATCATCTGCATCTCCATCTCGCCATTGTTGGCGCTACTACTGCTGCCTGCACCAAACTGATCAAACCCGCCGTCATTGTTGGCTTGGAACTGCTGCACGCTGTTGTTCGCGAGGGACTGCTGCGGCATCGGCTGCACCTGGTTGTTGGCGAGGAAGGGCTGCGGCGTCGGCTGCACCTGGTTGTTGGCGAGGAGCTGTGGCAGCGTCGGCTGCACCTGGTTGTTGTCGAGGAACTGTGGCGGCATCGGCTGCAGCTGGTTGTTGTCGAGGAACTGCTGCGCCATCGGCTGAACCTGGATGTTGGCGACGAACTGCTGCGCCGTCGGCAGCACTTGGTTGTTGGCGAGGGTCTGTGGAGGCGTCGGCTGAACTTGCAGGTTGTTGTTGATGGGGCGTGCCCTGGCCGCGATGGCGCGGTCGTAGCTGAAAGTGTCCTGGAGCACCTGGTTCTTGCGCGCCGTGACGGCGAGCTGCGTTTCCTCCAGCGCCGCCTCATAGACCATCAGGTGAGCCTCCCCCAGGTCGCGGACGTCGGCCTGCAGCAACACCGTCACGGGGCTCGCGGCGGCGCGTTTCGCCGCCATGGACGCCACCGCGCTCTCCCTCCGGGCCTCCTCCGTTTCCAGAAGCGCACGCAGCTCCCCGAACCGACGTTCGAGGTCTGCCACCGCCGTTCCACCAGCGCCTCCTCCTCCTTCCCGGGCCGCCGGCGCCGCCCCGGCCGGATCGAAGCGCTCGAGGATGGCGTGGACGGAGGGGTCGCCGAAAGTGAAGGCCTTGCCACCGGGGGAGATGACGACGGCCGCCAGCTCGGCGCCGCACATGATGGCGAGCTCGCTGGCCTTGTTGAAGAGACCAGAGCGGCGCTTGGAGAAGCATACCTGACGCGCCTCGTGGTTCTCGATGGGGCGGATCTCGATCCGCTGCCTCCCAATGCTCGTGCGGCCAGGCGGCATGGCCACTGCCTGGAATTCGTAGAGCGTAGGTGGTGGATCTGCGGTGTGGCCGCGGGGGTGCGGGCTGGCACTCTGGCAGGGAGTACATGTTTATATAGTGGGAGAGGCCGGCGTCGTGAGGAAGAAGCTCTCTGCTGCATGCACCCGCTGAGTTGGCATGTATTACTGCTGTACTCATCACGCGCAAGCGCAATTTGCATTTTCGTCGTGTGGTATTTCTCAGGGGTCGTTCATGCCCAATAGTTTTGTCTACGGTATGCACACTGTACTAGTCCAGCTTATGTGTTCCGTGACACCTGAAAATCATTTTGAACAAACAACGGAACAATTAATACCGTTCAAAAATAAAGAACAATAAAATCATGTTCTCCTTTCAAAATCTACGCAAGAAAACAAAGTGAAGACACATATTTCAATGGATGCTTTCAAGTTTTTCCGTTTTAAGCTTTTCTTTTGTTATTGGTATGAGACTAGGTGCACGAAAAGAAAATTTTGTAGCATGTATGATGTTTAACTGCAACATTTTTTCCTTAAGCGCTGCAGTGCCATTTTCTCGCAGCACCGGCACCCCACGCACAGCTGGAACGGCTTGTACCTCCCTCCTCCGTCGCCGCGAATGCCAAGCGCCTCGTCTCCAGTGGCAGCGGTCGTCGTGGCCCGCTCGTCAGAGCGGTACACCACGGCGCGTAGTGGCACGTGCCTGGCTGTCGATGGATGCGACGTCGACGCACCTTGGGCAGCTTGGGAGGATGCGAACAACAGGAGGAGGAGCGTGGGGTGAGCCATGGCTTGCTTGGGCATGGGGAGGAGGATGACAGTGTTGCAAAAAGGAGAGGCAAGCTGTTGATTTAAATTCACAGGGATTCAACTCAGCTTACGATCTAAGAGATAAAGAGTAAGATTTCGATGGCTGCAGCAGCTTCTTCTCTCCTCTCACTATATATATAAAACATACAAGTTATAGTTTAGTCCATCGACTTCATTATTTTGAAACCTAAGACCTACCAACACTCTCCCTCAAGATGGGGTAAATGTATCTAAGAGGCCCATCTAATCACAAAATTTCATAAAAGACACATCATTAACACCTTATGTTAGTACATCAACAAGTTGGTCTACAGATTTGACAAAGCTAACATGGAGAATTCCCTCATCTAACTTTTCCTTGATGAAATGCTTATCTATTTCAATATGCTTGGTTCTATCATGTTGAACAGGGTTATGTACGTCGCTGGATTGTCACAACAGAGTTGGAGAGGTTCCCCATTAATAAGTAACCCAAGTTTAGATAATAATATCCTCAACCATATCAATTCACATAAGCCCGAAGCCAAGGACCGAAACTCTGCTTCTGCAATGGAGCGACCAACTACACTCTATTTTTTGCTTCTCGAACTAACAAGATTATCACCTGCGAATACACGGTATCCTGTCGTAGATCTTCTATCATCCATACACTCAGCCCAGTCAGCATGTATCCTTTTAGGTGTCCATGATTAGAGAATAAAATTCCTTTCCCAAGGCAACTCTTGAGATACCGCAAAATCCTATTCATAGCATCCAGATGACTAGAGCGAAGATCATGCATATACAGGCTCACTATACTAACGACACAGGAAATATCTGATCTTGTATGTGATATGTAGATTAAACGTGTCCAACTATTCTCTAATATTGATGTTTATCAACCGGATCACCTGAATTTGCTAGAGTACGATGGTTCTTCTCAATGGGTGTGGGTGTTGGCTTACACTCTAGCGTACCAGCTTCAGTAAGAAAATCAAGCACATATTTTCTCCACGAGAGATATATACCCTGTGTTTCATAAGCAACTTCAATTCCCAGGAAATAATACAGATGTCCTAGGTCCTTGACCTCAAATGACTTTGACAATGTCCTCTTCATGCATAAGATCCCTTCGCCATCATCACCTGTAATCACTATGTCATCAACATAAACCACAAGAATGGTAATCTTGTTATTATGCCGCTTAAAGAAAATAGCATGGTCTGCGTTGCTTTGTTCATATCCCACCGAACATATTTCATTCCGAAACCTCGCAAACCAAGCTCGAGGTGATTTCTTCAGGCCATATAATGATTTCTTTAGCTTACACACTTTCCCCTCAGTTTCTTTACTATTTAATCCTGGTGGAATTTGAATGTAGACTTCCTCTTGCAAGTCTCCATGAAGAAACACATTTTTAACATCCATTCGAAATAGCTTCAAATTATAGTTTGCCGATGTCGCGATCATTGTTCTAATAGTATTCATCTTAGCTACAGGGGAATATGTGTTATCATAATCAACCCCATAGGTTTGGCTATACCCCTTTGCCACTAATTTGGCCTTATATCTCTCCACCTTACCTTCAGATGACAAAACAAGAAGCTGGACCAGAGAGGTGGAGACCATCGTCAATAATGACAATCGTAGATCGGTAGATCAGAAGAGACTAGCCTAAAACCACACAAACGAACACGAAAATCAAGCAGAGATTAGAAGATCCGCTAGAGACACGGCTCCACATGCCCTCCGCCAACACTAGATGCACCACCAGATTCTTTCCGTAAGTGCAACAGTACAATATTCGTGTGCCAAACAAAAAAGAGTTGGGGTGTGCTCTTGCTATATTGTAGTGTGACAACATGTAGGACAAATACTAGGGTTTGGGGGAAGCCTCTCACAAGTAATACGTGGGGTTCTGGTGTTTATATAAGAGCTCAAGGCCAAGAGTGAGAGTACAATACATGTAGTGGCACAACAGGTACTCTGCCACTCTTGTCTACATTGACAATGTCTCTGCCATATACATGTCGATGAACCAATGCAACATCGTCGCACCAAGCATACTAATATCGACATGTCCCTTTTGCACTTCAGTTTAGGGTACCTGTTGTATAGACAAGAGTGGCAGAGCGTAGAGGTCGATGAAGTTCCTGCAGTAGTTGGTGAAGCCAACAAGACTCAGCAACTGCGAGTGCCACAACACGATGCTCGAGTTTCGCACTGGAGCGACGGATGGTGGGTTGTCTCGCATAGATAGGGTGGCAGGCGTCGTCTCACATCTGTCCCACAAATCCCAAATTACAGTAAAATGAGTAAGAAAATCTGATTAGAATTAGTGCATGGCTAATGCAAAATTTCCGCTGCAACCCGCCTGCTTTGACACCCTTACGCATAGACATAGTATCGCGACATGGAACGACGGGTGTCGGGGCAGCTGGCCTTGTCAGCATCAGAATAAGCTGTCAATGCAGTGGATGAAGAAGCACGAAAATGTAGGCCAAAATCGAGTGTACCACGGACATAGCAGAGAACATGTTCTTTACTAGAGCAAGGTGAGGCTATCGTGGAGGATGCATATGAAGGCAAATCTGCTGAACTGCATAGGAAATATCCGGGGATGTCAAGGTAAGGTACTGAAGAGCAACTGCAAGGCTCCTGTAATCCGTAGCATCAGGAATGAGATAACCATCAGGAGTGGAAAGCTTGGACTGAGTCTCAATCGACGTCAAGGTTGGATGACGTTCAGCCATGCCAGCACGCTGAAGGAGGTCACCATATCATATTGTCACTGGGAGAGGAACATACTGTAGGATGATCTTCTCACACCGATACCGAGGAAAAAGTGTATGCATCTGAGATCATTCATGGAAAACTCACTATGTAGCCGGTCGAGAAGGCGCTACAGACAACCATTGGAGGATGCAATAACAGTAATGTCGATATGGTCAATGAGGCAAGCGCGACAGGGGAGCCGCAGTGGCGTCGCGAGGGGCACCAACAAGGAGCACAACACTGATGGTGGTGGATACGAGGGCACCGGAGGTGGTGTTGAGGGTGCTCGGAGGGGTGGCCATCGAAGGGGCAATAGAAGTTAAGGTGGCAGCTAGGGTTTCTAGGATCGGCGGCTAGGGTATAGTCTGATACCATGTAGGGCATACACTGGGGTTTGGGGGAAGCATCTCACACGTAATACGTGGAGGTTCCGGTGTTTATTTATGGGCTCAAGGCCGGACAGGGGTGTTTATACACCTGGGGGTATATGCACCCTTTGTTTAAAATGCATTTTAAATATATTTTAAAATGTCAAACAAATATAAAAAATATCTCATGTATATCTTGACATGTTACATGCTTACAAAGTTGTTTGAAAAAAAACCTACATGTTATGTGCCCTTGCAGGCAAAAAGACAAAATTTGATGGTATCCATTTCTTGAGATATTTTTTTGTCCTTTTTACACAGTGTACAAATAATGTCGGTTTTACGTGAAACTCTACGTTCGCACATAGAACATGTCCCTCTACATAAAAATTTGTTTTCCTAATTTTTAAAACGTTTTATAATAACCTCTACATGAGAACCGGAGAGAGCAGTCGTCGTCATCGTCGTTTTGTTGGGTCTCTCTTTCATGCCTTGACTAACCGTGGAAAAGAGGGTCATACGTCTGCGCACATTATCTTCTTTATTATTGGCCCTATTGGGATCGATGTCGACTATAAATATGGTCTTGAGCATCTGCACTGAAGCAGGATATTCACATACTGTATCTTAGATCGTCAGAGGTTTAATTAGCAAAGCCAGCCAAAAGGAGCTCTGTGATCGATGGGGTCCTTCGCCAGAGCAGCTCGTTTCCTGGTACTCCTTCAGATCGCGCTGTTCGTCGTGTCCGCTGTCATCATGAGCGGCTCCATCTGCCAAGGAGCCCGAGGGATCAGTGGTTAGTGCTTCTGACCTGCTAGTTTTCATCCACTTCGTCGCCATCTCCTCGATCCTAGAAACACGGTTTCAGCTGAATACTTGTGTTTTGGTTGCAGGTGGCGCTCTGGACCCTAACCGTCCTGCAGTGTGCATCAACGGATCGTGCAGACATGGTGATCCCTATACTGGTCAACCGTGCAGTGTAAAGTACAGGTGCATACCACCGGCTGTTAAGCCATAATACTTGCAGACCCAGGACCCCCCTCCGGAACCAGAATAATAGAAGGATATACTGCTCGACTTTGATGAATGCATCCTTCTAACAGTACAACTTAATTACTGTCATGATCTTGTACTGAACTTGTACACTTTAACACCGCAAATAAAATTTGGATATGTCGCACTGATATGAATGGTTGTGATGGCTGAGTTCACCGTGTGGTTAATTGTCTCTTGCTACGTACCTATGAGATTCAGTCTAGGTGTGCCGGCCGATGCTTGCCTGCATGCCTGCAAGTTTAACGGAAAATGAGTTCATGGGTCTCCATGTGTGCCTACCGTGGTTAACGTACACATTTCTCGTGTAACCTTTGCGAGATGATAGATCTTGATGAGAGAAATCTTCTTTGACAAAAAGAATTTTATTGTCTCAATCATGATACAAATATACTTAGGGTTCACCGATCTCTAGATGGATTGCTGCTAAGTTGCGGTTACATGAAAAAGATGAAGCAAGTATGACTAAATTTATAACACGGAAATATGCAACAAAAATAATCCTAACTACTCAAAAAAAACACGGGGTGTGCTGGCCAAAATATTGATTGATGTCGACCAAGCATATTGACCTCACCCGACCCGGCATGTGAGTAGCCACACGCGCGTGCACCAAGCATGTGGGCCAAACATAGTGCCCTTTTCCTATTAGGCTGGTTTTTTCCTAGCCGAATAGCTATGTGGAGTTTTTTTATGATTTTTTAGAGGTGGCGGCAAAACAGAGAAGCCACTCCTTCATCAGTATAGGTAGATTACCGCCATTTTTTGTTGTTTCCTCTAGGGTAGTAGCGGAGGTAGAATCGACATTTAGGTCCGGCGGAATGAACATGTACGGCAGAAACTTAACTAATCTACGAACACTTAGACATACATACTATGTAAAATATAGAAGTTTATGCGTGGCAGAAGCCATAGCTTGCCAGATAGCTGTTTCCGTCACTTCTATAGGGGAATCTCTGCAATTGTCGTCACCAACTTCTTGGTGTTGTGGGGATTATCTATACCATCATGATCACCGTCCACAACATTGTCTTCATCTTCAATGGCCTTAACATGGAATCAATTGTAAACTATAGGAACTTCCCTTTTTGTTATGGTTGTTGCTTGATACCATCCATATCGTTGTCCCACTCTACTTGATAATGTTTACTAATTGCGAGCAATTTATTACGTTCTCGAGGACATGGTAGAACTCCTAGTTGTTGGTTTCTTCCGAAAATGCAATAAGATTGCTAGTTCAATTACCTTTTGCGTCATAATTCTCGAATAGCAATAGGCGAACAATAAATGCAAGCTGCTTCACTAGTTATGATCATAGTGGAGTGCCCCGTGTTGTAATAAACTAAGAAGTGGATGCCGAAGTGATAAGAAACCATTCTTCAAGTGCCGCATCACCATCATAAAGGTGGCGACCCTAGAACATAATGCTACGGTCAGGTTTTGCCTTAATTATTTCTGATGTGTGCACGGATTTGTTGTTGGAACTATAAGAATATGTGGTATAATGTCATGATATTGAGGTATACCGAGCATTGTCTTCCAAACATGAGAAAAATAAATCATATATCGGAACTAAACAATTATGGAACAAATTTAATAGAAAATACTAAGCGTTGTTAAGGAGCATTTAGTCTTATTAAGTACAAGCACCGATTAATCCTCTTGGAAATTCCGATGATTTGGCCATCTATGAAATAAATGTAATTTTATCACCTTTTTTTTTACTCTGCAACTAACTACAAAACAAATATTTAATTGACGTCAAATAGTTAATTGTCATCTGCATTAATTTCAGATGTTTCTATATCATATACCAAATATTGGTTGATCCTTGTTGGGTTCGACACAATTATTTATTGAAATAGAAAAAAACGATATCTGCACTTCTAGGTATTAGGAGGGTAGGCAACGGTATCTGTTATGCCACAAATATATCATTTTCTTTTGAGCTTTAATTTCATATTTCTAATGCTATTTATCTACTTTTTTTACTAATGTACAATTATTTCCCTTAGAAAGATTTGAATAGATAAAAAGGAAAGAAATTAGGGGAAACCACTGTTCAAAAACTAGGATTCAACGATTACTAGGCGATTAATCGCTACTAGGGGTCTGACCGTGTTGATTACCATTAATCACTTGTGTTAATCTTTTAGCCTGATTAATCATACTGAAAATCTGATTACTAGTTATGTTCCCGATTAATTACTACAATTGGTCAAACAAGTTACAAAGTTTTCAATGCATATCGCTAGTACAAGCGCTACCCTCCCCAACAAAGTAGGTTTTTCGAAGCTCATGCTTGGTTGCCGCCTCCAGCAGCTCAATTTTCGATGTCGTCAACTAGTTCCTTGCCCTCCCAGACAAGTCACTCGCAGTTGCCCATCATATACATGAGCTCAACCACCTCGAGGAGATGGTGCAGGAGCTCGAGGACGCCTTCAATAGGTTAGTTGGTTGAGGTGTAAGAGGGGTCATACCCTAGGTAGTTGGTGGGAGAGGTAAACTTCAGAGGCGAGAGGAGAAGAAGCGGAAGCAAGGAATGCGGTTTCGGCTAGTGGATCCCGATTCGCTCGTGACCTTGAAGATTAGGTCACAGAGGAGAAGTGTACATGTTTTTCTAGGATTTTAGGACCTAGAGAAGTAGGGTCAGACATATTGAGGCTCATATACTATTATTTTTCTTATATAAACTATTTTTAAGTGCTAATTTATGTAGGTTGCACCGATTAATAGCCGACTGATTAAATCAGTTAATCGTTCGAATTCCGATTAGTCGCTACTCCCAAGCCGACCGAGCAGTTAATGATTACCGATTTCCTTACCATTGGGGAAACTATCATGGAAAGAATCACGAATAAACAAGTGAAAGCTGGTAGAGGCGTGCCACGTTGGCCCAACGTGATGCACTGGTGCCCAAATGGTGCACCCAAGGAGGGGCACGTTCGAGGGGACCACAAGATGCTCCTCCTAGCAGCACCCTTCAGCCTCCAGATGACCCTACGAAATCCGTCTGTATATAGTTCAAAACTACATAACATTTTCATCACTTGGTGTCGATATCATTCATATTAGATCACATGTCGTAGGTTATGATGAGATTTTTTGACATGAAGTATACTTCTCACTCAAGGAATGTCCACTTCTCAAGAATATATGAGTAACACGCCACAGAGAGTATATCTCATCGGATTTACATTTAAACAAGTTTCCAGTTTATAATTTGGGTGGAATATAACTCACATTTTGTAGATCAAATTGATGGTTAGAGTTTTTCTTAACGGAATTGCTAAGTTTCAGCTAGCTGAGACGTAGCTTATGTCTCAGTCACATGTTCCGGCGTTGGATTTTGTTGAACATTCGTGTTTGCTGATGTTTGTACTTTTGTTTAGGCTCACATTGAAACATGCTAAAGTAATTCGACTGAGACATAAGTTAAGTCCACGTTAGATACACCTACCTTTGGACATTACCAAAATGGAGGATTAGGCATAATTAGATTCGTAGGGAAAAAAAGGATTCGTATGCAAATGCACTTTCGCATGATCGCGACTTTGTAAAATTGTATGAGAAAAACCAGTCAATCTCAAATGCAGAGAATTAAAATGCTGCTAATATTTTGGACATGAGGTAATACTCCATCATTTTTGATATACCAGCCTCTATTTTTTCCTTAACGTAGAGTGACCATGTATTGGATATTTTTTATTCTGGGTGAATGCGAGGCGAATATTTTCTCGCGTGATAAGACGCGCGGTCGTCGTCTGTTTGTTAGGTCGTCGGCTGGCTGATCTATTTTTCTTTGTGGTTGTCTATTGCATGGCACAGTTGTTACTAGCCTTGACTAACCGTGGAAAAATTGAGTATGTCTTGTCGATCTGACCTATCTTCAGCCGCGAAATGCACAAACGCACTAGGAGCCTACCGGATGTGGAAAAATGCACACCTGTTCCCTATGCAGCTCGAAAGTCATTGCTCTGGAAAAAGAATGTGGAAACTGAGGGTCCAATGTGATGTTTTCCCCCATCAGGCCAATCGATGTCTATTAATACGGCCATCCGGCAAGCGCAGCAGGATATACAAAGCTGAAAACTCATCACAATTCAGAGAGTGGAATCTAGTAAGCTGAACAGACTGAGCTCTGATGGGGTCCTTCGCCAGAGCTGCCCGTTTCCTGGTACTCCTCCAGATCGCCCTGTTCCTCGTCTTCTCCGCGGTGATCATGAGCGGCTCCGCGGCAGCGGCCCGCGACATCAGTGGTTAGTGCTTCCGAACTTCTCCTTCATCCTCTTCGATCGTCCACCGTCGTCTCCTCCCACGCTGAAAAACTCTAACGTTCTGAGCAGTTCATTGTAACTGAATATTCATGGATGCTTGGACTATGTACTTCCTTGCAGCTGGCGGTGGTGCTCTGAACCCTAACCGTCCTGGGTGCATTGGCGGATCGTGCCCATCACCCGGTGGATCCTACACTCGACCATGCCGGTACAAGTACAGGTGCACACCACCGGCTGGTGGTCAACCCTAATACCTGCAGACCCGCTCTCACGAATAATGGAGGGTATATGCTCAGCTGATGCATGCCTCCATGCCGCTACAACTACATGTGCCCACCGGCTGATGCAGCCACCACCTTATACTTAACCGGTGATAGTAATATCTACTCTACGTGTACTTCCATCTTAATACTCCGAATAAAACTGTATGGCTTGCAATGGTACGAGTATGGTTGTGTGAACATGCATGAAAGTTCGGTTCAAAATCATGAACAGTGATGACTGCGTGCAATGTGTTGTCACTAGTGGAAAATAGGGCTTTCATGCAAGGACAAATGGTCTGGCCACGTTGCCCCGAAACATTTTGGAGTGCTCACTCCTTTTGTCACGGGTCGTGGTACGGTTCGCGACAAAAGGTCCAGGTCTATATATACACACAACCAGCCCCCCCACATTCCTACATTTTTTCCTTGGTGATGAAAGGTGGAGGTTTATGCTAGCTCTTTTTTTTCATGTGCACAAGAGGTGTTTGATGAAATATTTGTGAGGATGCCACTTGATTTAATTTGATAAGATTTCTCCTCTTTTTGATCCTAAAAGGTTAGCAACTATTTTCTCGTATACATAGTCCGTACAATACTAATTTTAGCAAGGTGATTGCATCTGATACATAATTATACTTATGATGCAGATGAGTCATCCATGGATGTACGGTAACCGATGTGATCCCGCATTCAGAGAGGGTGTGAAATCTTTCCTGCTTGTGGCCGATGCCAACAAGTCAAAGCATGGTTTTATGTGATGTCCATGTCTGAAATGTAAGAATGAGAAGGATTACTCTTGCTCAAGAGACATTAAGAGCCACCTGCTTCGGCTCGGTTCATGTCGCTATAATGTTTGGACTAAGCACGGAGAACAAGGGGTTATGATGGAAGACGACGATGAAGAAGATAACGATGACCAATACCGATCTATGTTCTCTGAATACGATGATACCGCAATGGAAGACAATGAAGAAGGAGGTGAAGAACGGGCACCAGATGATCATGTTGATGATGATCTTCGTCGGGCCATTTCTGATGCAAGGAGAGACTGTGGCACGGATAAGAAGAGGTTGCAGTTCGACAAGATGTTAGAGGACCACCATAAATTGTTGTACCCAGGTTGTGAAGATGGGCAGAGAAAGCTGTGTAGCGTATTGGAATTGCTGAAATGGAAGGCAGAGGCCGGTGTGACTGACTCGAGTTTGAAAAATTGCTGATAATATTAAAGAAGCTGCTTCCAAGAAATAACGAATTGCCCATGAGTACGTTGATACATCTCCAACGTATCTATAATTTCTTATGTTCCATGCTAATTTTATGATAATACTCACATGTTTTATGCATACTTTATAATGTTTTTATGCATTTTCTTGGACTAACCTATTAACAAGCCAGTTGTCGGTTCTGTTTTCTGCTGTTTTTATTTCAGAAAAATTGTTTACAAATATTCTCGGAATTGGACGAAACAAAAGCCACGGCCCTATTTACGGAGTGTTAAGAAGACCGAAGAAAGAGAGTGGGGAAGGCCAGCGGGGGCCCACACCATAGCGGCGGGGGCCCCCTGCGGCGCCGACATGTGGGAGGAGGCCTGGCTCCCCGCGCTGCCCCTTCGCCTATTTATTCCTTCGTTCCCGAAAACCCTAGCACGGAGAGCCAAAATGCGAGAACAGTTCTAGAGACGCCGCCGCCGTCAACCCTATCTCGGGTTCAGAAGATCTCCTCCGGCACCTGGGAGGAATCATCACGGAGGACATCACCATGCCCGCCTCCGGACGATGCGTGATAGTTCATCCTTGGACTAGGGTCAATATAGTGCTAGATGGTTGTCTTCTCTATTATGCCATCATGTTTAGATCTTGTGAGCTGCCTATCATGAATAAGATCATCTATTTGTAATGCTACATGTTGTGTTTGTTGGGATCCGATGAATATAGAATACTATGTCAAGTTGATTATTGATCTATCATATATGTTATTTATGATCTTGCGTGCTCTCCGTTGCTAGTAGAGGCTGCCAAGTTGATACTTGTAACTCCAGAGGTATTTATGCTAGATAGTGGGTTCATACCTCCATTGAATGGGACGGTGTGGAAAGTCCTAAGGTTGTGGATGTCTTTTGCCACTAGGGATAAAACATCAATGCTTTGTCTAATGATATTTGTATTGTTTACATTACGGAGTACTTAATGCAATTGTCTGTGTTTGCAACTTAATATTGGAAGTGCGGATGCTAACCCGAAGGTGGACTTTTTAGGCATAGATGCATGTTGGATGGCGGTCTATGTTCTTTGTCGTAATGCCCTAAGTAAATCTCATAGTAGTCATCATGATATGTATGTGCATTGTTATGCCCTCTCTATTTGTCAATTGCCCAACTGTAATTTGTTTACCCAACATGTTATTTATCTTATTGGAGAGACACCACTAGTGAATTGTGGACCCGGTCCATTCTTTTACATCTGAATACAACCTACTGCAATCATTGTTCTCTTTTGTTTTCTCCAAGCAAACATCATTTTCCACACCATACGTTCAATCCTTTGTTTTCAGCAAGCGGTGAGATTGACAACCTCACTGTTAAGTTGGGCAAGTAGTTTGATTGTGTTGTGGTTCCACGTTGGCGGAATCCGGTGTTGCGCCGCACTACACTCCTTCACCAACAACCTTCGTGATCTTCATCTCCTACTGGTTCGATAACCTTGGTTTCTTGCCGAGGGAAAACTTCGCTGCTGTACTCATCATACCATCCTCTTGGGGTTCCCAACGGACGTGTGCTTTACCGTCAGTAGCTACTTTCTGGCGCCGTTGCGGGAGATCAAGACACGCCTGATGCGTGCAGTTGACACGTCCGTTGGGAACCCCAAGAGGAAGGTGTGATGCGTCGACAATTTTCGGTATGAAACCTTTAAGATGACAAGTACGTGAAGGTTGTTGGCATGAGTCGCCACAGACCTCGGGAACACGCACACCCGCCCAACTTTGCTGATGAGTTGTGTCTCACCTATAAATAAAAAAAGGATTAAATAATGTGGAAAATGATGTTTGTTTAAAAACGATAAAAAACGAGTTTGCGATAGATTATACAGTCTCAGTCCACGGGATATAAGATAAATAGCATGTTGGGTGATAAGATTGGAGCAATTAGAAATAGAGAGGGGCATAACAACATACATATCATATGACTATATGAGATAATCGAGGCATTACGACAAGAAGTATCAGCTGTCATCACCTAAAAAAATCCCCTTATTAGCATCCGCTTATTAAGTTGCAAACAGAGACAATTAAATATGATGCATGTAAATAAACACAAATATCCTTAGACAAAGCATTGATGTTTTATCCCTAGTGGCACAGCATCCACAACGTCAGGGTGGAACATGGCCCACTCGGTATAAATGCTCCCTCTTGGAATTACAATATCAACGGCGAGCCTCTACTAACAAGCTGAGAGCATGCAAGAACATAAATAACATATATGATAGATTGATAATCAACTTGACATATTATTCTATTCATCTTCCCAACAACCAACATGTAGCATTACAAATAGATGATCTTGATCATGATAGGCAGCTCACAATCTAACATGATAGCACAATGAGGAGGAGACAGCCATCTAGCTACTGCTATGGACCCATAGTCCGGGTGAACTGCTCACACATCAATCCGGAGGCGTCATAGCGATGAGTCCTCCTTCCCCTCTTGGCAGAGTGCGGGCTGTCTCTGAATCCCAGAGATAGGATGGCACGCGGCGAGTTTTCCGTATCGTGGCTCTCGGTACGGGGGTTTCGCGACAGAGGCTATAAGTAGGCGGAAGGGTAGGAGGTGGCGCGAGGGCCCACACCATAGGGCGGCGCGGGCCCCCTGGGCCGCGCCGCGGCCTATGGTGCGGCACCTCGTGGCCCCACTTCGTATCCCCCTCCTCAGTCTTGGAAGCTTCTTGGAAAAATAAGACCACGAGCGTTGATTTCATCCAATTAGAATATTTCCTTTGTAGGATTTAAACCAAAAACAGAAAAACAGCTGGCTCTTCGGCATCTCGTCAATAGGTTAGTGTCGGAAAATGCATAATAATGACATAAAGTGTGTATAAAACATGTGAGTATCATCATAAAAGTAGCATGGAACATAAGAAATTATAGATACGTTGAGACGTATCCGCTGCAAGGGAGTCTCTCACACCCAATCTCTTTACTTTGTTTCTGTCTTGCTTTATTTATTTTCTGTCTTGTTTGCTTTCTTTATATCAAAAACATAAAAAAATTAGTTACTCGCATTTACTTTATTTATCGGTTTACCCTTGTTTATTTCATCATGCTTCTCCCTAAGTTCACTTTGAAAGATATATCGGTAGGGAGTGGGTCTATCATTGGAAGAGATAATATAGAAGAATTTTTCAATCATGTTAGTAAGGTTAAAGATTTTGAAGATAGATCCTTGGTGGAACTTGCTCCTAATTATGAAATTGCTACTGCCTCTTTAGTGCACATGTTGGAAGCTAGATTTGTTAATCTTAATCCTATAATGCAACATATGTTTCTTACACTCCGTGATATGGAAGAAGGAGAGAAGAAAGATTTTGTTTTAGAAACCCTTCTTAAAGAATTTGGTGATGTAGCTAGGGAAGCTAGGAAAGTCTTTATTCAACATAAGATGCTTGGCTTTTATATCAATGTTGCAAATACCCTTGAAAGGATGGAAAAGATAGTCTAAAGTACACTAATGAAGCCAATTGTGAGGGGGAGACTAATGTCTACGGGTGCTTCTATTCTTGTAGACAGTGTTGGGCCTCCAAGAGCAGAGGTTTGTAGAATAGCAGCAAGTTTCCCTTAAGTGGATCACCCAAGGTTTATCGAACTCCGGGGAGGAAGAGGTCAAAGATATCCCTCTCATGCAACCACTGCAACCACAAAGCAAGAAGTCTCTTGTGTCCCCAACACACCTAATTGGTGCACTAGTTCGAAGAGATAGTGAAATACAGGTGGTATGAATGAATATGAGCGGTAGTACGGCGCCCGAGAAAAGTGCTTCTTTGGCGTGCGAGTTGATGGTAGTAATATTGCGGAAGTAAAGATGCGTAAAGAGTAAACAAGCAGCGATAATATTTAGGAACAAGGCCTAGGGATCATACTTTCACTAGTGGACACTCTCAACATTGATCACATAACGAGTAAATAGATAGATGCTAGACTCTACACCCTCTTGTTGGATGATGAACACCACTAACTGTGTAGGATTACACGAACCCTCAATGCGGGAGTTAACAAGCTCCACAATATTCGATGTTCATGTTTAAATAACCTTAGAGTGCATGACAGATCAACATAACCAAACCAAGTACTAACATAGCATGCACTTGTCACCTTCACACTACGAAAGGAGGAATAGATCACATCAATACTATCATAGCAATAGTTAACTTCATAATCTACAAAGATCTAATCATAGCCTACGCCAAGTACTACCACGATGCACACACTCACCATTACACCGTGCGGGAGGAATAAACTACTTTAATAACATCACTAGAGTAGCACACAGATAAATTGTGATACAAAACACATTGCAATCATAGAGGGATATAAATAAGCACTTCACTATGCCATTCATAATAGTGAATAAGTATTCTGTGAAATATAGCCTAAGAGACCCACACGGTGCACACACTGTCACCTTTACACACGTGGGACAAGGAGTCTCCGGAGATCACATAAGTAAAATCACTTGACTAGCATAATGACATCTAGATTACAAGCATCATCATATGAATCTCAATCATGTAAGGCAGCTCATGAGATTATTGTATTGAAGCACATAGGAGAGAGATTAACCACATAGCTACCGGTACAGCCCTTAGCCTCGATGGAGAACTACTCCCTCCTCATGGGAGACAGCAGCGGTGATGAAGATGGCGGTGGTGTCGATGGAGAAGCCTTCGGGGCACTTCCCCGTCGGCGTCTTGGGAGCAGAGACTCTTGTCCCCCAGATCTTGGCTCGCGATGGCGGCGGCTCTGGAAGGTTTTCTCGGTTTCGTGTCGAACGTGATAGGGTTTCGCAACGGAGACTTTAAGTAGAGGCGGAAGGGCAGGTCGGTGGAGTCCTGGTGGGGCCACACACTAGGCGCGCGGCGGGGGCTTGGGCCGCGCCGCCCTACTGTGTCCCCACCTGGCCCCGCCGTTTCCCCTTCGGACTTATGGAAGCTTCGTGGAAAAATAGGACCCTGGGCGTTGATTTCGTTCGATTCGAGAATATTTCCTTACTAGGATTTCTGAAACCAAAAACAGCTGACTTGACAAGCGGCCCCCGCCCGGCATCGTCAATTGGTTAGTTCGGAAACGCATAATAATGACATAAAGTATGCATAAAACATGTAGATATCATCAATAATGTGGCATGGAACAAGAAATTATCGATACGTCGGAGACGTATCAGCATCCCCAAGCTTAGTTCCTGCTCGTCCCGAGCAGGTAAACGATAACAAAGATAATTTCTGGAGTGACATGCCATCGTAACCTTGATCATACTATTGTAAGCATATGTAATGAATGCAGCGATCAAAACAATGGTAATGACATGAGTAAACAAATGAATCATAAAGCAAAGACTTTTCATGAATAGTACTTTCAAGACAAGCATCAATAAGTCTTGCATAAGAGTTAACTCATAAAGCAATAATTCAAAGTAGAGGTATTGAAGCAACACAAAGGAAGATTAAGTTTCAGCGGTTGCTTTCAACTTATAACATGTATATCTCATGGATATTGTCAATGTAAAGTAATATAACAAGTGCAATATGCAAGTATGTAGGAATCAATGCACAGTTCACACAAGTGTTTGCTTCTTGAGGTGGAAAAATAGGTGAAGCTGACTCAACATAAAAGTAAAAGAAAGGTCCTTCAAAGAGGAAAGATTACTATATTTGTGCTAGTGCTTTGGTTTTGAAAACATAAAGAGAGCATAAAAGTAAAATTTTGAGAGGTGTTTGTTGTTGTCTTGAATGGTAGTGGGCACTCTAACCCCCTTGGACAAACCTTCAAAGAGCGGCTCCCATGAATTATTTTTATTTTTGGGTGGCACTCCGTCCACCTTTCTTTCACAAACCATGGCTAACCGAATCTCGGGTGCTGCCAACAATCTCATATCATGAAGGAGTGCCTTTTATTTTAGTTTTATTATGATGTCCTCCCCACCTTTGCTTTCTCAAGCCATGGCTAACCGAATCCTTCGAGTGCCGTCCAACAATCACATACTATGGAGGAGTGTCTATTTAGGTTAATTAATTTGGAATGGGAATCCCATTGCCAGGCTCTTTTTGCAAAATTATTGGATAGCGGATGAAGCCACTAATCCATTGGTGAAAGTTGCCCAACAAGAATGAAGATAAACACCACATACTTCCTCATGAGCTATAAAACATTGACACAAATCAGAGGTGATAAATTTTGAATTATTTAAAGGTAGCACTCAAGCAATTTACTTTGGAATGGCGGAGAAATACCATGTAGTAGGTAGGTATGGTGGACACAAATGGCATAGTGGTTGGCTCAAGGATTTTGGATGCATGAAAGTATTCCCTCTCGATACAAGGTTTAGGCTAGCAAGGTTATTTGAACAAACACAAGGATGAACTGGTGCAGCAAAACTCACATAAAAGACATATTGTAAACATTATAAGACTCTACACCGTCTTCCTTGTTGTTCAAAACTCAATACAGAATCCAGACTTTAGAGAGACCAAATATGCAAACCAAATTTCAAGCTCTATGTATTTCTTCATTAATGGGTGCAAAGTATATGATGCAAGAGCTTAAACATGAGCACAACAATTGCCAAGTATCAAATTATCCAGCATTTTATAATTACTACATGTAGCATTTCCCGTTTCCAACCATATAACAATGAACGAAGCTTTCAACCTTCGCCATGAACATTAAAAGCTAAGAACACATGTGTTCATATGAACCAGCGGACGTGTCTCTCTCCACACAAGCATTTATTCAAACATAAACAAAAACAAATAGACGCTCCAAGTAAAGTACATAAGATGTGTGAATAAAAATATAGTTTCAAGAGAAAAAACCTGATAAGTTGTCGATGAAGAAGGGGATGCTTGGGCATCCCCAAGCTTAAATGCTTGAGTCTTCTTGAAATATGCAGGGATGAACCACGGGCATCCCCAAGCTTAGACTCTTCACTCTTCTTGATCATAGTATATCATCCTCCTCTCTTGACCCTTGAAAACTTCCTCCACACCAAACTTTAAGAAAACTCATTAGAGGGTTAGTGCACAATCAAAAATTCACATGTTCAGAGGTAACACAATCATTCTTAACACTTGGACATTGCACAAAACTTCTGAAAGTTAATGGAACAAAGAAACTCATTCATCTTAACAAAAGCGGCAATGCGAAATAAAAGGCAGAATACATCAAAAACAGAACAGTCGTAAAGACAACCAGGAAGGGGCATAACTTGCTCAAACGGAAAACTCAAAACTAATGAAAGTTGCGTAAATATCTGAGGATCACACACGTAAATTTGCAGATTTTGTTTTTACAGAGACTTCTGCGAATTCGTGACAGACAGCAATGCTGTTTCTGCGCAGCAATCAAATCTAGCATCAACTTTACCATAGAGACTTTACTTGCACAAAAACATGATAAGGAGAGTTTGCTACGGTAGTAAACAACTTCCAAGACTCAACAAAACAAAATTGTTGTAGTAAAATAAACACATGGGTTATCTCCCAAGAAGTTCTTTCTTTATAGCCATTAAGATGGGCTCGGCAGTTTTAATGATGCACTCGCAAGAAATAAGTTGAAGCAAAGAGAGCATCAAAAGCAAATTCAAAACACATTTAAGTCTAACATGCTTCCTATGCATAGGAATCTTGTAAATAAACAAGTTCATGAAGAGCAAAGTAACAAGCATAGGAAGATAAAACAAGTGTAACTTCAAAAATTTCAGCATATAGAGAGGTGTTTTAGTAACATGAAAATTTCTACAACCATATTTTCCTCTCTCATAATAATTTTCAGAGGCATCATGAACAAACTCAACAATATAAGTATCACATAAAGCATTCTTATTCACATGCATAAAAGTATCATTACTCTCCACATAAGCATAATCAATTTTATTAGTTGTAGTGGGAGCAAATTCAACAAAGTAGCTATCATTATTATTCTCATCATCAAATATAGGAGTATATTGTAATCATAATCAAATTTATCCTCCATAGCAGGTGGCACCAAAAGACCACTATCATTATAATCATCATAAATAGGAGCAAAGTATCATCAAAGTAAATTTTCTCCTCAATGCTTGGGGGACTAAAAATATCATGCTCATCAAAGCCAGCTTCCCAAGCTTAGGATTTTCCATATCATTAGCAACAATGGTGTTCAAAGCGTTCATACTAATGTGTTCCATAGGTTTTTTAATTTTCGCATCAAACCATCCATGTCTTAAATCAGGAAATAGAATAAGAAGCTCATTGTTGTCCATTATGCCTATGATGTCTACGTTCCCCCTCCTTTCCTGTAGACAGTGTTGGGCCTCCAAGAACAGAGGTTTGTAGAACAGCAGCAAGTTTTCCCTTAAGTGGATCACCCAAGGTTTATCGAACTCAGGGAGGAAGAGGTCAAAGATATCCCTCTCATGCAACCCTGCAACCACAAAGCAAGAAGTCTCTTGTGTCCCCAACACACCTAATAGGTGCACTAGTTCGACGAAGAGATAGTGAAATACAGGTGGTATGAATATATATAAAGCAGTAGCAACGGTGCGGAAAATAGCTTGCTGCGTGTAGTTGATGGTGGTAGTATTGCAACGTATAACGATAAAACGATAAACAAGCGATAGCAGTATTTAGGAACAAGGCCTAGGGATTACACTTTCACTAGTGGACACTCTCAACATTGATCACATAACAGAATAGATAAATGCATACATACTACACTTTTGTTGGATGATGAACACATTGCGTAGGATTACACGAACCCTCAATGCCGGAGTTAACAAGCTCCACAATAATGCTCATGTTTAAGTAACCTTTAGTGTAAGATAGATCAACATAACCAAATAGATCATCAATACCATCATAGTAATAGTTAACTTCACAATCCAAGAGATCATGATCATAGCCTACGACAAGAACCACATGGTGCACACACTAGTCACCTTTACACCATGCGGGAGGAATAAAACTACTTTAATAACATTGCTAGAGTAGCACATAGATAAATTGTGATACAAACACATTGCAATCATAAAGAGATATAAATAAGCACTTCACTATGCCATTCAATAGTGAATAAGTATTCAATGAAATATAGCCTAAGAGACCCACACGGTGCACACACTAGTCACCTTTACACACGTGGGACAAGGAGTCTCAGGAGATCACATAAGTAAAATCCCTTGACTAGCATAATGACATCTAGATTACAAGCATCATCATATGAATCTCAATCATGTAAGGCAGCTCATGAGATTATTGTATTGAAGCACATAGGAGAGAGATGAACCACATAGCTACGGTACAGCCCCGAGCCTCGATGGAGAACTACTCCCCCTCATGGGAGCAGCAGCGGTGATGAAGATGGCGGTGGAGATGGCAGCGGTGTCGATGGAGAAGCCTTCCGGGGCACTTCCCCGCTCGGCGGGTGGAACGAGAGACTGTCCCCCAGGATCTTGGCCGCGATGGTGGCGGCTCTGGAAGGTTTGTGGGTTCGTCGTACGCATCGGGGTTTTCGCGACGGAGGCTTTAAATAGGCGGAAGGGCGGCGGGAGGGCTGACAGGGGGCCACACCATAGGGCGACGGCCCCCCTTGGCCGCGCAGGCCTAGGGTTTGGTGGCCCTGCCCCCCTTCTCTGGTTCGGGTGTTACGGATGGTTCGGGAAAAATAGGAATTTGGGCGTTGATTTGTCCGATTCGAGAATATTTCGTTACTAGGATTTCTGAAACCAAAAACAGCGAAAACAGGCTGGCACTGGCATCTTGTTAATAGGTTAGTTCAGAAAGCATAAATATGACATAAAATGTGCATATAACATGTAGATATCATCAATAATGTGGCATGGAACATAAGAAATTATCGATACGTCGGAGACGTATCAGCATCCCCAAGCTTAGTTCTGCTCGTCCCGAGCAGGTAAGCGATAACAAAGTAATTCTGAAGTGACATGCCATCATAACAAGGATCATATTGTAAACATATGTAATGAATGAGCGATCAAAACAATGGTAATGACATGAGTAAACAACGAATCATAAAGCAAAGACTTTTCATGAATAGCACTTTCAAGACAGGCATCAATAAGTCTTGCATAAAGATTAACTCATAAAGCAATAATTCAAGTAGAATATGTAACACAAAAGAAGATTAAGTTTCAGGGAAACTTATAACATATGTATATCTCATGGATATTGTCAACATAGAGTAATATAACAGTGCTGTAAATGCATTATGTAGAATCAATGCATTCACACAAGTGTTTGCTTCTTGAGGTGGAGAGAATGGTGAAAGCTGACTCAACATAAAAGTAAAAGAATGGTCCTTCAAAGAGGAAAGCATCTTGCTATATTTGTGCTAGAGCTTTTATTTTAGAAAATGAAATAATTTTGTCAACGGTAGTAATAAAGCATATGAGTTATGTAATTATATCTTACAAGTTGCAAGCCTCATGCATAGTATACTAATAGTGCCCGCACCTTGTCCTAGCTTGGACTCCCGGATCATCACAATGCATGTTTTAACCAAAGTGTCACAATGGGGTACTTCCATGCCTTTGTACCAGGGTCTAAGGAGAAAGTTCGCATTGGATTTCTTTTGATCATTCTTCAACTTAGACACCCATACCGGGACAACATGAACAACGAGATAATGGACTCCTCTTTAATGCATAAGCATGTAACAACAATTATTATTCTCACTTTGGATTGAGGATATGTGTCAAAAACTGAAACTTCCACCATGATTCATGGCTTTAGTTCCCAATGTTCTTCTCTAACAATATGCATGCTTAACCATATAGTGGGATCTCTCTTGACAAGGACATGCATAGCAACTCCATGATATTCAACAAAGATAGTTGATGGCGTCCCAGAACATGGTTATCGACAACATAATAAGTAAAACATAAGTAATATTCAATACCACAATAGTTTAAGGCTATTTTGTCCCTTGAGCTAATATTGCAGGAAAGGTAGCACTCAAGCATTTGCTATACCATGTTGGGTAGATATGGTGGACACAAATGGCATAGTGGTTGGCTCAAGGATTTTGGATGCATGTATTCCTCTCGATAACAAGGTTTAGGCTGCAGGTTATTTGAAACAAACACAAGGATAGTGCAGCAAACTCACAAAGCATATTGTAAACATTATAAGACTCTATCTTCCTTGTTGTTCAAAACTCAATACTAGATCTAGACTCTACCAAATATTCAAGCTCAAGTATTTCTTCATTAATGGGTGCAAAGTATATGATGCAAGAGCTTAAACATGAGCACAACAATTGCAAATATCACATTATCAGACATTTTAGCAATTACTACATGTAGCATTTTCCAATTCAACCATATAGAAGAAGAAACTTGCCATGAACTTTATGAGTAACACCTAAGGACATATTTGTCCATATGCAACAGATGCACAATGAATGCTAGGATTTTATTCAAACAAAAACAAAAACAAAAACAAGTGACGCTCAAGCAAAGATGTGGGATAAAAATATAGTTTCCATGTCGCCTTGGGCATCCCCAAGCTTAGGCATCTTCTTAGAATATGCAGGGGTGAACCACGGGGCATCGCTATTTCGGATCATAGTATATCATACTCCTCTCTTGATCCTTGAAAACTTCCTTCACCACTCATTAGAGAGTTAGTGCACAATAAAAATGTACATGTTCAGAGGTGACACAATCATTCTTTACACTTCTGGACATTGCATAAAGCTACTGGACATTAATGGATCAAAGAAAATTCATCCAACATAGCAAAAGAGGCAATAGAAAATAAAAGGCGAATCTGTCAAACAGAACAGTTCGTAAGACGAATTTTAAAGTCACTTAACTTTTTCAAATGGAAAAACTCAAAACTAATGAAAGTTGCGTACATATCACAGGGGATCATGCACGTAAATTGGCATAATTTTCTGAGTTACCTGTAGAGAGAAGTAGACCCAGATTCGTGACAGTAAAGAAATCTGGAACTGCGCAGTATTAATCCAAATCTAGTACTTACTTTACTATAGAGACTTTACTTGGCACAAAAACATGATAAGGAAGTTGCTACAGTAGTAAACAACTTCCAAGACTCAAATATAAAACAAAAGTACTGTAGTAAAAACATGGGTTATCTCCCAAGAAGTTCTTTCTTTTTATAGCCATTAAGATGGGCTCAGCAGTTTTAATGATGCACTCGCAAGAAATAGTATTTGAAGCAAAAGAGAGCATCAAGAGGTAAATTCAAAACACATTTAAGTCTAACATGCTTCCTATGAAAAGGAATCTTGTACACAAATAAATTCATGAAAAGCAAAGTAACAAGATCAGGAAGATAAAACAAGTGCAACTTCAAGATTTTAAGCATATAGAGAGGTGTTTAGTAACATGAAAATTTCTACAACCATATTTTCCTCTCTCATAATAACTTTCGGAGGCATCATGAACAAACTAACAATATAACTATCTACATAAAGTATTCTTATCATGAGTCTCATGCATAAAATTATTACTACCACAACATAAGCATAATCAAATTTATTAGTTGTAGTGGGAGCATATTGCAAAGGCGAATGATGGAATTTAAAGGTAGCACTCAAGCAATTTACTTTGGAATGGCGGAAAATACCATGTAGTAGGTAGATGGTGGACACAAATGGCATAATTGGTTGGCTCAAGGATTTTGGATGCATGAGAAGTATTCCTCTCGATACAAGGTTTGGGCCAAGATTTATTTGAAACAAACACAAGGATGACCGGTATCAGCAAAACTCACATAAAAAGACATATTGTAAACATTATAAGACTCTACACACGTCTTCCTTGTTGTTCAAAACTCAATACTAGATATTATCTAGACTCTAGAAGAAACCAAATATGCAAACCAAATTAGCAAGCTCCAAGTATTTCTTCATTAATGGGTGCAAAGTATATGATGCAAGAGCTTAAACATGCACAACAATTGCCAAGTATCACATTATCCAAGACATTTTAGCAATTACTACATGTAGCATTTTCCAATTCCAACCATATAACAATTTAACGAAGAAGAAACTTGCCATGAACATTATGAGTAACACCTAAGGACATATTTGTCCATATGCAACAGCGGAGCGTGTCTCTCTCCCACAAAGTGAATACTAGGATCCATTTTATTCAAACAAAATAAAAACAAAAACAAACCGACGCTCCAAGCAAAGTGCATAAGATGTGACGGAATAAAAATATAGTTCCAGGGGAGGCACCTGATGATTTTGTCGATGAAGAAGGGGATTTTTGGGCATCCCCAAGCTTAGGCACTTGGGTCTTCTTAGAATATGCAGGGTGAACCACCGGGGCATCCCCAAACTTAGAGCTTTCTCCTCTTGATCTTAGTATATCATACTCCTCTCTTGATCCTTGAAAACTTCCTTCGCAATTCAAGCAAACTCATTAGAGAGTTAGTGCACCACAATAAAAATGTACATGTTCAGAGGTGACACAATCATTCTTACACTTCTGGACATTGCATAAAAACACTGGACATTAATGGATCAAGAAATTCATCCAACATAGCAAAAGAGGCAGTACGAAATAAAAAGGCAGAATCTGTCAAAACAGAACAGTTCGTAAAGACAATTTAAAATGGCACCAGACTTGCTCAAATGGAAAAACTCAAAACTAATGAAAGTTGCGTACATATCTGAGGATCATGCACGTAAATTGGCATAATTTTCTGAGTTACCTACAGAGAGAGTAGACCCAGATTCGTGACAGTAAAGAAATCTGGAACTGCGCAGTAATCCAAATCTAGTACTTACTTTACTAGCAAAGACTCTTGGCACTTAAAACATGATAAGGAGAGGTTGCTGCAGTATTAAAACAGCTTCCAAGACTCAAATATAAAACAAAGTACTGTGGTAAAAACAATAGGTTGTCTCCCAAGAAGTTCTTTCTTTATAGCCATTAAGATGGGCTCGTGATTTTAATGATGCACTGCAAAGGAAATAGTATTTAAGAAGCAAAGAGAGCATCAGAGGCAAATTCAAAACACATTTAAAGTCTAACATGCTTCCTATGAAAGGAATCTTGTACACAAATAAATTCATGAAGAGCAAAGTAACAAGATCAGGAAGATAAAACAAGTGTAGTTTCAAAAAAATTAGCACATAGAGAGGTGTTTTAGTAACATGAATTTCTACAACCATATTTTCCTCTCTCATAATAACTTTCAGAGGCAACATGAGCAAACTCAACAATATAACTATCACATAAAGTATTCTTATCATGAGTCTCATGCATAAAATTATTACTACCCCCAACATAAGCATAATCAATTTTATTAGTTGTAGTGGGAGCAAATTCAACAAAGTAGCTATCATTATTGGAGGTATATTGTAATCATAATCAAATTTCTCCTCCATAACGGGTGGTAACAAAAGACTACTATCATTATAATCATCATAAATAAGGCAAAGTATCATCAAAGTAAATTTTCCCCTCAATGTAGGGGACTAAAAATATCATGCTCATCAAAGCCAGCTTCCCCAAACTTAGATTTTCCATAACATTAGCAACAATAGTGTTCAAAGCATTCATGTTAATAACATTCCCATGCATGCATATAAAGTCCCATGGGTTTTTTAATTCTCTCTTCAAGCACATCATGTCCTAATTCAATCAAGATTAAGTTCATAAAGATCTCTCATTTTTGTTGTTTGTCTTCATTACCTTACTAGTGTTTAACAAGAAATAAAAAGATGCAATTCACGAGTCTAAAGGAAATAGCCGAGAGTACTTGCAGAAAATAGCTCGGTAGCGAGATCCAGAAGTGTGAGTACCTTTCCTTTCTCCCCGGCAACGAGGCGCCCGAGGAAAATAACTGATGTCTACGTTCCCCCTCCTTTCATGTAGACAGTGTCGAGAGCAGAGGGTTGTAGAACAGCGGCAAGTTTTCCCTTAAGTGGATCACCAAGGTTTATCGAACTCGGGGAGGAAGAGGTCAAGATATCCCTCTCATGCAACCATACAACCAAAGCAAGTCTCTTGTGTTCCCCAACACACCTAATAAATGCACAAGTTCGGCGAAGAGATAGTAAGATACAAGTGATAGATATATATGAGCAGTAGCAACGGTGCCGGAAAATAGCTGGCAGCGTGTAGTTGATGGTGACAATGTGCAACAGTAACCTTGATAAACGATAAACAAGCAGCGATACTTGATATTTAGGAACAAGGCCTAGGATTACACTTTCACTAGTGGACACTCTCAACATTGATCACATAACCAGAATAGATAAATGCATACTCTACACTTTTGTTGGATGATGAACACATTACGTAGGATTACCCGAACCCTCAATGCCGGAGTTAACAACAAGCTCCACTATAATGCTCATGTTTAAGTAACCTTTAGTATAATAGATCAACATAACCAAATAGATCACATCAATACAATCATAGTAATAATTAACTCCACAATCCACAAGAGATCACAGTCATAGCCTCGACAAGAACCACATGGTGCACACACTAGTCACCTTTACCTATGTAGGAGGAATAGAACTACTTTAATAACATTGCTAGAGTAGCACATAGATAAATTGCTGATACAAACACATTGCAATCATAAAGAGATATAAATAAGCACTTAACTATGCTACTCTGTGAATAAGTATACTGTGAAATATAGCCTAAGAGACCCACAAGGTGCACACACTGTCACCTTTACACACGTTGGACAAGGAGTCTCCGGAGATCACATAAGTAAAATCCACTTGACTAGCATAATGACATCTAGATTACAAGCATCATCATATGAATCTCAATCATGTAAGGCAGCTGTCGATCATTGTATTGAAGCACATAGGAGAGAGATGAACCACATAGCTCCGGTACCTGGAGAACTACTCCCCCCTCATGGGAGCAGAGCGCGGTGATGAAGATGGCGGTGGAAATGGCAGCGGTGTCGATGGAGGGGCCTAGGGGCACTTCCCCGCTCCGGCGAGTGCGGAGCGAGAGACTCTTGTCCCGGATCTTGACTTCCGCGATGGTGGCGGCTGGAAGGTTTACAGCGGGATTTCCCATTATCTGCTGTCAGGTTTCGAAACGGAGGCTTTAAATGGCGGAGGCGGTGCGGAAGAGAAGCCGTGAGGCCACACCATAGGGCGCGGCCCCCCCATGGCCACACCGGCCCTAGTTTAGTGGCCCTACGCACCCTCTCTGGCGGTTCCTCGTGTGTTACGGATAGTTTAAAAGGAAAAATAAAGGAACACAGGCAAATTTTAAAATCAGATTAAGAATATTTCGTTACTAAGTTACGAAACAAAAGCAGTGACGAGCGGCATGAGCATCTTGTTAATAGGTTAGTTCCGGAAAACGCATAAATATGACATAAAATGTGCATAAACATGTAGATATCAGCAATAATGTGGCATGGAACATAAGAAATTATCGATACGTCGGAGGCATGTCAAACTAACAGTGTAAACAAGAAACAAGGGTAATTCACCGGGATCCTAGAAATAACCCCAGGCACACACACAATGGCGCCGAAAGAGTACTTTACACCGGGACCGGAATATGAGAGCCACACCTTTCCTGCGACAGCGGCGCGAAGAAGTGCTAGTTACCGGTGCAGGTGTGTGTGTCTTTGTTTACCTTTCCACCCTGACAAACGCGCCCGAGAAGAAGTGTGATGTCTGGGTGCTTCTATTCTTGTAGGCAGATGTTGGGCCTCCAGAGCGGAGGTTGTGAAACGGCTGACAAGTTTCCTTAAGTGGATCACCCCAAGGTTTATCGAACTCGGGGAGGAAGAGGTCAAGATATCCTCTCATGCAACCACTGCAACCACAAAGCAAGAAGTCTCTTGTGTCCCCAACACACCTAATTGGTGCACTAGTTCGAGCGAAGAGATAGTGAAATACGGGTGGTATGAATGAATACTTGACGGTAATGCTGTGGCAGGAAAAGTGCTATTTGGCGTGCGATTGATGGTAATAATGTACGGGGAAGTAAAGATACGATAGAACGGTAAATGACGACGATAAGCGATATTTAGGAACAAGGCCTAGGGATCATACTTTCACTAGTGGACACTCTCAGCATTGATCGCGAATAAATAGATAGATGCTACACTCTACACCTCTTGTTGGATGATGAACACCACCATGCGTGGGATTACACGAACCCTCAATGCCGGAGTAACTCGCTCACAATATTAGATGTTCATGTTTAAATAACAGCAAATTGCATAATGAGATCAACAACAAAACCAAGTACTAACACTGCTATGCACATGTCATAACCGCACTACGAAAGAGGAATAGATCACATCAATACTATCATAGCAATAGTTAACTTCATAATCTACAAAGATCACAATCATAGCTACGCCAGAAGTACTACACGATCATACATGTCACCATTACTGCAGGTAGGGAGGAATAAAGCTTCATAATATAACAAGTAGCACACAGATAAATTGTAATACAAACACATTACAATCATAAAGGGATATAAATAAAGCACTTCACTATACCAATTGCATAGCAGTGAATAAGTGATACATGAAATATAGCCTAGAGACCACACGGTGCACACCTTGTCACCTTTTCACAGTAGACAGAGTCTCAGGAATCACATAAGTAAAATCACTTGACTAGCATAATGACATCTAGATTCCAGACATCATCATATGAATCTCAATCATGTAAGGCAGCTCATGAGATTATTGTATTGAAGCACATAGGAGAGAGATTAACCATATAGCTCGGTACAGGCCTTAGCCTCGATGGAGAACTACTCTCCTCCTCATGGGAGACAGCAACGGTGATGAAGATGGTGGTGGTGTCGATGGAGAAAGCCTTCGGGGGGCACTTCCCCGTCCGGGGCGTGCCGGAACGGAGACTCTTGTCCCCCGGATCTTGGCTTCGCGATGGCGTCGGCTCTGGAAGGTTTTCTGTGGTTTCGTCGAACGTGGTAGGGTTTTCGCGCGGAGGCTTTAAGGCGGCGGAAGGGCAAGGTCGGTGGAGTCCTGGTGGGGCCACACTGGGCGGCGCGGCCAGGGCTTGGGCGCGCCAGCCTCTGCTGTCCCCACCTCGTGGCCCTTAGATTTTCCCAGCTCGGACTCCAGGCTTAAGAGTAGGAAAAATAGGACCTGCGGCGTTGATTTAAATCAGATTCAAAGAATATTTCCTTACTAGAAAAGAAACCAAAACAGAAAACAGCAATTGGCCCTTGGCATCTCGTCAATAGGTTAGTTAAGGAAAATATGACTTAAAGTATGCATAAAACATGTAGATATCATCAATAATGTAACATGGAACATAAGAAGTATCGATCGTCGGAGACGTATCATAGACTAAAGTACCAATACCTTATACTCATAGGAATGCATGAGGCACTAGGAAAATTTTGATTGGATTGTTCCTGAAAACATATTTGAGGAGGATAGTAAGCCTAAAAGTATGAAGAAGACAGAGCTGCATAGATGAATACAATGCATCGTTGAGAAAACTCCCAACTCATTGATGCTTCTTCTCTTGATGTTATTTGATTTTCACTTTCTGCGTGTAAGGCGTTAAAGAAAAGCGCTTGTGGGAAACAACCCATTATTTTATTTCTGCAATTTTTGTTTTATATTTGAATCAAGGTGCTTGTTACTTCTGTATCAATACCTTTGTATATTTATTTTCTTGCATTGTTTGTGCCAAGTAAAGTCTTTATAGAAAGTTAATACTAGTTTTTCTCTCTGAAGAATCCAAAAATTCTGAAAAAATTCATGAGTAATCAGATATGTATGCAACTTTCATTCAACTGGAAGCTTTCCATCTGAGCATGTTAAGTGCCTCGAAAAATTCGTGTTACGGACTGTTCTGTTTTCAACAGATTCTGCTTTACTTCCACGCATTGCCTCTTTTACCGTGTTTGAGTGGATTTCTTTACTCCATTAAATTTCAGTAACCTTGGGTAATGTCCAGAAGTGTTGGGAATGATTGTGTGCTTGCTGAATGAATTTTTGATTATGCACTAACCCTCTAATGAGATTGGTTTGAGTTTGGTGTGAAGGAAGTTTCAAGGATAAAGAGAGGAGGATGATATAATATGATCAAGAAGAGTGAAAAGTCTAAGCTTGGGGATGCCCCGTGGTTTATCCCTGCATATTAAGAAGACTCAGCGTCTAAGCTTGGGATGCCCAAGGCATCCCACTTCTTCATCAACAACTTATCGGGTCACCTCTAGTGAAACTATGTTTTAATTCAGTCACATCTTATGTGCTTTATTGAGCATCTGTGTGTTTTTATTTTTGTGTTGTTATTTTCATTCTCTGAGAATAAATAGGATCCTAACCTGCTTGTGTGGGAGAGAGACGCTGCTCCGCTTTTCATTTGAACACTTGTGTTCTTCGTTTTATTTTCATGTTTATGGCGAAGAAGCTGAAAACGCAGCACTTATTGTTATTGGTTGGAAACAAAAAATGCTTCATGTAGTAATTGGTATGTGTCTTGAATAATTTGATACTTGGCAATTGTTTTGAGCTCTCAAGTAGATCATGTTTAAGCTCTTGCATCATGTAGTTTAAAACCTATTAGTGGAGAACTACCGTAGAGCTTGTTGAAATTGGTTTGCATGATTGGTCTATCTAAGGTCTAGATATTTTTCTGGTAAAGTGTTTGAGCAACAAGGAAGGCGGTGGAAATGTATAATTCTTGCAATATGTTCTTATGTAAGTTTTGCTGTACCAGTTTATACTTGTGTTTTCTTTTCGAACAACCTTGCTAGCTCAAAGCCTTGTAAGAGAGAATGCTTCTCGTGCATCCATAGCCTTAGACCAAACCTATGCCATTTGTGTCCACCATACCTACCTACTACATGGTATTTTATGCCATTCCAAGTAAATACTTCATGTGCTACCTTTAAACAATTCAAAACTTTATTACTCCTTATTTGTGTCAATGTTTTATAGATCATGAGGAAGTATGTAGTGTTTTTATCTTTCAATCTTGTTGGGCAGACTTTCACCAATGGACTAGTGGCATACACATCCGCTTATCCAATAACTTTGGGGTGCGGCCCCAGTTAATTAACTTTTCATTAATAATTCTCTTCACATGTTTTGCCCCTGATTTATCAATAAGCAACTTAATTTTGCAATAGACACTCCTCCATGGTATGAAATGTTGGAAGGCACTCGAGGATTCGTTAGCCATGGCTTGTGAAAGCAAAAGGTTGGGAGGTGTCATCTATAAATAAAACTAAAATACATGTGTAAACAAAGAAGAAGAGGGATGATCTACCTTGCTGGTAGAATAACGTCCTTCATGGGAGCAGCTCTTTGAAAGTCTGTTTGACAAAGGGGTTAGAGTGCCCTACCATTAGATTGACAACAACAAACACCTCTCAAAACTTTATTTTATTCTCTTTATGATTTCAAAACTTGAAATGCTCTAGCACATGAGCAATCCTACTTCCCTCTGCGAGGCCTTTCTTTTACTTTATGTTGAGTCAGTTTACACTTCTTTCTATCTTAGAAGCAAACACTTGTGTCAAGCCCCATCTTGCATTGATTCCCATGCTTTCTTATTGCATACAATATATTACTTTATATTTGACAATTATCCATAGGATATATATACATATTTGAGGATTGAAAGCAATTGCACAGAGCAAATCTTCCTTTGTGTTGCTTAAAACCTCTTAAGAATATATTTCTTTATGAGTTAACTCTTATGCAAGACTTTTGATGTTTCTAGAAAGTACTATTCATGAAAAGTTTTGCTATATGATTCAGTTGTTTAGTCATTATCTTTTTATTTAGCAAACTATAGACCATTGCTTTGGGTCCCATTATTCATCTCATATGCTTTACAATAGTATTAGTCAAGATTATGTTGGTAGCATGTCACTTCAGAAATTATTCTTTTTATCGTTTACTTACTCGAGGGCGAGTAGGGGTGATACGTCTCCAACGTATCTATAATTTCTTATGTTCCATGCTAATTTTATGACAATACCTACATGTTTTATTCTACTTTATAATGTTTTTAACATTTGGGACTAACACCTATTAACAAAGATACTGCAGTGCCAGGTTCTGATTTATAGCATTTTGATTTGAGAAAAGTTGGTTTACAATATTCAAGGTGGATGAAACAAAAGCCCACGGCCCTATTTTCCGCGAATTGTTCCGGAAGACGAAGAGTCGGAAGGCCGCGGGGGCCACACCATGGGGAGACGTGTGAGGGCCAACTAAGCAGCGAGCCTTCAGCAGGAAAGTGCCACCAGTTCCCAAGCCAACCCCGCCCCTTACCTATTTATTCCTTCGTCCCAAACTGCTGGAGGCAAAATATGGAGAACAGTTCCGGAGCCGCCACGCCCGCCGTCAGCCTATCTTGGGAGTTTGAGAAGATCTCCTCCAGCACCACTGCCGGAGGGGAATCATCTTGGAGGGCTCTACATCCGCCATGCCGCCTCAGATGATGCGTGGAAGTAGTTCATCCTTGGACTACGGGTCCATAGCAGTAGCTGGTTGGTTGTCCTCCTATTTTGCCATCATGTTTAGATCTTGTGAGCTTCCCTAACATGATCAGATCATCTATTTGTAATGCTACATATTTGTGTTTGTTGATATGCGATGAATATGGAATACTATATCAGTTGATTATTGATCTATCATATGTTGTTATGATCTTGCATCTCTCGTTGCTAGTAGAGGCTCGCCCAAGTTAGTCACTTGTAACTCCAGAGGAAGTATTTATACTGAATGGTGGGTTCATCACCTCCATTGAATGGGACGATGGCAGAAAGTCCTAAGGTTGTGGATGTGTTGTTGCCACTAGGGATAAACATCAATGCTTTGTCTGGGGATATTTTTTGTATTGTTTACATTACGTACGGTACTTAATGCAATTATGCATTGTTTGCAAGCTTATCTTGGAAGGAATCTGGATGCTAACCCGAAGGTGGACTTTTTAGGCATAGATGCACTTCTGTTGGATGACGGTCTATGTTCTTTGTCATAATGCCTAAGTAAAATCTCATAGTAGTCATCATGATATGTATGTGCATTGTTATACCCTCTCTATTTGTCAATTGCCCATCTGTTTGTTTGCCCAACATGTTATTTATCTTATTGGAGAGACACCACTAGTGAGCTGTGTGGACCCGGTCCATTCTTTTACATCTGAAATACAACCTCTTGCAATCATTGTTCTCTTTTTTTTTCTCCAAGCAAACATCATTTCCACACCATCGTTTAATCCTTTGTTTTCAGCAAGCCGGTGAAATTGACAACCTCACTGTCACTTTAAGTTGGGGCAAAGTGTTTTGATTGTGTTGTGCAGGTTCCACGTTGGCCTTAGGAATCCCTGGTGTTGCGCCGCACTACCTCCTTCACCAACAACCTTCACGTGATCTTCATCTCTTTGGATTCGATAACCTTGGTTTCTTCTTGAGGAAACTGTTGCTGTGCTCATCTTACCTTCCTCTTGGGGTTCCCAACGGACGTGTGCTTTCCCGTCACAAGCAGCTAACACCGGGCGCCGGGTGCCGGGAGATCAAGACACGCTTGATACGTCACGGTGACGTCTGGTGGGAACCCCAAGAGGAAGGTGTGATGCGTCATGATGATTTTCCCTCGTGTGAAATAAGGTTATCAGGCTCGATAAAGTCAGGCTGCGTGAAGGTTGTTACAGCGAGTGTGGTGCGAAACAACACCGGGTCGGCATATGGGATTTTAACTAATCTAATACTTTGCCCCAGCGAAAGGCAGTGAGGTTGTTGATCGTCTCAACGTACTCGATAATTTCTTATGTTCATGCTACATTATTGATGTTATCTACATGTTATATGCATTATATGTCATATTTATGCATTTCGGAACTAACCTATTAACAAGATGCGAAGAGCCAGTTGCATTTTCTGTTGTTTTTGGTTTTCAGAAATCCTAGTAAGGAAATATTCTCGGGTGCAGGACCCAGTCGCGCCCGGGGTCTATTTTGCCACTGAAGCTTCCGGAAGGCAGAAGAGTCAGCAGAAGTGGGGCCACGGGAGTGGCCAAACCCTAGGCGGCGCGGCCCCCTTGGCCGCGCCGACACGTGGTGTGGAGCCCCCAATGCCCCTCCCCGACTGCCGCTTTCGCCTACTTAAAGCCTACGTCGCGAATGCCGCGATACGGAAGACCTTCCAGAGACGCAGCCGCCGCCAATCCCATCTCGGGGGATTAAGGGAGATCGCCTCCGGCTTTTGCCGGAGAAGGGGATTCATCTCCCGGGAGGACTCCTACACATATGGTATGGGAGTGATGAGTGATGGTTCACCCACGAGGCTATGGGTCCATAGCGGTAGCTGGAATGGTTGTCTTCTCCTCATTGTGCTTCATTGTTGGATCTTGTGAGCTGCTAACATGATCAAGATCATCTATATCTGTAATTCTATATGTTGTGTTTGTCGGGATCAGATGGACTAGAGAATACTATGCTATGGTAATTATCAAATTTATTACATATGTGTTGTTTATGATCTGCATACTCCTCAGATTATTAGTAGAGCTCACAGCCCAGTTTTACTCTTAACTCCAAAGGAGTATTTATGCTCGATAGTGGGTTCATGCCTGCACTGATACCTGGGACAGTGACAGAAATCTAAGGTTGTGTTGTCTTTGTTACCATAGGGATAAAACATTGATGCTATGTCCCAGGGGATGTAGTTATTGATTACATTCCGCATATACTTAATGCAATTATCTACATTTGCAACTTAATACCGGAGGGGTTCGGATGATAACTTTGAAGGTGGACTTTTTAGGCATAAAGATGCGGTTGGATGGCGGTCTATGTACTTTGTCGTAATGCCCAATTAAATCTCACTATATTTACCATGTCATGTATGTGCATTGCGGTGCCCTCTCTATTTGTCAATTGCCCGGCGTAATTTGTTCACCCAACATGCTTTATCTTATGGGAGGGAACACCTCTAGTGAGCGTGGACGGTCCATTCTTTTATCTTTGAGAAATACAATCTCTTTTCAATACTTGTTTCACATTTTACATAAACAATCATCTTCCACACAATACGGTTAATCCTTTGATACAGCAAGCCGGTGAGATTGACAACCTCATTGTTTCGTTGGGACAAAGTACTTGGTTGTGTTGTGCAGGTTTCCACGTTAGCGCCGGAATCTCTGGTGTTGCACCGCACTACATCCCTTGTATCAACCTTTAACGTGCTTCTTGGCTCCTCCGGATTCGATAAACCTTGGTTTCTTTATGAGGGAAAAACTTGCTGTTTGTGCGCATCATACCTTCCTCTTGGGGTTCCCCAACGAACGTGTGAAATACACGCCATCAGCCACGTCGATGGTGTCGGAGATGCATATGCACAACTTCTTCTTCGCCGCCTACGACCCCACCTCGTGGTCGATCAACTTTTTCGTCGTTCTGGGAGATAAGTTTTCTGCAAGGGGAGTCTCTCTTCTCCAATCTCTTTACTTTGTTTTTGTCTTGCTTTATTTTATTTACTACTTTGTTTTGCTGCACCTAAACAAAAAACACAAAAAAATTAGTTATATGCATTTATTTATTTATTGTCTTGCTCTCCATATCAAAAACACAAAAAATTTACTTGCATTTATTTATCTAGTTTGCTTTATTTACTACAGTTAAAATGAATACCACTGAAAATACTAAGTTGTGTGACTTCACTAGTTAGAACAATGGAAAACAACAAAAATATTAGAGATCTTTATGAACTTTATCTTGAGTTAGGACATGCAGGTGTTTGGAGAGAAAATTAAAAAACCTATGGAGCTTTATATGCATACTAATGACAACGTTATTAGATGAATGCTTTGGACACCATTGTTGCTAATGCTATGGAAAATTCCAAGCTTGGGAAGCTGGTTTTGAGGAGCATGATATTTTTTAGTCCCAAGCATTGAGGAGAAAAATTAATTATGATTACAATATGCCTCCTATATGATGATTATGGTGATGAGAAGAATAATGATAGCTATTTTATTGAATTTGCTCCCACTACATTAGTAGTAATGATTATGCTTATGTGGAGAGTAATAATTTTGTACATGTAGCTCATGATAAGAATGCTTTATGTGATAGTTATATTGTTGAGTTTATTTATGATGCTACTGAAAATTATAAGAGAGGGAAACATGGTTATATACATCTTAATAATATTAAGTTTACCCTCTTTATGTTGAGAATTTTGAAGTTGCACCGTGTTTTATCCTCCTATGCTTGTCACTTTGTTCTTCATGAATTTATTTGTGTACAAGATTCCTTTTCATAGGAAGTGGGTTAGGCTTAAATGTGTTTTGAATTTGGTTCTTCATGCTCTCTTTTGCTCTTATTTCTTGCGCGAGCATCATTAAAATTACTGAGCCCATCTTAAAGGCGTTAAAGAAAAGCGCTTATGGGAGACAACCCATGTTTTTACTACAGTATTTTTGTTTTATATTTGAGTCTTGGAAGTTGTTTACTACTGTAGCAACCTCTCCTTATCTTAGTTTTATGTTTTGTTGTGCCAAGTAAAGTCTTTGATAGTAAAGTGAATACTAGATTTGGATTACTGCGCAGAAACAGATTTCTTTGCTGTCTGAATCTGGGTCTAATTCTCTCTTAAGTAACTCAGAAAATTAAGCCAATTTAAGTGCATTATGTTGAATATGTACGCAACTTTCATTCCAATTTGGGCATTTTCATTTGGCAAGTCTGGTGCCATTTTAGAAAATTCGTCTTTACGAGAACTGTTCTGTTTTGTAGATTCTGCAGCTTTTATTTCGTATTGCCTCTTTTGCTATGTTGGATGAATTTCTTTGATCCATTAATGTCCAGTAACTTTATGCAATGTCCAGAAGTGTAAAGAATTATTATGTCACCTCTGAACATGTTAATTTTATTGTGCACTAACCCTCTAATGAGTTGTTTCGAGTTTAGTGTGGAGGAAGTTTTCAAGGATCAAGAGAGGAGTATGATACAATAAGCTCTAAGCTTGGGGATGCCCGGTGGTTCACCCCTGCATATTCTAAGAAGACTCAAGCGTCTAAGCTTGGGATGCCCAAATCTCCTTCTTCATCAACAACATCATCGAGGTTCCTCCCTGAAACTATATTTTTATTCGATCACATCTTATGCACTTTGCTTGGAGCGTCGGTTTATTTTGTTTTTGTTTGTTTGAATAAAGTTGGATCCTAGCATTCACTTTATGGGAGAGAGACACGCTCCGCTGTTGCATATGGACAAATATGTCCTTAGGCTTTACTCATAATGTTCAAGGCGAAGTTTCTTCTTCGTTAAATTGTTATATGGTTGGAATTGGAAAATGATACATGTAGTAATTGCTATAATATCTTGGATAATGTGATACTTGGCAATTGTTGTGCTCATGTTTAAGCTCTTTCATCATATACTTTGCACCCATTAATGAAGAAACACTTAGAGCTTGCTAATTTGGTTTGCATATTTGGTTTCTCTAGAGTCTAGATAATATCTAGTATTGAGTTTTGAACAACAAGAAAGACGGTGTAGAGTCTTATAATGTTTACAATATGTCTTTTATGTGAGTTTTGCTGCGTTCATCCTTGTGTTTGTTTCAAATAACCTTGCTAGCTAAACCTTGTATCGAGAGGAATACTTCTCATGCATCCAAAATCCTTGAGCCAACCACTATGCCATTTGTGTGCCACACCATACCTACCTACTACATGGTATTTTCCCATTCCAAAGTAAATTGCTTGAGTGCTACCTTTAAATTTCCATCATTCGCCTTTGCAGTATATAGCTCATGGGACAAAAATAGCCTTAAAAACTATTGTGGTATTGAATATGTACTTATGCATTTTTATCTCTTATTAAGTTGCTTGTTGTGCGATAACCATGTACCCATCAACCATTCTTTGTTGAATATCATGTGAGTTGCTATGCATGTTCGTCTTGTACGAAGTAAAGGGAGATCTACCACCATATGGTTAAGCATGCATATTGTTAGAGAAGAACATTGAGCCACTCTAACTGAAGCCATGAATCATGGTGGAAGTTTCGGTTTTACACATATCCTCAATCTCCAGTGAGAATAATAATTGTTGTTACATGCTTATGCATTAAAGAGGAGTCCATTATATGTTGTTCATGTTGTCCCGGTATGGGTGTCTAAGTTGAAGAATGATCAAGCGAGAAATCCAATGCGAACTTTCTCCTTAGACCCTTGTACGAGGCGGCATGGAGGTACCCCATTGTGACACTTGGTTAAAACATGTGCATTGTGATGATCCGCGGTAGTCCAAGATAATTAGGACAAGGTGCGGGCACTATTAGTATACTATGCATGAGGCTTGCAACTTGTAAGATATAATTTACATAACTCATATGCTTTATTACTACAGATTTGACAAAATTGTTTCATGTTTTCAAAATAAAAGCTCTAGCACAAATATGGCAATCGATGCTTTCCTCTTTGAAGGACCATTCTTTTACTTTTATGTTGGGTCAGGTTCACCTATCTGTCTCCACCTCGAGAAGCAAACACTTGTGTATTGTGCATTGATTCCTACATACTTGCATATTGCACTTGTTATATTACTTTACATTGACAATATCCATGAGATATATGTTATAAGTTGAAAGCAACCGCTGAAACTTAATCTTCCTTTGTGTTGCTTCAATACCTTTACTTGATTGTGCTTTATGAGTTAACTCTTATGCAAGACTTATTGATGCTTGTCTTGAAGTACTATTCATGAAAAGTCTTTGCTTTATGATTCACTTGTTTACTCATGTCATTACCATTGTTTTGATCGCTGTATTCACCATTACATATGCTTTACAAATAGTATGATCAGATTATGATGGCATGTCACTTCAGAAATTATCTTTGTTATGTTTTACCCTTAAGGACAGCGGGGGAACTAAACTAGGGATGCTGATGCGTCTCAGCGTATCGATAATTTCTTGTGTTCCATGCTACATTATTGATGTTATCATGTTATATGCACATTATATGTCATATTTGTGCATTTTTGGAACTAACCTATTAACAAGATCTTTGAAGAGCCGGATTCTTGTTTTACTGCTGTTTTGGTTTGAGAAATCTAGTAGAAATATTCTCGGAATTGGACGAAATCAACGCCCGAGGTCCTATTTTTGCCACGAAGCTTCGAGAAGACCGAAGAGTCCGCGAAGTGAGACCCGCAATTAGCCAAACCTAAGCGGCATTTTATGGCCGCGCCGACACGTGGTGTGGGAGCCCCTGTGCCCCCTCGACATGCCCTTTGCACATCGCTCCCGTGGCCAGGGCCCCGGAGTGCGGAAGCCACGGTGAAACAACCTCAGAGGCTCAACGACCATGTAATCCCATCTCGGGATTCGGGGAGATCGCCTCAGGCACCCTGCCGGAGAGGGATTCATCTCCCGAGGAGGACTCTACACCGCCATGGTCGCCTCCCGGAGTGATGAGTGAGTAGTTCACCCACAGACTATGGGTCCATAGCAGTAGCTAGATGGTTGCTCTTCTCCTCCATTGCCTCATTGGCTAAAGATCTTGTGAGCTGCTATATGATCAGATCATCTACTCTGTAAATTCATATGTTATGTTTATGAGATCAGTGGATAGAATACACCTGCCTTAATTCAGGCCCTATTACATATGTGTGATACATGATATCTTGCATGTTCTCGAGTATTGAGGTGCTCTGGCCCAATTTTCACTCTTAACTCAGAAGAGCCTTTATGCTTTAGAACAAGTGGTTCATGCCTGCATTGATACTGGGGACGATGAAGGGTTAAAGTGTGTTGTCTTGTATACAGGATAGCATTGATGCTATGTCCGAGGATGTAGTTGTGATTACATTACGCACCATACTTAATACAGTATGCATTGTTTGCAACATCTGGGAGGGTTCGGATGATAACTTTGAAGGTGGACTCTAGGCATAGATGCGGTTGGATGGCGGTCTATGTACTTTGTCGTAATGCCAATTAAAATCTCACTATATTTACCATGTCATGTATGTGCATTACGGTGCCCTCTCTATTTGTCGATTGCCCAATTGTAATTTGTTCACCCAACATGCTTTATCTTATGGGAGAGACACCTCTAGTGAGCGGTGGACCCCGGTCATTCTTTACATCCGAAATACAATCTACTGCAATACTTGTTTTACTGTTTTACGCAAACAATCATCTTCCACACAATGCGGTTAATCCTTTGTTACGACAAGCCGGTGAGATTGACAACCTCAGTATTTCGTTGGGACAAAGTACTTGGTTTATGTTATGCAGTTCCACGTTGGCGCCGGAATCTCTGGTGTTGGCGCACTACATCCCGCGCCATCAGCAGCCAACGTGCTTCTTGGCTATCTGGTTCGACAGCCTTGGTTTCTTTCTGAGGGAAAACTTGCTGTTGTGCGCATCATGCCTTCCTCTTGGGGTTCCCAAGCGGACGTGTGAAATACACGCCATCGGTTGTCAAACCGGCCTGCTGTAAACAAAGGATTAAGCGTATGGTGTGGAAAATGATGTTTGTTTACGAAGAACAGGTTTGCAGTAGAGTGTATTTCAGATGTAAAAGAATGGACGGGGGTCCATAGTGGTGTCTCTCCCACAAGATAAATAGCATGTTGGGTGAACAAATTACAGTTGGGCAATTGACAAAATAGAGAGAGCATAACAATGCACATACATATCACGATGACTACTATGAGATTTAGTCTGGGGCATTACGACAAAGTGCATAGACCGCTATCCGACGCCATCTATGCCTAAAAGTCCCCTTGAGGTTAGCATCCCGCTCCCCCTTCCGAGTATTAAGTTGCAAACAACTGACAATTGCATTAAGTATGATAAGTAATGTAATAAACACAAATATCCTTAGAGACAAAGCTTTGATGTTTTATCCTAGTGGCAACAGTACATCACAACCTTAGAACTTTTTGTCATTGTCCCGATTCAATGGAGGCATGAACCACTATCGAGCATAAATGCTCCCTCTTGGGTTACAAGTATCAACTTGGCTGGAGCCTCTACTAGGTAGTGGTTTAGGCCACGGCGGGCAATGGTTAAGCATGTACGAAAAGGCAGGGAGGCTCAAGGCCGCAGAGTGGACCTGGCACCCTCGCGTCGTCATGGTCTTTGGCACGTCTGGCGGTTGCTAGGGCGTGCCACCTGACCTAGACCCGATCGGGAAGGTGTTAGAGTGCTTCGATTGTTCCTGCATGGTAGACACGTAAACATTAAATACGAGCCCTATCGGCTCTCGGGTTGCCCTGTGGATCGGCTCAAAGAGCCGATCGCCCCATGGTTCATGTTGGATTTGCAATGGCATGGGGATCCTGCTTGATCAAAACAAAGCTAAGCCAATCTACGACAGTTTAGGGTTTTCACCGCATAACGTCCTACGCGTAGTTGGGCCTAGCAGATACAAAAGATGATGAAAACTACCCCTATAAGAGGCCTAAAAACCAACATTACGTTAATTCCCGGAACATCCCTTGTAGGAACGGTAAACAACACCTAACGCACTACCGGATCGTCCGACCCCAGCATAAGGCCTAATCATGCAGATATTAAACTAATCCTTGTAGAGACAAGGAGCAACTATAACAGTTCGGATCTACTAACCGAACAAGCAAGTGCTGCCCTTACACCCGGATAGGTGTAAGGGCAGCTGGGTGTCGAGGGGCATTGCCGGGGCGGATATGCGCGAGAAGGCATCAATGCAAGCCCCAACATCTACGAGAAGTAGTGCTACTCGCCATCAACAACGCTTGAGCACAGCAGCACAAGGTGGACGAATAAACGTGTACGCCCAGATCGCGAGATGCGATCTAGGCAACATGATGCTTACCCGGAAGAAACCCTTGAAGGAAGGGGTGAATGCGCACAGTTGTGTTTGTTTGAGCAGTGATTGTCCTCCTTTCTAGAATCGCCCTAGATACATATTTATAGTCCAAGGGACTTTCTAATTGAGGCGTGCACCTAACTTGGTGCACGGGCCCCAAACTCTGCAGTAATTCTAAACACGATCGCGTCTATATATTGGATACAGGCATTAGCCCAAACTCTTAGCGCAGGCCGCTTCAAAGACGTTCCCGTGTAATCTTCAAAGCCATCTTCACTTACGCATCTCCTGATTTGGCCAAATCGGGTGGTAACACATGCCCCCCTGGTTTTGATAATGATAATTGCAAAACCACCCCCGTTTCTTCGAAGGGACATCGGTGGCAGAAGCGGAGCCGTGCGCAATATGTTTCATCACTGATGACTTGCTAGCCTTCGAGCTTCTACGCACGATTTAACAATTTTGGCACAGCCCGAGCAATGGCTCTTCCTTGTTCCTTCTCTTGCCCTGTGTCGGCTTCCTACCTATCTGCTTCGATAGTCAAGAGTCAAACCACCCCAAAAGAGGCCGATGGTATCGCATGTCGGCCTCTACCATAAAACAAGCAAGGGCAAACCTAATTGCCCCTCCAAACGGTAACTGCATCCTCCATAAGAAAGCAAGCTCGGATCCCCAAATCGCCGCCCAAGCAGACTTCAGATCTCAATCGCGCCGCCCCAACTCATGGCGCGCATCAAATGGCGGAATCATCCAAACGCAACGCCATGGTCTCCGAAGGTAACGCTTCACCGCTTCTTCGCCATTCGGATCAACATTAGAGTCGAACAGAAAAACACCTGAATTAATGTTCCATTCTGTTATTAATTTTAGGTCTCCGATATCCTGCTTCCGCATCCTTCTCTCCCAAACTCTATGTGTCTTGGCCCCCGTTCTTCCGAGAGTCCCGCTCACTTAATCTCATGCGAGGCCAATAGAGTCCCCTTCGCGAACCAGAATTTAGATCTGACTTCCTGGGCCGACTGCCTGCAGCTGGCCTAATCCTCCAGAGGTTGGGTGGCATAGTGCAGGTAGAGTGTCAAAAACACACTATGCTACCTGGGATACGAAGGGATAGCCGATGCCTTGTCATTATCATTGTCTCCTCTTGAAAAGAACGAGAACATCCTGAAAACCATCGGCTACTTTTGATCTGATGCTTTGAATTGCTTCATGTTTGGCCATGGCCATGACACCAACTCTACTGGGACGTGGTCATGATCACAGGTTTGGACATTGCCTCCCCAATCCCTCTGCCTTCAAATTGCCAAAGGTCCCTTTCACCCTTTCCTCCAAAACAGAGTGCACAAGGGGCGCCTACCTCAAGCGTTATATGAAAACCAAAGGCCTTGCAGAAAGAGAGCACACAGCTTTCTTGAACTTCTGGCTGGAGCACTTCATATTTTGTGGTCCTTCACTCGCCCCAACCAAGAATTATCTCTCCCTGGCGTATGAGCTCGCCAAAGGTACTCAACTTGGCCTTGGAAAACTGCTCCTTGGAGAGGTCTATCGATCTCTTCAACTAATGTCCGTCAAACTGTTCTCCCAAAGGACAGTTAAAACAGGAGGTCCCTGGTGGTTTATTCAGTTATGGGCTCAGTTGTACTTTCAAAACCAAATCCCAAACTTCCCATCTTTGGCCACTGCACAGCCCGGGCGCAAATGGGAAGAACATCCCGTGCACTAGCCTGGCCCAAGCTACATGCCGGTCTTCAGCTGACAGTGAGTCCCCAAAGCGGCAGTGGTTCAAGATTTTCTTCCAGGCTGGACCTTTGTTCTTCCCCTATCTTTTGGTCAGGGAAATCTTTGAGAACCAGAGTCTCCTGGAGTTGGACCTTGCGGAAATGGCGCCGGCCTCGGCTTGCTGTACTCTATCATGATCCGAGTCACTTGCTTTCTCCCGGTTGGGTATGGTACACATAAATAGGATCATTAAACACATTCTGAGTGTTTACCAACCGGTAGTAGTAGCCGAGCAGCTCGGCCTCGGGCAAGTCCTTACACTTCTTCCTCAACCATCGACTGACAAGCGGGGCTGGGTGCAGAACATTCTTCGCAGGCAAGGTGTTATACCTTCTTTGGCCTTTCTGGCCATTCCAATTCCTCATAACCTCTGTTTCACCACCACTACCATGGCTTCGAGACTTGGTGGTCGATGTGGAAGACCCCTTCAGAAAAGCTCTAGGACCGTTGCTAAAACAACTTGACGCTGAAGTGACGTCCCCGCACACCAGGTACCATTACATATAAAATACTTGCAATGCTCATGATAATTATCGTAACGAGGATATTCATGTGGCTTAACGGGATGGCCCCCGAGCCCACACAAGCCGATAGCTCCCCTTTCAAGTTCCTCCCACCGACCCGGTGGTTCTTTTCTGTCCGAGCTCACGCGCTTGAAGAAGGTCTGTGCGAGCCAGCCGATTTCTCCGAAATCGGCTCCAAAGTAAAGCATCCTCGGAGTCGGTTGCCCCGAATAACCCGGGCGGGAAGAGCGGTGAAAGTAGCTGCCGGGAAAACCACGAGCGTAAAGCTCATGGCTTGACTTGCACGTAGCGCTGATTCGTGTCTTGACCAAATTCATCTGGTCCTCCCTATTCCTTTCTTTTTTTTTTTGTAACATGGTTGTACTTCTTCTTTCAGACTTCCACTGAAGAGAGAACTCCAGTGAGGAAGCACAATCCGGCCCAAGGAACTCACCGGGAGGCGTTAGAGATCACTACGCAGAGCCAGACGGACTCGCCAGCGTCGGCTTCTAGGAAAAGGTCAACTCCCGAGCCTGCTGACCCCCAGCTCCGAATTAAAACGGTCAGCAGACGTCGATGCGTCAGGCTGTAAAGTCCCACCGGGATTTCCCTCGCCGAGCCGAGGAAGTTTGAGCGTAATTACCTCCTGACTCATATTCCATGCGAATCTGTTGCTGGTTGACTCATATTTCTTTTGCAGGCTAATGGGACCTCTAGCGGGGATGTCGAAGAGGTATTGATGCCATCCGCCAAACTAGATCTGGCCACCTCGGCTAGCATGGTTGACCAAGTGGCTAACTTAGCCAAGCCCCCGGAAGAGCCGATTATCATAACACCGGCCGCTCCTCCTACTTTGGGAGAGGTATTCTTCACCCTATTGGCTCTATCTTTGCCTTTGTTGCATATGTGTTCATACCGCTATTGTTCATCTGTCAGGGTTGTGATCTTTCAAGCTTGCTGACGTTCGATCCCGAATCCATCGAGCCAGCTACTTCCAAGGCAAATGAAGAGCCAAGTCCTGGCACAGTCCATGGTCCACTCCGCCGTCTCAAGGCTTTGCTCTCTTCCTCAATTGAGACCCTGGTTGAGAACCCCGAGGCAGTCAAGGGTATCCTTGAAGAAATCCAGCCTCATCTCCCGATGACGCTGCAAGTGAAGCTCTGGCCGGCTGTGACATTATCGGCCTTCAGGTCAAGAGTGCAATCGGCTCGTCAAAGAATTATCCTTCGTCACGCCCAGCTTCCATTGAGAGCCGACATTGCCGAGAAGTGTCAACGGCTCAACGAGAAAAAGGCTGCCCTAGACGCCAAGACTGATACCTCCGCCGATGGTGCTGAACTCGAGACCCTGCGTAAGGAACTGGGGAACCTTGAAGAGAGAGTTAGGGTGACCAAGTAGCTTATTCAAGACAAAGAAACCCTCATTGTCCGGTCCGGAGAGGGAAGCAAGAGGCCTCACGGTCGATCTGAGCCGATCGCTGAAATCAGGTACGGCGGCCGATTGGTGACGGGTAGAGACGGGAGCAGCAGGGCTGAGACTCACTTCGAGTGGATCGAATCCGTGCACCGGCGCCTTGTACCCTCGTAACACCTGTGAAGTAGAGCCTCCTTGTACAGCTGACGAATATCTCGCCGAACAATTTTTCCCTTTGTCGCGAGAATTTGGTCGCCGTGCATCGGCTTCTTACATTCTTAAGTCGATGTACGTGCATCGGCTGTCGCACAAGCAGTTTTGCGGCCGACTTATTTATACGCCATTTACTTCATCGGAGCCCCCATACTCAGTATTATTTCATATCCTCGTGTTCTATCCTTCTATGTGCCCAGCCGATTCTGTTAAGTAATTGATGGTATCGGCTCTTCGGGCATCTGGTGGATCAATGCTGAACACAGAGACTATCGTATGTCGAGGATAATTTTGGCCGATTGCTAGAATCGTCCTCCCCTTTCCATTGCAATGCTTGACGATGGTTTGCAACTTCTTGGATTTCTGCTGTAGCTACGTGACATGCTTGAGATGAAACCTTTGCTTTCCATTTTTTTTTGGGGCCGATCGCAGGGATCGGCCTCGCCACGTACGTCCACTGTCTTGGGCGTTTTCTCATCAGGCAGTGGATAAACCAGCCTTCCCATTTTTAAACTTCGGTACGCTCTGACCTTCTAAGCGATTCGAGAGAGCGGCTCTTCGGTGTCACAGCTACAGCACTCATGGCAGCTAACGATATCTCGATTGAGTCATCTGCCTGAAGCATTTCCACGTCATCTCCATCCTTGTATGATGCATTGGTGCATTGTAGATGGAATGCAGCAATTAGCGTGAATCCAATCCCTTCTAGTAGAATGACATAATTGCTTTTCTGCTGTCGACGATGAAGAACGCGGTAGGTATGGTTTTCCGGCCTGACTAAGATCTACATTAGGAGACACCTTTTGCTTACATTGTATGCCGCTGAGAAATAGCTCAATGTGGCCGTTGGTCTTGATCGGATCATCATTGGACTGTCCCAAACGTCGTAGCATGGAATACGGCATTATGTTGACTGCCGCCCGGTGTCAGCCAACATCTTCTTGACAGGCTGCCATTGATATAACCTCGGGTATAAGGCTTTCAAATGCAGCTTCTATCTAAGTAGCTCGAAGATGGCAGACGTGGACATGAGTCGAATTGAGCCACGCGGCACCTCCCTAAGTCGTTTGGGAGCGCGAAACTCAGCTGGGAGTATGAACACCATGTTCGTGTCAGGCCGATGCCTCTGCGTCGGCTTTTGTCCCTGTTTGAGGCGCCACACTTTCTTGGTAGGGCGCCTTTGTCTCCAATGTTTGTTGAATCTTCACGGCCAGATCGGGCCGTGCCTTCCTCAACGTGTCAGGTCTGTGCCTCGGCTTCTTCCAGGTTTGCAGCCGCTGCACTCTACGCAAGAATGGCTGAGTCCATCAGGCCACCAACAGTCGGTGATACCTATCTTCTTCTCCATCTGACTCCTCAAAGTCTTCTTCTTGAGACGACTCAGCTTGTTTGAGGTGGGAGAGGTCCTAGAGCGCTCACCTGAAACCTCATTTGCCTTCTTCCTTTGATGTTTACATTGGGCAGTTCTCGATTGTTGGCAATCGACTCATTCCGAGTCCCACAATGTTTGAAGAAAGGGCAGTCCGGTGCCTATCCGTGTCATCCGCTCCTTGACCTCCCTCTGGCGTGCGTTTATACACGTTGTTTTTATCATGCCGACGATACCTCCTCTGCATCGAGGACCACCGATTTCTCTCATCATCTGCTAGCGCACATCGGTCATCCTTGCTCATATTTGAGGAGGGAGAGTGTGCGTTGATACCGCATGCTTCTCACCTCCTCGGTCAGGTACCGTCTATCATCATCTGGGGCCGGTCACGTGGATCTCCTCTTTATCCTTGCCACGGGATTGGCTGCTCTCTGCCTTATCTTTGTCATGGCGGCTTGCAAGCCCTGCCATGTTGACACCAAAGGAGAACCCTGGCTCCCTTAAGGAGTGGCTGAGATCCACCATGTTGACGCCAGGCAACGGACGTGTGTTTCCATTGAGCTTGATACCGTGCGAACGGGTCTTCTCAAAGGGGCCGATGAGTTCGGCTTCCGATAACCCTTGACTCATCGTATCTCCCTTGTGCTCCAGGAGAGATCCTCGTATTTGATCTGTTCCTCTGCCATCTCGGGTGTCGGTGTGGATGTTGCAGAAGGTGTCCCAGGGCGTGCCAAATGTGTTACCTGCCAAAACCCACGGCGGGCAATGGTTAAGCAACACGAAGAGCCGGGAGGCTCCCAAGGCCGCTTAGTGGACCCTGGCACCTCGCGTCGTCCCGCAAGTCTTCCAGCCACGCCCGGCGGTTGCTAGCGTGCCACCTGACCTAGACCCGATCAGGAAGGTGTTAGATTGCTTCCTGCATGGTAGACACGTAAACATTAAATACGAGCCCTATCGGCTCTCAGGTGTGATCGGCTCAAAGAGCCGATCGCCCCATGGCTCGTGTTGGATTTGCAATGGCATGGGGATCCTGCCTGATCAAAACAAAGCTAAACCAATCTACGATAGTTTAGGGTTTTCACCGCATAACGGAACGTCCTAGCGTAGTTGGGCCTAGCAGATACGAATGATGAAAACTACCCCTATAAGAGGCCTAAAAACCAACATTACGTTAATTCCCGGAACATCCCTTGTAGGAACGGTAAACAACACCTAACGCACTACCGATCGTAGAGCCCGGCATAAGGCCTAATATGCAGATATTAAACTAATCCTTGCAGAAAAAGGAGCAACTATAACGGATTGGATGCTGAAGTAACGAACAGAAGCAGATGCCCTTACACCTGAGATAGGTGTAAGGGCAGCTAGGTGTCGGGGGACGGCATTGCCAGGCAGATATGCGCGAGAAGGCATCAATGCAAGCCCCTAAACACCTAAAGATAAGTAGTGCTACTCGCCATCAACAACGCTTCAGCACGAGTAGCACAAGGTAGACGAATAAACGTATACTGCCTAGATCGCGAGATGCGATCTAGGCAGCATGCTTACCCGGAAGAAACCCTTGAAGGAAGGGGTGGCGATGCGCCTGATTTGTGTTTGTTTGAACGATGATTGTCCTCCTTTCTCGATAACCCTAGATACATATTTGTAGTCCAAGGGACTTTCTAATTGAGGCGTGCACCTAACCGTGCACGGGCTAAACTCTATCTCATAATTCTAAACAATGCGTCTACTATTTACAGATACACGGGCAATCTAGCCCAAACTCTTAGCGCAAGGCCACTTCAAAGACGTTCCACGTGTAATCTTCAAATCCCATCTTCACTTACGGCCCACCTCCTGATTTGGCCAAAATTGGGTGGTAACACAACGGAGAGCATGCAAGAACATAAATAACATATATGATAGATTGATAATCAACTTGACATAGTATTCCATATTCATCGGATCCCAACAAACACAACATGTAGCATTACAAATAGATGATCTTGATCATGATAGGCAGCTCACAAGATCTAACATGATAGCACAATGAGGAGAAGACAACCATCTAGCTACTGCTATGGACCCATAGTCCAGGGTGAACTACTCACACATCAATCCGGAGGCGATCATGGCGATGAAGAGTCCTCCCGGAGATGATTCCCCTCTCCGGCGGCGGAGGCGATCTGAATCCCCGAGATGGGATTGCGGCGGCGTCTCTGGAAGGTTTTTCGTATCGTGGCTCTCGATATGGGGTTCGACGAAGGCATAGGCAGGCGGAAGGGTAGGGTTGGAGGCGCGAGGGCCCACACCATAGGGCGGCGCGGGCCCCCCTCTAGCCGCACCGGCCTATGGTCTGGCCACCTCGTGGCCCCAATTCGTATCCCCTCCGGTCTTCTGGAAGCTTCGTGGAAAAATGAATACGGGCGTTGATTTCATCCGATTCCGAGAATATTTCTGTAGGATTTCTGAAACCAAAAACAGCAGAGAAACAAAACTGGCTCTTCGGCATCTCGTCAATAGGTTAGTGTCGGAAAATGCATAATAATGACATAAAGTGTGTATAAAACATGTGAGTATCATCATAAAAGTAGCATGGAACATAAGAAATTATAGATACGTTTGAGCCGTATCAACGCTGCAAGGAGAGTCTCTCACACCCAATCTCTTTACTTTGTTCTTCGTCTTGCTTTATTTATTTTCTGTCTTGTTTTGCTTTCTTTATATCAAAACTATAAAAAATTTAGTTACTCGCATTTACTTTATTTATCGGTTTACCCTTGTTTATTTCATCATGCTTCTCCCTAAGTTCACTTTGAAAGATATATCGGTAGGGAGTGGGTCTATCATTGGAAGAGATAATATAGAAGAATTTTTCAATCATGTTAGTAAGGTTAAAGATTTTGAAGATAGATCCTTGGTGAAACTTGCTCCTAATTATGAAATTGCTACTGCCTCTTTAGTTCACATGTTGGAAGCTAGATTTGTTAATCTTAATCCTATAATGCAACATATGTTTCTTACACTCCGTGATATGGAAGAAGGAGAGAAGAAAGATTTTGTTTTAGAAACCATTCTTAAAGAATTTGGTGATGTAGCTAGGGAAGCTAGGAAAGTATTTATTCAACATAAGATGCTTGGCTTTTATATCAATGTTGCAAATACCCTTGAAAGGATGGAAAAAGATAGTCTAAAGTACATTAATGAAGCCAATTGTGAGGGGGAGACTAAAGTACCAATACCTTATAAGCTCATAGGAATGCATGAGGCATTAGAAAAGAATTTTGATTGGATTGTTCCTAAAACTTATTTGAGGAGGATAGTGAGCCTAAAAGTAATGAAAGAGGAGCTTCTAAAACTTACATGGATAAGATACAATGCATCGTTGAGAAAACTCCCAACTCCTCTATTGATGCTTCTTCTCTTGATGTTATTTGATTTTCACTTTCTGCGCCTAGCTAAAAGGCGTTAAAGAAAAGCGCTTATGGGAAACAACCCATTATTTTATTTCTGCAATTTTCGTTTTATATTTGAGTCAAGGTGCTTGTTACTACTGTATCAATACCTTTGTATATTTATTTTCTTGCATTGTTGTGCCAAGTAAAGTCTTTATAGAAAGTTAATACTAGTTTTTCTCTCTGTAGAAGAATCTAAAAATTCTGAAAAATTCATGAGTAATCCTCATATATGCAACTTTCATTCAACTGGAGCTTTTCCATCTGAGCATGTTAAGTGCCTCGAAAAAATTCGTATTTACGGACTATTCTGTTTTCAACAGATTCTGCCTTTTATTTCACATTGCCTCTTTTACCGTGTTTGAGTGGATTTCTTTACTCCATTAAATTTCAGTAACCTTGGGTAATGTCCAGAAGTGTTGGGAATGATTGTGTCCTTGCTGAACATGTGAATTTTTGATTATGCACTAACCCTCTAATGAGATTGGTTTGAGTTTGGTGTGAAGGAAGTTTTCAAGGATCAAGAGAGGAGGATGATATAATATGATCAAGAAGAGTGAAAAGTCTAAGCTTGGGGATGCCCCGTGGTTCATCCTGCATATTTTCAGAAGACTCAAGCGTCTTGGGGATGCCCAAGGCATCCCCTTCTTTCATCAACAACTTATCAGGTCACCTCTAGTGAAACTATATTTTAATTCCGTCACATCTTACGTGCTTTACTTGGAGCGTCTGTGTGTTTTTATTTTCGTTTTGTTATTTTAATTCTCTGAATAAATCGGATCCTAACATGCTTGTGTGGGAGAGAGACACGCTCCGCTTTTCATTTGAACACTTGTGTTCTTCGTTTTATTTTTCATGTTTATGGCGAAAGCTGAAAGCCGCAGCACTTATTGTTATTGGTTGGAAACAGAAAATGCTTCATGTGGTAATTGGTATATTGTCTTGAATAATTTGATACTTGGCAATTGTTTTGAGCTCTCAAGTAGATCATGTTTAAGCTCTTACATCATGTAGTTTAAACCTATTAGTAGAGAACTACCGTAGAGCTTGTTGAAATTTGGTTTGCATGATTGGTCTCTCTAAGGTCTAGATATTTTCTGGTAAAAGTGTTTGAGCAACAAGGAAGACAGTGTAGAGTCTTATAATGCTTGCAATATGTTCTTATGTAAGTTTTGTACCGGTTTATACTTGTGTTTGCTTCCAAACATCCTTGCTAGCCAAAGCTTTGTATTGAGAGGGAATGCTTCGTGCATCCAAAACCTTGAGCCAAAACTTATGCCATTTGTGTCCACCATAACTGCCTACTATGTGGTATTTATCTGCCATTCCAAGTAAATACTTCATGTGCTACTTTTAAACAATTCAAAACTTTATTACTCCTTATTTGTGTCAATGTTTTATAGCTCATGAGGAAGTATGTGGTGTTTTATCTTTCAATCTTGTTGGGCAGACTTTCACCAATGGACTAGTGGCATATACATCCGCTTATCCAATAATTTTGCAAAAAGAGCGGCAACGGGGTGCCCAACCCCAATTAATTAACTTTCATTAATAATTCTCTTCACATGTTTTGCCCTGATTTATCAGTAAGCAACTTAATTTTGCAATAGACACTCCTCCATGGTATGTGAAATGTTGGAAGGCACCCGAGTTCGGTTAGCAATGGCTTGTGAAAGCAGTAGGTTGGGAGGAGTATCATCTATAAATAAAACTAAAATACGTGTAAACAAAAGAGAAGAGGGATGATCTACCTTGCTGGTAGAGATAACGTCCTTCATATATAGGAGCCGCTCTTTGAAAGTCTGTTTGACAAGGGGGTCAGAGTGCCCACTACCATTCGTTGACAACAACAAACACCTCTCAAAACTTTATTTTTATGCTCTCTTTATGATTTCAAAACTTGAAAAGCTCTAGCACATGATTTAATCTCTGCTTCCCTCTGCGAAGGGCCTTTCTTTTACTTTATGTTGAGTCAGTTTACCTACTTCTTTCTATCTTAGAAGCAAACACTTGTGTCAACTATGTGCATTGATTCTTACATGCTTTCTTATTGCACTTATTATATTACTTTGTGTTGACAATTATCCATGAGATATACATGTTGAAAGTTGAAAGCAATTGCTGAAACTTAAATCTTCCTTTGTGTTGCTTCAAAACCTTTTATTAAGAATCTATTGCTTTATGAGTTAACTCTTATGCAAGACTTTTTGATGCTTGTCTTGAAAGTACTATTCATGAAAAGTTTTTGCTATATGATTCAGTTGTTTAGTCATTATCTTTTTGTTAGCAAACTATAGACCATTGCTTTGAGTCACTTCATTCATCTCATATGCTTTACAATAGTATTGATCAAGATTATGTTGGTAGCATGTCACTTCAGAAATTATTCTTTTTATCGTTTACTTACTCGAGGGCGAGTAGGAACTAAGCTTGGGGATGCTTGATACGTCTCCAACGTATCTATAATTTCTTATGTTCCATGCTAATTTTATGACAATACCTACATGTTTTATTCACACTTTATAATGTTTTTATGCATTTTCTGGACTAACCTATTAACAAGATGCCACAGTGCCAGTTCCTGTTTTCTGCTGTTTTTGATTTCAGAAAAGTTGGTTTACAAATATTCTCGAAATTGGACGAAACAAAAGCCCACGGCCCTATTTTCCACGGAGTGTTCCAGAAGACCGAAGAAGAGTCGAGGAAGGCCAGCAGGGGCCCACACCATAGGGGCGCGGGGGCCCACCGCCGCCAACATGTGGGGAGGGAGCCCCCCGGTCTCCCCGACGCCGCCTTCGCCTTTTATTCCTTCGTCCCCGAAAACCCTAGCACGGAGAGCCAAATGAGAACAGTTCCAGAGACGCCGCGCCGTCAACCCTATCTCGGGGGTTCAGAAGATCTCCTCCGGCACCCTGCCGGAGAGGGGAATCATCACCGGAGGGCTCTACATCACCATGCCCGCCTCCGGACTGATGCGTGAGTAGTTCATCCTTGGACTACGGGTCCATAGCAGTAGCTAGATGGTTGTCTTCTCCTATTATGCCATCATGTTTAGATCTTGTGAGCTTCCTATCATGATCAAGATCATCTATTTGTAATGCTACATGTTGTGTTTGTTGGGATCCGATGAATATGGAATACTATGTCAAGTTGATTATTGATCTATCATATATGTTATTTATGATCTTGCATGCTCTCCGTTGCTAGTAGAGGCTCGGCCAAGTTGATACTTGTAACTCCAAGAGGGGGTATTTATGCTAGATAGTGGGTTCATGCCTCCATTGAATCTGTAGTGAAAGTCCTAAGGTTGTGGATGTGTTGTTGCCACTAGGGATAAAACATCAATGCTTTGTCTAAGGATATTTGTATTGTTTACATTACGCACAGTACTTAATGCAATTGTCTTGTTTGCAACTTAATACTGGAAGGGGTGCGGATGCTAACCCGAAGGTGGACTTTTAGGCATAGATGCATGCTGGATGGCGGTCTATGTTCTTTGTCGTAATGCCTAAGTAAATCTCATAGTAGTCATCATGATATGTATGTGCATTGTTATGCCTCTCTATTTGTCAATTGCCCAACTGTAATTTGTTTACCCAACATGTTATTTATCTTATTGGAGAGACACCACTAGTGAACTGTGGACCCCGGTCCATTCTTTTATCTGAAATACAACCTCGCAATCATTGTTCTCTTTGTTTCTGCAAGCAAACATCATTTTTCACACCATACGTTTAATCCTTTGTTTTCAGCAAGCGGTGAGATTGACAACCTCACTGTTAAGTTGGGGCAAAGTAATTTGATTGTGTTGTGCAGTTCCACGTTGGCGCGGAATCCTGGTGTTGCGCCGCACTACACTCCTTCACCAACAACCTTCACGTGATCTTCATCTCCTACTGGTTCAATAACTTGGTTTCTTCTGAGGAAAACTCGCTCTGTAATCATCATACCTTCCTCTTGGGTTCCCAACGGACGTGTGCTTTACCGTCACAAGCATACGTATGAAGCAAAGAAGCTTGTATGCCCTCTAGGATTAGATGTGCAGAAGATACATGCATGCATTAATGATTGTATCCTATACCGCGGTGAGAAGTACGAGAATTTGAATAAATACCAGATATGCGGTGCATTGCGGTATAAGATCAGAAGAGATGACCCTGTTGAGGGCGAGCCACCCAGGAAGAGGGTTCCTGCGAAGGTGATGTGGTATGCTCCCATAATACCACGGTTGAAACGTTTGTTCGAAACAAAGAGCATGCCAAGTTGTTGCGATAGCACATGGAAGAACGTAAGAAGGACGCGATGTTGAGGCACCCCGCTGATGGTCGGCAGTGGAGAAACATCGGGAGAGAGTTCCGATTTTGCAGGTGAGGCAAGAAACTTATGGTTTGGTCTAAGTACAGATGGCATGAATCCTTTTGGGGAGCAGAGCTGCAGTCACCTGGCCCGTGACTCTATGTATCTACAACCTTCCTCCTTGGTTGTGCATGAAGCGGAAGTTCATTATGATGCCAGTGCTTATCCAAGGCCCAAAGCAACCCGGCAACGACATTGATGTGTACATACGCCTTACCAAGAGAAGGAGATCTTTTTGAAGCCCTATTCAGTATCAAGGTTCCGTCTGGTTTCTCGTCGAATATAAAGGGAATAGTAAATATGAAGGAGAAAAAATTCCAGAACCTAAAGTCCCATAACTGCCACGTGCTTATGACACAATTACTTCCGGTTGCATTGAGGGGACTTCTACCAGAAAATGTTCGACTAGCCATTGTGAAGATATGTGCATTCCTGAACGCAATTTCAGAAGGTAATGGATCCAGAAACTTTGTCAGGGTTACAGGTTGATGTGGTCGAATGTCTTGTCAGCTTCGAGTTGTTGTTCCCACCATCCTTCTTCAATATTTTGACGCACCTCCTCGTTCACCTAGTTGAAGAGATTAGAATTCTCGGTCCTTTATTTCTACACAATATGTTCCCCTTCGAGAGGTTCATGGGAGTCTTAAAGAAATATGTTCATAACCGCGCTAGGCCAGAAGGAAGTATCTCAAAGGGCTACGGAATAGGAGGTCATTGAGTTTTGTGTTGACTTTCCTGACCTGAAGCCGATTGGTGTTCCTGAATCTCGGTATGAGGGGACGCTGACTGGAAAAGGCACACTAGGAAGGAAAGCAACGGTGTGCAGGGACAAGCTTTCTTTCAATCAAGCACACTACACAGTTCTACACAATTCCAGCTTGGTGGCTCCGTACATCGAGAAACACAAGAATGTTGTACGAGAAATAAACCCGGGCCAGCCCGAGTCCTTGATTACACGTCAACACATGAATACCTTTGACAGTTGGTTGCAAAGCGATCTCATGAGTGACACCACTGTTGGAGAGCAGCTGTACTTGTTGGCCAGGTTACCATCTTCAAACATATGTACATTCCAAGGGTACGAGATAAATGGGAATACATTTTACACGATCGCCCAAGATAAAAAGAGCACCAACCAAAACAGTGGTGTCCGCTTTGATGCAAAAGACGAGAATGGGCAGACCACCACATATTATGGGTACATAGAGGAGATATGGGAACTTGACTATGGACCCACTTTTAAGGTCCCTTTGTTTCGGTGCAAATGGGTGAAGCTCAGCGGTGTACATGTAGACGATAAGTACGGTATGACAACAGTGGATCTCAACAATCTTGCGTACATGGACGAGCCATTCGTCCTAGCCAACGAGGTGGCTCAAGTTTTCTACGTGAAGGACATGTCTAGCAAATCGAGAAAAAGAAATCAACAAAAGAATACATCAACCGAGGAGCCAAAGCGCCACATAGTTCTTTCGGGGAAAAGAAACATCGTGGGAGTGGATGACAAGACAGACATGTCAGAAGATTATAATAAGTCTAAAGAAATTCCGCCATTCGGATGTAACTTTTTCCCACGATGATTTTGATATATTATACGGTTTTTTTCGACGTTGTATGCAAAAGTTATTGCGATTTTACCATTTTTCAAAACTTTTTTTCAAAAAAGTGAAAATTCAAATTTGTTAATTTTCCCTAATACTAGGTTGCATAACATACAAGAATCTGAAAATATTTTATTTTTTGAATTTTCTATCATTTTATTTTCTATTTACAGTGCTAAAAAGGCGATCCACGGGGGGTGTGGAGGTGCGTGGAGAGCCAAAACCAGAAAAACATTTAATCCCGGTTGGGGACACCGACCGACTAAGGGTAGTCCCGGTTGGTGTCCCCAACCGGGATTAAAGGTTCCTGCCCTGGCTGCAGCCCACCGTAGCTCTTTAGTCCCGGTTGCCCGAGCATTAGTCTCGGTTCACCAGCAGAACCGGGACTAAAGACCCCATTAGTTCCGGGTCAAAGTATTTGAGGACTAATGGGTTGGGATGGAAGGCCTTTTTCTACTAGTGCTTCCTAAATTATTCTAGAGGATTCTGGACAGTTATATGCACATGAGATCTCTTCTCATGCACAGCTAATTCTTAGCTGGTGGAACAATATGTTGGTAAATGTTATACCAAGCTAGCTGATAGTTAATGGTAATTAATAAATAAGTATCGAGGCAAATATTTAATTTAGAGATTATAATGTCCATTACTCTACTCTTCACTCGATTTCTTTTTAATTTGGGGATTTATAAGGAGTAATGCTGCCTTGTTGGGTGACACCCCCGAGTGTACTTTTAGCTACACATGCATTTGTATCTCCCTTTACTTTGGGGTATGATTATTGAAATACTACTTATTCTATTTGTCACATGTCATCCAACATTCATGACAATTTATTGGACGTGTATGTCTGGTCCTGAGGACTACGAAAAAACTTCTATTACCTTATTGTATGCCAGAGTCATATTAACATGGCAATACCTTTGTAGATTGTTTGAAGATTGAACTAAAATAGGCATGCTAATGTTCAATGTTATCGTACTATTGGGTAGGCGAGACATTTACATTTTTAGAAATGGTTTTGTTATTGCTAATAAATCATGGTTTTAATTATTTCTGCCAACTCACCCATCAAAATTACATGGTTGCGAAAGCAAACAAGGGGATATTGTCATTTCTTTGTTGGAATCAAGCGTGCCTAAAGATATTTGTAGAAGGAAAAGAGATATAGAAACTGTGAAATTAGCATGTTTGCACTATTTTGTGGGAATTAATATTTGTATCCAGAAAAAATATTGTATACACCTGGTTAACTATGGACAGCTCATTAGGCCATTTACTCATTGTCATCTCATGGCAAGTTTTCAATTATATCTTTATTGCCATATCTCATCACAATATAGGAGTGAGGTGTCAATTACTCTTACCATCTCTTTGTAAGGTGGATAATATTACTCTCACCTTAGATGCTTATCTCACAACAATATAGGGGGTGGTGTTTAATTGCTTGGTGGTTTGACGTGATCGCATTAGTTAACACGAGCGTGGTCATTTTCCGACAGCAAAACGACAAAACTCTTGTTACGTATCACTTTTGTCTTCCCGCCTCCAGTGACTCCGCCGCCTTGCACGGTTGCACCGACCTAACTACATGCATCTGTGTTGCACCACCGACTCGCCGCCATTTCCTTCCATTGCCAACCATTCCTCTAAGCCCCTAATTCTTTTTCTTCCATGGCATCGGCCATTGATCCCTGCCCCTAAGAACGACCCCGACGCTAAATCCGCGCCGTCATGAGCAGTTGTGTTCGCCCTGACTCCGACTCGATGGACGGCTGCTGAAACCCTCTGGTTCGGTCTACAACTATCTCTCTCACACACTCTTCGTGAAGCCAATTTCGTAGGCCGGGCCGGACAAATAATTCCTTCTTTTGTTTTCAGATAAAAACAGGTTGGCAATTTCATTAGTAAATTGGAGTGTCTTGAGTTGCAAAATTCATAAATCGAAGAAGCAAATGCAGCAGGGCTAACCCCCATATCAAAAGACCACGACCTGAAACGCTAAGACTTAAACTGAAAATGAAAACAGCATCCAGCACATGAAAACAGACAGACAATCGATCAGCGGCTTCGCCCTAGGGCCAAGGCCCCTACTACGGAAGAAATGCATAAGTGAACACTTCCTTCTCCTTCTCCTTTTCAGCAAGGGCCGGGGAAGCCGAGCCCCAGCTCCATCCAGTCCATCATCATCATCTCTAGGTCGGCGTCGTCGAACCCCGGCAGGGGCGTCATCATCATCTGTATCTCCATCTCGCCATTGTTGGCGCTACTACTGCTGCCTGCACCAAACTGATCAAACCCACCGTCGTTGTTGGCGAGGAACTGCTGCACGCTGTTGTTGGCGAGGGACTGCTGCGGCATCGGCTGCACCTGGATGTTGGCGAGGAAGTGCTGCGGCGTCGGCTGCACCTGGTTGTTGGCGAGGAGCTGCTGCGGCGTCGGCTGCACCTGGTTGTTGTCGAGGAAGTGTGGCGGCATCGGCTGCAGCTGGTTGTTGTCGAGGAACTGCTGCGCCATCGGCTGCACCTGGTTGTTGGTGAGGAACTGTGGCGGCGTCGGCTGCACCTGGATATTTGCGAGGAACTGCTGCGCCGTCGGCTGAACCTGGTTGTTGGCGACGAACTGCTGCGCCATCGGCAGCACCTGGTTATGGTTGTTGGCAAGGTTCTGTGGCGGCGTGAGCTGAACTTGCAGGTTGTTGTTGATGGGGCGTGCCCTGGCCGCGATGGCGCGGTCGTAGCTGAAAGTGTCCTGCAGCACCTGGTTCTTGCGCGCCGTGACGGCGAGCTGTGTTTCCTCCAGCGCTGCCTCATAGACCATCAGGTGAGCCTCCCCCAGGTCGCGGACGTCGGCCTGCAGCAACGCCGTCACGGGGCTCGCGGCGGCGCGTTTCGCCTCCATGGCCGCCACCGCGCTCTCCCTCCGGGCCTCCTCCGTTTCCAGAAGCGCACGCAGCTCCCCGAACCGACGTTCGAGGTCTGCCACCGCCGTTCCACCAGCGCCTCCTCCTCCTTCCCGGGCCGCCGGCGCCGCCCCGGCCGGATCGAAGCGCTCGAGGATGGCGTGGACGGAGGGGTCGCCGAAAGTGAAGGCCTTGCCACCGGGGGAGATGACGACGGCCGCCAGCTCGGCGCCGCACATGATGGCGAGCTCGCTGGCCTTGTTGAAGAGACCAGAGCGGCGCTTGGAGAAGCATACCTGACGCGCCTCGTGGTTCTCGATGGGGCGGATCTCGATCCGCTGCCTCCCAATGCTCGTGCGGCCAGGCGGCATGGCCACTGCCTGGAATTCGTAGAGCGTAGGTGGTGGATCTGCGGTGTGGCCGCGGGGGTGCGGGCTGGCACTCTGGCAGGGAGTACATGTTTATATAGTGGGAGAGGCCGGCGTCGTGAGGAAGAAGCTCTCTGCTGCATGCACCCGCTGAGTTGGCATGTATTACTGCTGTACTCATCACGCGCAAGCGCAATTTGCATTTTCGTCGTGTGGTATTTCTCAGGGGTCGTTCATGCCCAATAGTTTTGTCTACGGTATGCACACTGTACTAGTCCAGCTTATGTGTTCCGTGACACCTGAAAATCATTTTGAACAAACAACGGAACAATTAATACCGTTCAAAAATAAAGAACAATAAAATCATGTTCTCCTTTCAAAATCTACGCAAGAAAACAAAGTGAAGACACATATTTCAATGGATGCTTTCAAGTTTTTCCGTTTTAAGCTTTTCTTTTGTTATTGGTATGAGACTAGGTGCACGAAAAGAAAATTTTGTAGCATGTATGATGTTTAACTGCAACATTTTTTCCTTAAGCGCTGCAGTGCCATTTTCACCGGCACCCCACGCACAGCTGGAACGGCTTGTACCTCCCTCCTCCGTCGCCGCGAATGCCAAGCGCCTCGTCTCCAGTGGCAGCGGTCGTCGTGGCCCGCTCGTCAGAGCGGTACACCACGGCGCGTAGTGGCACGTGCCTGGCTGTCGATGGATGCGACGTCGACGCACCTTGGGCAGCTTGGGAGGATGCGAACAACAGGAGGAGGAGCGTGGGGTGAGCCATGGCTTGCTTGGGCATGGGGAGGAGGATGACAGTGTTGCAAAAAGGAGAGGCAAGCTGTTGATTTAAACTCACAGGGATTCAACTCAGCTTACGATCTAAGAGATAAAGAGTAAGATTTCGATGGCTGCAGCAGCTTCTTCTCTCCTCTCACTATATATATAAAACATACAAGTTATAGTTTAGTCCATCGACTTCATTATTTTGAAACCTAAGACCTACCAACACTCTCCCTCAAGATGGGGTAAATGTATCTAAGAGGCCCATCTAATCACAAAATTTCATAAAAGACACATCATTAACACCTTACGTTAGTACATCAACAAGTTGGTCTACAGATTTGACAAAGCTAACATGGAGAATTCCCTCATCTAACTTTTCCTTGATGAAATGCTTATCTATTTCAATATGCTTGGTTCTATCATGTTGAACAGGGTTATGTAGGTCGCTGGATTGTCACAACAGAGTTGGAGAGGTTCCCCATTAATACGTAACCCAAGTTTAGATAATAATATCCTCAACCATATCAATTCACATAAGCCCGAAGCCAAGGACCGAAACTCTGCTTCTGCAATGGAGCGACCAACTACACTCTATTTTTTGCTTCTCAAACTAACAAGATTATCACCTGCGAATACACGGTATCCTGTCGTAGATCTTCTATCATCCATACACTCAGCCCAGTCAGCATGTATCCTTTTAGGTGTCCATGATTAGAGAATAAAATTCCTTTCCCAAGGCAACTCTTGAGATACCGCAAAATCCTATTCATAGCATCCAGATGACTAGAGCGAAGATCATGCATATACAGGCTCACTATACTAACGACACAGGAAATATCTGATCTTGTATGTGATATGTAGATTAAACGTGTCCAACTATTCTCTAATATTGATGTTTATCAACCGGATCACCTGAATTTGCTAGAGTACGATGGTTCTTCTCAATGGGTGTGGGTGTTGGCTTACACTCTAGCGTACCAGCTTCAGTAAGAAAATCAAGCACATATTTTCTCCACGAGAGATATATACCCTGTGTTTCATAAGCAACTTCAATTCCCAGGAAATAATACAGATGTCCTAGGTCCTTGACCTCAAATGACTTTGACAATGTCCTCTTCATGCATAAGATCCCTTCGCCATCATCACCTGTAATCACTATGTCATCAACATAAACCACAAGAATGGTAATCTTGTTATTATGCCGCTTAAAGAAAATAGCATGGTCTGCGTTGCTTTGTTCATATCCCACCGAACATATTTCATTCCGAAACCTCGCAAACCAAGCTCGAGGTGATTTCTTCAGGCCATATAATGATTTCTTTAGCTTACACACTTTCCCCTCAGTTTCTTTACTATTTAATCCTGGTGGAATTTGAACGTAGACTTCCTCTTGCAAGTCTCCATGAAGAAACACATTTTTAACATCCATTCGAAATAGCTTCAAATTATAGTTTGCCGATGTCGCGATCATTGTTCTAATAGTATTCATCTTAGCTACAGGGGAATATGTGTTATCATAATCAACCCCATAGGTTTGGCTATACCCCTTTGCCACTAATTTGGCCTTATATCTCTCCACCTTACCTTCAGATGACAAAACAAGAAGCTGGACCAGAGAGGTGGAGACCATCGTCAATAATGACAATCGTAGATCGGTAGATCAGAAGAGACTAGCCTAAAACCACACAAACGAACACGAAAATCAAGCAGAGATTAGAAGATCCGCTAGAGACACGGCTCCACATGCCCTCCGCCAACACTAGATGCACCACCAGATTCTTTCCGTAAGTGCAACAGTACAATATTCGTGTGCCAAACAAAAAAGAGTTGGGGTGTGCTCTTGCTATATTGTAGTGTGACAACATGTAGGACAAATACTAGGGTTTGGGGGAAGCCTCTCACAAGTAATACGTGGGGTTCTGGTGTTTATATAAGAGCTCAAGGCCAAGAGTGAGAGTACAATACATGTAGTGGCACAACAGGTACTCTGCCACTCTTGTCTACATTGACAATGTCTCTGCCATATACATGTCGATGAACCAATGCAACATCGTCGCACCAAGCATACTAATATCGACATGTCCCTTTTGCACTTCAGTTTAGGGTACCTATTGTATAGACAAGAGTGGCAGAGCGTAGAGGTCGATGAAGTTCCTGCAGTAGTTGGTGAAGCCAACAAGACTCAGCAACTGCGAGTGCCACAACACGATGCTCGAGTTTCGCACTGGAGCGACGGATGGTGGGTTGTCTCGCATAGATAGGGTGGCAGGCGTCGTCCCACATCTGTCCCACAAATCCCAAATTACAGTAAAATGAGTAAGAAAATCTGATTAGAATTAGTGCATGGCTAATGCAAAATTTCCGCTGCAACCCGCCTGCTTTGACACCCTTACGCATAGACATAGTATCGCGACATGGAACGACGGGTGTCGGGGCAGCTGGCCTTGTCAGCATCAGAATAAGCTGTCAATGCAGTGGATGAAGAAGCACGAAAATGTAGGCCAAAATCGAGTGTACCACGGACATAGCAGAGAACATGTTCTTCACTAGAGCAAGGTGAGGCTATCGTGGAGGATGCATATGAAGGCAAATCTGCTGAACTGCATAGGAAATATCCGGGGATGTCAAGGTAAGGTACTGAAGAGCAACTGCAAGGCTCCTGTAATCCGTAGCATCAGGAATGAGATAACCATCAGGAGTGGAAAGCTTGGACTGAGTCTCAATCGACGTCAAGGTTGGATGACGTTCAGCCATGCCAGCACGCTGAAGGAGGTCACCATATCATATTGTCACTGGGAGAGGAACATACTGTAGGATGATCTTCTCACACCGATACCGAGGAAAAAGTGTATGCATCTGAGATCATTCATGGAAAACTCACTATGTAGCCGGTCGAGAAGGCGCTACAGACAACCATTGGAGGATGCAATAACAGTAATGTCGATATGGTCAATGAGGCAAGCGCGACAGGGGAGCCGCAGTGGCGTCGCGAGGGGCACCAACAAGGAGCACAACACTGATGGTGGTGGATACGAGGGCACCGGAGGTGGTGTTGAGGGTGCTCGGAGGGGTGGCCATCGAAGGGGCAATAGAAGTTAAGGTGGCAGCTAGGGTTTCTAGGATCGGCGGCTAGGGTATAGTCTGATACCATGTAGGGCATACACTGGGGTTTGGGGGAAGCATCTCACACGTAATACGTGGAGGTTCCAGTGTTTATTTATGGGCTCAAGGCCGGACAGGGGTGTTTATACACCTGGGGGTATATGCACCCTTTGTTTAAAATGCATTTTAAATATATTTTAAAATGTCAAACAAATATAAAAAATATCTCATGTATATCTTGACATGTTACATGCTTACAAAGTTGTTTGAAAAAAAACCTACATGTTATGTGCCCTTGCAGGCAAAAAGACAAAATTTGATGGTATCCATTTCTTGAGATATTTTTTTGTCCTTTTTACACAGTGTACAAATAATGTCGGTTTTACGTGAAACTCTACGTTCGCACATAGAACATGTCCCTCTACATAAAAATTTGTTTTCCTAATTTTTAAAACGTTTTATAATAACCTCTACATGAGAACCGGAGAGAGCAGTCGTCGTCGTCGTCATCGTCGTTTTGTTGGGTCTCTCTTTCATGCCTTGACTAACCGTGGAAAAGAGGGTCATACGTCTGCGCACATTATCTTCTTTATTATTGGCCCTATTGGGATCGATGTCGACTATAAATATGGTCTTGAGCATCTGCACTGAAGCAGGATATTCACATACTGTATCTTAGATCGTCAGAGGTTTAATTAGCAAAGCCAGCCAAAAGGAGCTCTGTGATCGATGGGGTCCTTCGCCAGAGCAGCTCGTTTCCTGGTACTCCTTCAGATCGCGCTGTTCGTCGTGTCCGCTGTCATCATGAGCGGCTCCATCTGCCAAGGAGCCCGAGGGATCAGTGGTTAGTGCTTCTGACCTGCTAGTTTTCATCCACTTCGTCGCCATCTCGTCGATCCTAGAAACACGGTTTCAGCTGAATACTTGTGTTTTGGTTGCAGGTGGCGCTCTGGACCCTAACCGTCCTGCAGTGTGCATCAACGGATCGTGCAGACATGGTGATCCCTATACTGGTCAACCGTGCAGTGTAAAGTACAGGTGCATACCACCGGCTGTTAAGCCATAATACTTGCAGACCCAGGACCCCCCTCCGGAACCAGAATAATAGAAGGATATACTGCTCGACTTTGATGAATGCATCCTTCTAACAGTACAACTTAATTACTGTCATGATCTTGTACTGAACTTGTACACTTTAACACCGCAAATAAAATTTGGATATGTCGCACTGATATGAATGGTTGTGATGGCTGAGTTCACCGTGTGGTTGTCTCTTGCTACGTACGTATGAGATTCAGTCTAGGTGTGCCGGCCGATGCTTGCCTGCATGCCTGCAAGTTTAACGGAAAATGAGTTCATGGGTCTCCATGTGTGCCTACCGTGGTTAACGTACACATTTCTCGTGTAACCTTTGCGAGATGATAGATCTTGATGAGAGAAATCTTCTTTGACAAAAAGAATTTTATTGTCTCAATCATGATACAAATATACTTAGGGTTCACCGATCTCTAGATGGATTGCTGCTAAGTTGCGGTTACATGAAAAAGATGAAGCAAGTATGACTAAATTTATAACACGGAAATATGCAACAAAAATAATCCTAACTACTCAAAAAAAACACGGGGTGTGCTGGCCAAAATATTGATTGATGTCGACCAAGCATATTGACCTCACCCGACCCGGCATGTGAGTAGCCACACGCGCGTGCACCAAGCATGTGGGCCAAACATAGTGCCCTTTTCCTATTAGGCTGGTTTTTTCCTAGCCGAATAGCTATGTGGAGTTTTTTTATGATTTTTTAGAGGTGGCGGCAAAACAGAGAAGCCACTCCTTCATCAGTATAGGTAGATTACCGCCATTTTTTGTTGTTTCCTCTAGGGTAGTAGCGGAGGTAGAATCGACATTTAGGTCCGGCGGAATGAACATGTACGGCAGAAACTTAACTAATCTACGAACACTTAGACATACATACTATGTAAAATATAGAAGTTTATGCGTGGCAGAAGCCATAGCTTGCCAGATAGCTGGCTCCGTCACTTCTATAGGGGAATCTCTGCAATTGTCGTCACCAACTTCTTGGTGTTGTGGGGATTATCTATACCATCATGATCACCGTCCACAACATTGTCTTCATCTTCAATGGCCTTAACATGGAATCAATTGTAAACTATAGGAACTTCCCTTTTTGTTATGGTTGTTGCTTGATACCATCCATATCGTTGTCCCACTCTACTTGATAATGTTTACTAATTGCGAGCAATTTATTACGTTCTCGAGGACATGGTAGAACTCCTAGTTGTTGGTTTCTTCCGAAAATGCAATAAGATTGCTAGTTCAATTACCTTTTGCGTCATAATTCTCGAATAGCAATAGGCGAACAATAAATGCAAGCTGCTTCACTAGTTATGATCATAGTGGAGTGCCCCGTGTTGTAATAAACTAACAAGTGGATGCCGAAGTGATAAGAAACCATTCTTCAAGTGCCGCATCACCATCATAAAGGTGGCGACCCTAGAACATAATGCTACGGTCAGGTTTTGCCTTAATTATTTCTGATGTGTGCACGGATTTGTTGTTGGAACTATAAGAATATGTGGTATATTGTCATGATATTGAGGTATACCGAGCATTGTCTTCCAAACATGAGAAAAATAAATCATATATCGGAACTAAACAATTATGGAACAAATTTAATAGAAAATACTAAGCGTTGTTAAGGAGCATTTAGTCTTATTAAGTACAAGCACCGGTTAATCCTCTTGGAAATTCCGATGATTAGGCCATCTATGAAATAAATGTAATTTTATCACCTTTTTTTTTACTCTGCAACTAACTACAAAACAAATATTTAATTGACGTCAAATAGTTAATTGTCATCTGCATTAATTTCAGATGTTTCTATATCATATACCAAATATTGGTTGATCCTTGTTGGGTTCGATACAATTATTTATTGAAATAGAAAAAAACGATATCTGCACTTCTAGGTATTAGGAGGGTAGGCAACGGTATCTGTTATGCCACAAATATATCATTTTCTTTTGAGCTTTAATTTCATATTTCTAATGCTATTTATCTACTTTTTTTACTAATGTACAATTATTTCCCTTAGAAAGATTTGAATAGATAAAAAGGAAAGAAATTAGGGGAAACCACTGTTCAAAAACTAGGATTCAACGATTACTAGGCGATTAATCGCTACTAGGGGTCTGACCGTGTTGATTACCATTAATCACTTGTGTTAATCTTTTAGCCTGATTAATCATACTGAAAGTCTGATTACTAGTTATGTTCCCGATTAATTACTACAATTGGTCAAACAAGTTACAAAGTTTTCAATGCATATCGCTAGTACAAGCGCTACCCTCCCCAACAAAGTAGGTTTTTCGAAGCTCATGCTTGGTTGCCGCCTCCAGCAGCTCGATTTTCGATGTCGTCAACTAGTTCCTTGCCCTCCCAGACAAGTCACTCGCAGTTGCCCATCATATACATGAGCTCAACCACCTCGAGGAGATGGTGCAGGAGCTCGAGGACGCCTTCAATAGGTTAGTTGGTTGAGGTGTAAGAGGGGTCATACCCTAGGTAGTTGGTGGGAGAGGTAAACTTCAGAGGCGAGAGGAGAAGAAGCGGAAGCAAGGAATGCGGTTTCGGCTAGTGGATCCCGATTCGCTCGTGACCTTGAAGATTAGGTCACAGAGGAGAAGTGTACATGTTTTTCTAGGATTTTAGGACCTAGAGAAGTAGGGTCAGACATATTGAGGCTCATATACTATTATTTTTTCTTATATAAACTATTTTTAAGTGCTAATTTATGTAGGTTGCACCGATTAATAGCCGACTGATTAAATCAGTTAATCGTTCGAATTCCGATTAGTCGCTACTCCCAAGCCGACCGAGTAGTTAATGATTACCGATTTCCTTACTATTGGGGAAACTATCATGGAAAGAATCACGAATAAACAAGTGAAAGCTGGTAGAGGCGTGCCACGTTGGCCCAACGTGATGCACTGGTGCCCAAATGGTGCACCCAAGGAGGGGCACGTTCGAGGGGACCACAAGATGCTCCTCCTAGCAGCACCCTTCAGCCTCCAGATGACCCTACGAAATCCGTCTGTATATAGTTCAAAACTACATAACATTTTCATCACTTGGTGTCGATATCATTCATATTAGATCACATGTCGTAGGTTATGATGAGATTTTTTGACATGAAGTATACTTCTCACTCAAGGAATGTCCACTTCTCAAGAATATATGAGTAACACGCCACAGAGAGTATATCTCATCGGATTTACATTTAAACAAGTTTCCAGTTTATAATTTGGGTGGAATATAACTCACATTTTGTAGATCAAATTGATGGTTAGAGTTTTTCTTAACGGAATTGCTAAGTTTCAGCTAGCTGAGACGTAGCTTATGTCTCAGTCACATGTTCCGGCGTTGGATTTTGTTGAACATTCGTGTTTGCTGATGTTTGTACTTTTGTTTAGGCTCACATTGAAACATGCTAAAGTAATTCGACTGAGACATAAGTTAAGTCCACGTTAGATACACCTACCTTTGGACATTACCAAAATGGAGGATTAGGCATAATTAGATTCGTAGGGAAAAAAAGGATTCGTATGCAAATGCACTTTCGCATGATCGCGACTTTGTAAAATTGTATGAGAAAAACCAGTCAATCTCAAATGCAGAGAATTAAAATGCTGCTAATATTTTGGACAGGAGGTAATACTCCATCATTTTTGATATACCAGCCTCTATTTTTTCCTTAACGTAGAGTGACCATGTATTGGATATTTTTTATTCTGGGTGAATGCGAGGCGAATATTTTCTCGCGTGATAAGACGCGCGGTCGTCGTCTGTTTGTTAGGTCGTCGGCTGGCTGGTCTATTTTTCTTTGTGGTTGTCTATTGCATGGCACAGTTGTTACTAGCCTTGACTAACCGTGGAAAAATTGAGTATGTCTTGTCGATCTGACCTATCTTCAGCCGCGAAATGCACAAACGCACTAGGAGCCTACCGGATGTGGAAAAATGCACACCTGTTCCCTATGCAGCTCGAAAGTCATTGCTCTGGAAAAAGAATGTGGAAACTGAGGGTCCAATGTGATGTTTTCCCCCATCAGGCCAATCGATGTCTATTAATACGGCCATCCGGCAAGCGCAGCAGGATATACAAAGCTGAAAACTCATCACAATTCAGAGAGTGGAATCTAGTAAGCTGAACAGACTGAGCTCTGATGGGGTCCTTCGCCAGAGCTGCCCGTTTCCTGGTACTCCTCCAGATCGCCCTGTTCCTCGTCTTCTCCGCGGTGATCATGAGCGGCTCCGCGGCAGCGGCCCGCGACATCAGTGGTTAGTGCTTCCGAACTTCTCCTTCATCCTCTTCGATCGTCCACCGTCGTCTCCTCCCACGCTGAAAAACTCTAACGTTCTGAGCAGTTCATTGTAACTGAATATTCATGGATGCTTGGACTATGTACTTCCTTGCAGCTGGCGGTGGTGCTCTGAACCCTAACCGTCCTGGGTGCATTGGCGGATCGTGCCCATCACCCGGTGGATCCTACACTCGACCATGCCGGTACAAGTACAGGTGCACACCACCGGCTGGTGGTCAACCCTAATACCTGCAGACCCGCTCTCACGAATAATGGAGGGTATATGCTCAGCTGATGCATGCCTCCATGCCGCTACAACTACATGTGCCCACCGGCTGATGCAGCCACCACCTTATACTTAACCGGTGATAGTAATATCTACTCTACGTGTACTTCCATCTTAATACTCCGAATAAAACTGTATGGCTTGCAATGGTACGAATATGGTTGTGTGAACATGCATGAAAGTTCGGTTCAAAATCATGAACAGTGATGACTGCGTGCAATGTGTTGTCACTAGTGGAAAATAGGGCTTTCATGCAAGGACAAATGGTCTGGCCACGTTGCCCCGAAACATTTTGGAGTGCTCACTCCTTTTGTCACGGGTCGTGGTACGGTCCGCGACAAAAGGTCCAGGTCTATATATACACACAACCAGCCCCCCCACATTCCTACATTTTTTCCTTGGTGATGAAAGGTGGAGGTTTATGCTAGCTCTTTTTTTTTCATGTGCACAAGAGGTGTTTGATGAAATATTTGTGAGGATGCCACTTGATTTAATTTGATAAGATTTCTCCTCTTTTTGATCCTAAAAGGTTAGCAACTATTTTCTCATATACATAGTCCGTACAATACTAATTTTAGCAAGGTGATTGCATCTGATACATAATTATACTTATGATGCAGATGAGTCATCCATGGATGTACGGTAACCGATGTGATCCCGCATTCAGAGAGGGTGTGAAATCTTTCCTGCTTGTGGCCGATGCCAACAAGTCAAAGCATGGTTTTATGTGATGTCCATGTCTGAAATGTAAGAATGAGAAGGATTACTCTTGCTCAAGAGACATTAAGAGCCACCTGCTTCGGCTCGGATTCATGTCGCGCTATAATGTTTGGACTAAGCACGGAGAACAAGGGGTTATGATGGAAGACGGCGATGAAGAAGAAGATAACGATGACCAATACCGATCTATGTTCTCTGAATACGATGATACCGCAATGGAAGACAATGAAGAAGAAGGAGGTGAAGAACGGGCACCAGATGATCATGTTGATGATGATCTTCGTCGGGCCATTTCTGATGCAAGGAGAGACTGTGGCACGGATAAGAAGAGGTTGCAGTTCGACAAGATGTTAGAGGACTACCATAAATTGTTGTACCTAGGTTGTGAAGATGGGCAGAGAAAGCTGGGTAGCGTATTGGAATTGCTGAAATGGAAGGCAGAGGCCGGTGTGACTGACTCGGGATTTGAAAAATTGCTGATAATATTAAAGAAGCTGCTTCCAAGAAATAACGAATTGCCTCAGACGTTGATACATCTCCAACGTATCTATAATTTCTTATGTTCCATGCTAATTTTATGATAATACCTACATGTTTTATTCACACTTTATAATGTTTTTATGCATTTTCTTGGACTAACCTATTATAAAGATGCCACAGTGTCAGTTCCTGTTTTCTGCTGTTTTTTATTTCAGAAAAAATTGTTTACAAATATTCTCGGAATTGGACGAAACAAAGCCCACGGCCCTATTTTCCACAGAGTGTTCGAGAAGACCGAAGAAGAGTCGAGGAAGGCCAGCAGGGGCCCACACCATAGGGTGGCGCGGGGGCCCCAGCCGCGCCGACATGTGGGGAGGAGCCCCCTGGCTCCCCGACGCTGCCTCGCCTATTTATTCCTTCGTTCCCGAAAACCCTAGCACGGAGAGCCAAAATGCGAGAACAGTTCTAGAGACGCCGCCGCCGTCAACCCTATCTCGGGGTTCGAAGATCTCCTCGGCACTGCCGGAGAGGGAATCATCCCGGAGGGCTCTACATCACCATGCCCGCCTCCGATGCGTGAGTAGTTCATCCTTGGACTACAGGTCAATAGCATAGCTAGATGGTTGTCTTCTCCTATTATGCCATCATGTTTAGATCTTGTGAGCTGCCTATCATGAATAAGATCATCTATTTGTAATGCTACATGTTGTGTTTGTTGGGATCCGATGAATATAGAATACTATGTCAAGTTGATTATTGATCTATCATATATGTTATTTATGATCTTGCGTGCTCTCCGTTGCTAGTAGAGGCTCTGGCCAAGTTGATACTTGTAACTCCAAGAGGGGGTATTTATGCTAGATAGTGGGTTCATACCTCCATTGAATCTGGGACAGTGACAGAAAGTCCTAAGGTTGTGGATGTGCTGTTGCCACTAGGGATAAAACATCAATGCTTTGTCTAATGATATTTGTATTGTTTACATTACGCACAACTTAATGCAATTGTCTGTTGTTTGCAACTTAATATTGGAAGGGTGCGGATGCTAACCAAGGTGGACTTTTAGGCATAGATGCATGTTGGATGGCGGTCTATGTTCTTTGTCGTAATGCCTAAGTAAATCTCATAGTAGTCATCATGATATGTATGTGCATTGTTATGCCTCTCTATTTGTCAATTGCCCAACTGTAATTTGTTTACCCAACATGTTATTTATCTTATTGGAGAGACACCACTAGTGAATGTTGGTCCATTCTTTTACATCTGAAATACAACCTACTGCAATCATTGTTCTCTTTTGTTTTCTCCAAGCAAACATCATTTTCCACACCATACGTTCAATCCTTTGTTTTCAAAGCCGGTGAGATTGACAACCTCACTTTAAGTTGGGCAAAGTAGTTTGATTGTGTTGTGCAGGTTCCACGTTGGCGCCGGAATCCAGTGTTGCGCCGCACTACCTCCTTCACCAACAACCTTCACGTGATCTTCATCTCCTACTGGTTCGATAACCTTGGTTTCTTACTGAGGAAAAACTCGATGCTGTACTCATCATACCTTCCTCTTGGGGTTCCCAACGGATGTGTGCTTTACCGTCACAAGTAGCTACTTTTTGGGCGCCGTTGCCGGGGAGATCAAGACACGCTTGATGCGTGCAGTTGACACACGTCCGTTGGGAACCCCAGAGGAAGGTGTGATCGACCGAAAGTTTTCCTCAGTGAAACCAAGGTGAGAAGAGGTCAAGGCGTGAAGGTTGTTGGTGACGGAGTGTAGTGCGCACCTTCCAGCAGCAGCCAACACTTTGCCCCGCAGTGAGGTTGTCAATCTCACCGCTGGATTAAATGGTGTAAAATGATGTTTGATTATGAAGAACAGAAAGAACAGAGTTTGCGGTGATTGTATTTAATGTAAGACCCGGGTCCACCACTAGTGGTGTCTCTCCCATAAATAGCATGTTGGGTGTTGCAGTTAGAGAGGGCATAACAATGCACATACATATCATGATGACTACTATGAGATTTAATCAGGCATTACGACAAAGTACATAGACCGCTATCCATGCATCTATGTAAAAATCCACCAATTAGCATCCGCCCCTCATTTAAAAACAGAAATTGCATTAAGTAATGTAATAAACACAAATATCCTTAGACAAAGCATTGTTTTATCCCCCAACAGACACAACTTATCCCAGTCAATGGAGGCATGAACTACTGGCTCTGATTTCTGGTCAGATCCTAACATGAAGAAAAAATAAATAACATATATGATAGATTGATAATCAACTTGACATAGTATTCCATATTCATCGGATCCCAACAAACACAACATGTAGCATTACAAATAGATGATCTTGATCATGATAGGCAGCTCACAGATCTAACATGATAGCACAATGAGGGAAGACAGCCATCTAGCTACTGCTATGGACCCATAGTCCAGGGTGAACTACTCACAATCCGGAGGCGATCATGGCGATGAAGAGTCCTCCGGAAGATGATTCCCCTCTTGGCAGGGTGCCGATCTCCTGAATCCCCGAGATGGGCGGCGTGGCGTCTCTGTTTTCCGTATCGTGGCTCTCGGTACAGGGGTTTTCGCGACGAAGGCTATAAGTAGCGGAAGGGTAGGGTTGGAGGCGGCGCGAGGGGCCCACACCATAGGGCGGCGCGGGCCCCCCTCTGGCCGCGCCGGCCTATGGTCTGGCCACCTCGTGGCCCCACTTATCCCCCTCGGTCTTCTGGAAGCTTCGTGGAAAAATAAGACCCCGGGCGTTGATTTCATCCAATTCCGAGAATATTTCCTTTATAGGATTTCTGAAACCAAAAACAGCAGAAAACAGCAACTGGCTCTTCGGCATCTCGTCAATAGGTTAGTGTCGAAAAATGCATAATAATGACAGTGTGTATAAAACATGTGAGTATCATCATAAAAGTAGCATGGAACATAAGAAATTATAGATACGTTTGAGACGTATCAACCAAGGAGTCTCACACCCAATCTCTTTACTTTGTTTCTTGTCTTGCTTTATTTATTTTCTGTCTTGTTTGCTTTCTTTATATCAAAAACATAAAAAAATTAGTTACTCGCATTTACTTTATTTATCGGTTTACCCTTGTTTATTTCATCATGCTTCTCCCTAAGTTCACTTTGAAATATATATCGGTAGGGAGTGGGTCTATCATTGGAAGAGATAATATAGAAGAATTTTTCAATCATGTTAGTAAGGTTAAAGATTTTGAAGATAGATCCTTGGTGGAACTTGCTCCTAATTATGAAATTGCTACTGCCTCTTTAGTGCACATGTTGGAAGCTAGATTTGTTAATCTTAATCCTATAATGCAACATATGTTTCTTACACTCCGTGATATGGAAGAAGGAGAGAAGAAAGATTTTGTTTTAGAAACCCTTCTTAAAGAATTTGGTGATGTAGCTAGGGAAGCTAGGAAAGTCTTTATTCAACATAAGATGCTTGGCTTTTATATCAATGTTGCAAATACCCTTGAAAGTATGGAAAAAGATAGTCTAAAGTACACTAATGAAGCCAATTGTGAGGGGGAGACTGGTGTCTACGGGTGCTTCTATTCTTGTAGACAGTGTTGGGCCTCCAAGAGCAGAGGTTTGTAGAACAGCAGCAAGTTTCCCTTAAGTGGATCACCCAAGGTTTATCGAACTCAGGAGGAAGAGGTCAAAGATATCCCTCTCATGCAACCCTGCAACCACAAAGCAAGAAGTCTCTTGTGTCCCCAACACACCTAATTGGTGCACTAGTTCGGCGAAGAGATAGTGAAATACAGGTGGTATGAATGAATATGAGCAGTAGTACGGCGCCAGAAAAGTGCTTGCTGGCGTGCATTGATGGTAGTAATATTGCGGAAGTAAAGATGCATAGAACAGTAAACAAGCAGCGATAGCGTATTTAGGAACAAGGCCTAGGGATCATACTTTCACTAGTGGACACTCTCAACATTGATCACATAACAGTAAATAGATAGATGCTAGACTCTACACCCTCTTGTTGGATGATGAACACCACTAACTGTGTAGGATTACACGAACCCTCAATGCCGGAGTTAACAAGCTCCACAATATTCGATGTTCATGTTTAAATAACCTTAGAGTGCATGACAGATCAACATAACCAAACCAAGTACTAACATAGCATGCACACTGTCACCTTCACACTACGAAAGGAGGAATAGATCACATCAATACTATCATAGCAATAGTTAACTTCATAATCTACAAGAGATCACAATCATAGCCTACGCCAAGTACTACGATGCACACCTGTCACCATTACACCGTGCGGGAGGAATAAACTACTTTAATAACATAACTAGAGTAGCACACGGATAAATTGTGATACAAAACACATTGCAATCATAAAGGGATATAAATAAGCACTTCACTATGCCATTCATAACAGTGAATAAGTATTCTGTGAAATATAGCCTAAGAGACCCACACGGTGCACACACTGTCACCTTTACACACGTGGGACAAGGAGTCTCCGGAGATCACATAAGTAAAATCCACTTGACTAGCATAATGACATCTAGATTACAAGCATCATCATATGAATCTCAATCATGTAAGGCAGCTCATGAGATTATTGTATTGAAGCACATAGGAGAGATTAACCACATAGCTACCGCAGCCCTTAGCCTCGATGGAGAACTACTCCCTCCTCATGGGAGACAGCAGCGGTGATGAAGATGGCGGTGGTGTCGATGGAGAAGCCTTGGGGCACTTCCCGTCGGCGTGCGTGGAATAGAGACTCTGTCCCCGAGATCTTGGCTTCGCGATGGCGGCGGCTCGGAGGTTTTCTCGGTTTCGTCGAACGTGGTAGGGTTTCGCAAACGGAGACTTTAAGTAGGCGGAAGGGCAAGGTCGGTGGAGTCCTGGTGGGGCCACACACCAGGCTGGCGCGGCCAGGGTGTGGGCCGCGCCGCCCTACTGTGTCGTGGCCCCACTTCGTTTCCCCTTCGGACTTATGGAAGCTTCGTGGAAAAATAGGACCCGGGCGTTGATTTCGTCCGATTCCGAATATTTCCTTACTAGGATTTCTGAAACCAAAAACAGCAGAAAACAGCACCTGGCCCTTCGGCATCTCGTCAATAGGTTAGTTCCGGAAACGCATAATAATGACATAAAGTATGCATAAAACATGTAGATATCATCAATAATGTGGCATGGAACATAAGAAATTATCGATACGTCGGAGACGTATCAGCATCCCAAGCTTAGTTCCTGCTCGTCCCGAGCAGGTAAACGATAACAAAGATAATTTCTGGAGTGACATGCCATCGTAACCTTGATCATACTATTGTAAGCATATGTAATGAATGCAGCGATCAAACAATGGTAATGACATGAGTAAACAAATGAATCATAAAGCAAAGACTTTTCATGAATAGTACTTTCAAGACAAGCATCAATAAGTCTTGCATAAGAGTTAACTCATAAAGCAATAATTTAAAGTAGAGGTATTGAAGCAACACAAAGGAAGATTAAGTTTCAGCGGTTGCTTTCAACTTATAACATGTATATCTCATGGATATTGTCAATGTAAAGTAATATAACAAGTGCAATATGCAAGTATGTAGGAATCAATGCACAGTTCACACAAGTGTTTGCTTCTTGAGGTGGAGAGAAATAGGTGAACTGACTCAACATAAAAGTAAAAGAAAGGTCCTTCAAAGAGGAAAGCATCGATTACTATATTTGTGCTAGAGCTTTGGTTTTGAAAACATAAAGAGAGCATAAAAGTAAAATTTTGAGAGGTGTTTGTTGTTGTCAACGAATGGTAGTGGGCACTCTAACCCCCTTGCCGGACAAACCTTCAAAGAGCGGCTCCCATGAATTATTTTTTTTTGGGTGGCACTCCTTCCAACCTTTCTTTCACAAACCATGGCTAACCGAATCCTCGGGTGCCTGCCAACAATCTCATACCATGAAGGAGTGCCTTTTTATTTTAGTTTTATTATGATGACACTCCTCCCCACCTTTGCTTTCTCAAGCCATGGCTAACCGAATCCTCAGTGCCGTCCAACAATCACATACCATGGAGGAGTGTCTATTTAGGTTAATTAATTTGGGACTGGGAATCCCATTGCCAGCTCTTTTTGCAAAATTGGATAAGCGGATGAAGCCACTAATCCATTGGTGAAAGTTGCCCAACAAGAATGAAAGATAAACACCACATACTTCCTCATGAGCTATAAAACATTGACACAAATCAGAGGTGATTAATTTTGAATTATTTAAAGGTAGCACTCAAGCAATTTACTTTGGAATGGCGGAGAAATACCATGTAGTAGGTAGGTATGGTGGACACAAATGGCATAGTGGTTGGCTCAAGGATTTTGGATGCATGAGAAGTATTCCCTCTCGATACAAGGTTTAGGCTAGCAAGGTTATTTGAAACAAACACAAGGATGAACCGGTGCAGCAAAACTCACATAAAAGACATATTGTAAACATTATAAGACTCTACACCGTCTTCCTTGTTGTTCAAAACTCAATACTAGAAATTATCTAGACTTTAGAGAGACCAAATATGCAAACCAAATTTTAGCAAGCTCTATGTATTTCTTCATTAATGGGTGCAAAGTATATGATGCAAGAGCTTAAACATGAGCACAACAATTGCCAAGTATCAAAATTATCCAAGACATTTTATCAATTACTACATGTAGCATTTCCCGTTTCCAACCATATAGCAATAAACGAAGCAGTTTCAACCTTCGCCATGAACATTAAAAGCTAAGAACACATGTGTTCATATGAACCAGCGGAGCGTGTCTCTCTCCCACACAAGCATTTATTCAAACATAAACAAAAACAAACTCCAAGTAAAGTACATAAGATGTGACCGAATAAAAATATAGTTTCAAGAGAAAAAACCTGATAAGTTGTCGATGAAGAAGGGGATGCCTTGGGCATCCCAAGCTTAGATGCTTGAGTCTTCTTGAATATGCAGGGATGAACCACCGGGGCATCCCCAAGCTTAGACTCTTCACTCTTCTTGATCATAGTATATCATCCTCCTCTCTTGACCCTTGAAAACTTCCTCCACACCAAACTTTAAGCAAACTCATTAGAGGGTTAGTGCACAATCAAAAATTCACATGTTCAGAGGTAACACAATCATTCTTAACACTTCTGGACATTGCACAAAACTTCTGAAAGTTAATGGAACAAAGAAACTCATTCATCTTAACAAAAGCGGCAATGCGAAATAAAAGGCAGAATCTGTCAAAAACGGAAAAACTCAATACTAATGAAAGTTGCGTAAATATCGAACCTGGAAGGGCACTTAACTTGCTCAAACGGAAAAACTCAAAACTAATGAAAGTTGCGTAAATATCGAGGATCACACACGTAAATTTGCAGATTTTTTGATTTTTTTACAGGAGACTTCTGCTTGAATTCGTGACAGACAGCAATTTGTTTTACAGCAGCAATCAAATCTAGCATCAACTTTACCATAGAGACTTTACTTGGCACAAAAACATGATAAGGAGAGGTTGCTACAGTAGTAAACAACTTCCAAGACTCAACAAAAAAAAATTGTTGTAGTAAAATAAACACATGGGTTATCTCCCAGAAGTTCTTTCTTTATAGCCATTAAGATGGGCTCAGCAGTTTTAATGATGTACTCGCAAGAAATAAGAAGCAAAAGAGAGCATCAAAAAGCAAATTCAAAACACATTTAAGTCTAACATGCTTCCTATGCATAGGAATCTTGTAAATAAACAAGTTCATGAAGAGCAAAGTAACAAGCATAGGAAGATAAAACCAGTGTAACTTCAAAAATTTCAGCGTATAGAGAGGTTTTAGTAACATGAAAATTTCTACAACCATATTTTCCTCTCTCATAATAATTTTCAGAGGCATCATGAACAAACTCAACAATATAAGTATCACATAAAGCATTCTTATTCACATGCATAAAAGTATCATTACTCTCCACATAAGCATAATCAATTTTATTAGTTGTAGTGGGAGCAAATTCAACAAAGTAGCTATCATTATTATTCTCATCATCAAATATAGGAGGCATATTGTAATCATAATCAAATTTATCCTCCATAACGGGTGGCACCAAAAGACCACTATCATTATAATCATCATAAATAGGAGGCAAAGTATCATCAAAGTAAATTTTCTCCTCAATGCTTGGGGGACTAAAATATCATGCTCATCAAAGCCAGCTTCCCAAGCTTAGAATTTTCCATATCATTAGCAACAATGGTGTTCAAAGCGTTCATACTAATGTGTTCCATAGGTTTTTAATTTTCGCATCAAACCATCCATGTCTTAAATCAGGAAATAGAATAAGAAGCTCATTGTTGTCCATTATGCCTAACTAGTGTAAACAAGAAACAAAAAGATGCAATTGCAGGATCTAAAGGAAATAGCTTCGAGCACACACACAATGGAGCCAGAAAAGTACTTTACCTGGGACCGGAGTATGAGAGCCTTTTACCTTTCCTCCCCGGCAACGGCGCCAGAAAAGTGCTAGTTGCCGGGGTCCGGTGTGTGTGTGCCGTTTACCTTTCCACCCCGACAACGGCGCCAGAAAAGTGCTTGATGTCTACGGGTGCTTCTATTCTTGTAGACAGTGTTGGGCCTCCAAGAGCAGAGGTTTGTAGAACAGCAGCAAGTTTCCCTTAAGTGGATCACCCAAGGTTTATCGAACTCGGGGAGGAAGAGGTCAAAGATATCCCTCTCATGCAACCCTGCAACCACAAAGCAAGAAGTCTCTTGTGTCCCCAACACACCTAATTGGTGCACTAGTTCGGCGAAGAGATAGTGAAATACGGTGGTATGAATGAATATGAGCAGAGTACGGCCAGAAAAGTGCTGGCGTGCGATTGATGGTAGTAATATTGCAGGAAGTAAAGATGCAGTAGAACAGTAAACAAGCAGCGATAAGTATTTAGGAACAAGGCCTAGGGATCATACTTTCACTAGTGGACACTCTCAACATTGATCACATAACAGAGTAATTAGATAGATGCTAGACTCTACACCCTCTTGTTGGATGATGAACACCACTAACTGTGTAGGATTACACGAACCCTCAATGCCGGAGTTAACAAGCTCCACAATATTCGATGTTCATGTTTAAATAACCTTAGAGTGCATGACAGATCAACATAACCAAACCAAGTACTAACATAGCATGCACACTGTCACCTTCACACTACGAGGAGGAATAGATCACATCAATACTATCATAGCAATAGTTAACTTCATAATCTACAAGAGATCACAATCATAGCCTACGCCAAGTACTACACGATGCACACACTGTCACCATTACACCGTGCAGGAGGAATAAACTAATTTAATAACATCACTAGAGTAGCACACAGATAAATTGTGATACAAAACACATTGCAATCATAAAGGGATATAAATAAGCACTTCACTATGCCATTCATAAAATAAGTATTCTGTGAAATATAGCCTAAGAGACCCACACGGTGCACACACTGTCACCTTTACACACGTGGGACAAGGAGTCTCCGGAGATCACATAAGTAAAATCCACTTGACTAGCATAATGACATCTAGATTACAAGCATCATCATATGAATCTCAATCATGTAAGGCAGCTCATGAGATTATTGTATTGAAGCACATAGGAGAGATTAACCACATAGCTACCGGTACAGCCCTTAGCCTCGATGGAGAACTACTCCCTCCTCATGGGAGACAACAACGGTGATGAAGATGGCGGTGGTGTCGATGGAGAAGCCTTCAGGGGCACTTCCCCGTCCGGCGGCGGAACAGAGACTCCTGTCCCCCGGATCTTGGCTTCGCGATGGTGGCTGGAAGGTTTTCTCTGGTTTCGTCGAACGTGGTAGGGTTTCGCAACGGAGACTTTAAGTAGGCGGAAGGGCAAGGTCGGTGGAGTCCTGGTGGGGCCACACACTAGGCCGGCGCGGCCGGGGCTTGGGCCGCGCCGCCCTCTGTCCCCACCTCGTGGCCCCTTCGTTTCCCCTTCGGACTTGGAAGCTTCGTGGAAAAATAGGACCCTGGGCGTTGATTTCATCCGATTCCGAGAACTTTTCTGAACCAAAAACAGCAGAAAACAGCAATTGGCCCTTCGGCATCTCGTCAATAGGTTAGTTCCGGAAAACGCATAATAATGACATAAAGTATGCATAAAACATGTAGATATCATCAATAATGTGGCATGGAACATAAGAAATTATCGATACATCGGAGACGTATCATAGACTAAAGTACCAATACCTTATAAGCTCATAGGAATGCATGAGGCACTAGGAAAGAATTTTGATTGGATTGTTCATGAAAACTTATTTGAGGAGGATAGTGAGCCTAAAAGTAATGAAAGAGGGCTTCTGAAACTTACATAGATAAGATACAATGCATCATTGAGAAAACTCCCAACTCCTCTATTGATGCTTCTTCTCTTGATGTTATTTGATTTTCACTTTCTGCGCCTAGCTAAAAGGCGTTAAAAGCGCTTATGGGAAACAACCCATTATTTTATTTCTGCAATTTTTGTTTTATATTTGAGTCAAGGTGCTTGTTACTACTGTATCAATACCTTTGTATATTTATTTTCTTGCATTGTTGTGCCAAGTAAAGTCTTTATAGAAAGTTAATACTAGTTTTTCTCTCTGTAGAAGAATCTAAAAATTCTGAAAAAATTCATGAGTAATCCTCGATATGTACGCAACTTTCATTCAACTGGAGCTTTTCCATCTGAGCATGTTAAGTGCCTCGAAAAAATTCGTATTTACGGACTATTCTGTTTTCAACAGATTCTGCCTTTTATTTCGCATTGCCTCTTTTACCGTGTTTGAGTGGATTTCTTTACTCCATTAAATTTCAGTAACCTTGGGTAATGTCTAGAAGTGTTGGGAATGATTGTGTCCTTGCTGAACATGTGAATTTTTGATTATGCACTAACCCTCTAATGAGATTGGTTTGAGTTTGGTGTGAAGGAAGTTTTCAAGGATCAAGAGAGGAGGATGATATAATATGATCAAGAAGAGTGAAAAGTCTAAGCTTGGGGATGCCCCCGTGGTTCATCCCTGCATATTTCGAGAAGACTCAAGCGTCTAAGCTTGGGGATGCCCAAGGCATCCCCTTCTTCATCAACAACTTATCAGGTCACCTCTAGTGAAACTATATTTTAATTCCGTCACATCTTATGTGCTTTACTTGGAGCATCTATGTGTTTTTATTTTCATTTTGTTATTTTAATTCTCTGAATAAATAGGATCCTAACCTGCTTGTGTGGGAGAGAGACACGCTCCGCTTTTTCATTTGAACACTTGTGTTCTTCGTTTTATTTTTCATGTTTATGGCGAAAGCTGAAAGCGTTATTGTTATTTGGTTGGAAACAGAAAATGCTTCATGTGGTAATTGGTATATTGTCTTGAATAATTTGATACTTGGCAATTGTTTTGAGCTCTCAAGTAGATCATGTTTAAGCTCTTGCATCATGTAGTTTAAACCTATTAGTAGAACTACCGTAGAGCTTGTTGAAATTTGGTTTGCATGATTGGTCTCTCTAAGGTCTAGATATTTTCTGGTAAAAGTGTTTGAGCAACAAGGAAGACATGTAGAGTCTTATAATGCTTGCAATATGTTCTTATGTAAGTTTTGCTGTACCAGTTTATACTTGTGTTTGCTTCAAACAACCTTGCTAGCCAAAGCTTTGTATTGAGAGGGAATGCTTCTCGTGCATCCAAAACCTTGAGCCAAAACTTATGCCATTTGTGTCCACTATAACTGCCTACTATGTGGTATTTATCTGCCATTCCAAGTAAATACTTCATGTGCTACCTTTAAACAATTCAAAACTTTATTACTCCTTATTTCTGTCAATGTTTTATAGCTCATGAGGAAGTATGTGGTGTTTTACCTTTCAATCTTGTTGGGCAGACTTTCACCAATGGACTAGTGGCATACACATCCGCTTATCCAATAATTTTGCAAAAAGAGCTGGCAACGGGTGCCCAGCCCCAATTAATTAACTTTCATTAATAATTCTCTTCACATGTTTTGCCCTGATTTATCAGTAAGCAACTTAATTTTGCAATAGACACTCCTCCATGGTATGTGAAATGTTGGAAGGCACCCGAGGATTCGGTTAGCCATGGCTTGTGAAAGCAAAAGGTTGGGAGGAGTGTCATCTATAAATAAAACTAAAATACATGTGTAAACAAAAGAGAAGAGGGATGATCTACCTTGCTGGTAGAGATAACGTCCTTCATATATAGGAGCCGCTCTTTGAAAGTCTGTTTGACAAGGGGGTCAGAGTGCCCACTACCATTCGTTGACAACAACAAACACCTCTCAAAACTTTATTTTTATGCTCTCTTTATGATTTCAAAACTTGAAAATCCCTAGCACATGATTTAATCCCTGCTTCCCTCTGCGAAGGGCCTTTCTTTTACTTTATGTTGAGTCAGTTTACCTACTTCTTTCTATCTTAGAAGCAAACACTTGTGTCAACTATGTGCATTGATTCTTACATGCTTTCTTATTGCACTTATTATATTACTTTGTGTTGACAATTATCCATGAGATATACATGTTGAAAGTTGAAAGCAATTGCTGAAACTTAAATCTTCCTTTGTGTTGCTTCAAAACCTTTTATTAAGAATCTATTTCTTTATGAGTTAACTCTTATGCAAGACTTTTTGATGCTTGTCTTTAAAGTACTATTCATGAAAAGTTTTTGCTATATGATTCAGTTGTTTAGTCATTATCTTTTTGTTAGCAAACTATAGACCATTGCTTTGAGTCACTTCATTCATCTCATATGCTTTACAATAGTATTGATCAAGATTATGTTGGTAGCATGTCACTTCAGAAATTATTCTTTTTATCGTTTACTTACTCGAGGAGGAACTAAGCTTGGGGATGCTTGATACGTCTCCAACGTATCTATAATTTCTTATGTTCCATGCTAATTTTATGACAATACCTACATGTTTTATTCACACTTTATAATGTTTTTATGCATTTTAGGACTAACCTATTAACAAGATGCCACAGCGCCATTCTGTTTTCTGCTGTTTTTGATTTCAGAAAAGTTGGTTTACAAATATTCTCGGAATTGGACGAACAAAAGCCCACGGCCCTATTTTCCACGGAGTGTTCCAGAAGACCGAAGAAGAGTCGAGGAAGGCCAGCAGGGGCCCACACCATAGGGCGGCGCGGGTTTGCCGCGCCGACATGTGGGGAGGGAGCCCCCTGGTTCCCCCGACGCTGCCCCTTCGCCTATTTATTCCTTCGTCCCCGAAAACCCTAGCACGGAGAGCCAAAATATGAGAACAGTTCCAGAGACGCCGCCGCCGTCAACCCTATCTTGGGGGGTTCAGAAGATCTCCTCCGGCACCTGCCGGAGGGGAATCATCACCGGAGGGCTCTACATCACCATGCCCGCCTCCGGACTGATGCGTGAGTAGTTCATCCTTGGACTACGGGTCCATAGCGTAGCTAGATGGTTGTCTTCTCCTATTATGCCATCATGTTTAGATCTTGTGAGCTTATCCTATCATGATCAAGATCATCTATTTGTAATGCTACATGTTGTGTTTGTTGGGATCCGATGAATATGGAATACTATGTCAAGTTGATTATTGATCTATCATATATGTTATTTATGATCTTGCATGCTCTCCATTGCTAGTAGAGGCTCTGGCCAAGTTGATACTTGTAACTCCAAGAGGGGGTATTTATGCTAGATAGTGGGTTCATGCCTCCATTGAATCTGGGACAGTGACAGAAAGTCCTAAGGTTGTGGATGTGTTGTTGCCAATAGGGATAAAACATCAATGCTTTGTCTAAGGATATTTGTATTGTTTACATTACGCACATTACTTAATGCAATTGTCTGTTGTTTGCAACTTAATACTGGAAGGGTGCGGATGCTAACCCGAAGGTGGACTTTTTAGGCATAGATGCATGTTGGATGGCGGTCTATGTTCTTTGTCGTAATGCCCTAAGTAAATCTCATAGTAGTCATCATGATATGTATGTGCATTGTTATGCCCTCTCTGTCAATTGCCCAACTGTAATTTGTTTACCCAACATGTTATTTATCTTATTGGAGAGACACCACTAGTGAACTGTGGACCCGGTCCATTCTTTTACATCTGAAATACAACCTACGCAATCATTGTTCTCTTTTTTTCTCCAAGCAAACATCATTTTCCACACCATACGTTTAATCCTTTGTTTTCAGCAAGCCGGTGAGATTGACAACCTCATTGTTAAGTTGGGGCAAAGTAGTTTGATTGTGTTGTGCGGGTTCACGTTGGCGGGAATCCCTGGTGTTGCGCCGCACTACACTCCTTCACCAACAATCTTCACGTGATCTTCATCTCCTACTGGTTCGATAACCTTGGTTTCTTACGGAGGAAAAACTCGCTGCTGTACTCATCATACCTTCCTCTTGGGGTTCCCAACGGACGTGTGCTTTACCGTCACAAGTAGCTACTTTTCGGGCGCCGTTGCTTGGAGATCAAGACACGCTTGATGCTGCGTTGACACCGTCCGTTGGGAACCCCAAGAGGAAGGTGTGATGCGTACGCAGAAAGTTTTCCCTCGGTATGAAACCAAGGTTATCGAACCAATAGAATCAAGGAACACGTGAAGGTTGTTGGTGATGGAGTGTAGTGCGGCAACACCAGGGATTCCGGCGCCAACGTGACTGCACAACACAATCACAATACTTTGCCCCAACGAAACAGTGGGGTTGTCAATCTCAAAACAAAGTTAAACGTATGGTGTGGAAAATGATGTTTGATTGCGAAGGACAGAGTTTGCAGTAGATTGTATTTCAGATGTAAAAAATGGACCGGGGTCCACATTCACTAGTGTGTCTCTCCCATAAGATAAATAGCATGTTGGGTGAACAAATTACAGTTGGGCAATTGACAAATAGAGAGGGCATAACAATGCACATACATATCACGATGACTACTATGAGATTTAGTCAGGGCATTACGACAAAGTACATAGACCGCTATCCATGCATCTATGCCTAAAGTCTTAGTTAGCATCACCTCATATTAAGTTACAAACACAGACAATTGCATTAAGTATGATGCGTAATGTAATAAACACAAATATCCTTAGACAAAGCATTGATGTTTTATCCCTAGTGTAACACATCCACAACAGAACTTTCACCTGTCCCACATTCAATGGGCATGAACCCACTATCGAGCATAAATACTCCCTCTTGGAGTTACAAGTATCAACTTGGCCGAGCCTCTACTAGCAAAGAGCATGCAAGAACATAAATAACATATATGATAGATTGATAATCAACTTGACATAGTATTCCATATTCATCGGATCCCAACAAACACAACAAGTAGCATTACAAATAGATGATCTTGATCATGATAGGCAGCTCACAAGATCTAACATGATAGCACAATGAGGAGAGACAACCATCTAGCTATGCTATGGACCCATAGTCCAGGGGTGAACTACTCACACATCAATCCGGAGGCGATCATGGCGATGAAGAGTCCTCAGGAGATGATTCCCTCTTGGCGAGTGCGGAGGCGATCCCCTGAATCCCGATTGGCGGCGGCGGCGTCTCTGGAAGGTTTTCCGTATCGTGGCTCTCGGTACAGGGGTTTTCGCAACGAAGGCTATAAGTAGGCGGAAGGGTAGGGTTGGAGGCGGCGCGAGGGGCCCACACCATAGGGCGGCGCGGGCCCCCCTCTAGCCGCACCGGCCTATGGTCTGGCCACCTCGTGGCCCCAATTCGTATCCCCTCCGGTCTTCTGGAAGCTTCGTGGAAAAATAAGACCCTGGGCGTTGATTTCATCCGATTCCGAGAATATTTCCTTTGTAGGATTTACCGAAACCAAAAACAGAAAACAGCAACTGGCTCTTCGGCATCTCGTCAATAGGTTAGTGTCGGAAAATGCATAATAATGACATAAAGTGTGTATAAAACATGTGAGTATCATCATAAAAGTAGCATGGAACATAAGAAATTATAGATACGTTTGAGACGTATCAACGGCACCAAGTCTCTACACCCAATCTCTTTACTTTGTTTACTGTCTTGCTTTATTTATTTTCTGTCTTGTTTGCTTTCTTTATATCAAAAACATAAAAAAATTAGTTACTCGCATTTACTTTATTTATCGGTTTACCCTTGTTTATTTCATCATGCTTCTCCCTAAGTTCACTTTGAAAGATATATCGGTAGGGAGTGGGTCTATCATTGGAAGAGATAATATAGAAGAATTTTCAATCATGTTAGTAAGGTTAAAGATTTTGAAGATAGATCCTTGGTGAAACTTGCTCCTAATTATGAAATTGCTACTGCCTCTTTAGTTCACATGTTGGAAGCTAGATTTGTTAATCTTAATCCTATAATGCAACATATGTTTCTTACACTCCGTGATATGGAAGAAGGAGAGAAGAAAGATTTTGTTTTAGAAACCCTTCTTAAAGAATTTGGTGATGTAGCTAGGGAAGCTAGGAAAGTATTTATTCAACATAAGATGCTTGGCTTTTATATCAATGTTGCAAATACCCTTGAAAGGATGGAAAAAGATAGTCTAAAGTACATTAATGAAGCCAATTGTGAGGGGGAGACTAAAGTACCAATACCTTATAAGCTCATAGGAATGCATGAGGCATTAGAAAAGAATTTTGATTGGATTGTTCCTGAAAACTTATTTGAGGAGGATAGTGAGCCTAAAAGTAATGAAAGAGGAGCTTCTAAAACTTACATAGATAAGATACAATGCATCGTTGAGAAAACTCCCAACTCCTCTATTGATGCTTCTTCTCTTGATGTTATTTGATTTTCACTTTCTGCGCCTAGCTAAAGGCGTTAAAGAAAAGCGCTTATGGAAACAACCCATTATTTTATTTCTGCAATTTTCGTTTTATATTTGAGTCAAGGTGCTTGTTACTACTGTATCAATACCTTTGTATATTTATTTTCTTGCATTGTTGTGCCAAGTAAAGTCTTTATAGAAAGTTAATACTAGTTTTTCTCTCTGTAGAAGAATCTAAAAATTCTGAAAAATTCATGAGTAATCCTCGATATATACGCAACTTTCATTCAATTGGAGCTTTTCCATCTGAGCATGTTAAGTGCCTCGAAAAAATTATTTTTACGGACTATTCTGTTTTCAGATTCTACCTTTTATTTCGCATTGCCTCTTTTACCGTGTTTGAGTGGATTTCTTTACTCCATTAAATTTCAGTAACCTTGGGTAATGTCCAGAAGTGTTGGGAATGATTGTGTCCTTGCTTGAACATGTGAATTTTTGATTATGCACTAACCCTCTAATGAGATTGGTTTGAGTTTGGTGTGAAGGAAGTTTTCAAGGATCAAGAGAGGAGGATGATATAATATGATCAAGAAGAGTGAAAAGTCTAAGCTTGGGGATGCCCCAGTGGTTCATCCCTGCATTTTAAGAAGACTCAAGCGTCTAAGCTTGGGGATGCCCAAGGCATCCCTTCTTCATCAACAACTTATCAGGTCACCTCTAGTGAAACTATATTTTAATTCCGTCACATCTTATGTGCTTTACTTGGAGCGTCTGTGTATTTTTATTTTCGTTTTGTTATTTTAATTCTCTGAATAAATCGGATCCTAACATGCTTGTGTGGGAGAGAGACACGCTCCGCTTTTTCATTTGAACACTTGTGTTCTTCGTTTTATTTTTCATGTTTATGGCGAAAGCGCCGCAGCACTTATTGTTATTTGGTTGGAAACAGAAAATGCTTCATGTGGTAATTGGTATATTGTCTTGAATAATTTGATACTTGGCAATTGTTTTGAGCTCTCAAGTAGATCATGTTTAAGCTCTTGCATCATGTAGTTTAAACCTATTAGTGGAGAACTACAGTAGAGCTTGTTGAAATTTGGTTTGCATGATTGGTCTCTCTAAGGTCTAGATATTTTTCGGTAAAAGTGTTTGAGCAACAAGGAAGACATGTAGAGTCTTATAATGCTTGCAATATGTTCTTATGTAAGTTTTGTTGTACCGGTTTATACTTGTGTTTGCTTCAAACATCCTTGCTAGCCAAGCTTTGTATTGAGAGGGAATGCTTCTCGTGCATCCAAAACCTTGAGCCAAAACTTATGCCATTTGTGTCCACCATATGCCTACTATGTGGTATTTCCTGCCATTCCAAGTAAATACTTCATGTGCTACCTTTAAACAATTCAAAACTTATTACTCCTTATTTGTGTCAATGTTTTATAGCTCATGAGGAAGTATGTGGTGTTTTATCTTTCAATCTTGTTGGGCAGACTTTCACCAATGGACTAGTGGCATATACATCCGCTTATCCAATAATTTTGCAAAAAGAGCTGGCAACGGGGTGCCCAGCCCCAATTAATTAACTTTCATTAATAATTCTCTTCACATGTTTTGCCCTGATTTATCAGTAAGCAACTTAATTTTGCAATAGACACTCCTCCATGGTATGTGAAATGTTGGAAGGCACCCGAGGATTCGGTTAGCCATGGCTTGTGAAAGCAAAAGGTTGGGAGGAGTGTCATCTATATAAAACTAAAATACATGTGTAAACAAAAGAGAAGAGGGATGATCTACCTTGCTGGTAGAGATAACGTCCTTCATGGGAGCCGCTCTTTGAAAGTCTGTTTGACAAGGGGGTCAGTGCCCACTACCATTCGTTGACAACAACAAACACCTCTCAAAACTTTATTTTTATGCTCTCTTTATGATTTCAAAACTTGAAAAGCTCTAGCACATGATTTAATCTCTGCTTCCCTCTGCGAAGGGCCTTTCTTTTACTTTATGTTGAGTCAGTTTACCTACTTCTTTCTATCTTAGAAGCAAACACTTGTGTCAACTATGTGCATTGATTCTTACATGCTTTCTTATTGCACTTATTATATTACTTTGTGTTGACAATTATCCATGAGATATACATGTTGAAAGTTGAAAGCAATTGCTGAAACTTAAATCTTCCTTTGTGTTGCTTCAAAACCTTTTATTAAGAATCTATTTCTTTACGAGTTAACTCTTATGCAAGACTTTTTGATGCTTGTCTTGAAAGTACTATTCATGAAAAGTTTTTGCTATATGATTCAGTTGTTTAGTCATTATCTTTTTGTTAGCAAACTATAGACCATTGCTTTGAGTCACTTCATTCATCTCATATGCTTTACAATAGTATTGATCAAGATTATATTGGTAGCATGTCACTTCAGAAATTATTCTTTTTATCGTTTACTTACTCGAGGGCGAGTAGGAACTAAGCTTGGGGATGCTTGATACGTCTCCAACGTATCTATAATTTCTTATGTTCCATGCTAATTTTATGACAATACCTACATGTTTTATTCACACTTTATAATGTTTTTATGCATTTTACGGGACTAACCTATTAACAAGATGCCATAGTGCCAGTTCCTGTTTTTCTGTTTTGATTTCAGAAAAGTTGGTTTATAAATATTCTCGGAATTGGACGAAACAAAAGCGCACGGCCTATTTTCCACGGAGTGTTCCAGAAGACCGAAGAAGAGTCGAGGAAGGCCAGCAGGGGCCGCCATAGGGCGGCGCGGGGCGCCTACCCTGTGGGAGGAGCCACCTGCTCCCCGACGCTACTTCGCCTATTTATTCCTTCGTCCCCGAAAACCCTAGCACGGAGAGCCAAAATATGAGAACAGTTCCGAGACGCCGCCGTCAACCCTATCTCGGGGGTTCGAAGATCTCCTCCGGCACCCTGCGAAGGGGGAATCATCAGGAGGGCTCTACATCACCATGCCCGCCTCCGGGCTGATGCGTGAGTAGTTCATCCTTGGACTACGGGTCCATAGCAGCTAGATGGTTGTCTTCTCCTATTATGCCATCATGTTTAGATCTTGTGAGCTTCCTATCATGATCAAGATCATCTATTTGTAATGCTACATGTTGTGTTTGTTGGGATCGATGAATATGGAATACTATGTCAAGTTGATTATTGATCTATCATATATGTTATTTATGATCTTGCATGCTCTCCGTTGCTAGTAGAGGCTCTAGCCAAGTTGATACTTGTAACTCCAAGGGGTATTTATGCTAGATAGTGGGTTCATGCCTCCATTGAATCTGGGACAGTGACAGAAAGTCCTAAGGTTGTGGATGTGTTGTTGCCACTAGGGATAAAACATCAATGCTTTGTCTAAGGATATTTGTATTGTTTACATTACGCACAGTACTTAATGCAATTGTCTGTTGTTTGCAACTTAATACTGGAAGGGGTGCGGATGCTAACCCGAAGGTGGACTTTTAGGCATAGATGCATGCTTGGATGGCGGTCTATGTTCTTTGTCGTAATGCCCTAAGTAAATCTCATAGTAGTCATCATGATATGTATGTGCATTGTTATGCCCTCTCTATTTGTCAATTGCCCAACTGTAATTTGTTTACCCAACATGTTATTTATCTTATTGGAGAGACACCACTAGTGAACTGTGGACCCGGTCCATTCTTTTACATCTGAAATACAACCTACTGCAATCATTGTTCTCTTTTGTTTCTGCAAACATCATTTTTCACACCATATGTTTAATCCTTTGTTTTCAGTAAGCCGGTGAGATTGACAACCTCACTGTTAAGTTGGGGCAAAGTAATTTGATTGTGTTGTGCAGGTTCCACGTTGGCGCCGGAATCCCTGGTGTTGCGCCGCACTACACTCCTTCACCAACAACCTTCACGTGATCTTCATCTCCTACTGGTTCAATAACCTTGGTTTCTTACGAGGAAAACTGCTGTAATCATCATACCTTCCTCTTGGGGTTCCCAACGGACGTGTGCTTTACCGTCACAAGCATACGTATGAAGCAAAGAAGCTTGTATGCCCTCTAGGATTAGATGTGCAGAAGATACATGCATGCATTAATGATTGTATCCTATACCGCGGTGAGAAGTACGAGAATTTGAATAAATACCAGATATGCGGTGCATTGCGGTATAAGATCAGAAGAGATGACCCTGATGATGTTGAGGGCGAGCCACCCAGGAAGAGGGTTCCTGCGAAGGTGATGTGGTATGCTCCCATAATACCACGGTTGAAACGTTTGTTCAGAAACAAAGAGCATGCCAAGTTGTTGCGATAGCACATGGAAGAACGTAAGAAGGACGCGATGTTGAGGCACCCCGCTGATGGTCGGCAGTGGAGAAACATCGGGAGAGAGTTCCCGGATTTTGCAGGTGAGGCAAGAAACTTATGGTTTGGTCTAAGTACAGATGGCATGAATCCTTTTGGGGAGCAGAGCTGCAGTCACAGCACCTGGCCCGTGACTCTATGTATCTACAACCTTCCTCCTTGGTTGTGCATGAAGCGGAAGTTCATTATGATGCCAGTGCTTATCCAAGGCCCAAAGCAACAACGACATTGATGTGTACATACGTTCTTACCAAACAAGAGAAGGAGATCTTTTTTGAAGCCCTATTCAGTATCAAGGTTCCGTCTGGTTTCTCGTCGAATATAAAGGGAATAGTAAATATGAAGGAGAAAAAATTCCAGAACCTAAAGTCCCATGACTGCCACGTGCTTATGACACAATTACTTCCGGTTGCATTGAGGGGACTTCTACCAGAAAATGTTCGACTAGCCATTGTGAAGATATGTGCATTCCTGAACGCAATTTCTCAGAAGGTAATGGATCCAGAAACTTTGTCAGGGTTACAGGTTGATGTGGTCGAATGTCTTGTCAGCTTCGAGTTGTTGTTCCCACCATCCTTCTTCAATATTATGACGCACCTCCTCGTTCACCTAGTTGAAGAGATTAGAATTCTCGGTCCTTTATTTCTACACAATATGTTCCCCTTCGAGAGGTTCATGGGAGTCTTAAAGAAATATGTTCATAACCGCGCTAGGCCAGAAGGAAGTATCTCAAAGGGCTACGGAATAGAGGAGGTCATTGAGTTTTGTGTTGACTTTCTTCCTGAAGCCGATTGGTGTTCCTGAATCTCGGTATGAGGGGAGGCTGACTGGAAAAGGCACACTAGGAAGGAAAGCAACGGTGTGCAGGGACAAGCTTTCTTTCAATCAAGCACACTACACAGTTCTACAATTCCAGCTTGGTGGCTCCGTACATCGAGAAACACAAGAATGTTGTACGAGAAATAAACCCGGGCCAGCCCGAGTCCTTGATTACACGTCAACACATGAATACCTTTGGCAGTTGGTTGCAAAGACATCTCATGAGTGACACCACTGTTGGAGAGCAGCTGTACTTGTTGGCCAAGTTACCATCTTCAAACATATGTACATTCGAAGGGTACGAGATAAATGAGAATACATTTTACACGATCGCCCAAGATAAAAAAGAGCACCAACCAAAACAGTGGTGTCCGTTTTCGATGCAAAAGACGAGAATGGGCAGACCACCACATATTATGGGTACATAGAGGAGATATGGGAACTTGACTATGGACCCACTTTTAAGGTCCCTTTGTTTCGGTGCAAATGGGTGAAGCTCAGCGGTGTACATGTAGACGATAAGTACGGTATGACAACAGTGGATCTCAACAATCTTGCGTACATGGACGAGCCATTCGTCCTAGCCAACGAGGTGGCTCAAGTTTTCTACGTGAAGGACATGTCTAGCAAATCGAGAAAAAGAAATCAACAAAAGAATACATCAAGCCAAAGCGCCACATAGTTCTTTCGGGGAAAAGAAACATCGTGGGAGTGGATGACAAGACAGACATGTCAGAAGATTATAATAAGTCTAAAGAAATTCCGCCATTCGGATGTAACTTTTTCCCACGATGATTTTGATATATTATACGGTTTTTTTCGACGTTGTATGCAAAAGTTATTGCGGTTTTACCATTTTTCAAAACTTTTTTTCAAAAAAAGTGAAAATTCAAATTTGTTAATTTTCCCTAATACTAGGTTGCATAACATACAAGAATCTGAAAATATTTTAGTTTTGAATTTTCTATCATTTTATTTTCTATTTACAGTGCTAAAAAGGCGATCCACGGGGGGTGTGGAGGTGCGTGGAGAGCCAAAAACCAGAAAAACATTTAATCCCGGTTGGGGACACCAGGACTAAAGCCCCTTTAGTCCCGGTTGTGTCCCCACGGGATTAAAGGTGCTGCCCTGGCTGCAGCCCCCGGCTATTTAGGTTGCTCTTAACCAGCAACACCACCGGGACTAAAGACATTAGTTCCGGGTCAAAGTATTTGAGGACTAATGGGTTGGGATGGAAGGCCTTTTTCTACTAGTGCTTCCTAAATTATTCTAGAGGATTCTGGACAGTTATATGCACATGAGATCTCTTCTCATGCACAGCTAATTCTTAGCTGGTGGAACAATATGTTGGTAAATGTTATACCAAGCTAGCTGATAGTTAATGGTAATTAATAAATAAGTATCGAGGCAAATATTTAATTTAGAGATTATAATGTCCATTACTCTACTCTTCACTCGATTTCTTTTTAATTTGGGGATTTATAAGGAGTAATGCTGCCTTGTTGGGTGACACCCCCGAGTGTACTTTTAGCTACACATGCATTTGTATCTCCCTTTACTTTGGGGTATGATTATTGAAATACTACTTATTCTATTTGTCACATGTCATCCAACATTCATGACAATTTATTGGACGTGTATGTCTGGTCCTGAGGACTACGAAAAAACTTCTATTACCTTATTGTATGCCAGAGTCATATTAACATGGCAATACCTTTGTAGATTGTTTGAAGATTGAACTAAAATAGGCATGCTAATGTTCAATGTTATCGTACTATTGGGTAGGCGAGACATTTACATTTTTAGAAATGGTTTTGTTATTGCTAATAAATCATGGTTTTAATTATTTCTGCCAACTCACCCGTCAAAATTACATGGCTGCGAAAGCAAACAAGGGGATATTGTCATTTCTTTGTTGGAATCAAGCGTGCCTAAAGATATTTGTAGAAGGAAAAGAGATATAGAAACTGTGAAATTAGCATGTTTGCACTATTTTGTGGGAATTAATATTTGTATCCAGAAAAAATATTGTATACACCTGGTTAACTATGGACAGCTCATTAGGCCATTTACTCATTGTCATCTCATGGCAAGTTTTCAATTATATCTTTATTGCCATATCTCATCACAATATAGGAGTGAGGTGTCAATTACTCTTACCATCTCTTTGTAAGGTGGATAATATTACTCTCACCTTAGATGCTTATCTCACAACAATATAGGGGGTGGTGTTTAATTGCTTGGTGGTTTGACGTGATCGCATTAGTTAACACGAGCGTGGTCATTTTCCGACAGCAAAACAACAAAACTCTTGTTACGTATCACTTTTGTCTTCCCGCCTCCAGTGACTCCGCCGCCTTGCACGGTTGCACCGACCTAACTACATGCATCTGTGTTGCACCACCGACTCGCCGCCATTTCCTTCCATTGCCAACCATTCCTCTAAGCCCCTAATTCTTTTTCTTCCATGGCATCGGCCATTGATCCCTGCCCCTAAGAACGACCCCGACGCTAAATCCGCGCCGTCATGAGCAGTTGTGTTCGCCCTGACTCCGACTCGATGGACGGCTGCTGAAACCCTCTGGTTCGGTCTACAACTATCTCTCTCACACACTCTTCGTGAAGCCAATTTCGTAGGCCGGGCCGGACAAATAATTCCTTCTTTTGTTTTCAGATAAAAACAGGTTGGCGATTTCATTAGTAAATTGGAGTGTCTTGAGTTGCAAAATTCATAAATCGAAGAAGCAAATGCAGCAGGGCTAACCCCCATATCAAAAGACCACGACCTGAAACGCTAAGACTTAAACTGAAAATGAAAACAGCATCCAGCACATGAAAACAGACAGAAAATCGATCAGCGGCTTCGCCCTAGGGCCAAGGCCCCTACTACGGAAGAAATGCATAAGTGAACACTTCCTTCTCCTTCTCCTTTTCAGCAAGGGCTGGGGAAGCCGAGCCCCAGCTCCATCCAGTCCATCATCATCATCTCTAGGTCGGCGTCGTCGAATCCCGGCAGGGGCGTCATCATCATCTGTATCTCCATCTCGCCATTGTTGGCGCTACTACTGCTGCCTGCACCAAACTGATCAAACCCACCGTCGTTGTTGGCGAGGAACTGCTGCACGCTGTTGTTGGCGAGGGACTGCTGCGGCATCGGCTGCACCTGGATGTTGGCGAGGAAGTGCTGCGGCGTCGGCTGCACCTGGTTGTTGGCGAGGAGCTGCTGCGGCGTCGGCTGCACCTGGTTGTTGTCGAGGAAGTGTGGCGGCATCGGCTGCAGCTGGTTGTTGTCGAGGAACTGCTGCGCCATCGGCTGCACCTGGTTGTTGGTGAGGAACTGTGGCGGCGTCGGCTGCACCTGGATATTTGCGAGGAACTGCTGCGCCGTCGGCTGAACCTGGTTGTTGGCGACGAACTGCTGCGCCATCGGCAGCACCTGGTTATGGTTGTTGGCAAGGTTCTGTGGCGGCGTGAGCTGAACTTGCAGGTTGTTGTTGATGGGGCGTGCCCTGGCCGCGATGGCGCGGTCGTAGCTGAAAGTGTCCTGCAGCACCTGGTTCTTGCGCGCCGTGACGGCGAGCTGTGTTTCCTCCAGCGCTGCCTCATAGACCATCAGGTGAGCCTCCCCCAGGTCGCGGACGTCGGCCTGCAGCAACGCCGTCACGGGGCTCGCGGCGGCGCGTTTCGCCTCCATGGCCGCCACCGCGCTCTCCCTCCGGGCCTCCTCCGTTTCCAGAAGCGCACGCAGCTCCCCGAACCGACGTTCGAGCTCCGCCACCGCCGTTCCACCAGCGCCTCCTCCTCCTTCCCGGGCTGCCGGCGCCGCCCCGGCCGGATCGAAGCGCTCGAGGATGGCGTGGACGGAGGGGTCGCCGAAGGTGAAGGCCTTGCCGCCGGGGGAGATGACGACGACGGCCAGCTCGACGCCGCACATGATGGCGAGCTCGCTGGCCTTGTTGAAGAGGCCGCTGCGGCGCTTGGAGAAGCTTACCTGACGCGCCTCGTGGTTCTCGATGGGGCGGATCTCGATCCGCTGCCTTCCCGTGCTCGTGCGGCGAGGCGCCATGGCCATTGCCTTGCAACCCTGGAACTCGGAGAGATGAGATTGTATCTAGATGGCTACGCAGTGGTGGATCTGCGGTGGTGTGGCTACGGCCTGGCACTGGCATGTTTATATATGAGATCGAGAGAGGCGTCGTGACGAAGAAGCTCTCTGCTGCATGCATGGTGAGTTGGCGTGTATTACTGCTGTATAGGCTGGACAACTAATGACGCGCAAGCGCAATTTGCATTCCCACGGATCATTTATGCCGAATAGTTTTGTGTTGTCTAACGTATGCCGTGTGCACAACCTGAAGGATTTTGAACAAACAACGGCTGTTCCACAAGAACAATAAAACCCTGTTCTCCCTTCAAAATGTACACAACACCGCTATACGAAAAAAGGTTACATGAGCTTATCTCAACGCTGTCAGAAGAGCTGAGACGAGGGGCGAGCTCGGAACAAAATTTTAGTGCGGACATAACATTTACGTGAGGGCTCCCGGCCTTAGAAGATTCAAAAGGTTTGACTTTTTCCTTGAATTTTTTTTAAGGGATTTCGGAAATGATAGAGGTTTCTGCTTGGCTGCAAGCTGCTTTGGCATCCCATTCGTATCTGATCCGTCGACGGCAGAGGCAAGAGCTCTTTGCGATGACCTAGTTTTAGCAGCCATTTATGTGGGGTGTAAGAGATTGAAGTTAATTCCGGCTGCATGGATATGATCCATGTGATGACAAATGGTGGGAATTCTTTGGGTCCAGCTGCATCTATATATCAGGAGTATATCTTACTACAGTATGTCGTAATTTTTCAAAAATTGTATTTCCTCATAGTGCTATCCTTTGCCGATTGTTTGGCAAGAGGAGCCCCCCGAAATCTTGTTGGTGTTTTGGCGGATGGTGTTTTGATTCCTAACTAATGAACTCCGTCGTGACGGCTTTCCCTCAAAAAGATATTTGGAAATAAAAGTTAGGACGAACTTGCTTATCTAGTCGATTGACCGAGAATCAAGTTTAACTCGTAACCTCATCTAATTTCTGCTCTCTTGAATATGCAAGGAATAATGACCGCGATTGGTTGTCACATTTGCAAACTACGGAGAGCCTTATTAGTTGTAAGATCTATAAAATAGGAGAACTTCTTCAGAAGATGATAGTCCATTAAATGGCCATCGTTCGGTATTAGCTAACTCGCTCACAGTTACCACAAAATTGTTACTAATTCACTAGCAAAGACCATGTGTAAGTGTGTTGTGAGCACATCCTCATGTCAATGCGGTATCGAGGAAGATACTCCGCAACTCATGCTAGGAAAGTCCAACGGATACACAAGACAGCTAGCCAATACGTTTAATACCCAAAGCATGAGTTCCTCTAGAGGGACCTCGTCGGAAGTTCTCGCGATTATGGATTGAACTAAATCACGATAACTGCCATTTACTCGTTTGCCATTTCGATGGAAGAAACCGTGCACTTTAGTCGAATAGACAGAAGCAGGGACAAGGGTTTGGGGGTAAAAAATAGATGCAATGATATTTGAAGATTATGTTCTTAATTTTATTTTGTCGTCACATATCATGGCTAGACTTCCCACAAATGTTTAAGTCTCCTCTACATGTTAAAAAGTCAGTTTCCAAGCCGAATTATAGTTAAAAGCAAGGAAAAACTTTCTGCGGCTTAGCACTGAACTTAAACTCTATGGGTATGTGTGAATCCTTAAAAAATCGCCCTATCCTTCCATATTGAAGTCTACCTTTCCTTGTCTCTACCTTGATTTGGCTGCCTCGTGGGCTTATGGGCAAAAGTCGAGTCAGATTCCGGCTTTACTTGGCGTAGCTACCAGAATCTCTTGTTATGGCGCCTTGCTCATCCACGCCTAAGCGGCCCATCGTCTAGCTCCTTCCATATTCTGATTTAAAGCCATACGCTTCCACCTAGACCTTAGTCGATTGTCGTCATCCTTATCTTAATCAACTACATGCCAAAAATATGTTTCAAGTGCTAACATATGCCCCGGTGTTTTCTAGCAGAGTTGTATGCTAAAAAACAACCATATAGAGGGTTAGTCCAAGATTAATGCTTAAGCTCCTCAGCCATATTATTGCTAAGCATGATATCTGTATATCAGCCATAAGTACGTCTAAGCAGATTGCCACACACTTGGGTGTTGTACGTGCTGTTTCTTCCCATTGATATCTCGAATAGCAGACTCCGCTCTATTGTTTTGACCAGGTAAGGTTTTACAGGGACGATATTCACGACCTCTAGCGGTCCTTCTCAACTAAGTGACCGTTTGCAGAATTTTCGACTTCGAGTGCCTATTAGCAGTATACACTTTTAGATCAAGTTGCGGATTTGGAAGTTCTTAACACTGACTTTCTTTTTTGCACGTATTTGCTATCCGCAATCTCACTCGCTCGATGTCGCTCAAGGACATCAGGAATTCTTCGCCAACGGATGGCAGACAACCGAGACTTGTTTTTGTTTTTAGCATAACACCATAATCAGACTTTCTTTGCCCAGTAACAACCACACGTGGTAAAGCAAACCATGTGGGGAATATATATTTTCCCGCTCTAGGCAATCGATCCAAAAAACAATGCATTGTCCTTTGGATATACATATTGAGATGTTAACTCTATTTACCAAATTTGCAGTCCGGCGCATACCGTGCCATAAGTTTATTTGTGTACACGTATATTGGTGTAACAGTTCTTATATTTTAATCTCAAAGGTTAATATTTAAATCATGATTTATATATTTCAAGCATATGTGACTTCAGGGCATTGAAAAACACCCTTATATTGCTTTTAGTATATAATAGATGCCTTGTTGAGCCTATACTAAAATAAGGGCTTGGTTGTCATTGAGTGCCCACCTAGATGAACATGCGGCACGGTCACCGCCCAGGTGAGGACTTGCGGTGGGAAAACCTGAGTGTTGATGCCTGGAGCGCGTCGGCGTCGGCCATGACTTTGGATGACCTGACCCACACCAGACCGCCGGCCACGAAGGAGCTTCACCGGCATGTTGTACAATCAACATACGACTTTAGAACTCTACAGATACCTGCATGAACCCCAATTATCTACAGTTTAGCTTATCACATTGGGACTGGAATTAAAAGAGCAATAAAGCTGAAACAACAATGCTACGCCTATATAAAAAAAGCATAGAGAATTTATACAAATATGCAGTAGTGGTACTGTTCTCAATATAAAAAAATCGATCGAAAGCATTGAAGAACCACTCTGCTATTGACTACATGCTGAATTGGGAAAGTTTCTCAACAAAAACAACTGAGGCATGCCTATATTTCAGAAAAAAACAAAGAAACACAACCAATAAAGTACAACAAAAAGATAGTTGCATGTTTTAAATATTTATATAGCAGAGTACTACACATGAGTGCCAATTAGCTTTCAATAGTTGCAAGGTTGTGACTTTGACCATAATTAGCTTTCAATATGAAAAGCTTGTTGTTTCTAGCCTCATCGCGAAGGTAAGAGCAAGGAAAAACCGTAATACCTTCAAAGAAACACCTTGAAATGGAAAGAACTGATGCGTCAACAGTGCTGCACTAATGTCAGTACTTTAAGCAAATGCACTTTAATTTTGAATATCAGGTTCCCGGCAAACTAACATAAAATATCAACCATCAATCATCGTAAAAATTAACCATTGCAATTTTATATTACATGGTGAATAGTGCAGTTAGCTAAATGTACAACAATAAACCAACTGTACATATTGCCACCATTTGTTGCAAATAACCTAAATAGTGCAGTGAGAAAAAAATATGTCTTGAGGCCTAAATTTGCAATGCATAATGCTAACAGTTGCCATCAAGAAAAAACACAGTTTAAGATGATACCCTTGAATCATTACATTGTGTCCATGCCTGACTATATAATAAGCTCCAATATATAATTGCAAAATCTCACAGCGAAAAAATTCAGATCATCGGACCAATCCCAACAACTGTAAGATATCAAGTGTAGCAAGAAGAATCCCAGATGCATTGCATGCTAATCATATGGGTTATCAGTTGAATAAATTGCATTACCCCGCACAAACCAAATGATAACTCCTAAAATACATTTATTGAGTTCTTGTAGAAATAACAACAAACACTTCTTACACACCAAAATCACAAAGGAGAGAACTTAATCGGTAGAAAATTCCCATTAGCACCTACCTCCTTCCCCCTTCTGGTCTGACAGGCGCTTCCACGACATCCAGAGAGAGAGAGAGAAGGGGGCCCATGCCAGTGAGAGGAGGAGGCTGGAGCGCCTCCCCCACACAGTCCGTCCGCTCCGCCAGCGACCACGCACACATCCTCCACTTGAGAGAGAGGATTGACCACGGGGATGGCCATACAGATCGAGAGCCTTGATGGTACTGTCATGGCGACAACCACGACAACGAAGAGCTTATACAAAGAAGGTACTGGACGTGGCCTTTCTACCGTGGAACTTGGGCACCGATGTGACTCACATTTTTTTTCAAAATGGGAGCTGATTGCCCCAGCCTATGCATCTGGGAGATGCACACGGCCGTACCGATGTGACCACATACAACAACGCTACAGCCACACACAAAAAACCCACAACGAAAGCACTACAAAGGAAGGAGAAAAAATTGCACACGTGTTGGCATCAAATAAACTCCGAGCTTCTCTATAAAGTCTTACGGAGCACCCAAAACGCATGCACTGGAATAAAAGAAGGAACTAAATAAATTAATACAACATGTGTGGCAACCTCTTTTGAGAAAAAAAGGAAGTTGTTCACCTTTCTAGGAAAATACTAGCGAGTGATTATGAAGTAAACTTGTTTCAGTAATATATAGTTTAGAATGGAATGTTCAAATAATTTTAATTCTGTGTGGTTTATCCGTTAGGCCCAGAGAGCCTATTGATGTGCAATTCAAACATGAACATACTAATTACTTATCTATACTACAAGAAAATTCCTACATAAGGAAGAAAACGTGAGATGTTGCATGGGTTGTCACGATCTTTTTTTTCCATGAGACAGTGAGGCAAAATCCCCACAGCATATTTATTAATATTGCAAAACGTATATACAACAACAAAGACAAAAACTACCTATATGTACAAGACTAAGGACCACTCACAGAATTACAATAGACTGCCTTCAGGGCCATGAGGGATGCATAGTGTTTCATTTTTATCCAATACCCAAGCATAGATACATTATAAATAAAGTTCATTTTTCCAACCTCTAGTAGATTTCCTTTGTGCTTCGAAAATCTATGCTTCCAGTTATTCCAGCAGGCCATGATCACTACCTCCACAAATTGTACGAATATGTTCAGAAATTGGTTGAGAGGGATAGATAAAAATACCAAAGCGCGGATTTGAGTAGGAACTTGTGCAATTGTGTGGTCTTTATATGGAACTGTAGAAATAATATCATCTTTAACAAAAAAGGATCATTTTTTACAGGTTACCCGCATGGCAACACATTGGATCCACGAGTGCTCTTACCTACTACCGGAGGTGCAGCGTACTCATATGGTTTCTAGGTGTACCCGTCCGGAGACGGTTGCACGGGATATCTTCAACCAGGCTGGTTGACGGCTTACTAGACGACTACATGATGCTTAGGCGACTTGTTTTGTTTATTTTTCGCTAGTTGATTTTTATGTACACTCTCTGTGATCCATGAGCTGTAACCGATGACACTAAAAACGCTGCAATAAAGAAAGTTGTAGGCTGGGGTTTTCTCCCTATTTCGAAAAAAAAATGATCACTAACTCCATGAAAAATGGTTTCCCGAAATGCCACTCTCCCCATAGAGGTTGTTGTTTGCAGATCCTGACTCAAAAATCAATCGAGGAAGCAAGGAGAACCATCCAACTCAAGAAAGCAAGGAGAACCATATATGAATTCCTCAAACTAGAGTATGTTATGTTAAATCTTATTTGAAAACAATATATTTTGTTATGTTGGTGTCCTTATAGATGGTGTCCCGACAACGAGGGAGGGTCGCATGGAAAAGAAGATCCATATGCTCGTCGCGTAAGGGTGTCCCACACATCGACCCTATGTTTGTGACTGTAATTGATTTGGTGCTTTCAAGTTTTTTTCTGGTTGAAGTGATAGAGTTGGGGTGTGCTTGGTGTTAGACTAGGTGTACCAATTGCAAAATTTGGATCATGTACTTTTTTAACCGCAACACCTTTCTTTCTTTAATGTTTGTTTTCCTAAGCGCAGCAGTACCATTTCTCTGGCTATACTGTAGTGTGACAACGCAAGAAGCCGGCGGAGCGTATTTCTCTGCGTTGCTGTCGTCGTCGACATCGTCTATTTGCTGGGTCGTCCGTCATCGGCTAGCTGATGGATTTCTCTTTCATGCCTTGACTAACCGTGGAAAAGGTGGGTCATCAAGTACGTCTGCATGCACACAAGATATACTAGGATTATCTTCAGGGGGGCAAACAAAACGCACAACGCACAAAATTCCATGTTTTATTCCAATGGACTGTTGCTCGAAAATTAATGTTTGAGAAAAAGTATTTGGAAAATGAAGGGCATCTGCTCGCCCCCATCGTGATCGATGTCTATAAATATGGGCCTTCCATCAGTAAGCACTAAGCAGCCAAACAACAGGTACACTCCTCAAACTAGTCAGCCAGCCAAACAAAGCTTCGACATGGGGTCCTTCGCTAGAGCTGCGCGTTTCCTGCTGCTCATCCAGATCGTCCTGTTCGTGCTCTCCGCTGTGATCATGAGCGGCTCCGTCCGCGTCGGAGCAAGCGGCATCAATGGTTATTCCAAACTGTTCATTTTATCCTCATCTCCCCCTTGAAATTCTAGCGTTCTTGGTACATACTCATTATTGCATATTTATGGATGCTTGTGTTTTCCTTCCAGCTGGTGGTCTCGACCCTAGCCGTCATCCTGTGTGTATCAAGGGACCCTGTCAACCTGGCAAACCTGGTGAACCCTACACCCGACCGTGCACCCGAGCTGACGGGTGCATTGGCCAACCCTGATACCTGCAAACTCCTTCTGCCCGATGATGGAAGGCAGCCCATATGGAGGCCTCCTAGCAGTACAAGTTACTGCGTTATACTGAACCGATAGTGGTATTGTCTCAAATGCGTGTACTTATACATATTATTACTCCGAATAAAACTGGATCTCTGGCCTGATATGATACGTTCTACAAACAAGAAAGTCTTCTTAAAAAAATAGCCCCCTTGTTCCACAATATAATACGTTTTGGCAAACTAAAATAACATGAAAATATATCTTATATCTTTTTGAGAACCCGCAGAAGATCTGTGTGTCATTGTATTATGCTCTAAAGAGTGAAGAGCCATAACGCCTATGAAAGGCCATCCAAGGGAAGGAGGGACACCGAGCACTACTACAGAACCCATTGTCCCTGGTGGGCACTTACCCCTGCTCCGACAACCACTATTTTTTATATATCCATCAGTGACCTTTTTTATTTATTTTGGTGTCACTATATAATGAAAACAAACACGGTGACATTATTCTCCAGGGAAATCCACAAAAAGGTTGTTCGCAAAATAGCTTTGAACTCACTATTGTTGTTGTTTAATAGTTGTATTGGATTCTTAAAATATATTCTAAGTTATAACTTGTGAGTGTTGGTTAGCTTTCTCTGGTTCCGACGCGCACGAATGGAACCTGGGTGCGCGCGCACCCAGTTTCCTACAAAATGAAAAAAATGCTATTTAAAAGTTTCAAAAAATATCAAGTAAATTTTTGCATGTACATATTATGTTGATACTTACTTGTGAGTTTTCACGAAAAAATACCATTGGATGTGGCCTGCACAAAAATGACAAAATGTCGAAATGAGAATAGTGAATAGGAATTTGTACTATTCACAGGAAAAGGAATTTGCATCTTGTCATTTTTCTGTAGGTCACACACAATGGTATTTTTTTGTGAAAACGCACATGAGTAAGTATCAACATAATATATACATGCAAAATTTTACTTCAATTTTTTTTTTGAAACTTTTAAATACTCCCTCCGTCCCAAAAAGTAAGGCGTCTAAGGATTGGTCAAAAGTCAAACCTTACAAACTTTGACCAAATATTAAAAAAATAATATTTACATCTACAATATCAAATTGACATATTAAGAAAATATACTTTAGGGTGAATCTGTTGATAATGATTTAGTATTGTAAATATTTATATTTTTGTGTATAAACTTGATCTAACTTTAAAAATATTGACTTTTAACTAATCCTTAGACTCCTTATATTTTGGGACGGAGGGAGTAGCATTTTTTGAACTTTTTGTAAATGGGTTCGCATGTACCCAGGTTCCATTCACCATTTTCGGGTTCCCTAGTGACTACTCTATTTTATCAATGTATACGATGTGCTTGTGATGTCTACGCACGCTTCTATTCCTGTAGACAGTGTTGGGCCTCCAAGAGCAGAGGTTTGTAGAACAGCAGCAAGTTTCCCTTAAGTGAATCACCCAAGGTTTATCGAACTCAGGGAGGAAGAGGTCAAAGATATCCCTCTCAAGCAACCCTGCAATCACGATACAAGAAGTCTCTTGTGTCCCCAACACACCTAATACACTTGTCAGATGTATAGGTGCACTAGTTCGGCGAAGAGATAGTAAAATGCAAGTGATATAGATGATGGTAATATTGCAGGAAGTAAAGATGCAGTAAATAAACATGTAGCAGAACTTGTTGGAAACGGTGCCAGAAAATAGCTTGCTGGCGTGGGAGGCAATTCTCTGTGGTGTAACTTATTCGGAAACAAGGTCTAGGGATCATACTTTCACTAGTGGACACTCTCAACATTGATCACATAACTGAATAAACAAATACTACTTTCTCTACTCTCTTGTTGGATGACAAACACCATTCATTGTGTAGGGCTACAAGAGCACCTCCATGCCGGAGTTAACAAGCTCCACAACATTCGATGTTCATATTTAAATAACCTTAGAGTGCATAATAGATCATTGCAATTTATACCGAGAACTAACATAGCGCACACACTGTCACCATTACACTATGAAAGGGGAATAGATCACATCAATACTATCATAGTAATAGTTAACTCCATAATCTACAAGAGATCACAATCATAGCTTATACCAAGTACTACATGATGCACACACTATCACCACTACATCATGAAGGAGAAATAGACTACTTTAATAACATCACTAGAGTAGCACATAGATGATATTCAACTAGATCACAAAGCTCATGATCACATAAAGATCACATGGGAGAGAGATGAACCACATAGCTACCGGTACAGCCCTTAGCCTCGAGGAGAACTACTCCCTCCTCATCATGGGAGACAGAGCGCGATGAAGATGGCGGTGATGTCGATGGAGATGCCTTCCGGGGCACTTCCCGTCCGGCGTGCAGAGACTTCTGTCCCCCAGATCTTGGCTTCGCGATGGCGGCGGCTCTGGAAGGTTTTTCGTACCGTGGCTTATTCTCCCGAAGTTTCTAGGTCAGGAAGGCTTTTATAGGTGGAGAGTCGGAGTCGGAGGGTGGGGCAGCGGTCAACGGGCGCTCCCCTTGGGCCGCGCACCATGTGTGGTGGCCCGGGCCTCTCCTCGGCCCCTCTCCGGTGTTCTTGAAGCTTCGTGGAATTATAAGATCGGGCGTTGATTTCGTCCAATTCGAGAATATTTCCTTACTAGGATTTCTGAAACCAAAAACAGCAGAAAACAGAACTGGCACTTCGGCATCTCGTCAATAGGTTAGTTCCAGAAAATGCATAAATATGAAATAAAGTGTGTATAAAACATGTAGGTATTGTCACAAAACTAGCATGGAACATAAGAAATTATAGATACGTTTGAGATGTATCAAGCATCCCCAAGCTTAGTTCGTACTCGCCCTCGAGTAGGTAAACGATAACAAAGATAATTTCTTAAGTGACATGCTATCATAATCTTGATCATACTATTGTAAAGCATATGAGATGAATGAAGTGATTCAAAGCAATGGTAAAGACAATGAGTAAACAAATGAATCATATAGCAAAGACTTTTCATGAATAGTACTTTCAAGACAAGCATCAATAAGTCTTGCACAAGAGTTAACTCATAAAGCAATAGATTCAAAGTAGAAGGCATTGAAGCAACACAAAGGATGATTAAGTTTCAGCAATTGCTTTCAACTTGTAACATGTATATCTCATGGATAGTTGTCAACATAAAGCAATATAACAAGTGCAATAGGTAAACATGTAAGAATCAATGCACACAGTTGACACAAGTGTTTGCTTCTAAGATAGAAAGAAGTAGGTAAACTGACTCAACATAAAGTAAAAGAATGGCCCTTCGGAGAGGGAAGCATGGATTACTATTTTTGTGCTAGAACTTTTATTTTGAAAACATAGAAGCAATTTTGTCAACGGTAGTAATAAAGCATATGTGTTATGTATAAGACATCTTATAAGTTGCAAGCCTCATGCATAGAATACTAATAGTGCCCGCACCTTGTCCTAATTAGCTTGGATTAACACGGATTATCATTGCATAACATATGTTTCAACCAAGTGTCACAAAGGGGTACCTCTATGCCGTACAAAGGTCTAAGGAGAAAGTTCGCATTGGATTTCTCGCTTTTGATTATTCTCAACTTAGACATCCATACCGGGACAACATAGACAACAGATAATGGACTCCTCTTTTAATGCTTAAGCATTCAACAACAGATAATATTCTCATAAGAGATTAATTGAGGATTAATTGTCCAAACTGAAACTTCCACCATGATTCATGGCTTTAGTTAGAGGCCCAATGTTCTTCTCTAACAATATGCATACTCAAACCATTTGATCATGAAAATCGCCCTTACTTCAGACAAGACGAACATGCATAGCAACTCACATGATATTCAACAAAGGTGTAAAAGTTGATGGCGTCCCCAGAAACATGGTTACCACTCAACAAGCAACTTATTAAGAAATAAGACACATAGCAACATATTCTTCACCACAATAGTTTTTAAGGCTATTTTCCCATGAGCTATGTATTGTAAAGGCAAAGAATAGAAGTTTAAAGGTAGCACTCAAGTAATGTACTTTGGAATGGCAGAGAAATACCATGTGGTAGGTAGGTATGGTGGACACAAATGGCATAGTTTTTGGCTCAAGGATTTGGATGCACGAGAAGAATCCCTCTCAATACAAGGCTAGGCTAGCAAGGTTGTTTGAAGCAAACACAAGTATGAAACGGTGCAGCAAGACTCACATATGAACATATTGTAAGCATTATAAGACTTTACATTGTCTTCCTTGTTGTTCAAACACCTTAACCAGAAAATATCTAGACTCTAGAGACCAATCATGCAAACCAAATTTTAACAAGCTTTATGTAGTTCTTCATTAATAGGTACAAAGTACATGATGCAAGAGCTTAAACATGATCTATATGAGCACAACAATTGCCAAGTATCAAATTATTCAAGACATTATACCAATTACCACATGCAGCATTTTCCGTTTCCAACCATATATCAATGAACGAAGTAGTTCAACCTTCGCAATGAACATTAAAAGTAAAGCTAAGAACACATGTGTTCATATGCAACAGCGGAGCATGTCTCTCTCCCAAACAAGAATGCTAGGATCCGATTTTATTCAAACAAAAAAAAAACAAAAAACAAACAGACGCTCCAAGCAAAGTACATAAGATGTGACTGAATAAAAATATAGTTTCACTAGAGGTGACCTGATAAGTTGTCAATGAAGAAGGGGATGCCTTGGGCATTGATGTCTACGGGTGCTTCTATTCTTGTAGACAGTGTTGGGCCTCCAAGAGCAGAGGGTTTGTAGAACAGCAACAAGTTTCCCTTAAGTGGATCACCCAAGGTTTATCGAACTCAGGGAGGAAGAGGTCAAAGATATCCCTCTCAAGCAACCCTGCAATCACGATACAAGAAGTCTCTTGTGTCCCCAACACACCTAATACACTTGTCAGATAAATAGGTGCACTAGTTCGGCGAAGAGATAGTGAAATAGAAGTAGTATGAATGTATATGAGCAGTAGTAACGGCGCCAGAAAAGTGCTTGCTGGCGTGCAGTTGATGGTAGTAATATTGCGGAAGTAAAGATGTAAAACAAAACAGCGATGATTGGTATTTGGAAACAAGGCCTAGGGATCATACTTTCACTAGTGGACACTCTCAACATTGCAATCATAATGGAATATAAATAAGCACTTCACTATGCTATTCCGAATTACTCTCTGGCAAGATAACGAACTCTAATTCATCATGTAGGCAAACCTTAAAGATGTATTCCCAAGTACTAATGAACACCCCACGCTGTTACTTTGAGCATTCATAGGAGGTACTAACACACCACAATTTCATAAAGACATCCAACTCAAATCATAACTCAGTGAATAAGTATTCTGTGAAATATAGCCTAAGAGACCCACACGGTGCACACACTGTCACCTTTACACACGTGGGACAAGGAGTCTCCGGAGATCACATAAGTAAAATCCACTTGAATAGCATAACGACATCTAGATTACAAAGCTCATCATATGGATCTCAAGCATGCAAAGCAATTCATGAGATCATTGTATTGGAGTACATGAGAGAGAGATTAACCACATAGCTACCGGTACAGCCCTTAGCCTCGAGGGAGAACTACTCATGGGAGACAACAGCGTTGATGAAGATGGCGGTGGTATCGATGGAGAAGCCTTCCGGGGCACTTCCCGTCCCGGCGTGCGAACAGAGACTGTCCCCCGGATCTTGGCTTCGCGATGGCGGCGGCTCTGGAAGGTTTCTCGTACCGTGGTTTTCGTATCGAAGATTTAGGTCAGGGACCTTTATATAGGCGAAGAGGCGGAGTCGGAAGGGACGATGACACAATAGGGGGCGCGGCCCGAGGCCCGGCCGCGCCGCCTATCATCTGAATGTGGCCCCCTCTGCTCTCTCGGGTGTTGGAGCTTCGTGGAAAAATAGGATCGGGCATTGATTTCGTCCGATTCGAGAATATTTCCTTACTAGGATTTAAGAAACCAAAAACAGAAAACAGGAACTGGCACTTCGGCATCTTGTCAATAGGTTAGTTTCGGAAAACGCATCAAAACGATATAAAGTGTGAACAAAACATGTAGGTATTGTCATAAAACTAGCATGGAACATAAGAAATTATAGATACGTTTGAGACGTATCAAGCATCCCCAAGCTTAGTTCCTACTCGCCCTCGAGTAGGTAAACGATAACAATGATAATTTCTTAAGTGACATGCTACCAACATGATCTTGATCAATACTATTGTAAAGCATATGAAGTGAATGAAGTGATAGTAAAGATAATGACTAAACAACTGAATCATATAGCAAAGACCTTTCATGAATAGTACTTTCAAGACAAGCATCAATAAGTCTTGCATAAGAGTTAACTCATAAGCAATAAATTCTTAGTAGAAGGCATTGAAGCAACACAAAGGATGGTTAAGTTTCAGCAATTGCTTTCAACTTGTAACATGTATATCTCATGGATAGTTGTCAACACAAAGCAATATAACAAGTGCAATAGGTAAACAAGTAAGAATCAATGCACACAGTTGACACAAGTGTTTGCTTCTAAGATAGAAAGAAGTAGGTAAACTGACTCAACATAAAGTAAAAGAATGGCCCTTCGCAGAGGAAGCATGGATTACTATTTTTGTGCTAGAGCTTTTATTTTGAAAACATAGAAACAATTTTGTCAACGGTAGTAATAAAGCATATGTGTTATGTATAAGATATCCTATAAGTTGCAAGCCTCATGCATAGAATACTAATAGTGCCCGCACCTTGTCCTAATTAGCTTGGATTAACACAGATTATCATTGCATAACATATGTTTCAACCAAGTGTCACAAAGGGGTACCTCTATGCCGCCTGTACAAGGGTCTAAGGAGAAGGTTCGCATTGGATTTCTCGCTTTTGATCATTCTCAACTTAGACACCCATACCGGGACAACATAGACAACAGATAATGGACTCCTCTTTTAATGCTTAAGCATTCAACAACAGGTAATATTCTCATAAGAGATTGAGGTTTTGTGTCCAAACTGAAACTTCCACCATGATTCATGGCTTTAGTTAGCGGCCCAATGTTCTTCTCTAACATATGCATACTCAAACCATTTGATCATGAAAATCGCCTACTGACAAGACGAACATGCATAGCAACTCACATGATATTCAACAATGGTAAAAGTTGATGGCGTCCCCAAAAACATGGTTACCGCTCAACAAGCAACTTATTAAGAAATAAGATACATAAGTACATATTCTTCACCACAATAGTTTTTAAGGCTATTTTCCCATGAGCTATGTATTGTAAAGGCAAAGAATAGAATTTTAAAGGTAGCACTCAAGTAATGTACTTTGGAATGGCAGAGAAATACCATGTGATAGGTAGGTATGGTGGACACAGATGGCATAGTTTTTGGCTCAAGGATTTGGATGCACGAGAAGAATCCCTCTCAATACAAGGCTAGGCTAGCAAGGTTGTTTGAAGCAAACTCAAGTATAAAATGGTGCAGCAAGACTCACATATGAACATATTGTAAGCATTATAAGACTTTACATCGTCTTCCTTGTTGTTCAAACACCTTAACCAGAAAATATCTAGACTCTAGAGAAACCAATCATGCAAACCAAATTTTAACAAGCTCTATGTAGTTCTTCATTAATAGGTGCAAAGTACATGATGCAAGAGCTTAAACATGATCTATATGAGCACAACAATTTCCAAGTATCAAATTATTCGAGACATTATACCAATTACGGCATTTTCTGTTTCCAACCAAATAGCAATGAACGACAGTTTCAACCTTCGCCATGAACATTAAAAGGTAAGAACACATGTGTTCATACGAACCAGCGGAGCGTGTCTCTCCCCACAAGGATGAACTTATTCAAACATAAACAAAAACAAACGGACGCTCCAAGTAAAGTACATAAGAACCGAATAAAAATATAGTTTCAAGAGAAGAAACGATAAGTTGTCGATGAAGAAGGGGATGCCTTGGGCATCCGATTAGACGCTTGGGTCTTCCTGCAATGAACCACGGGGCATCCCCAAGCTTAGACTTTTCACTCTTCTTGATCATAGTATATCATCCTCCTCTCTTGACCCTTGAAAACTTCCTCCACACCAAACTCGAAACAACTCATTGGAGGGTTAGTGCATAATCAAAATTTCACATGTTCAGAGAAGGATGCTTAAGTCACTTTGGGCAAGTTCCAGTCTAAGATGAACAATGGAACTCTTCTTGGTACATCCACCCTTGAAAACTGAGAGGGTTAGTGCATAATCAAAATTTCACATGGAAACACAATCAAACAGGACATTGCCCAAAGCTGCAAGTCAATGGAACAAAGAAATCCATGTAAAAGGCAGAATCTGTCAAAACAGAACAGTCCGTAAAGACGAATTTTTTAGTGGCACTGGACTTGCTCAGATGAAAATGCTCAAATTGAATGAAAGTTGCGTACATATCTGAGGATAACGCACGTAAATTGGCAGATTTTTCTGAGTTACCTACAGAGAACCCTGCCCAAATTCGTGATAGACAGAAATCTGTTTCTGTGCAGTAATCCAAATCTAGTATCAACATTATTATCAAAGACTTTACTTGGCACAACAATGCAATAAAATAAAGATAAGGAGAGGTTGCTACAGTAGTAACAACTTCCAAGACACAAATATAAAACAAAATTGCTGTAGCAAAATAAAAACATGAGTTATCTCCCAAGAAGTGCTTTCTTTATAGCCATTAAGATGGGCTCAGCAGTTTTAATGATGCACTCCCAAGAAATAAGAGTTGAAGCAAAAGAGAGAATCAAGAAGCAAATTCAAAACACATTTAAGTCTAACATGCTTCCTATGCATAGGAATCTTGTAAATAAACAAGTTCATGAAGAGCAAAGTAACAAGCATAGGAAGATAAAACAAGAGTAACTTCAAAAATTTCAGCATATAGAGAGGTGTTTTAGTAACATGAAAATTTCTACAACCATATTTTCCTCTCTCATAATAACTTTCAGAGGCATCATGAACAAACTCAACAATATAAGTATCACATAAAGCATTCTTATTCACATGCATAAAAGTATCATTACTCTCCACATAAGCATAATCAATTTTATTAGTTGTAGTGGGAGCAAATTCAACAAAGTAGCTATCATTATTATCAAGTGTAGGAGGCATATTGTAATCATAATTAAACTTATCCTCCATAGTAGGCGGCACCAAAAGACCACTATCATTATAATCATCATATATGGGAGGCATATCATAATCAACATAAACTTTCTCCTCAATACCCGGAGGGCTAAAGAGATCATTTTCATCAAAACCGACCTCCCCAAGCTTAGAATTTTCTATATCATTATCAACAATGGTGTTCAAAGCGTTCATACTAATATTACTACTAGCATGCAAATAAGGTTCCATAGGTTTTTTAATTTTCGCATTAAACCATTCATGTCTTGACTCAGGAAATAGTTTAAAAAGCTCACAGATGTTTTCCATTATGCCTTACTAGTGTAAAACAAGAAACAAAAAGATGCAATTGCAGGATCTAAAGGAAATAGCTTCGAGCACACACACAACGGCAACAGAAAAGTACTTAGTTACCTGGGACCGGAGTATGAGTGCCTTTTACCTTTCCTCCGCAACGGCGCAAAAAGTGCTTGATGTCTACGGTGCTTCTATTCTTGTAGACAGTGTTGGGCCTCCAAGAGCAGAGTTTGTAGAACAGCAGCAAGTTTCCCTTAAGTGGATCACCCAAGGTTTATCGAACTAAGGGAGGAAGAGGTCAAAGATATCCCTCTCAAGCAACCCTGCAATCACGATACAAGAAGTCTCTTGTGTCCCCAACACACCTAATACACTTGTCAGATAAATAGGTGCACTAGTTCGGCGAAGAGATAGTGAAATAGAAGTAGTATGAATGTATATGAGCAGTAGTAACGGCGCCAGAAAAGTGCTTGCTGGCGTGCAGTTGATGGTAGTAATATTGCAGGAAGTAAAGATGCAGTAAACAAGAAACAAGCGATGATTGCAGTATTTGGAAACAAGGCCTAGGGATCATACTTTCACTAGTGGACACTCTCAACATTGCAATCATAATGGAATATAAATAAGCACTTCACTATGCTATTCCGAATTACTCTCTGGCAAGATAACGAACTCTAATTCATCATGTAGGCAAACCTTAAAGATGTATTCCCAAGTACTAATGAACACCCCACGCTGTCACTTTGAGCATTCATAGGAGGTACTAACACACCACAATTTCATAAAGACATCCAACTCAAATCATAACTCAGTGAATAAGTATTCTGTGAAATATAGCCTAAGAGACCCACACGGTGCACACACTGTCACCTTTACACACGTGGGACAAGGAGTCTCCGGAGATCACATAAGTAAAATCCACTTGAATAGCATAACGACATCTAGATTACAAAGCTCATCATATGGATCTCAAGCATGCAAAGCAATTCATGAGATCATTGTATTGGAGTACATGAGAGAGATTAACCACATAGCTACCGGTACAGCCCTTAGCCTCGAGGAGAACTACTCCCTCCTCATGGGAGACAGCAGCGTTGATGAAGATGGCGGTGGTGTCGATGGAGCCTTCCGGGGCACTTCCCCGTCCGGGCGGCCGGAACAAGAGACTCCTATCCCCAGATCTTGGCTTCGCGATGGCGGCGGCTCTGGAAGGTTTCTCGTACCGTGGCTTTTCCGTATCGAAGATTTAGGTCAGGGACCTTTATATAGGCGAAGAGGCGGAGTCGGAAGGCTGACAAAGCGGTGACACAATAGGGGCGCGGCCCAGGCCCTGGCCGCACCGCCCTATCATCTGGGCCCTGTGGCCCCCCTCTGCTGGCTCGGGTGTTCTGGAAGCTTCGTGGAAAAATAGGATGTTGGGCATTGATTTCGTCCGATTCCGAGAATATTTCCTTACTAGGATTTCTGAAACCAAAAACAGCAGAAAACAGGAACTGGCACTTCGGCATCTTGTCAATAGGTTAGTTTCGGAAAACGCATCAAAACGATATAAAGTGTGAACAAAACATGTAGGTATTGTCATAAAACTAGCATGGAACATAAGAAATTATAGATACGTTTGAGACGTATCAGGCATCCCCAAGCTTAGACGCTTGAGTCTTCTTGAAATATGCAGGGATGAACCACGGGGGCATCCCCAAGCTTAGACTTTTCACTCTTCTTGATCATATTGTATCATCCTCCTCTCTTGACCCTTGAAAACTTCCTCCACACCAAACTCAAAACAAACTCATTAGAGGGTTAGTGCATAATTGAAAATTCATATATTCAGAGGTGACATAATCATTCTTAACACTTCTGGACATTGCACAAAGCTACTGAAAGTTAATGGAACAAAGAAATCCATCAAACATAGCAAAACAGGCAATGCAAAATAAAAGGCAGAATCTATCAAAACAGAACAGTCCGTAAAGACGAATTTTTCTGGGGCACTTAACTTGCTCAGATGAAAAAGCTCAAAACTAATGAAAGTTGCGTACATATCTGAGGAACACGCACGTAAATTGGAAGATTTTTCTGAGTTACCTACAGAGAGCCCTGCCCAAATTCGTGACAGATAGAAATCTGTTTCTGCGCAGAAATCCAAATCTAGTATCAACCTTCTATTAGAGACTTCACTTGGCACAACAATGCAATAAAATAAAGATAAGGAGAGGTTTCTACAGTAGTAACAACTTCCAAGACTCAAATATAAAACAAAAGTACTGTAGTAAAATAAACACATGAGTTATCTCCCAAGAAGTGCTTTCTTTATAGCCATTAAGATGGGCTCAGTAATTTCAATGATGCACTCGCAAGAAATAGGAGTTGAAGCAAAAGAGAGCATCAAAAGCAAGTACGAAACAAATTTTAAGCCTAACCCACTTCCTATGCATAGGAATCTTGTAAATAAACAAATTCATGAAGCATAATGCAACAAGCATAGAAAGATAAAACAAGTGTAACTTCAAGATTTTCAGCAAAAAGAGAGGTGTTTTAGTAACACAAAAATTTCTACAACCATATTTTCCTCTCTCATAAAGATTTTCAGTAGCATCATGAACAAACTCAACAATATAACTATCAAATGAAACATTCTTATCATGAGCTATATGCATAAAATTATTACTCTCCACATAAGCATAATCAATTTTATTAGTTGTAGTGGGAGCAAATTCAACAAAGTAGCTATCATTATTATTCTCATCAAGTGTAGGAGGCATAGTATAATCATAATAAAATTTACTCTCCATAGTAGGCGGCACCAAAAGACCACTATCATTATAATCATCATAAATAGGAGGCAAAGTATCATCAAAGAAAATTTTCTCCTCAATGCTTGGGGGACTAAAAATGTCATGCTCATCAAAACCAGCTTCCCAAGCTTAGAATTTTCCATATCATTAGCAACAATGGTGTTCAAAGCGTTCATACTAATATCAATTCTACTAGCATGCAAATAAGATTCCATAGGTTTTTTAATTTTCGCAGCAAACAATCCATGTCTTAACTCAGGAAATAGCTTAAAAAGCTCATATTTGCTTTCCATTATGCCTAACTAGTGAAATAAAAACAAGAAACAAAAAGATGCAATTGCAGGATCTAAAGGAAATAGCTTCGAGCACTTACAACGGCACCAGAAAATAACTTAGTTACAGGGACCGGAGTATGAGTGTCTTTACCTTTCCTCCCGGCAACGGCGCCAAAATAGCTTGATGTCTCACACGCTTCTATTCCTGTAGGCAGTGTTGGGCCTCCAAGAGCAGAGGTTTGTAGAACAGCAGCAAGTTTCCCTTAAGTGAATCACCCAAGGTTAATCGAACTCAGGGAGGAAGAGGTCAAAGATATCCCTCTCAAGCAACCCCAATCACGATACAAGAAGTCTCTTGTGTCCCCAACACACCTAATACACTTGTCAGATGTATAGGTGCACTAGTTCGGCGAAGAGATAGTAAAATGCAAGTGATATAGATGATGGTAATATTGCAGGAAGTAAAGATGCAGTAAATAAACATGTAGCAGAACTTGTTGGAAACGGTGCCAGAAAATAGCTTGCTGGCGTGGGAGGCAATTGGTGTGTGTATTGGAAACAAGGCCTAGGGATCATACTTTCACTAGTGGACACTCTCAACATTGATCACATAAGAGAATAAACAAATACTACTTTCTCTACACTCTCTTGTTGGATGACAAACACCATTCATTGTGTAGGGCTACAAGAGCACCTCAATGCCGGAGTTAACAAGCTCCACAACATTCGATGTTCATATTTAAATAACCTTAGAGTGCATAATAGATCATTGCAATTTAGACCGAGAACTAACATAGCGCACACACTGTCACCATTACACTATGAAAGGGGGAATAGATCACATCAATACTATCATAGTAATAGTTAACTCCATAATCTACAAGAGATCACAATCATAGCTTATACCAAGTACTACATGATGCACACACTGTCACCATTACATCATGAAGGAGAAATAGACTACTTTAATAACATCACTAGAGTAGCACATAAACTACAAGAAAAGTTCTGATAGACAACGTCTCAAAATCGTCCGCTAAGGGGTATTTTTCGTCGCCTATGGGCCTAACCCGACGATATGGGTTCTGTCGAAACTGCGTCAGGCAAAGTCCTACGACGATTTTTTCGGTCCGTCGCGCTTGGCGCCTTTCCGCCACAAGTGTTTCCGGAGCCGTTGCGCGACGTCATGCAAGCGACACGTGGTGACGCCGACCGGCAACGGCGTTAACCGGCTGAAACCCCGTGGTAGATGGTAGGCCCACACGAGGCCTGCCACGTTTGCGGGCTGGCCCATTAAGTTTGCGGGCCGGGCCAGCTGATTTAGTTTGACCGGTCAACTTTATAGCTAGGCTGGTCCATTAGTTACGTGGGCCGGGCCTAACCTCTAAGGTTGACTGGTCAAAACTTTAATGGGCCGGCCCACTAAGCATGTGGGCGGGCCGAATGCACTCGTTTGACCGGTCAACGGGCAAAAGGGCCACAGACAAGTGGGACCCACTCTCCTGTTATCGGGCCGGCCCATTTAACAAGTGGGGTCCACCTTAAGCAAGTGGCCGGCCCAAGAAGTTATTGGGCGGCCCAATTAGCTTGTGGGTCCCACTTTCTCCCGGGCCGGCCCATTTAGTACGTGGGGTCCACGTAGATCAAATGGCCGGCCCAACAAGAAAGTGGTCCGGCCAAAACACATGTGGGTCCCACTTTCTGTTAAAGGGCCGACCCATTTAGTATGTGGGGTCCACCATACAGCAGTGGGCCGGCCCAACAAGATAGTGGGCGGGCCAAAAACAGTGGGGTCCCACTTTCTGTTAAAGGGCCGCCCATTTAGTAAGTGGGGTCCACCATATAGCAAGTGGGCCGGCCCAACAAGATAGTGGGCCGGGCCAAAAACACAGGTGGGTCCCAATTTCCTATTAACGGGCCGGCCCAGTTAGTAAGTGGGGTCCACCATAACGTAATTGGGCCGGCCCAATTAGATAGCGGGCGGGCCAAAAACAGTGGGTCCCACATTCTGTTAAAGGGCCGGCCCATTTAGTAAGTGGGGTCCAAGCATAACGTAATGGGCCGCCCAACAAGATAGTGGGCGGGCCAAACACGTGGGTCCCACTTTCCTGTTAACGGCCGGCCCGGTTAGTAAGTGGGGTCCACCATAGAAGCAATTGGCCCAACACGCTAGTGGGCGGCCCATAAACTGCGGCCCACTTTTCACACGGCCGGCCCGGAGGTGCGGGTCCACCTTAAAGCAAGTGGGCCGGCCCAATTAGAGGGTGGGGTCCACAATAAATCAAGTGGGCTGGCCCAATAAGTAAGTGGGCCAGCCCATTTAGTTGTTGCTTATATGCCGGCATAATAGGCGCTTTAGGATTTTGCGGGCGGCACATTTGTGATTTCGCTTAATTGGGCCGTTTAAGGGATGGGAATTTGTGATTTAGATACTGAGAATATTTACGCAACACATGATTTCTGTCGGATAGCCTCACTTACCACAAGCACCATAGAAAAAATGCGCGAAAGAACTATAAAAACTAACTAAATATTACATCAGCTGCAAGGCTTTGAAAAAATATTACAGAACCCAGAGAAATTGAATGGTAATTAAACCTAGCAATACAATGAAGCGATTCGGCAATCTTTTAAGTTGTCCATGCACCACCTATATCTGAAACAAAGACATTACAAGTTAAGACAACAACAATGGAAAGGCAAAGACACTACAATATTATTTGCCAAAGAATTTGGAACTCATCATTTCGTCGTTATAACAAGATCATTGTAATGCGCACAATAAGCAAACAAAGAGTGCATGCCGCATACCAACAGCCAATATAACAGAGCACGTTAAAATGAAACAGCAGACTTACTACTGTCGAGTCCCATGCAAACCAACATATTCAGGGAGTACAAAATTGGCATGAACAACATAGTAGCAGGCTATAAATTTTGTAACAACGACTGAGCAAGATGAAGTTATGATGGCTACATCTACAGAGCAGGGAATGTAAACCAAAAATAGAAGTTACGATGGCAAAAGCTAAAGAGGAGGGAATGTGAACCAACATGTGCCAAGTGCAATTACTTCAAATTGGCCGTGAACTAAATAATACTCCTGAACTTATAGTGAAGGGGATGCAAATCAAGATGTTTCGGGATATAAACTTGTAATGAGCACAGCCGGCCCATTTAGTATGTGGGTCCACAGTAGATCAAATGGGCTGGCCCAAGAAGAAAGTGGTCCGGGCCAAAAAACACATGTGGGTCCCACTTTCCTGTTAAAGGGCCGGCCCATTTAGTATGTGGGGTCCACCATACAGCAAGTGGGCCGGCCCAACAAGATAGTGGGCCGGGCCAAAAACACAGGTGGGTCCCACTTTCCTGTTAAAGGACCGGCCCATTTAGTAAGTGGGGTCCACCATATAGCAAGGGCCGGCCCAACAAGATAGTGGGCCGGGCCAAAAACACAGTGGATCCCAATTTCTGATTAGCGGCGGTTAGTGTGGGTCCACCATAACGTAATTGGGCCGGCCCATTAGATAGTGGGCGGCCAAAAACCAGTGGGTCCCACATTCTGTTAAAGGGCCGCCCCATTTAGTAAGTGGGTTCCAGCATAACGTAATGGGCCGGCCCAACAAGATAGTGGGCCGGGCCAAAAACACAGGTGGGTCCCACTTTCCTGTTAACGGGCCGGCCCAGTTAGTAAGTGGGGTCCACCATAGAAGCAATTGGGCTGGCCCAACATGCTAGTGGGCCGGCCCAATAAGCTTGCGGGGCCCACTTTTCTGTTACCGGGCCGGCCCAGTAGTGTGTGGGGTCCACCTTAAAGCAAGTGGGCCGGCCCAATTAGAGGGCGGGGTCCACAATAAATCAAGTGGGCTGGCCCAATAAGTAAGTGGGCCAGCCCATTTAGTTGCTGCTTATATGCCGGCATAATAGGCGCTTTAGGATTTTGCGGCGGCACTTTTGTGATTTCGCTTAATTGGGCCGTTTAAGGGATGGGAATTTGTGATTTAGATACTGAGAATATTTACGCAGCACATGATTTCTGTCGGATAGCCTCACTTACCACAAGCACCATAGAAAAAATGCACGAAAGAACTATAAAAACTAACTAAATATTACATCAGCTGCAAGGCTTTGAAAAAATATTACAGAGAGAAATTGAATGGTAATTAAACCTAGCAATACAATGAAGCGATTCGGCAATCTTTTAAGTTGTCCATGCACCACCTATATCTGAAACAAAGACATTACAAGTTAAGACAGCAACAATGGAAAGGCAAAGACACTACAATATTGTTTGCCAAAGAATTTGGAACTCATCATTTCGTCATTATAACAAGATCATTGTAATGCGCACAATAAGCAAACAAAGAGTGCATGCCGCATACCAACAGCCAATATAACAGAGCACGTTAAAATGAAACAGCAGACTTACTACTGTCGAGTCCCATGCAAACCAACATATTCAGGGAGTACAAAATTGGCATGAACAACATAGTAGCAGGCTATAAATTTTGTAACAACGACTGAGCAAGATGAAGTTATGATGGCTACATCTACAGAGCAGGGAATGTAAACCAAAAATAGAAGTTACGATGGCAAAAGCTAAAGAGGAGGGAATGTGAACCAACATGTGCCAAGTGCAATTACTTCAAATTGGCCGTGAACTAAATAATACTCCTGAACTTATAGTGAAGGGGATGCAAATCAAGATGTTTCGGGATATAAACTTGTAATGAGCAACACATAGAGGATAGTTAATGCTGGAGCTTAGGATGGACCAGATACAGAATATAGTGGGATCACCTGTGAACTTGTATAAGAGGGAATGCAAACCAATATGTTTAGCATTCATATGTGAGCGTCATGCCAAGTCAGAGAAACAAGTCAATAATGCAGCTTCTGAAGAACAAGATGGCACACAAAATTATTATCTAGTAGTATGACAAGTTTATTTGTACTACAGGCTAGATAGCAGAGTGATAGCATGCCAAACTAAGTCCTTACTTTGTTAGCTTACAATGAACTAGATACAAAACAATGGCATCACCTGTAGTACAGGGAATGCAAGCCAACATGTTAATGGAGTAAAAAATTGGCACAAACAACATAGTAGCAGGCCATAATTTTTGTAACAACGACTAAGCAAGATAAAGTTATGATGGCTAGATCTACAGAGCAGGGAATGTAAACCAAATATAGAAGTTACGATGCCAAAAGCTATAGAGCAGGGAATGCGAACCAACATGTGCAATTACTTAAAATTGGCCATGAACTAAATAATAGCAGGATGTTACTATAATAGCTAGGAATAAAACAGATAGGAGTTATAATGGCATCACTCATAAACTTGTAGATAAGGGAAACAAATCAATTTGTTTCGGGATATAAAGTTGTAATGAGCAACACATATAGGCAGTTACTTTGTTAGCTTACGACGAAGTAGATAGAAATAACAATGGCATCACCTGTAGTACAGGGAATGCAAACCAACATGTTCAGGGAGAACAATATTGGCATGAACAAAATAGTAGCAGCCTATAATTTTTGTAACAACGACTGAGCAAGATAGAAGTTATGATGGCTACATCTACAGAGCAGGGAATGCATACCAAAATGTTCAATCGCTTAAAGTTAGCAATGAACTAGAAAATAGAAAGGTGTTACGGTCATATCTAGGAATGAACTAAAAGAGCTTCAGACAAACAAGCATCTGAACCCAGAACATGGCGCTAAAACAAGGGACTTACATTAGGAGAAGCACTCTGTGGGAGTCACAGCATCTTCCTGGGGTTGATAGATCGGTGATGAAGTACGCTACATGTGCTACTTGGGGTTGGAGAGACGGCCATTACACTTCATGGTTACTCATCTCATCTGCAAAAACGTAACGGCGCGTCGTTAGCACAAACAGGTTCCCCCAAGATTAAACAAGAACTTGCAGGCAAGCAATAGAAAAGCGACAGTAGAAGAGTTTAGATCATGCACGGCGCCGGTGAAGCAGATCCGGTTCATGCACAGCGGTGTCGGTGAGCAAGATCCAATGCGGTGGAAGACGGATCCGGCGAAGCGGCTCCGGTGGGGTGGACGATACCGCAGCTGAAGCGACTGCGGTAGACTGCTGGATGAGCATATGGTTTCGAGGTTCGGCGGGGATGATCCGGTCCGGTTGATGACGGCGTCGATGAAGCGGCTCCGGCAGGCAGCCGGATGACGAGGATCGCGAGGGCTCGGGTAGGCCAGGGAAGTCCGGCGGGGATGTTCCGGTGCGGTGGTCGTGGAGGTGGGAGAGAGGGACTTGGGAAGTTCCGGTGGGTGGTCTGAGGGAAATGAATTTTTTTGGGAGGGTTTCCGGGCTAGGGAGGTGGTGATCCAAAATGACGGGCAGACCCCCCCACCAACCGACTTTGCTGCCATCTCCACAGGGGTAGAATAGGAATTTGGAAGCGTGTGAAATTTTTGTATTTTGTGGGCGGGAAGTTTTGCCGCTATGAGATTTTGAATTTGGCTAAGGTCCAAGTATAATGATAAAAAATTGTGACACCGTACTAGTACCTCTGTTCAAGGCCGAGTGCAAAATCAAATCATCATCACATTAAATACCGGTCACTACCATGATCATGATCTATCTCTGAAATTAGCGTATCCGCTAGATCTTGCAAAGTATAATGATAAAAAGAATTGTGAGACCGTACTAGTAATTCTCTTCTAGGCCGAGTGCAACAGCAAATCATCATCACGTTGAAAATTTGTTAGCATGATCATGATCTATCTCTGAAATTGGCGCATCCGCTATATCTTGCAAAGTATAATGATAAAGAAATTGTGAGACGGTACTTCTGTTCAAGCCCGAGTGCAACATCAAATCATCATCACATTGAAAATTTGTTACCATGATCATGATCTATCTCTGAATTTGGCGCATCCGCTAAATCTTGCAAAGTATAATGATATAGAAATTGTAAGACAGTAGTAGTACTTCTGTTCAAGGTCGAGTGCAACATCAAATCATCATCACGTTGAAAATTTGTAACCATGATCCTCTGAAAATGGGCGCATCCGCTAAAACTTGCAAAGTATAATGATACAAAATTGTGAGACCGTACTAGTACTTATGTTCAAGGTCGAGTGCAACATCAAATCATCATTACATTGAATATTGTGTTACCATGATCATGATCTATCTCTGAATTTGGCGCATCCGCTAAATCTCGCAAAGTATAATGATAAAAAAATTGTGAGACTGTACTAGTACTTATGTTCAAGGCCGAGTGCAGGATCAAATCATCATCACGTTGAAATTTGTTACAACGATCATGCCATATCTCTAAAATTGGCGCATCCGCTAAATCTTCCACATGGCGCATCTCGGTGCGGAGCAACAGGTCGGTGATATCAAGGTTGAGGCGTCGGTAGCGTCATCGGGCTCTCTTCTCTTGATAGATCTTCTACATAGCGCGGCGCACCGCCTGCCGAGAAGAAGTCACATGTGAGACCGAGGTGGAGACGTCGCCGGCATCCTCGAGGCGCGGCCGCCCTTCTACGAGCCAGCGTCGACTCAAGGTATGAATCCATGCGTTGTCGCGCCCTTCTGCCGATGAAGTGGGGTGCCTTAGATTTATTGTTCTTCTCTGACAATTATTTCGAGCTGAACATGTGTGCTCTTTCTCTGAATATATTGCTTGAAAAGCTAACCAAGTTACTTAAATTCACTTTGTTCTTAATCTTGCGTGCTAATTTTGTTATTTTTGCTGACGGTGGTGCGCGCAATGAGATTTATTTGTGGGTGTGTTGAGCTATTAGGCCTAAGTCGAAATCCTCAGCTAAACGAGGCCTCAGCTTAACACATAAAAAAGGTGTTCAATCTCGCCCACAATGTCCTCTTCTTTCCTCTTCCTTTATTGGAACTTGTTTTGCAAACAAGTCTTATACCTTAATAAATGGGCAAACTGAGCACGTTGTAGCTAATCCTTTTATTAATTAAGAAGCTATATTAGTCAATAAGATTACCTTAGAGCAAGTACAATAAGGTCTAGTCAGCTGGCTACAAGGATTAAAATAATATATTTGTGTCTAGTTGGAGGAGAGAGAAGAGGAGAGAGAATGTGAGTGGGCTCTTATGCAAGAGCTAGCTCTAGCACGTGCTCCTAGGCAAGGTGTGTGAATGAAAGGTGGGCCATCCATTGAAAAAGTAGTACATTCTTATAGCCAACTATTGTACTTGTTGGCTATATGTTGGCTATAGATGACATGGCATCTTGCTTATAGCCAACAACCGGCTATACTATTGGAGTTGCTCTTATGTTTTTCCTCAGTTTTCCCCAAGCCCTTATTTGTAACCCGCAGAAGGAGCTCAGACGGGAGGTTTCCCGTTTAGTTGACCGTTCCGTGCTGACGTGTGGGGCTGCGTCGTGTGGGGTCGCGTCGCGTGGGGCTAGTAGAAAGGGACCGCGTGGGACAGGACGAGACCGCGTTTGGTTGTACGTGAGCAGGAGCTGGGTTCTGTCTCTCTCGGCGCAAATTGGCATTTTTAAGAGCACCTTTTCCCCTCTTTCTCTCTGTCCTTTTTCACCAAATTAGTATCAAATCTAGAGAAGCTTGCATTTCTGTCTTTCTTCAATTATTTGTGCCTTTTGGCCCTCGTTGTTTGCCCAATATGGCAGCAAATCTAGTACTCCCTCTGGTCCATATGTATGTAGTTAAATCTAGAAGCAAATCTCCAGGGTAATGTACGACAAATTCACAGTCATAGTAAATCGAGAAAACAAAGTAGGGCCAACAAAATATAGTAGAATAGGGATAGATAATAGGGATCCCTCCCTAGATAATAAGCTGCATACACAGCAGCCAACATAGTAACAGGTTCGAGGTTCTTCACAACACCATCATACTAACAACATAACAACAAGGGATCCCTAGCTAACAACAAAATAGAAGCTGCTTTGCAGCAGCAGCAGCACACGTACAGGACTCCGCCTACCCCATTTGCCTCTGCCTCCACTTGTTGCTCCCCTTGGGAGCCTTGGGCTTGAGCGGAGGCATGCGCCCGGCGGAGATCTCCACCCGCTGGACGCTGCGGAGGTGCATGCCGAGCGCCTTGTGCTTGGCGCGGAAGGAGTAGGGGTTCACCGTCATGCCGACCTTGGGGAAGGTGTTGCCGATGTTCTCGGCATGCGTGAGGAGGCAGTTGAAGTCGGTGCCGCCGAGTCTCCTAGTGCAGAAGGGGCACCTGTAGACACCCTTGGCGAAGTAGGAGACGTACTGGCCGACCTGCAGCCTCCGCAGCACCTGGCGAGTCTTGACGTGCTGGTCCTCTTCGTCGCTGCCAACGTCGCTGCCAGACAGCTGATCCATATCAAACGGGAACTATGAGTGAATGAGTTGCAACGATGACTAACGTGCATGATAACAAAGTAAGGAAAAACAGAGCCAGCCTCTGTTAGAGTGGACACGATTATATGTCTACAGGGATGGAGTGAGTGAACCAAAGCTCATGCACAACAGATTTGTACACAGCAATGGTTCACTGAACCCACCCTGTAAAAATTTGTGCCCAACGATTCATCATAGGCAAAGAAACAGATTCCAGATCTGAATTTGAACAGATTCCAGATTATTTGCAAAATTAAACGGTTGATATCTTTTGATTCGTGCATAAAGTAACTGATTGAGATCCCATGATTACTTGCATAAATTAACTGATTGAGATCTTATTATTACTTGCATAAATTAACCGAACGGCCGAACTCCAAATCTTAAACGAAATCAAGAAGGGATCAAAGCAAAATGGAATAAAATCGGCGCAAATATTAACCCAATACTCATCCATCTACAGATCGGCACTAATAGTTACTAGGGAACCAGCAAAAATAGGGTTCAAAGAGGAATGGGGAACAAAAAAGGGAGCAAACCATAGTTACCTCGTTCCATGGGTCGTCCATGCAGGTGTCGTAGGGGTTCGGAGGCGAGATGTACGGCACCTCCTCATAGGGGTCCCATCCCGGCGGGATCCGACCGCCACCGGCGGCGGCGACGGCCGTTGAGGGGACGGCGTCGAAGAGGGAGGCGTCGCGCTTGGAGCCGACGGCGTCATGGACGATGGGATTCGCATTCTCCTTGTCCATCTCGCCGGCAGAGAGGGAGAGGGTTTTTGCTTTGGAGAAGATGATGGGACGTGAGAGGAGGCGTTGCATGAGCTAGTGAGAGTGACAGAGATAGTGCGAGGAGGCGTCTATAAAGGCGAGGGGTGGTTAATGCAACCCGCGTCCTACGCGTCCACCATTGAACGTCTGCACGTCTTGGGCTTCTGCAACGCGACACGCGTCCACGATTGCACGTCTTTGACTTCTGCACCGCGACCCGCGTCTACGCGTCAACAACTGCACGTCTTCCACTTCTGCACCGCAACACGCGTACTCGAGTCTAACCCTGGAAATTTAGCATTTTGTGTGTGCTCAGTTTTCCCCTTGAGTACTAATACTGGCTAGTGCAATATACTCAGTTTTACCTCAAGTGGATGGTCAACAGAGAGTCAGCAAATGAGATTAACTAGTTAAATGAGTCAACAAATGGGATTATCAGGCTTACTTATTCATTTTCACGTGTTAAACTTGTCTAAATCTTGGTCAAACCTAGGATTTGACCAAGATTCAAATGGGCAGAAAATTCAAAAAAATAGAAAAATGAAAAACCAAAGCACATAGTATTGTTATGTCATATATTAATCATTACAGTTGATAAACAAGGTCTAGACATATTCAAACTAGACAAATCATGTATCTACCCCTAACCCCTAAACTCTGTCTTATGAAGTCAAGCATGAAGAGAAGTGCATGGTTTTGGGTTTCAAACATGGAAATTTCAAAAAACTCCCAAAAACTTCATTTTAGAGTGACTAAGAAGGATACATTCTTCCCTTTTCATTTTCATGTTTTTTACTTGTTTAAATCTTGCTCAAACCTAGGATTTTACAAGATTCAAATGTGCATCAAAATTCCAAAAAAACAGAAAAATAAAAACCAAAGCACATAGTTTTCTTATGTCATATAGTAAGCATTAAAGTTGATAAACAAGGCCTAGACATATTCAAACAAGAAAAATCATGTATCTACCCCTACCCCTAAACTTTGTCTTATGTAGTTAAGCATGAAGAGAAGTGGTTTTGGGTTTCAAACATGGAAATTTCAAAAACCTCCCAAAAGCTTTATTTTAGAGTGACTAAGAAGGATCCATGCTTACCTTTTCATTTTCATATTTTAAACTTATTTAAATCATTGTCAAACCTAGGATTTGACCAAGATTCAAATGGGCATAAAATTAAAAAAGATCAGAAAAATGAAAAACAAAAGCATATAGTCTTCTTATGTCATATATATAGTAAGCATTTAAAAGTTGATAATCAAGGTCTAGACATATTCAAATAATACAAATCATGTATCTACCCCTAACCATAAACTTTGTCTTATGAAGTCAAGCATGAAGACAAGTGGTTTTTGGTTTCAAACACGGAAATTTCAAAAACCTCCCAAAAGCTTAATTTTAGAGTGACTAAGAAGGATCCGGCTTACCTTTTCATTTTCATGTTTTAAACTTGTTTAAATCTTGGTCAAACCTAGGATTTGACCAATATTCAAATGGGCATAAAATAAAAAATAAAAAACCAAAGCACATAGTGTTCTTATGTCATATAGTAATTAACCATTCAAGTTCACAAAAAAGGTCTAGACATATTCAAACCACACAAATCATGTACCCCTAACCCTAAACTCTATCTCATATATGAAGTCAAGCATGAAGAGAAGTGTGGTTTTGGGTTTCAAACATGTAAATTTCAAAAACCTCCCAAAAGCTTCATTTTAATTAGACTTACTAATTAATTAAGAAGGATCCAGGATTAATTACCTTTTCATTGTCATGTTTTAAACTTGTTTAAATCTTGGTCAAACCTAGGATTTAACCAAGATTCAAATGGGCATAAAAATTCAGAAAAAAATCGAAAGAATGAAAAACCAAAGCACATAGCCTTCATATGTCATATAGTAAGCATTCAAATTGATAAACAAGGTCTAGACATATTCAAACCAGAAAAATCATGTATCTACCCCTAAGCCCTAACCCTAAACTCTGTCTTATGAAGTCAAGCATGAAGAGAAGTGGTTTTGGGGTTTAAACATGGAAATTTCAAAACCTCCCAAAAGCTTCATTTCGAGCGACTAAGAAGGATCGATGCTTACCTTTTCATTGTCATGTTTTTAACTTATTTGAATCTTGGTCAAATCCTAGGTTTGACCAAGATTTAAAGAAGTTTAAAACATGAGAATGAAATGGGAAGTCTGTATCCTTCTTAGTCACTCTAAAATGAAGCTTTTGGGATGTTCTTAAAATTTCCATGGTTGACTTCATAAGACAGAGTTTAGGGTTAGGGTAGACATATACATGATTTGTTTGGTTTGATTATGTCTAGACCTTGTTTATCAACTTTAATTCTTACTATATGACATAAGAAAACTATTTGCTTTTGTTTTTCATTTTTCTGTTTTTTTTTATTTTGATGCCCATTTTAATCTTGTCAAATCCTAGGTTTGACCAAGATAATTTAAACAAGTTTAAAACATGAAATGAAAAGGAAGCATGTATCCTTCTTAATCACTGTAAAATGAAGTTTTTGGGAGGTTATTGAAATTTTCATGTTTGAAACCCAAAACCAATTGTAAAGTTCTTAATCTATCTTTGAATTTGGCGCATCCGTTAAATCTTGCAAAGTATAATGATAAAGAAATTGTAAGACAGTACTTATGTTCAAGGTTGAGTGCAACATCAAATCATCATCACGTTGAAAATTTGTTACCACGATCATGATCTAAATGGGCGCATCCGCTAAAACTTGCAAAGTATAATGATACAAAATTGTGAGACCGTACTAGTACTTATGTTCAAGGTCGAGTGCAACATCAAATCATCATTACATTGAAAATTGTGTTACCATGATCATGATCTATCTCTGAATTTGGCGCATCCGCTAAATCTCGCAAAGTATAATGATAAAAAAATTGTGAGACTGTACTAGTACTTATGTTCAAGGCCGAGTGCAGGATCAAATCATCATCACATTGAAATTTGTTACAACGATTATAACATATCTCTAAATTGGCGCATCCGCTAAATCTTGCATGTGGCGCATCTCGGTGCGGAGCAACAAGCCGGTGCTATCAAGGTTGAGGCGTCGGTAGCGTCATCGGGCTCTCCTCTTTTGATAGATCTTCTACATGGCGTGGCGCACCGCCCACCGAGAAGCAGTCACATGTGAGATCGAGGTGGAGACGTCACCGGCATCCTCGAGGCGCGGCCGCCCTTCTACGAGCCAGAGTCGACTCAAGGTATGAATCCATGCATTGTCGCGCCCCTTCTGCATATGAAGTGGGGTGCCTTAGATTTATTGTTCTTCTCTTACGATTATTTCTAGCCGAACATGTGTGCTCTTTCTCTGAATATATTGCTTGAAAAGCTAACCAAGTTACTTAAATTCACTTCGTTCTTAATCTTGCGTGCTAATTTTGTTATTGTTGCTGACAGTGGTGCGCGCAAGGAAATTTATTTGTGGGTGTGCTGAGCTGTTAGGCCTAAGTCGAAATCCTCAGCTAAACAAGGCCTCAGCTTAACACATAAAAAAGGTGTTCAATCTCGCCCACAATGTCCTCTTCTTTCCTCTTCCTTTATTGGAACTTGTTTTGCAGACAAGGAAAGTGGCACGTGTAATGTGAGTAAAACCCTCTTAGCCAAAATCAGCTACGAGCAAGATTTTATGTATTGTAGATGCCCCAATTGACTCTCATCCCCAATGTAGTCTTTTTTATGTCAGTATAGACTTCTTTACTGGATGTATACTATTGTACATGGCATGCATTTGCCTAATGAGGAGCATTGTATTGCCATTCTAGCCAACCTGATCGATCTGTCAAGCTTCATGCTCTCAACGCGTTCAAAGCATCCAGCTTCGAAGCCTCCGACGGTTCTCCCGGCTGCACCGCCAAAACTCTCGAAGCACGCGCCAAGACTTTCCAACAAAATGCAGCTTCGATACGAGCATTTGCCAGCGCCACAGCGCCCGGGCCCGTCCTAGCCACCGCCTTCGCCTTTGCCTCCGCATCCGCATCCGCATCCGCTTTTACATGTCTCCGCCGATGCATGCAGAGCATCCGTCTCCGCTTTCCATGTATCCGCCGACGCAGTGTAGGCATCGAGCGACGCCGTTTTCATTTCCTAGAAAACCCAGTAAGTTACTCACATTGCAATCCCCAAATTAAGGTTATATCGAACAAAATGACCGATGAACCTCTCTACTCGCCGGAGGTTGGAGATGTACATACCTGCGAAGATCGGTCCGGTGGTGCTTGACGGTGGTGCGTCGGGGACGGGGGAGAACTCGGCGGGGAGAATGGTGGCGCGGCCCAAGACGGCGGCGCGGAGAGGGGCGACGGTGCGGTCATCGAACCTCGGCAGACAATATTTTGTATATATATATGAGAAGAAGAATAAAGTCTGGTCGAATGAGGCAGCGCGACCGGCAGAGTACAACCGAAGGCTACTAGTGCTACCTTGGAGTACTGTAGTAATATAACATAATAAAAATAATGGCCTTGTTTAAACCACTCTTGTCAGTGTGTCATCGCGTCCAAATTTAATGCATTCTGTGGAAATCGGAATAATGCTGTAAAAACTCTCATATATAGCATGCACCGACACTTTTCAACAAAATGTCGTCTCCATTTCATAGCAGACTGCTTGCACACTGGGATACGATGCTGACATGACGAAGGGCGCAGAAGTATTTTGGAGTATTTCATTCGAGCAGATCGGGGCGACGGTGCGTCTTTGGAGGGAATACCGTGTGGTGTGTCTTTGGAGGGAATACCGTACGTACTTAGGAGTATTTCATTCGAGCAGACTGCTTGCACACTGGGATACAATGCTGACATGACGAAGGGCGCAGAAGTTTGCGTGAATGGTTGTACTACCATCCGACCATTAGTATAATCATTGCGTGATAGCTTACACGAGAAGGAAAAGAGCCGAACAGTTGTGGATAATAAAAGCATTTGGTTCTTCGAGGATCCTTCTTCTACTGCCTTCTCAAAGGAGTACTACTATTGTAATCTTTTTTTTTGTTTTTCTGGGACCTTCGGGTCCCTTCCCCGTTGAAAAGTGAAGTGTTTCGAATACATTCATATGCCTATGTTTCTATTTTTACAAGCAAATAAATAACAAAGGATGACTCAATGCACAAGTTGATCTCATTTTGAACTTTTTTTAAACTTCTTCTATTGTATTCAAATTTGATTAGAAGGAGTCGATCGATTGTACACGCCAATCGTATAGCTCGGTGGGTGGATTGGCATTTGAAGTTTGGTCATTGTGTTCTTGTTTGTTACCACCCTCGCAAGGCACGTCCAAGTATTTCCTGTCAGAATTTATGGCATGTATGTAGTTACATAACCTACATTATTTCAATTATGAGTTTAATTACTAGGCAAAAGCTTAAAAATCCATATATAGTTGCAGATTAAGATCAACAAATCTTTGAACCTATATCTACAAAATTGATGGCATGCATGCATGCATCCTACTCATAATAATTAATTAAGGTCTCGATCTCTATACTGCTCACGAAGTTTGGAATTCTGGCAAATATGCAACTTGTTTCATTAATTTACCATGGCGAGATAGATGCATGCACATCGATCTCTTAAAAAATGTGGTCATATATGTTAAATATAAGTTTGTAAAGGATTTGGCATCCATATATGCTCACCGGATATATAGATAAGGCCAAGCAAACACATCGAATATTTGTGAAGAAATGTTTTTGCTAGAACCTTCAAATTTTTAGATTTACATCACACACAAAGAACACACCTTTTATTTCGCCAGGTTTGTGCACTAATAAAGTACTCCTACAGTACTAGAAATTGGATTGTTCTACTCCGGAGTGATATGCTCACCGGAGTATTTTTGGATCTTAGCTGGAGCGGCGTTTGGCGGTTGCACGAAGCCGTGCTGGATGTTAAGCCTGTCGAGGCACGCCTGGTGGAAAGCGTGCGCCACCTTAGCCTCATCGGCGCGCCGCTGCAATGCTGCGTCCCTGGGATTTGCCGCCGCCGCATTCTTAGCCTGCACGAAAGCTTGCAGAGCATCCCGGCATCTATAGAGTGCCGGGAACATCACGTTATATACGAGCTCCTTGGCGGTGTTGCTCCTGCAAAGGGCGTCGCCGTGATGCGCTTCGAAAGAACGGCCTGGCTCCATGATACGTCTCCAACGTATCTATAATTTCTGATGTTCCATGCTTGTTTTATGACAATACCGACATGTTTTGTTCACACTTTATGTCATTATTATGAGTTTTCCGGAACTAACCTATTGACGAGATGCCGAAAGGCCAGTTGCTGTTTTCTGCTGTTTTTGGTTCCAGAAAGGCTGTTCGGGCAATATTCTCGGAATTGGATGAAATCAACGCCAAACCTCCTATTTTTCCCGGAAGGCTCCAGAACACCGAAGGAGAGTCGGAGGAGAGCCAGGGGGCCCACACCATAGGGCCGCGCGGGCCAGACCCTGGCCGCGCCGGCCTAGGGTGAGGCCACCCTGTCAGCCCTCCTGCGCCGCCTCTTCGCCTATAAAACCCCTTTCGACCTAAAAATGCAGTACCAATTGACGAAACTCCAGAAAGACTCCAGGGGCGCCGCCACCGTCGCGAAACTCCAATTCGGGGGACAACTCTGTTCCGGCACCGCCGGACGGGAATTGCCCCGGAGCCATCTCCACCGTCGTCTCCACCGCCATCTTCACCGCCATCGCTGCCTCCATGATGAGGAGGAGTAATCCACCCCCGAGGCTGAGGGCTCCGCTGTAGCTATGTGGTTCATCTCTCTCCCATGTACCTCAATACAATAATCTCATGAGTTGCTTTACATGATTGAGATTCATATGAGTTTTGTATCACTACTATTCTATGTGCTACTCTAGTGATGTTATTAAAGTAGTCTATTCCTCCTGTACGGTGTAATGTGTGTGTGCATCATGTAGTACTTGGCATATGCTATGATTGTGATCTCTTGTAGATTATGAAGTTAACTATTACTATGATGGTATTGATGCGATCTATTCCTCCTTTCATAGTGTGAAGGTTACGGTGTGCATGCTATGTTAGTACTTGGTTTAGTTGTGTTGATCTATCTTGCACTCTAAGGTTATTTAAATATGAACATTGAATTGTGGAGCTTGTTAACTCCGGCATTGAGGGTTAATCCTACGCAATGGTGTTCATCATCCAACAAGAGTGTAGAGTATGCATTTATATATTCTGTTATGTGATCAATGTTGAGAGTGTCCACTAGTGAAAGTATGATCCCTAGGCCTTGTTCCTAAATACTGCTATCGCTGCTTGTTTACTGTTTTACTGCGTTACTACTGCTTGTTTACTGTTCTGGCCAAAGCACTTTTCTGGTGCCGTTGCTACTACTTATTTATACCACATGTATTTCACTATCTCTTCGCCGAACTAGTGCACCTATTAGGTGTGTTGGGGACACAAGAGACTTCTTGCTTTGTGGTTGCAGGGTTGCTTGAGAGGGATATCTTTGACCTCTTCCTCCCTGAGTTCGATAAACCTTGGGTGATCCACTTAAGGGAAACTTGCTGCTATTCTACAAACCTCTGCTCTTGGAGGCCCAACACTGTCTACAAGAATAGAAGCACCCGTAGACATCAAGCTATTTTCTGGCGCCGTTGCCGGGGAGGTAAGGTAAAAGGTATTCACATCCTCCGACTACTAAGCTATTTCCTAGCACTGTTGCCGGTGTGTGAGTGCTCGAAGCTATCTCCTTTAGATTCTGCAATTGCATCTTTTTGTTTCTTGTTTTTATTTTCACTAGTTAGGCATAATGGAAAACAACAAAAAAATTGGTGAGCTTTTTAATCTTTTTCCTGATTTAGAATTGTTTGATGCGAAAATTAAAAAACCTATGGAACCTTATTTGCATGCTAGTAGCGATGTTATTAGTATGAATGCAATTACTGCTAATGCTATGGAGAAGTCTAAGCTTGGGGAAGCTAGTTTTTGTGATCTTTTTAGCTTCCCATCTTTAGGGGAGAAAATTTGCTCTGATAATACTTTATCTCCCATATGCAATAACTCTAATGATGCTTGTGATATTTTAAATGCACCTACTGAAAGTATTCCATATAAAATCCCTATGAAAATTATTGAACGTGTTGTGGATAACCGCTATGAAGGGGATGGAACTGTCCATCCTGGAGATCATTTACTCTTTTTGCATGAATTATGCGGGTTATTCAAGTGTGCAGGTATCTCTATGGATGAAGTGAAGAAGAAATTATTCTCTATGTCGTTGTCTGGTAAAGCGGCGCATTGGTATAAACTGCTGAAGGATGAGCATTCTCTTGATTGGAAGGATATTGTGCCTCTATTTTATTCTAAATTCTATCCTCCAAGTGAAATTCACAAAGACCGAAACCGAATATATAATTTCTGGCCTCATGATGGAGAGAGTATTGCCCAAGCATGGGAGAGATTGAAGTCTTTAATGCTCAAATGCCCCAATCATGAGCTTCCAGGTAATATCATCATTGATAATTTCTATGCAAGACTTTCTTTTCAAGATAAAACCTTGCTGGATACTGCTTGTTCTGGATCATTCACGCGCAATAAAGAAGAGTTTAAATGGGACCTTCTTAATCGGATTCAGGAGAACGCTGAAGATTGGGAGAACGACAAAGGTAAAGAATCAGGTATAAACTATGATTATGAATGCATTGAAACTTTTATGGATACTGATAAATTTCGAAATATGAGTGCTACCTATGGTCTTGACTCTCAAGTTGCTGCAAATCTTTATAAAGCTTTTGCCTCTCATTTTGAATTGCCTAGGAAGAATTTTGATAAGTATCATGAACCTTTTAAAGAGGCTTGTATGAAGGATGAAATTGTTGTTAATGATTGCAATAAACATGCTCAAACTCCTAAGAATGCTATTTCCTATAAGCATGTTAATTTTTGTGGAATGCATAGACCTTGTGGAATTAATCAAATCAAAGATGAATATTGTATCCATCATGCTAATGAAAAAACTAGAAAGTGGTTTAGGGCTTTAGATGATCTTGGTAAAAAAGTTTGTGCCCTCTATCCTTTTATTTGTGAAGTTTGCCATGAAGTGGGTCATTTTAATTTTCAATGCTCCTCCAATGATAATTTGAACCCAATGAGTGCTGCAAATTTGTATTGTGATGATGAAATTACTCCTAATCAGCATGATGAACTTACTTTATTTTTGGGGTGTGAAGAACTGTCGAGAAAAATCTCTTTGTTACATATGAGTGATCTTGATATTGATGATGTCCTGCATGGGTGTTTTTCTTATTGCATTGATAATAGCCATACAAATACTTACATACAAAATATTTTAGAAGATGACACCTTGCCAAAATATGATAGGACCGCTGTGTGTTTTCAACTAATTAATGAAAAGGAGGGATCCTCCCAAGTTTCTTCTATTGTTTCTGAAAGTAAATCAGGTTATGCGGACAAGCCACCCTTCAAGCCTCTTCCTCCTAAAGAAGGGAACGAGGAGAAGGAAGAGAAGAAGAAGAAGAAAAAGGGAACGAAGAAGAAGAAGAAGGAGAATAAAAAGAAAGAGGTAACAGCATATCCCCGCGTATATGAGATAACGATAGGTAACCGTAAGTATGTTGCTCCTAACGATTATTGTGATAATGAATCTGAATACGATGATCTTCCTATGCCCTTTACATACATTAGCAATCATGATTTGAATGAGCACACTACTTTTGATATTGCAAATCTCTGGGAAACTAATTCTGAAAATGATGATGTTAATAATTGCCATAGTATCAGTACTATCCATGCTTCCTCCCATAATGATACAGAAAGCTCTAAGCTTGGGGAAGAGGTGTTTGAAAATCCTTTAGCTACTGGTCATTATGTTCTTGATACATCTCCTTCTAATAACAATGATGGTGTGGACACAGATAAACCGACTGTGAAAGATAACTATTCTATTTCCTATGATGACACTGTGCCTCCGATCTCTGATGATTATTACAAAGAATGCTATGATATAGGTTCTAACTATCCTTATGAAACTTGTCATAGTCATGATTGGGTTACCAAAAACAATTCCCTTAATATGCAACTTGTTTACCATGTTCAAATTCTTGATAATAATCCTGCTCCAATTACTATTAATGAAAAGAACTCTCCTTATGCCAAAATTAATGATACTTCTATGCATATGAACCATGATAAGAATGTTTTAAGTGATGGGTATATTGTGGATTTCATCAATGATGCTACTGAAAGTTATTATGAGAGAGGGAAATATGGCTATATGCATCTTAATAATATTAAGTTTCCCCTCTTTATGTTGAGAATCTTGAAGTTACTCGTGTTTTATCCTCTTATGCTTGTCACTTTGTTCTTCATGAATTCATTTGTGTACAAGATTCCTCTGCATAGGAAGCATGTTAGGCTTAAATGTGTTTTGAATTTGCCTCTTGAAGCTCTCTTTTGCTTCAAATACTATTTCTTGCGGGTGCATCACCAAAACTGCTGAGCCCATCTTAATGGCTATAAAGAAAGAACTTCTTGGGAGATAACCCATGTATTATTTTGCTACAGTACTTTGTTTTATATTTGTGTCTTGGAAGTTGTTTACTACTGTAGCAACCCCTCCTTATCTTAGTTTTGTGTTTTGTTGTGCCAAGTAAAGTCGTTGATAGAAAAGTTCATACTAGATTTGGATTACTGCGCAGAAACAGATTTCTTTGCTGTCACGAATCTGGGCTAAATTCTCTGTAGGTAACTCAGAAAATTAAGCCAATTTACGTGAGTGATCCTCATATATGTACGCAACTTTCATTCAATTTGAGCATTTTCATTTGAGCAAGTCTGGTGCCCCAATAAAATTCGTCAATACGAACTGTTCTGTTTTTGACAGATTCTGCCTTTTATTTCGCATTGCCAGTTTTGTTATGTTCGATGGATATTTCGATTCCATTGACTTTCAGTAGCTTTGTGCAATGTCCAGAAGTGTTAAGAATGATTATGTCACCTCTGAACATGTATATTTTGATTGTGCACTAACCCTCTAATGAGTTTGTTTCGAGTTTGGTGTGAAGGAAGTTTTCAAGGGTCAAGAGAGGAGGATGATATACTACGATCAAGAAGAGTGAAAAGTCTAAGCTTGGGGATGCCCCGGTGGTTCACCCCTGCATATTTCAAGAAGACTCAAGCATCTAAGCTTGGGGATGCCCAAGGCATCCCCTTCTTCATCGACAAATTATCAGGTTCCTTCTCTTGAAACTATATTTTTATTCGGTCACATCTTATGTACTTTACTTGGAGCGTCTGTATGTTTCTTGTTTTTGTTTTTGTTTGAATAAATGCTTGTGTTGGAGAGAGACACGCTCCGCTGGTTCGTATGAACACATGTGTTCTTAGCTTTTAATTTTCATGGCGAAGGTTGAAATTGCTTCGTTAAATTGTTATATGGTTGGAATTGGAAAATGCTACATGTAGTAATTGGTAAAATGTCTTGGATAATGTGATACTTGGCAATTGTTGTGCTCATGTTTAAGCTCTTGCATCATATACTTTGCACCTATTAGTGAAGAAATACATAGAGCTGGTTAAAATTTGGTTTGCATGAGTGGTTTCTCTAGAGTCTAGATATTTTCTAGTGAGGTGTTTGAACAACAAGGAAGACGATGTATAGTCTTATAATGCTTGTAATATGTCTTTTATGTAAGTTTTGATGTACTAGTTCGTGCTTGTGTTTGCTTCAAACAACCTTGCTAGCCTAAACCTTGTATCGAGAGGGAATACTTCTCATGCATCCAAATCCTTGAGCCAAACAACACTATGCCATTTGTGTCCACCATACCTACCTACTACATGGTATTTCCTGCCATTCCAAAGTAAATTGCTTGAGTGCTACCTTTAAACAATTCAAAATTTATCACCTCTGATTTGTGTCAATGTTTTATAGCTCATGAGGAAGTATGTGGTGTTTATCTTTCAATCTTGTTGGGCAACTTTCACCAATGGACTAGTGGCTTCATCCGCTTATCCAATAATTTTGCAAAAAGAGCTGGCAATGGGATTCCCAGTCCCAAATTAATTAACAAAAATAGACACTCCTCCATGGTATGTGATTGTTGGACGACACCCGAAGGATTCGGTTAGCCATGGCTTGAGAAAGCAAAGGTGGGGAGGAGTGTCATCATAATAAAACTAAAATAAAAAGGCACTCCTTCATGGTATGAGATTGTTGGCAGGCACCCGAAGGATTCGGTTAGCCATGGTTTGTGAAAGAAAGGTTGGAAGGAGTGCCACACAAAAATAAAATAAAATGGGAGCCGCTCTTTGAAGGTTTGTCTGGCAAGGGGGTTAGAGTGCCCACTACCATTCGTTGACAACAACAAACACCTCTCAAAATTTTACTTTTATTGCTCTCTATATGTTTTCAAAATCAAAGCTCTAGCACAAATATAGCAATCGATGCTTTCCTCTTTGAAGGACCTTTCTTTTACTTTTATTGTTGAGTCAGTTCACCTATTTCTCTCCACCTCAAGAAGCAAACACTTGTGTGAACTGTGCATTGATTCCTACATATTTGCATATTGCACTTGTTATATTACTCTATGTTGACAATATCCATGAGATATACATGTTACAAGTTGAAAGCAACCGCTGAAACTTAATCTTCCTTTGTGTTGCTTCAATACCTTTACTAAGAATTTATTGCTTTATGAGTAACTCTTATGCAAGACTTATTGATGCTTGTCTTGAAAGTACTATTCATGAAAAGTCTTTGCTATATGATTCAATTGTTTACTCATTGCATTTACATTGTTTCGAATCGCTGCATTCATCTCATATGCTTTACAATAGTATGATTAAGATTATGTTGGTAGCATGTCACCTCAGAAATTATCTTTTATCGTTTACCTACTCGAGGACGAGTAGGAACTAAGCTTGGGGATGCTGATACGTCTCCAACGTATCTATAATTTCTGATGTTCCATGCTTGTTTTATGACAATACCGACATGTTTTGTTCACACTTTATGTCATTATTATGCGTTTTCCGGAACTAACCTATTGACGAGATGCCAAAAGGCCAGTTGCTGTTTTCTGCTATTTTTGGTTCCAGAAAGGCTGTTCGGGCAATATTCTCGGAATTGGACGAAATCAACGCCAAACCTCCTATTTTTCCCGGAAGGCTCCAGAACACCGAAGGAGAGTCGGAGGAGAGCCAGGGGGCCCCACACCATAGGGCCGCGCGGGCCAGACCCTGGCCGCGCCGGCCTAGGGTGAGGCCACCCTGTCAGCCCTCCTGCGCCGCCTCTTCGCCTATAAAACCCCTTTCGACCTAAAAACGCAGTACCAATTGACGAAACTCCAGGAAAGACTCCAGGGCGCCGCCACCGTCGCGAAACTCCAATTCGGGGACAGAACTCTGTTCCGGCACCGACGGGGAATTGCCCCCGGAGCCATCTCCACCGTCGTCTCCACCGCCATCTTCACCGCCATCGCTGCCTCCATGATGAGGAGGGAGTAATCCACCCCCGAGGCTGAGGGCTCCGCTGTAGCTATGTGGTTCATCTCTCTCCCATGTACCTCAATACAATAATCTCATGAGCTGCTTTACATGATTGAGATTCATATGAGTTTTGTATCACTACTATTCTATGTGCTACTCTAGTGATGTTATTAAAGTAGTCTATTCCTCCTGTACGGTGTAATGTGGACAGTGTGTGCACCGTGTAGTACTTGGCGTATGCTATGATTGTGATCTCTTGTAGATTATGAAGTTAACTATTACTATGATGGTATTGATGCGATCTATTCCTCCTTTCATAGTGTGAAGGTTACGGTGTGCATGCTATGTTAGTACTTGGTTTAGTTGTGTTGATCTATCTTGCACTCTAAGGTTATTTAAATATGAACATTGAATTGTGGAGCTTGTTAACTCCGGCATTGAGGGTTCGTGTAATCCTACGCAATGGTGTTCATCATCCAACAAGAGTGTAGAGTATGCATTTATCTATTCTGTTATGTGATCAATGTTGAGAGTGTCCACTAGTGAAAGTATGATCCCTAGGCCTTGTTCCTAAATACGCTATCGCTGCTTGTTTATTGTTTTACTGCGTTACTACTGCGCGTTACTACCTTGTTTATGTTCTGCCAAAGCACTTTTCTGGTGCCGTTGCTACTACTTATTTATACCACCTGTATTTCACTATCTCTTCGCCGAACTAGTGCACCTATTAGGTGTGTTGGGGACACAAGAGACTTCTTGCTTTGTGGTTGCAGGGTTGCTTGAGAGGGATATCTTTGACCTCTTCCTCCCCGAGTTTGATAAACCTTGGGTGATCCACTTAAGGGAAACTTGCTGCTGTTCTACAAACCTCTGCTCTTGGAGGCCCAACACTGTCTACAAGAATAGAAGCACCCGTGGCTCCACGGCCGGCACCGCCTGAAGTGCGGTCGGATTAGGCGGCTGGCCACGGGAGCTCCCTGCCTCCGCATCGTTCGCGCCGGCCGGGAAGGGGATCTCACCTGCTGGCAAAGAAAACCATGCGGCATGCGCGGGCGGAAAAGCCGGCCAGGGCCGAGCGGGCGTCGCATGCGGGGTTGCGTGGGAGATCCCTGCCTCTGCATCCATCGGCCCGCACGGGAAGCGGCTGGCGAGGGGCTCCACGGCCAGCGCCGCCGCCGCGGGCTGAACAACCGGCCAGTGCAGAGCGGGCGGGTTATGCCTTGGTGCGCGATGGACGAAGCGAAGGCGGCGCTGATGCTCCGCTTCCTCGTCGGTGGTAGGACTACGCGCGCGGCGACCAGAGCCAAGTCGGAAGGCCATAGCTATGTCGATTGGTCACTTAAGCTGGAGAGGTTCTCTTACCATTTCGGAGAAGCGGAGTAAGAGGAAGTTGTTGCTTATAATAAAAATATCTCGGGTTCACTGCCACGTTGGGTTAAGAGGGGCAAAGTTGGTCAATGCCTAGGAAGTTGGAATCGTTTTGGCCCCAATTTAATTACCTTGCGGTTCCTCTCTCGGTCTCTCCCACCTCTTCACTATCCCTCCCCTTGCCTCCTTTCATGTTTCATCGTAGTGCATCTTGTTTTTCTAGCACCTTCACAAAAATCATACACATTTGGCCGATTCTGTCATTGTGTGCACTAATAAAGTAAAAAAATCGATTATATGTGAATAAACGTTTAATACACTAGCTCGCAAAGATGTTTCTCAAGGCGATATGCACAATGCCTGCCAAAAATGGATTTTGGATTGACTAATAATTAAGAAGGATCCAAACTTACTTTTTCATTTTCATGTTTTAAACTTGTTTAAATCTTGGTCAAACCAAGGATTTGACCAAGATTCAAATGGGCATAAAATTCTAAAAAATTAAAAAAATGAAAAACCAAAACACATAGCCTTCTTATTGTAGGATAACGTTGCATAGAAAACAAAAATTTTCCTACCGCGAACACGAAATCCAAGCCAAGATGCAATCTAGAAGACGGTAGCAACGAGGGGATTATCGAGTCTCACCCTTGAAGAGATTCCAAAGCCTACAAGAGGAGGCTCTTGTTGCTGCGGTAGACGTTCACTTGCCGCTTGCAAAAGCGCGTAGAAGATCTTGATCACGATCGGTTCCGGCGCCACGAACGGGCAGCACCTCCGTACTCGGTCACACGTTCGGTTGTTGATGAAGACAACGTCCACCTCCCCGTTCCAGCGGGCAGCGGAAGTAGTAGCTCCTCTTGAATCCGACAGCACGACGGCGTGGTGTCGGTGGCGGTGAAGAAGTCCGGCGGAGCTTCGCTAAGCTATGCGGGCAATATGGAGGAGAGGAGCTTGGCTAGGGTTTGGGAGGGGTGGCCGGCCACTCTATGGGGGCGGCCAGCTTGTGGTCTTGGGGTGGCCGGCCCCCTCCCTTGGCCCCTCATTATATAGGTGGATCCCCAAGAGTTGGTCTCCAAGTCTTCGAATAAGACCCGAACCAAAAACCTTCCATATGGTGGTGAAACCTAGCCCAACTAGGACTCCCACCCAAAGGTGGGATTTCCACCTCCCATAGGGGGGGTGGCCGGCCCCCTATGGTGGAGTCCACTTGGGACTCCACCCCCACTAGGGCTGGCCGGCCATGGAGGTGGAGTCCCTTGTGGACTCCACCTTCCTTGGTGGTTTCTTCCGGACTTTTCTAGAACCTTCTAGAACCTTCCATAGAACCTTCCGCGACATTTTATTCACATAAAATGACATCCTATATATGAATCTTATTCTCCGGACCATTCCGGAACTCCTCGTGATGTCCGGGATCACATCCGGGACTCCGAACAAATATTCCAACTTCATTCCATATTCAAGAACTACCATTTCAACATCCAACTTTAAGTGTGTCACCCTACGGTTCGAGAACTATGCGGACATGGTTGAGTACTCACTCCGACCAATAACCAATAGCGGGATCTGGAGATCCATAATGGCTCCCACATATTCAACGATGACTTTAGTGATCGAATGAACCATTCACATACATTACCAATTCCCTTTGTCTCGCGATATTTTACTTGTCCGAGGTTTGATCTTCGGTATCACTCTATACCTTGTTCAACCTCGTCTCCTGACAAGTACTCTTTACTCGTACCGTGGTATGTGGTCTCTTATGAACTCATTCATATGCTTGCAAGACATTAGACGACATTCCACCGAGAGGGCCCAGAGTATATCTATCCGTCATCGGGATGGACAAATCCCACTGTTGATCCATATGCCTCAACTCATACTTTCCGGATACTTAATCCCACCTTTATAGCCACCCATTTACGCAGTGGTGTTTGGTGTAATCAAAGTACCTTTCCGGTATAAGTGATTTACATGATCTCATGGTCATAAGGACTAGGTAACTATGTATCGAAAGCTTATAGCAAATAACTTAATGACGAGATCTTATGCTACGCTTAATTGGGTGTGTCCATTATATCATTCACACAATGACATAACCTTGTTATTAATAACATCCAATGTTCATGATTATGAAACTAATCATCCATTAATCAACAAGCTAGTTTAAGAGGCATACTAGGGACTTCTTGTTTGTCTACATATCACACATGTACTAATGTTTCGGTTAATACAATTCTAGCATGATATATAAACATTTATCATAAACATAAAGATATAAATAATAACCACTTTATTATTGCCTCTAGGGCATATCTCCTTCAGTCTCCCACTTGCACTAGAGTCAATAATCTAGATTACATTGTAATATACCTAACACCCATGGCATTCTGGTGTTGGTCATGCTTTGCCCTAGGGAGAGCTTTAGTCAACGGATCTGCTACATTCAGATCAGTGTGTACTTTGCAAATCTTTACTTCTCCATCTTCGATGTATTCGCGAATCGAGTGGTAACGCAGCTTGATATGCTTCAGCCTCTTGTGTGACCTTGGCTCTTGTGCATTGGCGATGGCACCCATGTTATCACAGTAAATGATTAATGGGTCCAATGCACTAGGAACCACACCGAGCTCTACAATGAACCTTTTCATCCATACCGCTTCTGATGAAGCCTCTGAAGCCGCTATGTACTCTGATTCTGTTGAAGACTTCGCCACCGTGCACTGCTTCGAGCTTGCCCAGCTTACTGCAGCACCATTCAATATAAACACGTACCCAGATTGTGACTTAGAGTCATCAGGATCAGTGTTCCAACTTGCATCGGTGTAACCGTTTACAACGAGCTCTTGGTCACCTCCATAACAAAGAAACATATCCTTAGTTCTTTTCAAGTACTTCAGGATATTCTTGACCGCTGTCCAGTGTTCCATTCCTGGATCACTTTGATATCTGCTAGTCAAACTAACAGCATGTGCTATATCCGGTCTTGTACATAACATGGCATACATGATAGAGCCTACTGCCGAGGCATAGGGGATCTGACTCATCCTTTCTCTTTCTTCTGCCGTAGCCGGTCCTTGAGTCTTACTCAAGACCTTGCCTGGTAACATAGGTAAGAATCCTTTCTTACTTTCGTCCATTCTAAACTTCTTTAGAATCTTGTCCAGGTATGTACTCTGTGATAGCCCTATTAGACGTCTTGATCTATCTCTATAAATCTTGATGCCTAATATATATGATGCTTCACCAAGGTCTTTCATTGAAAAACTATTATTCAAATAACCCTTTACACTGCTTAATAGTTCTATATCATTCCCAATCAATAATATGTCATCTACATATAATATCAGGAATGCTACAGAGCTCCCACTCACTTTCTTGTAAATACAGGCCTCTCCATGACACTGTATAAACCCGAAGTCTTTGATCACCTTATCAAAACGTCGGTTCCAACTTCTTGATGCTTGCTTCAGTCCATAAATTGAACGCTGAAGTTTGCATACCTTGTCAGCATTTTTAGGATCGACAAAACCTTTGGGTTGTACCATATACAACTCTTCCTCAATGTCTCCATTAAGGAACGCCGTTTTGACATCCATCTGCCAAATCTCATAATCGAAAAATGCAGCTATTGCTAACAAAATCCTCACAGATTTTAGCTTCGCTACAGGTGAGAAAGTCTCATCGTAGTCAACTCCTTGAATTTGTCGGAAACCCTTTGCGACAAGTCGAGCTTTATAGACAGTAATATTACCATCAGCATCTGTTTTTCTTTTGAAGATCCATTTATTCTCGACAGCCTTTCGGCTATCAGGTAAGTCTACCAAAGTCCATACTTTGTTATCATACATGGATCCCATTTCGGATTTCATGGCTTCTTGCCATTTGTTGGAATCTGGGCTCATCATCGCTTCTTCATATGTCGCAGGGTCCTCATCATTGTTATCTACAATCATGACATTTAGACAAGGATCATACCAATCAGGAGTGGCACGTTCCCTTGTCGATCTGCGAGGTTCAGTAGTTTCCTCGTTCGAAGTTTCATGATCATTATCATTAGCTTCCTCTGTTGCCGGTGTAGGCGGTACAGGTACAACTTCCGGTACTGCGCTACTCTGATCAACGAGTATAGATTCATCAATCTCATCGAGTTCTACTTTTCTTCCAGTCACTTCTTTAGTGAGAAATTCTTTCTCAAGAAAGGTTCCGTTCTTAGCAACAAAGATTTTGCCTTCGGATCTGTGATAGAAAGTGTACCCTATAGTTTCCTTAGGGTATCCTATGAAGACGCATTTCTCCGCTTTGGGTTCTAGCTTGTCCGGTTGTAACTTCTTTACATAGGCTTCGCAACCCCAAACTTTCAGGAACGACAGCTTAGGTTTCTTATTAAACCATAATTCATACGGTGTCGTTTCTACGGATTTTGATGGTGCTCTATTTAAAGTGAATGCGGCTGTCTCTAATGCATAACTCCAAAATGATAACGGCAAATCAGTAAGAGACATCATAGAACGAACCATATCTAAGAGAGTTCGATTACGACGTTCGGACACACCGTTTCGTTGTGGTGTTCCCGGCGGTGTCAATTGTGAAAGTATTCCGCATTTCTTTAAATGCATGCCAAACTCATAACTCAGATATTCACCTCCACGATCAGATCGTAGAAATTTAATCTTCTTGTTACGTTGATTTTCTACTTCACTTTGGAATTCCTTAAACTTCTCGAAAGTTTCGGATTTATGTTTCATGAAATAGATATACCCATATCTACTCAGATCATCTGTGAAGGTTAGAACATAACGATAACCACCGCGCGATGCTACGCTCATTGGTCCACACACATCGGTATGTATAATTTCCAATAAGTCAGTAGCTCGCTCCATCATACCAGAAAATGGAGTCTTAGTCATTTTTCCCATCAGACATGCTTCGCATCTATCAAGTGACTCAAAGTCAAGTGATTCAAGTAATCCATCAGTATGGAGTTTCTTCATGCGTTTCACTCCAATATGACCAAGACGACAGTGCCACATATAAGTAGAATTATCATTCAATTTAATTCGCTTAGCATCAATGTTATGTATATGCGTATCACTACTATCGAGATCTAACAGAAATAAGCCATTCTTTTGTGGTGCTTGACCATAAAAGATATTATTCATAAAAATAGAACAACCATTATTCTCAGACTTGAATGAATAACCGTCTTGCATTAAACAAGATCCAGATATAATGTTCATGCTCAACGCAGGTACAAAATAACAATTATTTAGGCTTAAAACTAATCCCGAAGGTAGATGTAGAGGAAGTGTGCCGACAGCGATCACATCGACTTTGGATCCATTTCCAACGCGCATCGTCACTTCATCTTTCAGTAGTCTTCGTTTATTCTTTAGTTCCTGTTTCGAGTTACAAATATGAGCAACCGAACCAGTATCAAATACGAGTAACCAGTGAGATAAACATCTATAACATGTATATCAGATATACCTTCTTTCTTCTTCTTGACAAGGCCGCTCTTCAGATCAGCCAGATACTTGGAGCAATTACGCTTCCAGTGTCCCTTCTCCTTGCAGTAATAGCACTCAGCATCAGGCTTAGGGCCGTTCTTAGGTTTCATAGGAGGCGTGGCAGCTTTCTTGCCACCCTTCTTGAATTTTCCTTTAGACTTGCCCTGTTTCTTGAAACTGGTGGTCTTGTTGACCATCAACACTTGGTGCTCTTTCTTGATCTCAATCTCAGCAGCTTTTAGCATGCCAAAGAGTTCAGGTAACTCCTTGTTCATGTTCTGCATATTGTAGTTCATCACAAAGTTCTTGTAACTTGGTGGCAGTGATTGAAGGACACGATTAATCCCCAGTCTGTTAGGAATCACTATTCCCAAGTCACTGAGTTTCTTCGCATGCCCGGTCATGGCGAGCATGTGCTCACTAACGGAGCTGCCTTCTTCCATCATGCAGCTGAAGAATTGTTTCGATGCTTCATAGCATTCCACGGCCGCATGAGTTTCAAAAATAGTCTTCAACTCTTTCATCAACTCATGAGGATCGTGGTGCTCAAAACGTTTTTGAAGATCGGATTCCAGACTGCATAAGATGGCACACTGAACTTGAGAGTACCGAGTTTTCCGAGTCGCGTAAACAGCTTTTACTTCATCGGTTTCAGTTTCTGCAGGAGGGTCACCTAGCGGTGCATCAAGCACAAATTGCAGATTTCCGCCAGAGAGGAAGATCCTCACATGACGGAACCAGTCGGTGAAGTTGCTACCGTTGCTCTTAAGTTTCTCTTTCTCTAGGAACTGATTAAAATTGATTGGGGACGCCATCTCTACAACATATATTTGCAAAAGTTTAGACTAAGTTTATGACAAATTGAGTTCAAATTTTAATTCAACATAATTAAAAATCTAGGTGAACTCCCACTCAAAACAATATCCCTCGCATTGTCTTAGTGATCACACGAACCAAATCTACCACACCATAGTCCGATCATCACGAGACAAGGTGTAATTTCAATGGCGAACACTCAAAGTGTTCATCATATCAACCATATGATTCATGCTCTACCTTTCGGTATCACGTGTTCCGAGACCATGTCTGTACATGCTAGGCTCGTCAAGGCCACCTTAGTATCCGCATGTGCAAAACTGTCTTGCACCCGTTGTATGCACTTGTTGATTCTATCACACCCGATCATCACGAGATGCTTCGAAACGACAAGTCTTGGCAACGGTGCTACTAAGGATGAACACTTTATTATCTTGAGATTTTAGTGAGGGATCATCTTATAATGCTACCGTCGCGATCTAAGCAAAATAAGATGCATAAAAGGATTAACATCACATGCAGTTCATATGTGATATGATATGGCCCTTTTGTCTTTGCGCCTTTGATCTTCATCTCCAAAGCACGGACATGATCTCCATCATCAATGGGCATGATCTCCATCATCATCGGCGAAGCACCAAGGTCAATGGCGCCGTCTTCATGATCGTCCTCCATGTAGCAACTATTACAACTACTTTGAAATACTACTCAACATGAAATTTAAAGACAACCATAAGGCTCCTGCCGGTTGCCACAATACAATAATGATCATCTCATACATATTCATCATCACATTATGGCCATATCACATCACCAAACCCTGCAAAAACAAGTTAGACGTTCTCTAATTTGGTTTGCATATTTTACGTGGTTTAGGGTTTTCGAGTAAGATCCAATCTACCTACGAACATGAACCACAACGGTGATACTAGTGTTGTCAATAGAAGAGTAAATTGAATCTTTACTATAGTAGGAGAGACAGACACCCGCAAAGCCTCTTATGCAATACAAGTTGCATGTCGAACGAGGAACAAGTCTCATGAACGCGGTCATGTAAAGTTAGTCCGAGCCGCTTCATCCCACTATGCCATAAAGATGCAAAGTACTCAACTAAAGATAACAAGAGCATCAACGCCCACAAACCATTGTGTTCTACTCGTGCAACCATCTATGCATAGACACGGCTCTGATACCACTGTAGGATAACGTTGCATAGAAAACAAAAATTTTCCTACCGCGAACACGAAATCCAAGCCAAGATGCAATCTAGAAGACGGTAGCAACGAGGGGATTATCGAGTCTCACCCTTGAAGAGATTCCAAAGCCTACAAGAGGAGGCTCTTGTTGCTGCGGTAGACGTTCACTTGCCGCTTGCAAAAGCGCGTAGAAGATCTTGATCACGATCGGTTCCGGCGCCACGAACGGGCAGCACCTCCGTACTCGGTCACACGTTCGGTTGTTGATGAAGACAACGTCCACCTCCCCGTTCCAGCGGGCAGCGGAAGTAGTAGCTCCTCTTGAATCCGACAGCACGACGGCGTGGTGTCGGTGGCGGTGAAGAAGTCCGGCGGAGCTTCGCTAAGCTATGCGGGCAATATGGAGGAGAGGAGCTTGGCTAGGGTTTGGGAGGGGTGGCCGGCCACTCTATGGGGGCGGCCAGCTTGTGGTCTTGGGGTGGCCGGCCCCCTCCCTTGGCCCCTCATTATATAGGTGGATCCCCAAGAGTTGGTCTCCAAGTCTTCGAATAAGACCCGAACCAAAAACCTTCCATATGGTGGTGAAACCTAGCCCAACTAGGACTCCCACCCAAAGGTGGGATTTCCACCTCCCATAGGGGGGGTGGCCGGCCCCCTATGGTGGAGTCCACTTGGGACTCCACCCCCACTAGGGCTGGCCGGCCATGGAGGTGGAGTCCCTTGTGGACTCCACCTTCCTTGGTGGTTTCTTCCGGACTTTTCTAGAACCTTCTAGAACCTTCCATAGAACCTTCCGCGACATTTTATTCACATAAAATGACATCCTATATATGAATCTTATTCTCCGGACCATTCCGGAACTCCTCGTGATGTCCGGGATCATCCGGGACTCCGAACAAATATTCCAACTTCATTCCATATTCAAGAACTACCATTTCAACATCCAACTTTAAGTGTGTCACCCTACGGTTCGAGAACTATGCGGACATGGTTGAGTACTCACTCCGACCAATAACCAATAGCGGGATCTGGAGATCCATAATGGCTCCCACATATTCAACGATGACTTTAGTGATCGAATGAACCATTCACATACATTACCAATTCCCTTTGTCTCGCGATATTTTACTTGTCCGAGGTTTGATCTTCGGTATCACTCTATACCTTGTTCAACCTCGTCTCCTGACAAGTACTCTTTACTCGTACCGTGGTATGTGGTCTCTTATGAACTCATTCATATGCTTGCAAGACATTAGACGACATTCCACCGAGAGGGCCCAGAGTATATCTATCCGTCATCGGGATGGACAAATCCCACTGTTGATCCATATGCCTCAACTCATACTTTCCGGATACTTAATCCCACCTTTATAGCCACCCATTTACGCAGTGGTGTTTGGTGTAATCAAAGTACCTTTCCGGTATAAGTGATTTACATGATCTCATGGTCATAAGGACTAGGTAACTATGTATCGAAAGCTTATAGCAAATAACTTAATGACGAGATCTTATGCTACGCTTAATTGGGTGTGTCCATTATATCATTCACACAATGACATAACCTTGTTATTAATAACATCCAATGTTCATGATTATGAAACTAATCATCCATTAATCAACAAGCTAGTTTAAGAGGCATACTAGGGACTTCTTGTTTGTCTACATATCACACATGTACTAATGTTTCGGTTAATACAATTCTAGCATGATATATAAACATTTATCATAAACATAAAGATATAAATAATAACCACTTTATTATTGCCTCTAGGGCATATCTCCTTCACTTATGTCATATAGTAAGCATCATTCAAGTTCATAACCAAGGTTTAGACATATTCAAACTAGACAAATCATGTATCTACCCCCTAACCCTAAACTCTGTCTTATGAAGTCAAGCATGCATGAAGAGAATTGGTTTTGGGTTTCAAACATGGAAATTCCAAAAATCTGCCAAAAAAGCTTCATTTTGGATTGACTAATAATTAAGAAGGATCAAAACTTACTTTTTCATTTTTCATGTTTTAAACTTGTTTAAATCTTGGTTGATGGGCATAAAAATTCTAAAAAAATAGAAAAAATGAAAAAATAAAACACATAGCCTTCTTATGTCATATAGTAAGCAACATTCAAGTTCATAACCAAGGTTTAGACATATCAAACGACACAAATCATGTATCTACCCCTAACCCTAAACTCTATCTTATGAAGTCAAGCATGCATGAAGAGAAGTTGTTTTGGGTTTCAAACATGAAAATTCAAGAACCTCAGAAAATCTTCATTTTAGAGTGACTAAGAAGGATCTAGGCTTACCTTTTCATTTACATGTTTTAAACTTGTTTAAATCCTGGTCAAACCTAGGATTTGACCAAAATTCAAATGGGCATAAAATTAAAAAAACAAAAATGAAAAAACAAAGCACATAGTCTTCTTATGTCATATAGTAAGCATTAAAGTTGGTAAACAAGGTCTAGCATATTCAAACTAGACAAATCATGTATCTATCCCCTAACCCCTAAACTATGTCTTATGTAGTCAAGCATGAAGAGAAGTGGTTTTGGGTTTCAGACATGGAAATTTCAAAAACCTATCAAAAGCTTCTTTTAGAGTGACAAGAAGGATCCATATGCGTACCTTTTCATTTTCATATTTTAAACTTGTTTAAATCATTGTCAAACCTAGGATTTGACCAAGATTCAAATGGGCATAAAATTTTAAAAAAAATCAGAAAAGTGAAAAACAAAAGCACATAGTCTTCTTATGTCACATATATAGTAAGCATTCAGATAAACAAGGTCTAGAAATATTCAAATAAGACAAATCATGTATCTACCCCTAACCCTGAACTCTGTCTTATGAAGTCAAGCATGAAGAGAAGTGTTTTTGGTTTCAAACATGGAAATTTCAAAAACCTCCCAAAAGCTTCATTTTAGAGTGACTAAGAAGGATCCAGGCTTACCATTTTCATGTTTTAAACTTGTTTAAATCTTGGTCAAACCTAGGATTTGACCAATATTGAAATGGGCATAAAATAAATAAAAATAAAAAACCAAACCACATAGTCTTCTTATGTCATATAGTAAGCATTCAAGTTCATAAAAAGGTCTAGACATATTCAAACCAGACAAATCATGTACCCCTAACCCTAAACTCTGTCTTAATTATATATGAAGTCAAGCATGAAGAGAAGTGTGGTTTTGGGTTTCAAACATGGAAATTTCAAAAACCTCGCAAAGCTTCATTTTAATTAGACTGACTGGTTAATTAAGAAGGATCCAGGATTAATTACCTTTTCATTGTCGTGTTTTAAACTTGTTTAAATCTTGGTCAAACCTAGGATTTAACCAAGATTCAAATGGGCATAAAAATTCAGAAAAAAATCAGAAGAATGAAAAACCAAAGCACATAGCATTCTTATGTCATATAGTAAGCATTCAAATTGTTGATAAACATGGTCTAGACATATTCAAACAAGAAAAATCATGTATCTACCCCTAACCCTAAACTTCTTATGAAGTCAAGCATGAATAGAAGTGGTTTTGGGTTTCAAACATGGTAAATTCAAGAACCTCCCAAAAGGTTCATTTTAGAGTGACTAAGAAGGATCCAGGCTTACCTTTTCATTTTCATGTTTTAAACTTGTTTAAATCTTGGTCAAACCTAGGATTTGACCAATATTGAAATGGGCATAAAATAAATAAAAAAAAAAAAACCAAACCACATAGTCTTCTTATGTCATATAGTAAGCATTCAAGTTCATAAACAAGGTCTAGACATATTCAAACCAGACAAATCATGTACCCCCTAACCCTAAACTCTGTCTTAATTATATATGAAGTCAAGCATGAAGAGAAGTGTAGTTTTGGGTTTCAAACATGGAAATTTCAAAAACCTCACAAAAGCTTCATTTTAATTAGACTGACTAGTTAATTAAGAAGGATCCGGGATTAATTACCTTTTCATTGTCGTGTTTTAAACTTGTTTAAATCTTGGTCAAACCTAGGATTTAACCAAGATTCGAATGGGCATAAAAATTCAGAAAAAAATCAGAAGAATGAAAAACCAAAGCACATAGCATTCTTATGTCATATAGTAAGCATTCAAATTGATAAAACATGGTCTAGACATATTCAAACCAGAAAAATCATGTATCTACCCCTAACCCTAAACTCTCTCTTATGAAGTCAAGCATGAATAGAAGTGGTTTTGGGTTTCAAACATGGTAAATTCAAGAACCTCCCAAAAGGTTCATTTTAGAGTGACTAAGAGAAGGATCCAGACTTAATTACCTTTTCATTTTCACATGTTAAACTTGTTTAAATCTTGCTCAAACCTAGGATTTGACCAAGATTCAAATGGGCACAAAAGTTCAAAAAAAATCTAAAGAAGGAAAAACCAAACCACATAGCCTTTTTATGTCATATAGTAAGCATTCAAGTTGATAAACAAGGTTTAGATATATTCAAACCAGACAAATCATGTATCTACCCCCTAACCCTAAACTCGGTCTTATGAAGTCTAGCATGAAGAGAAGTTGTTTTGGGTTTCAAACGTTTAAGCCAAAAGCCCCATTTCAAATATTTCAAACTTATTCAAATTTGGTTCAAATTTGAAAGACATACAAGTTATAGCACACATAGTGCATACATGTTCACACATACTGCACTAGATGCTAACCCTATAGTTTGAGGCCATTGGATGAGGTCGAAAAAATTCTGGATTAGAAATGGGGTTGTTCGAACCCCGTAGTTGGATTTTTTGAACCTTGATTTGTAGAACTGGGCAAAACCCTAGTTTAACCTATTTAATTATAGATTCGTAGGTCGATTTTCTACCTTTTTATTATTACTATGCAGCACATGTGTGTTTGCCCGTCGAGTGAAACTCGGAGGAAGAGGGATCACTCGGAAGGAGAGAAGAAGGGAGAGAATTATGGTGACTCCCCTTTTCGGGTGATGATGTTGACTGTTGTGCAGGGTTTGTCAGTGATCATGAGGTGCGAGCGAGCGAGCGAGCGAGTCGAGCGAGGCCGAGAATGAGAGAGATTTTTTCTTGTGTGAGAGGGACAACCGAAGGATCCAGAAGGACGCACAGACTCCCAATACGCATCCTGATTCCTGATGCGTTCTCTCTTGACAAAGAAAATGGTGGGAGTTTGCGTACCTATTGCACGTGACTTGTGCTCACTGACGTGTGGGACCTCATGCATGGGCACCACACGTAAGTGACAGACCTGTTGGTGTAAAAACTCGGTTGATTATTATAGTGCATTAGAACAAAGTTTCCTATGGATTCAAGGGTAGGAAATCCAAGTTAACTCATTTACATGACATTATTTTTTCCATGAAACAAAGTTAACACACCTATCAATTGGTACATTTTGGAGTGACTAAGAAGGATCCATGCTTACTTATTCGTTTTCACGTGTAAAACTTGTCTAAATCTTGGTCAAACCAAATTGGCAGAAAATTCAAAAAAAAACAGAAAAATGAAAAACCAAAGCACATAGTCTTATATGTCATATAGTAAGCATTAAAGTTGATAAACAATGTCTAGACATATTCAAACCATACAAATCATGTATCTACCCCCTAACCCCTAAACTCTGTCTTATGAAGTCAAGCATGAAGAGAAGTGGTTTTGGGTTTCAAACATGGAAATTTCAAAAACCTCCCAAAAACTTCATTTTAGAGTGACTAAGAAGGATACATGCTTCCCTTTTCATTTTCATGTTTTAAACTTGTTTAAATCTTGGTCAAACCTAGGATTTGACCAAGATACAAATGGGCACAAAAAAAATAAAAAAAATAAAAAACAAAAGCACCTAGTCTTCTTATGTTATATCGTAAGCATTCAAGTTGATAAACAAGGTCTAGATATATCCAAACCAGACAAATGATGTATCGATCTACCCCCTATCGATCTTATGAAGTCTAACATGAAGAAAGATCGTTTTGGTTTCAAACATGGAAATTTCAAGAACATCCCAAAAGCTTCATTTTAGAGCGACTAAGAAGGATACAGGCTTCCCTTTTCATTTTCATGTTCTATACTTGTTTAAATCTTTGTCAAACCTAGGATTTGACCAAGATTCAAATGTGCATAAAATAAAAAAATAGAAAAATGAAAAACCAAAGCGCACATAGTCTTCTTATGTCATATAGTAAGCATTAAAGTTGGTAAACAAGGTCTAGACATATTCAAACTAGACAAATCATGTATCTACCCCCTAACCCCTAAACTATGTCTTATGAAGTCAAGCATGAAGAGAAGTGGTTTTGGGTTTCAAACATGGAAATTTCAAGAACCTCCCAAAAACTTCATTTTAGAGTGACTAAGAAGGACACATGCTTCCCTTTTCATTTTCATGTTTTAAACTTGTTTAAATCTTGGTCAAACCTAGGATTTGACCAAGATACAAATGGGCACAAAAAAATAAAATAAAAAACAAAAGCACATAGTCTTCTTATGTCATATCGTAAGCATTCAAGTTCATAAACAAGGTCTAGATATATCCAAACCAGACAAATCATGTATCGATCTACCCCCTGTCGATCTTATGAAGTCTAGCATGAAGAAAGGTCGTTTTGGGTTTCAAACATGGAAATTTCAAGAACATCCCAAAAGCTTCATTTTAGAGCGACTAAGAATGATCCAGGCTTACCTGTCCATTTTCATGTTTTAAACTTGTTTAAATCTTGGTCAAATCTAGGACTTGACCAAGATTCAAATGGGCATAAAATAAAAAAAATAGAAAAATGAAAAACCAAAGCGCACATAGTCTTCTAATGTCATATAGTAAGCATTAAAGTTGGTAAACAAGGTCTAGACATATTCAAACTAGACAAATCATGTATCTACCCCTAACCCCTAAACTATGTCTTATGAAGTCAAGCATGAAGATAAGTGGTTTTGGGTTTCAAACATGGAAATTTCAAAAACCTTCCAAAAACTTCATTTTAGGGTGACTAAGAAGGATACATGCTTCCCTTTTCATTTTCATGTTCTATACTTGTTTAAATCTTGGTCAAACCTAGGATTTGACCAAGATTCAAATGTGCATCAAAATTCCAAAAAAAATTAGAAAAATGAAAAACCAAAGCACATAGTTTTCTTATGTCATATAGTAAGCATTCAAGTTGATAAACAAGGTCTAGACATATTGAAACCAGACAAATCATGTATCTACCCCCTATCGACCCTAAACTTCGTCTTATGAAGTCAAGCATGAAGAGAAGTGGTTTTGGGTTTCAAACATGGAAATTTCAAAAACCTCCCAAAAGCTTCATTTTAGAGCGACTAAGAAGGATCGATGCTTACCTTTTCACTTTCATGTTTTAAACTTATTTAAATCTTGGTCAAACCTAGGATTTGACCAAGATTCAAATGGGCATAAAAATTCAGACAAAAAATCTAAAGAATGAAAAACCAAAGCACATAGCCTTCTTAATTATGTCATATAGTAAACATTCAAGTAGATAAACAAGGTCTAAACATATTCAAACCAGAAAATCATGTATATTTCTAAACCTAACCCTAAACTCTGTCTTATGAAGTCAATCATGAAGAGAATTGGTTTTGGGTTTCAAACATGGAAATTTCAAGAACGTCCCAAAAGCTTCATATATTTTAGAGTGACTAAGAAGTATCCTGGCTTACGTTTTCATTTTCATGTTTGAAAGAATCAAATGGGCATAAAATTCTAAAAAATAGAAAAATGAAAAACAAAAGCACATAGTCTTCTTATGTCATATAGTAAGCATTCAAGTTGATAAACAAGGTTTAGACATATTCAAACCAGACAAATCATGTATCTACCCCCTAACCCTAAACTCGGTCTTATGAAGTCTAGCATGAAGAGAAGTCGTTTTGGGTTTCAAACGTTTAAGCAAAAGCCCCATTTCAAATATTTCAAACTTATTCAAATTTGGTTCAAATTTGAAAGACATACAAGTTATAGCACACATAGTGCATACATGTTCACACATACTGCACTAGATGCTAACCCTATAGTTTGAGGCCATTGGATGAGGTCGAAAAAATTCTTGGATTAGAAATGGGGTTGTTCGAACCCCGTAGTTGGATTTTTTGAACTGTAGTACTGGGCAAAACCCTAGTTTAACCTATTTAATTATAGAATCGTAGGTCGATTTTTCTACCTTTTTATTATTACTATGCAGCACATGTGTGTTTGCCCGTCTAGCTAGTGAAACTCGGAGGAAGAGGGATCACTCGGAAGGAGAGAAGAAGGGAGAGCATTATGGTGTCTCCCTTTTTCGGGTGACGATGTTGACTATTGTGCAGGGTTTGTCAGTGAGCAGGAGGTGCGAGCGAGCGAGCGAGTCGAGCGAGGCCGAGAATGAGAGAGATTTGTTTTTTTTGTGAGAGGGACAACCGAAGGATCCAGAAGGACCCACAGACTTCCAATACGCATCCTGATGCGTCTTCTCTTGACAAAGAAAATGGCTGGGAGTTTGCGTACCTATTGCACGTGACTTGTGCTCACTGAAGTGTGGGACCTCACGCATGGGCACCACACGTAAGTGACAGACCTGTTGGTGTAAAAACTCGGTTGATTATTATAGTGCATTAGAACAAAGTTTCCTATGGATTCAAGGGTAGGAAATCCAAGTTAACTCATTTACATGACATTATTTTTTCCATGAAGCAGAAGTTAACACACCTATCAATTGGTACATTTTGGAGTGACTAAGAAGGAACCAGGCTTACTTATTCGTTTTCACATGTAAAACTTGTCTAAATCTTGGTCAAACCAAATTGGCAGAAAATTCAAAAAAAATGAAAAAAAACCAAAGCACATAGTCTTGTATGTCATATAGTAAGCATTAAAGTTGATAAACAATGTCTAGACATATTCAAACCATACAAATCATGTATCTACCCCTAACCCCTAAACTATGTCTTATGAAGTCAAGCATGAAGAGAAGTGGTTTTGGGTTTCAAACATGGAAATTTCAAAAACCTCCCAAAAACTTCATTTTAGAGTGACTAAGAAGGATACATGCTTCCCTTTTCATTTTCATGTTTTAAACTTGTTTAAATCTTGGTCAAACCTAGGATTTGACCAAGATACAAATGGGCACAAAAATAAAAATAAAATAAAAACAAAAGCACATAGTCTTCTTATATATCGTAAGCATTCAAGTTGATAACAAGGTCTAGATATATCCAAACTAGACAAATCATGTATCGATCTACCCCCTGTCGATCTTATGAAGTCTAGCATGAAGAAAGGTCGTTTTGGGTTTCAAACATGGAAATTTCAAGAACATCCCAAAAGCTTCATTTTAGAGCGACTAAGAAGGATACATGCTTCCCTTTTCATTTTCATGTTCTATACTTGTTTAAATCTTGGTCAAACCTAGGATTTGACCAAGATTCAAATGTGCATCAAAATTCCAAAAAATCAGAAAAATGAAAAACCAAAGCACATTGGTTGCTTATGTCATATAGTAAGCATTAAAGTTGATAAACAAGGTCTAGACATATTCAAACAAGAAAAATCATGTATCTACCCCCTAACCCTAAACTTTGTCTTATGTAGTCAAGCATGAAGAGAAGTGGTTTTGGGTTTCAAACATTTTCAAAAACCTATCAAAAGCTTCATTTTAGAGTGACTAAGAAGGATCCATGCTTACTTTTTCATTTTCATATTTTAAACTTGTTTAAATCATTGTCAAGCCTAGGATTTGACCAAGATTCAAATGGGCATAAAATAAAAAAAGATCAGAAAAATGAAAAACAAAAGCACATAGTCTTGTTATGTCACATATATATATATATATATATATATATTAAGCATTCAAAAGTTGATAAACAAGGTCTAGACATATTCAAATAAGACAAATCATGTATCTACCCCTAATTAACCCTAAACTCTGTCTTATGAAGTCAAGCATGAGGAGAAGTGGTTTTTTGTTTCAAACATGGAAATTTCAAAAACCTCCCAAAAGCTTCATTTTAGAGTGACTAAGAAGGATCCACGCTTACCTTTTCATTTTCATGTTTTAAACTTGTTTAAATCTTGCTCAAACCTAGGATTTGACCAATATTCAAATGGGCATAAAATAAAAAAATAAAAAACAAAGCACATAGTCTTCTTATGTCATATAGTAAGCATTCAAGTTCACAAACAAGGTCTAGACATATTCAAACCAGGCAAATGATGTACCCCCTAACCTTAAACTCTGTCTTAATTATATATGAAGTCAAGCATTAATTGAAGCAGAGAAGTGTGGTTTTGGGTTTCAAACATGGAAATTTCAAAAACCTCCCAAAAGCTTCATTTTAATTAGACTGGTTGGTTAATTAAGAAGGATCCAGGATTAATTACCTTTTCATTGTCATGTTTTAAACTTGTTTAAATCTTGGTCGAATCTAGGACTTGACCAAGATTCAAATCTGCATAAAATAAAAAAATAGAAAAATGAAAACCCAAAGCGCACATAGTCTTCTTATGTCATATAGTAAGCATTAAAGTCGATAAACAAGGTCTAGACATATTCAAACTAGACAAATCATGTATCTACCCCTAACCCCTAAACTCTGTCTTATGAAGTCACACAAGAGAAGTGGTTTTGGTTTCAAACATGGAAATTTCAAAAACCTCCCAAATACTTCATTTTAGGGTGACTAAGAAGGATACAGGCTTCCCTTTTCATTTTCATGTTCTATACTTGTTTAAATCTTGGTCAAACCTAGGATTTGACCAAGATTCAAATGTGCATCAAAATTCCAAAAAAAGAAAATGAAAAACCAAAGCACATGGTTTTCTTATGTCATATAGTAAGCATTAAAGTTGATAAACAAGGTCTAGACATATTCAAACAAGAAAAATCATGTATCTACCCCATAACCCTAAACTTTGTCTTATGTAGTCAAGCATGAAGAGAAGTGGTTTTGGGTTTCAAATATGGAAATTTCAAAAACCTATCAAAAGCTTCATTTTAGAGTGACTGACTAAGAAGGATCCATGCTTACCTTTTCATTTTCATATTTTAAACTAGTTTAAATCTTGGTCAAGCCTAGGATTTGACCAAGATTTAAATGGGAATAAAATTAAAAAAATCAGAAAAATGAAAAACCTCCCAAAAGCTTCATTTTAATTAGTGACTAATTAAGAAGGATCCAAACTTAATTACCTTTTCATTTTCACATGTTAAACTTGTTTAAATCTTGCTCAAACCTAGGATTTTACCAAGATTCAAATGGGCACAAAAGTTCAGACAAAAAATCTAAAGAAGGAAAAACCAAACCACATAGCCTTCTTATGTCATATAGTAAGCATTCAAGTTGATAAACAAGGTTTAGACATATTCAAACCAGACAAATCATGTATCTACCCCCTAACCCTAAACTCGGTCTTATGAAGTCTAGCATGAAGAGAAGTTGTTTTGGGTTTCAAACGTTTAAGCCAAAAGCCCCATTTCAAATATTTCAAACTTATTCAAATTTGGTTCAAATTTGAAAGACATACAAGTTATAGCACACATAGTGCATACATGTTCACACATACTGTACTAGATGCTAACCCTATAGTTTGAGGCCATTGGATGAGGTCGAAAAAATTCTTGGATTAGAAATGGGGTTGTTCGAACCCCGTAGTTGGATTTTTTGAACCTTGAGTAGTACTGGGCAAAACCCTAGTTTAACCTATTTAATTATAGAATCGTAGGTCGATTTTTCTACCTTTTTATTATTACTATGCAGCACATGTGTGTTTGCCCGTCTAGCTAGTGAAACTCGGAGGAAGAGGGATCACTCGGAAGGAGAGAAGAAGGGAGAGCATTATGGTGTCTCCCTTTTTCGGTGACGATGTTGACTATTGTGCAGGGTTTGTCGTGACAGGAGGTGCGAGCGAGCGAGCGAGCGAGGCCGAGAATGAGAGAGATTTGTTTTTTTGTGAGAGGGACAACCGAAGGATCCAGAAGGACCCACAGACTTCCAATACGCATCCGATCGTCTCTTGACAAAGAAAATGGTGGGAGTTTGCGTACCTATTGCACGTGACTTGTGCTCACTGAAGTGTGGGACCTCACGCATGGGCACCACACGTAAGTGACAGACCTGTTGGTGTAAAAACTCGGTTGATTATTATAGTGCATTAGAACAAAGTTTCCTATGGATTCAAGGGTAGGAAATCCAAGTTAACTCATTTACATGACATTATTTTTTCCATGAAGCAAAGTTAACACACCTATCAATTGGTACATTTCAAAAACCTCCCAAAAGCTTCATTTTAATTAGACTGACTTTAATTAAGAAGGATCCATGATTAATTACCTTTTCATTGTCATGTTTAAACTTGTTTAAATCTTGGTCAAACCTAGGATTTGACCAAGATTCAAATGTGCATCAAAATTCCAAAAAAAACAGAAAATGAAAAACCAAAGCACATAGTCTTCTTATGTCATATAGTAAGAATTAAAGTTGATAAACAAGGTCTAGACATATTCAAACAAGAAAAATCATGTATGTACCCCCTAACCCTAAACTTTGTCTTATGTAGTCAAGCATGAAGAGAAGTGGTTTTGGGTTTCAAATATGGAAATTTCAAAAACCTATCAAAAGCTTCATTTTAGAGTGACTGACTAAGAAGGATCCATGCTTACCTTTTAATTTTCATAATTTAAACTTGTTTAAATCATTGTCAAGCCTAGGATTTGACCAAGATTTAAATGGGCATAAAATTAAAAAAAATCAGAAAAATAAAAAACCTCCCAAAAGCTTCATTTTAATTTTTAATTAAGGATCCAGACTTAATTACCTTTTCATTTTCACATGTTAAACTTGTTTAAATCTTGCTCAAACCTAGGATTTTACCAAGATTCAAATGGGCATAAAAATCAAAAAATTAAATACCAATGCACATAGTCCTCTTATGTCATATATATAGTAAGCATTCAAGTTGATAAACAAGGTCTAGACATATTGAAACCAGACAAATCATGTATCTACCCCTATCCCTAAACTATGTCTTATGAAGTCTAGCATGAAAAGAAGTGGTTTTGGGTTTCAAACATGAAAATTTCAAAAACCTCCCAAAAGCTTCATTTTGGATTGACTAAGGAGGATCCAGGCTTACTTTTTCATTTTCATATTTTAAACTTGTTTAAATCTAGGTCAAACCTAGGATTTGACCAAGATTCAAATGGACATAAAAAATCAACAGTTTACAACAGCACACAAAATAAACATGAAATTACATCTAAATCCCTAACTTTTACATGGAGGACCCCAGGCTGAAAGCAAGAAATGCGATCGGGTCTTGAATCTTGATGCGTCTTCTCTTGACAAAGAAGATCGCTGGGAGTTTGCGTATGTACAGCACGTCACTTGTGCTCACTGAAGTGTGGGACCTGACGCATGGGCAACACACGTAAGTGACATGGATTCAAGGGTAGGGAAGCCAAGAGAAAAAACGAGAATTTGGACAAAAATAACCCAATCTTGCTAGTATGTCGAAAGTTTGTTTTTCCCAATCTTTTTGACTTTGGGTTATTTCTGTCTATTTTGCCGAAAAAACGAGGACAGAGACTGGAGACGAGTTGAGGATTTCTGGTGTCAGACTGGAAACAGTGATGCATCTAGCTTCAGAGTACGTCAGATTAAGACTTCATGAGCAACACTAGTCTGACGTAAGTACAGTGTATACAGACAAGACAGGGACCCGACATTGCTACCCACGTCCCTCTGCGCCCCTTCAAAGAAATCATACTCCGTACTAGAATCTCGAATCGTAGGAATTAGTCTGACACGATTTCTGATTGTTTAATTCATAGGATTGCAATTTTCAGAATTCATTGACAATACATTTTTATATAAAAACAAAAAATCCTTCATTGTGTAACCGTATGTTATTATTTCTTTTGGTTTTCACACGTAATCAAACGTTATTGGATCCAAATACCGTTGTTTCTCAATCCTATATATTTGGAGATGATCATCACTCTCTAATCATACAATTTTCATATTCCCGCACTTTGAAAATCTTGCGAATAATCAAAGCAGCCAAAATTTATGGTGTGTATTGTATATGTTTATGGCATGCTTAGTTTCATCGAATATTGTTTGGTTGCATCGCGGGGAAACCACGTGAATTTAGATTAATTGTTGCATGTTTGTTTGTGGTGTGACCAACTGCTTTTGCAACGAAACACCCCCCCCCCCCGCACGCATTGTTTGGGTCGCATGCATGATGTGTACAAAATGTTAAAATAGAAATAATGTAGGAATTGAATATGATTGCATGTTGAATTAATCCTATATGAAAGAAATCACACAAATTTGAATTGCATGTTCTTTGGTTGTAGTGCTACACAAAAAACACGTGAATTAGTATGAATTATCATGTATTCAAGAATCAAAGGAGCCACTGAGATTTGAATCCCACAAAATTTCTATGAATTTTCTTCGAACCAAACAAGCCCAACAAGATTCCTAAGGAATATAATACAACGAATCAAACGGCTTCCGTTGTTGGAATATTTCCTTAGGACATCAATCCTATAGAAACTATATGATCCAGTTTCAGCGACAATCTGGTCGGTGTAGGCTCGAGGAGGCCAATTGTATATATATGTTTGGACCCGGTTGGTTGAGTGATCATGCTCGTGACATCCAGCCTGAAAGGTAAAATTCGGGCAAGGCCAGCGTGACGCCACAATACTTTTGAAATATTCAAAAGCGCGTAATATTTGTGAAATTTTAATAATAGCTACTACTTATGTGATTTTTTTGCTCATACGCTTATTGGGGGTAGGCTAACCCTAATGGCCTCCTCAAGATCCCTACCTCTACCAAGGTTTCCCGAGTTCATCCACCTCGACGGGTTCCTTGCCACTTTCGACCATGTTGTGGGCCTCATTTCGGGTTCCCGTACCACGACCAGTCCTTTTCAGGAGTCCCGAACCCGATGCCATAATATTTGTTTGAAAAAATTCAAGACCGCACAATATTTGTTGAAATAAATGAATAAGCATTTTTAAATAGCTAAATAAAAGAAGTATGAATTTTGAAAAATCTATTTTTTCTAAAACATTAATTGGAGCATTGACATGTTGAACCCACTTGTCGATTTTGCTATCAACATGACTAACTAGCTGATTAGATAACCAAGTGGTGAAATTTGCAACATATTAGACCACCACATGGTGGAAACTGCAAAAAAATGTCCAAGTGGTGGTTTGTGCAACATATAGAGCAGTACAGTATATGGTAGTACAAGATGAATGTGCACTGCCGTGGGCCCGTGGTAATATATCATGATGATGGCAAAGGATCTTTTCTCTGCTGAAACTGTCCAGAGCTGATTTGATGAGACAAAATACAGCTCCACGGCGTGCAAGGATAGCTATACAGTACATTAGCTTCTTCTCGGGTCACACGCCTTCACGACAGGTGCAGTAAGTGCAGCAGAGACCAGAGAGAGAAGGCACGCCCGTAGTACTCGTATATTGATTTCAATTCAAATTGTTTTTTTGCCTGCCTCTCCGTCTTCTTCATCTCCATCTTCTCTGGCGACCCCGCCTACACCAGCAGCCCCTGCACCACCGCCGCCATGCCTTTTTCGGATCATCTCGAGCCACCTGTTTGATGGTACTAGTAGGAGTTGTGGACTTTTATCCATATCGCTCTACCAGCTGCCGCTCGCACTGTCCTCCAATACCTCATACCCAAACGCCAGCGTCCCACTCCCACACCCCCACACCCACTTGACCGCATCCTTCCAATGGCGAGTTCGATCAATGAGAGTGGCAGTTCTTGGGTGTTTCCTGATGGCCCCCTTGAAGAAATCGCATCCCGATGCGATGTCATCACCGCCGCGAGCCTCGTCGGTTCATGCAAGTTTTATCATGATTCAGCAACACAAAGTGTAGCTCTGCCTGCATCTCAGCCGTTTGGCATGCCCTGTGTTCTTCATACTCACCAAACTGAGGTACCGCCCGCGCACAATCCCTTCTACCGCGTCCACAAGTTCAAGCAGCAGGGTGCGCAGAAGGACAAGCAGCATGATGCAAAAGAGCGCAAGGGTACCTTGTGCCAACTGACGCCGCTGGACAGGATCTCTTCCGATGCCGTGATTCCAGATGGTGGTACGGGCATGTGGGCAGGCGCGAATGGAGATTGGATCGCCCTTCTTGGCTTCCCCTGGAATTGGGAGCTTGTCAATGTGTACACTGGTCGCCGGATTCCTCTACCACCAATACGTGAGTTTAAATCCACCCCGGATAAACTTGTGTTCGAGTCTAATGATCAACATCTTCAACTGCTGAAGATAGCTATTTGCCGAGTTCCAACAGCTGCTTCAAATTATACTAGTTTCTCTGTTCTTGCCATCTTCAACGCGGCAATTGCAGTCCTTCACTGTGCTTCTAGCAGATGGACAGTTCTTGACAACCAGTTCTTAGCGTTCGGCTACTCCGATGCAATCATCCACAAGGGTATTGTATTTGCTGTAACTCAGACAGGCGAAGTTTATGCATGGAATCAACTTTCTTGGGGTAATTTTTCTCATCTCATATGATGTGTTTTCGCTATTACCTGCTAGTTTCAGATTTAGCTTTAGCCTTTTTCTTTTTGTTGTGCAGTTTTCGTGTCATGCCTGTACCTTTCCCCCTCTATATTCAATCAAAATCAGCAGCGATATGCCTTTGAGTCAAAATAAAGTACTCCCTCCGATCCAAATCAAATTGACTCAGCTTTGTCTAGCGAGTGCATCTAGCTAGACAAACTTGAGTCAATTAATTTGTGCATATCTAGCTAGATACATCCAGTTGAGTCAATTAATTTGGATCGGAGGCAGTATTTTAGCTAGTATCATTATTCATGTATGTAATGAACTAATCAAGTTTTGCTGAACTGACTTCAAGTTGTGCTTTCCTTTGCAAGGTCCTTTGTTGATCAGCACGGCACCTATTCCGCCAGAACTTGATGAACAAGGTCGGTACAATCTTGGCTCCTGGTGGTTAGCACGATCTCCTGATGGTTCTAGACTTTTTCTGGTCCATACCTGGGGCGTTACTGACGGGCGGGATTATACTGGACTGGTTCGGATTTTACCTGCTGCTGCTACCTCTGAGGGTCGTCATGGTCGCACTATTAGCGGGTATGGTAAGGGTTTACTTGGCTGCGAGGTGTACAGCATGGACACCAGTCAGTTGATGCCACCGAGGCCATGGAGGAGGATTATTTCCCTTGGATCATATTCTCTCTTCCTTGGAGTGAACTATCCGATTATCATTCCAGTAGAAGACGGGGCAGAACATGACCGTCCAAATATGGCGAGAAGCAACTCTGTTTACACATCGCACCATGCAGTAGGCCTTGCATATCCTCCTTCTCCAGAAATTTGCCGCTTCAGTTTGAATTCTGAAGACTGTACTGTTGGTTTCCAAACCAACATTAGATGGACATGGCGGCAGGTTCCGTTGTGGTTCATCCCAAGCTTCGCCAACGCCCGGCAATGGAACCTGCCTTCGCGTCACAGGTCCAGAAAGAAGGGCTGATGTACTTTATGTAATACTCGTGTTGTAATGCAAGATTTGTATCTGTTGAACTATTTCATTTGCATGTTTATCTCTACCTAGGCTACTCCCTTTCCGTAGTTGTGTTGTACTATCTGTTGAACTATTTCCTTTGCATGTTATCTCTACCTAGGCTACTCCTCCGTAGTTGTTAAATTGATGTAATGCTCCTACAATGCAGGCTACACTGGGCGTGTGGCCTGTAATGTTATCAAACACCTTTTGTACTCGTTCTAGTAAGCATTTCACACGATAGCTCACATAATTAAAGTACTCCTACAACGTATTAGTTGAAAGATATCTCTCATAATTAAGTACCCCTCTTTGAGCTTATGCGAAACATAAATGACTATTTTAGAAATATATACTCTCGTCACAAGATTATATTAAAAACAATGGTACGTAGTTCTATTAGAAAAAGAAAGTGTGAATAGTAGAATGATGTAGAAGTGTTTTTTGAGGTCTGTGCATAGCTAGTGTTCATGGTGCAAAAGCACTTAGACTAGTCACAATGGGAAGTATCATAGACTAGTATCATACATACTCCCTCCGTCCTCAAATAAGTGGACATCTAGCCTCAAACTTTGTCCATGAAAGAGTGTACTTCTATGTTCCCAATGCACTTTAAATTAGCAAAAGTTATTTCTCTCTCATCGCATGGAAATCAAACCCAATAATATTCAACACATGTTATCTTAATTTTGTACATGCACTTAGCCTATTGGAGATGAAATAATTAAAGAGGAGAGAGATGTTGGTTGCATCTTCCCAATGCAATTTTTCTCTCTTTTTACTAATTTACCTTGAAAATCCCGCACGTCCACTTATTTGTGGACGGAGGGAGTATGATACTAGTTTATGATACAACACCTACAATGCATAGTATCATGAATTAGTATCATAGTTCCATTCTATTTAATGTTTTGTAGAATCTCAATGCAAATATGTGTACATGATGTGTTTGCCACTAAAATTTCTAGTTTTACGTGCTATGATACCGTATCTACCTATGATACTAATTTCACCTCTCTCATCATTAATTGATGTGCCACATAAGATTTATACCTACATGACATGCATGATACTACTACTACCTATGATACTCCCATTGTGGCTAGTCTTAGTTGAAGCAAAACCGAGCCGTGGCCCGCCCAACCTAGAAAAATTAAGCCTATGTTATTTGTAAAATTCAGCGTAATATTAGCTCATTTTACTTTCTCTCAGCTTGTTGTCCCTCCAACCTTTCTTGTCAAGCTCCACCGCTATGCAAAAGGCTAAGAGCATCCACTATGTTGTCCACAAGACCTATCTACAAGGAAAAAGTAGTTGATAAGGTTGTAGTGGAGGTTATCCACAAGTAATATTTCCTTGGGCTCCATGATTCGTAGGAATAGGAAAAAACATATGATTAGTATGGCATGCCTAGTCGAATCCTGTAGGAAGATGAGTTCTCTTTGATTCAGCCAAAGGAATTATCAATGAGATATGACCTCATGTTTATTTTCTATAGGATTATTTCCTATAGGATATGTTCCCATGAATCAAACAACTAGCTGGTGTAGGAAAAAATCCCGTAGAATCAAACAACTAGCAATCAAAAATAATTTATCTCTCATTCCTCTGTCGTGCATGTGGGTACACCAATAGCATATACATGTTGGTCCCATCTTAATGCTAAGGTTCAGTTCATCATACATAGTGGGAAACTTCACAAGATAAATGGGACCCAAGTTATGGCGAAAGTTAATATTATTACTATATATATACACACATATATAGGTGATTCCCCGAGGGAATCCACTATGTTGTTCACAAGGAAAAAGTAGTCCATAAGGTTGTCTATTATAAATAATGGATGTGTTCCACAAGGAAAATTTCTTATGGGTGACCTACAAGCTTGTTGGTTGTCCACAAACAAAAGAAAATAATTTCTCTCTCCTTCCTCATACTATTAAGATGCTAAGGTTCACTTTCTCATACTATGTGGGTCCCATCTTAATGGTAAGGTTCACATCTCATACTACGTGGGTCCCATCTTAATTAATGTTAAGGTTCATATCTCATACTTCCAGTAAATCATGCATATTTCGATTTAGGGCTCCTTTGATTTAAAGGATAGGAAAAGCATAGGAATAGGAAAGGTATAGGATTTGAATGGCATGTCTACTTAAAACCTATAGGAAGATGAAGTTTGTTTGATTGTAGCAAAGGAATTTTTCCATGAGGTATGAGCTAATGTTTTTTTCCTATAGGAATTACACTACAAGATTCCTATAGGAATTTTTCCTATAGGATATGTTCCTATGAATCAAACAACATGTATAGGAATTTTTCCCATAGGAACCAAATCCTACACAATTCCTATGCAAATCCTTTGAATCAAAGGATTTATATTTTGGTGAAGTTTCATTCGATTTGAATTATAGGTTTGTGAGCAAATATATATTTAGTTTGAACTAGTGCTCGAGTACGTAAGAAGCTATTTAATCACAAGCTTCATAGATTTTAAAACAAGGCATCTACATATTACTGGATTTTTTCAAAATTTTCAGAATAGTTTTTTTAGCTTCGAAATAAGAGATAGTTTGGAACGTTGGATCTCAAATGGATGGTAGATGGTGGCACATAGTCACAATGTATCTTGGAAGCATCAAGTCACTGAAGCTCTGTCCGGTTTCCAAACCAAGCTAAGAAAGGCATTGAAAATGAAGTTCTGCTCTAAAACATCTCTCATTCCATTTTGGTGCTCGCGCAGTTGCATGCTGCCCACGTGTTAAGGTACGTGTCTCTGGCATGTAGAGAACTACGATTATTGGCGAAAAATATATCGAAATGGAAACTGTAAAAAAAACCTCTCTGGTCAACCTGATGTGACGAGACATCACTGCACCAAACGTCGTCGCAAATTTATAGATGGGTGGCGTGCTAGTATACCAACAGTCAAATCGGCGCCCAGTCGCAGCAGCAGCCTAGAGTACTACCTAGTTTTTGCCCCTTGCATGTCTATCATCTTCTTCTTCACCCTCCCAGAATCACGCGCACGCGCAGGATCTCGATCCCCACCACGCCGCATCGTTCCTTCCATAGCGCTCGCCCTCTCCTCCGAAATCCCCAAGCGCGGTTGCATCCGCCATCCACCTAAATCCATCTTCACGTGATGAATTATTCTAGGCTTTGCCGGGGCGGCGGGGAAGGCCACTGGGAGGCTCTCACCGGCGACAACACCGACCTCATCGCTGCGCATCTGGACGTTACCTACACCGTCCGACTTGCCGCATGTTCCAGGGAGCTCTACGACCGGATCAGCAAGGATGAAGGTAAGATGCACCATTGGGATGAACCCTGCCTGCTGATGCCTCCGCCTGCTTATTGGTTCGATGAACACTGGGATTGGGCGACAGCATCTCGTCTGCATGATACCGTGTACGACCTGGTGCCCCTCGACCATCCTCGCCGTTCTGTCGCCCTGCCGTTCATGCACGACAGAAAATGGCTTGGCGCGAACGGCGACTGGATCGCCGCCGCCGATCATCATGGGTACCAGTGGTGCCTCGTGAACGTCTACACCGAGCGACATATCCCCCTTCCATCCCTACCTGCTTCGAAGATCGATCATAGTAGTTTTTCATATCAACCTGCATACTCTTTTAACTGGGGTCCAGCAATTTATTTGTTGAAGATTGTAATCTGCCAAGTGCCCACAAAAGGTGGGAGGTACGCAGATTACAAGCTCATCGCCTTGTTCGACAAAACGATTTTCTACCTTGAAGGGGGTGGCGACTGGAGAATGCTGGAGGCCCTTACACCTGCACCTGATTATCCAAATTACTGTGATGCCATTGAACTCGGTGGCCACGTTTTTGCGGTGGACGAAACTGACGGCTCCACGTACTTCTGGGACACCGCAAATGGTATTTTTTCAGTCCTTATGTTGCATTGCATGATACACTGCCTTAACCAATGAAGTTATTAATGAACTACCTTGTTTATATTTTACCTTTCTTAAATGACTTAATGATCACACCCCTTTTGCTGAATATGAATGAACCGTTGCTTGCAATGAATTAGTAGTACTAATTAGCCACCAACAAACATAGTATGCTCAGTATGTGATTGCATTCCTGAATTAGTAACTCTACGCCAATGCAGAATATGGATGTAATTAACCAGTATCTCAAAAGATAACGTAGCACTATGAAGGCACCCTTTTTGATAACCTTTTACACCCATTGTTTCATATATAACTAATTGATTTTGCCTCCAAAAGGAGGACGAGAGACCCCCGCCATCTGCATCAGAGAGATGCATAAGGACTTTCATAAGTATATGACTTAACGATCACATCCTTTATCTGAATATGAATGAACCGTTGCTTGCAATGAATTAGTACTAGTCAGTCATCAGCAAACATAGTATACTCCGTATGTGAATGCATTCCTGAATTAGTAACTCTATGCAACTGCAGAATATGGATGTAATTAACAAGTATCTCAAATGTTAACGTAGAAACAGAAAAATAGAAGAAAATCGTTTGTAATTACATGCGTAGCTTATATTTTCTAGAGATCGGGGAAAAAGCCTTGATTGGATGTACCTACATGCAGATCAAACAGTTCTTTGTTTATATCGGTGAACAATCTGCAAAATGGTATAATTAATTTTGTTTTTGATACATTATTTCTCCCATTTTCTTGAATAGATTTCAGTTTCCCACAATTATCTTTGATTAGTGATTGTGACGTCCCCTCATTCAAAATAACTCAGGTTATCTTTTTCCTAATTCAGTGTTATTTAAGTTTGAGTAAGTTTACGACTAATATCTACAACCTCATATATATATAAGATTTAGCACCTGCAGGCCTAACAAAGTTAGCTGCCTCTAGTCCCCTGTATAGTTCTTTCTTTTTGCTTTCTCAGTTTTTCGTAGCCTTGCTACAACCCTGTATGCTCTAATATATAATGATGCACGACTAGGCATGTGTTCGAGAAAAGAAAATCTAAATATCTTTTGTAATATATGAACCTATATTGATGTTTTAGATGTTGGTAGTATAATTTTCGATAAACTTGAACAGACTTAAATCAGTTTAACTTAGCACAACCATATGGCGTACCTTTTTTAGAACGCGAAAATGAGGTAAACAAATACCATGTGTACCCTTTACTATCAATAGTAGAGAAGAGATTATGAACCTTCAACTCTAAAATGCAAATTCTTCTACTGAATGGATAGCTGCATCTGATACCTATTTTGCAAATGTTACCAGACTTGGGGTTAGCTACAAAAAGGCATTTCTTTCTTGTCAAGCTTAATGCACTACCAACACAACCAAAAGTCCGAACTGATCGCAAGGGCGGCAATCCACTTATACAATTCAACACCCCCCTCACGTGTGATGGGAGACAAGTCAACACGTGGAAAGACTCAGAGGTATAGCTCAAGAGGCTCGAACTCGAGACCCTGGCTCTGACACCATGTCAAGCTTCATCGACTAGCCAACGCAACCAAAAGTCTGAACTGATGGAAAGGTCTAGGCAATCCACTTATACAGTTAAACATTTCTTACCCTTCGGGTGGTCACAGGGAAGCTCTCTAATAGATCACTTAAGACAAAGGGAATTAACTACAGCACAGGACTTAAACTTAAGATGATATATATTTGTCAAAATTTGAATGTATCTATATGCTTTCACTGTCTAGATACATCTGAATTTGGACAAATCTCAGACACTTTCGGTGGGACAGAGGTAGTATATAACTGTGTATACACTAACTAGTGTCTAGTTTTGGCGAAGTTAAGACTAGTTTCGTGGGATGGATGCAGTATAACTGATATATTGGACACTTGATTTGAACACATGAATGACCAATGTCCTTAGCTTACATAGTCGTATTTATACTGTGAGCATGAACGATGAACAATGCTGCTGTTTGAATATGGTTGCCAGTAACACCCTATTCGTCTCCATTTCTAATATTGCAGAAAACCTGATGCTCCCGTTTGTAATCCCGCCACCGGTGGTGGATGATCAGCAGTACGCGTGGTTCCTCGCTCCATCTGCTGATGGCAAGCGATTGATGATCATCCTTACAGTAAACAACATTGGGATTGCCAATGCTGAAGTACCTCCTGACATTCCCTATGCTGCTAATGGGCTTCAGCTACGGCAGTATCCTCCTGTTGCCACCTACGTCTTTGAGCAGGATCCCTTATCTACTGCACGTGCAGGAGACTCTCTTTGGAGGCAGGTTAACAGCCTCGGCGACCACTCTCTGTTCCTCGGACTCAATTACCCGATCATTGCCAACCTGAAGAAGCGTGAATCCAAAGCTCCTGATGGCACATTGGTTCCATTCATGAGGAAAAACTGCATCTACACAGCATACCGGAAGTTTCTTCATAATCAATACCCTAAAATTTTGCGCTGCAACCTCCAGCCAGATGAAGGTGAGACTGTGGGAGTTATCAGCCTTCCCAGAGATGGTTGGGGTAGTGTCCGACAAGCGGCTATGTGGTTTAAGCCTGCTTTAAACATTGCCCGTTCGGTGTTACCTTTAAAAAAACACTGACACACTTTTTTATTATGCTTGAAGTGTTGAGAAGTAGTACACTGTTTTTAGTACGTACTAGTTTGAATCAGTTTATTTGAACACTGCCCTGCTTTTGTATTTCGTGTTGCCTTCATATTATAACCCATGCATGGCTGTTTTAGGATTGACTTTATTTCAGCACTATAATTACAATGTGTGTACGTCCTTTATAATATAGCCACCTCTTGTTGATCATACTCATGAGAGGACCATTCCTATTTTTTCGCCGCTAAAGGGTAAAGTACATCCCTGGGGGCAGTGATTCTTGCTGCAGGCCACTAAACATGCATCAACTACGAGCAAGGAAGTAGATGAGCGACCTAGGTGACTGTGCGGACCCCACTTGTGGACCAAAGAAAAAACATGTCAATACGGAACAGATGTACATACGACAACTCCTATATGATATGTGTATGTACGATTGAGCATCTGGAGGTGTGCTGCCACCTGCTACCTCACACGAAGGGTTTGGATCTTGTGTTTCGTACATGGATCGGACTGAAATTGTCGTGTGCATAGCAAGGTTCATGTCAATAAGGCTGAGTTTGGCATCTAAGTCTAGGCAACAAATACTTTTGGGTTCCAACGGCCATCTACATGGTATTTGCTATTGGCCTACTTGCTCCGGCTGTCGAAGCCCAATAACTAGAAATGGGCCTTTCTGCTCATGCAATGTCGGCCCTTTTCTAAAGAACCACAGATCCTATGATTGGCAAAAAACAAAAACACGGAGATTCTACATAAAAGTTGTTTGTATTTATTTTGAATTATTGGGTTGCAATTTTTGAAACTGCTCATGGCCAATATGAAAATCCTTGATCGCTCCATACCCACATGGATCACGGTATTTTTAAAAATTCATAAAGTGGATTTGAAATTTAAAACATATCCTAATAATTCCATGATTTATATTCTATTAACTTGCAAGATCTTGGAGCGAAAGAGCTTGTATTAGTCTGCAAAAATAATACAGATAAACCTGTCATTAACAAGAAATGAAGGTTTATCGTCCAAAGAGGATGCCATGTGGGACCCATGAGCCAGCAGCGTCCTCAACATTTCAAATGCGGTAGGATATCCAAAAAAAAAAGCAAGTATCCCGAAAATAGGGGTCAAAAATAAATCATAGAAAGGAAACATTTATAGTTCAGAGAGTCTGACATGTGGGACAGATCTGCCAGCAGCATCCTCATCATTTCAAAGTCGGCAGAGGATCAAAAGAAAAAAAGGCAAATAGCCAGAAATTAGGGGTCAAAAGTAAATCCAACAAAGGAAACTTTTATTCTTCATAGAAGATGACATGTGGGACCGACCTGCCAGCATCGTCCTCATCGTTTCAAAGGCCGCAGGGGATCAAAAGAAAAAGGCAAATATCCAGAAATTAGGGGTAAAAAATAAATCCAACAAAGGAAAGGTTTATTGTTCATAGAGGCTGAAGATTTTGTAACAATAAATTTTGACATTCTACGTACAAGTTGTTTTTAAAGTATTTCTTTTGTATTATTGGGGGTTGCAATTTTTGAAACCATACCCTGTGTGAAAAATCTTGATCACTCCATACCCTGCATGGATCACTGTATTTTGGAAAAAATATCAAAAAGTAGATTTTGAAATTTTAAAATTCTGAAAAGTTTTATGATTTATTCTATCAACTTGAAGATCTTAGAGCGATAGAGATTGTATTGAAGTCTGCAAAATAAAGATAAACCCGTTGTGAACCAGTGCAACGTTTTGAACCATATAGTATATCTGAGATATGACACATTTCGTCTACATGGAGGCTGACATATGGGACCCAAAGAAAAATCCAAGTAGCCAAGTAGCCAGAAATCAGGAGTCAACAAAATCCAAGAAAGGAAAATTTTATAGTTCAGAGAGGATGACATATGGGACCCAATTTGCGGCATCGGCCTCAAAGTTTCGAAGACGGCAGGGGATCCAAAGAAAAAGCCAAGTAGGCAGAAATTAGGGGGCCAAAAATAATCAAAGAAAGGAAACGTTTGTCGTTCAAAGAGTATGACATATGGGACCCATTTGCCAGCAGCGTCCTCGACTTTTCAAAGGCTGCAGGGGATCCAAAGAAAAAGCCAATTAGCCATAAACCAGGGGCCAAAAATAATTCAATAAAGGAAACGTTCATTGTACATTGAGGCTGACATATGGGACCCATTTGCAGCAGCATCCTCAACGTTAACAAGACGGCAGGGGATCCAGAGAAAAAGTCAATTTTCTAGAAATCACGAGTAAAAAAATCCAAGAAAGGGAACATTAATCGTTCCGAGAGGATGACATCTGGGACCCATTTTACAGCAGCGTCCTCATTGTTTCTATGGCGACAGGGGATCGAAAAAAAGGCAAATAGCCAGAAATTAGGGACAAAAATAAATCCAACAAAGGAAAGGTTTATAGTTCACAGAGGCTGACATGTGGGTCCCATGAGCCAGCAGGGTCCTTAACATTTCAAAGGCGGCATGAGATCGAAAGAAAAAGGCAAGTGACAAAATATCAGGAGCCAAAGATAATCCAAGAAAAGAAACTTGATAGTACATAGAGGATGATATGCGGGTCCCATTTAGCAGCAGCGGTATCACCATTTGAGAGGCTGCACGGGATCGAAAGAAAAAGGCAAGTGACCAAATATCAGGAGCCAAAAATAATTCAAGAAAAGAAACTTGATAGTACATAGAGGATGACATGCGGGTCCCATTTAGCAGCAGCGGTATCACCGTTTGAGAGGCGGCAGGGGATCGAAAGAAAAAGGCAAGTGACCAAATATGAGGTGCCAAAAAACTCCAAGAAAAGAAAGTTGATTGCACATAGAGGATGACATGCGGGTCCCATTTAGCAGCAGTGTCTCAACGTTTCCAAGGCGGCAAGGGATCAAAAGAAAAAGGAAGTAGCCAGAAATCAGGGGGTCAAAAAAAATCCAAGAATAGAAAGAATTTTGGTTCATAGAGGATGACATGCGGGACCCATGAGTGCCAAAAATAATCCAAGAAAAGAAATTTTATTGTACATAGAGGATGACATGCGGGTCCCATTTTGCAGCAGTCTCAATGTTTCCAAGGCGGCACAGGACCAAAAGAAAAATGAAGTAGCCAGAAATCAGGGGGTGAAAAAATCCAAGAAAAGAAAGATTTCAATTGGGCTGCATCTGGACATCTGGGCCTTCAAACTATCCTCTGGGCCTTTTGACTCGTACAATTTCAGCCCACTCCAAAACAGGAAAGTTCAGATTTTTCTAAAAAAAACAGGAGAGTCCTATGCTTCGCAAAAACAAAAAACAAGGAGATTCAACATATAAGTTTGTTTATGTAAAAATAAAGATTTAATTTATCCGTTTGAAATAGCTCAGAGCGAAATACACTGTTTATTGTCTGCAAAATAGTCAAGATATCACATGTTTCTTGTACGGGGAGGCTGACATCGGGGACCCATGAGCCAGCGGCGTCAACGTTTTAAAGACGGCAGAGGATCGAAAGAAAAATAAACCAAAAATCAGTTGAAAAAAATTCCAAAAAAGAAATATTTATCGTTCTGAGAGGATGACATGCGAGACCCATGAGGCAGTAGCATCCTCAACGTTTCCAAGGCGACACATGATTTAAAAAAAGGCAAAATAGCCAGAAATTAGAGGTCAAAATAACTCCAAGAAAGGAAAGGTTTATTGTTCATAGAGGCTGACATGTTGGACCCATGAGCCAGCAGAATCCTCATTGTTTCAATGGCGGCAGGGGATCAAAAGAAAAAGAAGTAGCCAGAAATTAGGGGTCAAAAATAACTCCAAGAAAGGAAACTTTTATTGTTCGTAGAGGATGACATGCGGGACCCATGAGCCAGCAGCTTACTCAACGTTTCAAAGGCGGCATGAGATCGAAAGAAAATGGCAAGTGACAAAATATCAGGAGCCAAAGATAATCCAAGAAAAGAAACTTGATAGTACATAGAGGATGACATGCGGGTCCCATTTAGCAGCAGCGGTCTCAACGTTTCAAATGCGGCTTGAGATCAAAAGAAAAAGAAAGTTGATTGTACATAGAGGATGACATGCGGGTCCCATGAGTCAGCAGCTTACTCAACGTTTCCAAGGCGGCAGGGGATCAAAAGAAAAGGAAATAGCCAAAAATCGGAGGGTGAAAAAATCCAAGAAAATAAACTTTTATAGCACATAGAGGATGACATGCGGGTCCCATGAGCCAGCAGGTTCCTCAACGTTTCAAAGGCGGCATGAGATCGAAAGAAATAGGCAAGTGACCAAAAATCGAGGGTGAAACATAATCCAAGAAAAGAAACTTTTATTGTACATACAGGATGACATGCGGGTCCCATTTTGCAGCAACTGTCCCAACGTTTCAAATGTTTGAGATAAAAAGAAAAAGAAAGTAGCAGAAATTAGGGGTAAAAAACTCCAAGAAAGGAAAGCTTTATCGTTCATACAGGCTGACATGTGGGACCTATGAGCCAACGAGTCCTCAACGTTTCAAAGGGCAGGATCAAAAGAAAAAGGAAATAGCCAAAAATCGGAGGGTGAAAAAAACCAAGAAAATGAACTTTTATAGTACATAGAGGATGACATGCGGGTCCCATGAGCCAGCAGGTTCCTCAACGTTTCAAACGTGGCATGAGATCGAAAGAAAAGGCAAGTGACCAAATATCAGGAGCCAAAAATAATTCAAGAAAAGAAACTTGATAGTACATAGAGGATGACATGCGGGTCCCATTTAGCAGCAGCGGTATCACCGTTTGAGAGGCTGCACGGGATCGAAAGAAAAAGGCAAGTGACCAAATATGAGGTGCCAAAAAAATTCCAAGAAAAGAAAGTTGATTGCACATAGAGGATGACATGCGGGTCCATTTAGCAGCTCTCAACGTTTCCAAGGCGGCAAGGGATCAAAAGAAAAAGGAAGTAGCAGAAATCAGGGGGTCAAAAAAATCCAAGAATAGAAAGAATTTTGGTTCATAGAGGATGACATGCGGGACCCATGAGTGCCAAAAATAATCCAAGAAAAGAAATTTTATTGTACATAGAGGATGACATGCGGGTCCCATTTTGCAGCAGCGGTCTCAACGTTTCCAAGGCACAGGACCAAAAGAAAATGAAGTAGCCAGAAATCAGGGGGTGAAAAAAAATCCAAGAAGAAAGATTTCAATTGGGCTGCATCTGGACATCTGGGCCTTCGAACTATCCTGCTTGGCCTTTTGACTCGTACAATTTCAGCCCACTCCAAAACAGGAAAGTTCGAATTTTCTAAAAAAATAGGAAAGTCCTATGCTTCGCAAAAACAAAAAAAACAAGGAGATTCAACATATAAGTTTGTTTATGTAAAGGTAAAGATTTATTTTATCCGTTTGAAATAGCTCGAGCGCAATACACTGTTTATTGTCTGCAAAATAATCAAGATATCACATGTTTGTTGTACGGGGAGGCTGACATCGGGGACCCATGAGCCAGTCGTCAACGTTTTAAAGGCGGCAGGGATGGAAAGAAAAAATAAACCAAAAATCTGGTGGTAAAAAATCCAAGAAAAGAAACATTTTCATTCTAAGAGGATGACATGCGGGACCCATGAGGCAGCAACATCCTCAGCGTTTATTGTTCATAGAGGCTGACATGTGGGACCCGTGAGCCAGCAGCGTCCTCAACGTTTTAAAGGCTGCATGAGATCGAAAGAAAAAATAAGCCAAAAATCGTTTGTAAACAAAATCCAAGAAAAGAAACATTTACCATTCCGAGAGGATGACATGCGGGACCCATGAGGCGCAGCATCCTCGCGATTTCAAGGCGAGATCAAAAGAAAAAAGGGAAATATCCAGAAATTGATTAGGGGTTCAAAATAAATCCATCAAAGGAAACTTTTATTGTTCATAGAGGATGACATGGGGACCGACCTGCCAACAGCGTCCTCACGAGGGGGCAGGAGATCAAAAGAAAAAGGCAAATAGCCAGAAATTAGGGGTCAAAAATAACTCCAAGAAAGAAAACTTTCGTAGAGGATGACATGCGGGACCCATGAGCCAGCAGCTTAGTCAACGTTTCAAAGGCGGCATGAGATTGAAAGAAAAAGGCAAGTGACCAAACATCAGGTGCCAAAAAAATCCAAGAAAAGAAAGTTTTATTGTACATAGAGGATGACATGCGGGTCCCATGAGCCAGCAGGTTCCTCAACGTTTCAAACGTGGCATGAGATCGAAAGAAAAAGCAAGTGACCAAATATCAGGAGCCAAAAATAATTCAAGAAAAGAAACTTGATTGTACATAGAGGTGACATGTGGGACCTATGAGCCAGCAGAGTCCTCAACGTTTCAAAGGCGGCGGGATCAAAAGAAAAAGGAAATAGCCAAAAATCAGAGGGTGAAAAAAACCAAGAAAATGAACTTTTATAGTACATAGAGGATGACATGCGGGTCCCATGAGCCAGCAGGTTCCTCAACGTTTCAAACGTGGCATGAGATCGAAAGAAAAGGCAAGTGACGAAATATCAGGATCCAAAAATAATTCAAGAAAAGAAACTTGATTGTACATAGAGGCGACATGTGGGACCTATGAGCCAGCAGAGTCCTCAACGTTTCAAAGGCGGCAGGGGATCAAAAGAAAAAGGAAATTGCCAAAAATCAGAGGGTGAAAAAAAACCAAGAAAATGAACTTTTATAGTACATAGAGGATGACATGCGGGTCCCATGAGCAGCAGGTTCCTCAACGTTTCAAACGTGGCATGAGATCGAAAGAAAAGGCAAGTGACCAAATATCAGGATCCAAAAATAATTCAAGAAAAGAAACTTGATTGTAAATAGAGGATGACATGCGGGTCCCATTTAGCAGCAGGTATCACCGTTTGAGAGGCTGCACGGATCGAAAGAAAAAGGCAAGTGACCAAATATGAGGAGCCAAAAATAATTCAAGAAAAGAAAGTTTTATAGTACATAGAGGATGACATGCGGGTCCCATTTAGCAGCAGCGGTATCACCGTTTGAGAGGCTGCACGGGATCGAAAGAAAAAGACAAGTGACCAAATATGAGGAGCCAAAAATAATTCAAGAAAAGAAAGTTTTATAGTACATAGAGGATAACATGCGGGTCCCATTTAGCAGCAGCGGTCTCAATGTTTCCAAGGCGGCAAGGGATCAAAAGAAAAAGGAAGTAGCCAGAAATCAGGGGGTCAAAAAAAATCAAAGAATAGAAAGAATTTTGGTTCATAGAGGATGACATGCGGGACCCATGATCCTGCATCGTAAACGGCTCGATCGGAGAGCGTTGAACGAGATGGCGCGATCGAGAAAAAACAATGCCAGAGAGGCTGCCATCTGGGCCCTACATCCCTCGGCGGTGCGGATTTGCGTTGACTCGGCCGGCGAACCCGAGATTTCGAGATGCACCACGTCCCGGGCCACCATACGCGACGTTTTGGCTGTTTTCGTCGGGCTAGGTGGCCTCAAAAACGAGAAAAAAATGTTTTGACATGCACAACGGAGAGACCAAAAATCGTCGGCCATGGTACACCAGCAACCACGGCGCGACTTCAACTTCGTCGGCCATGGCAACTTTTCTTGTAGTGATAGATGATATTCAACTAGATCACAAAGCTCATGATCACATAAAGATCACATGGGAGAGAGAGATGAACCACATAGCTACCGGTACAGCCCTTAGCCTCGAGGAGAACTACTCCTCCTCATCATGGGAGGCAGGCGATGAAGATGGCGGTGATGTCGTTGGAGATGCCTTCCGGGCACTTCCCGTCCCGCGGCGTGCGAACAGACTTCTGTCCCCCAGATCTTGGCTTCGCGATGGCGGCGGCTCTGGAAGGTTTTTCGTACCGTGGCTTATTCTCCGAAGTTTTTAGGTCAGGAAGGCTTTTATAGGCGGAGAGTCGGAGTCGGAGGGGGTCTGGGGCAGCCAGAAAACAGGGGGCGCGCCCCCCCTTGGGCCGCGCCGCCACCATGTGTGGTGGCCCTGGACCTCTCCTCTGGCCCCTCTCCGGTGTTCTGGAAGCTTCGTGGAATTATAAGATACTGGCGTTGATTTCGTCCAATTCCGAGAATATTTCCTTACTAGGATTTCTCAAACCAAAAACAGCAGAAAACAGAACTGGCACTTCGGCATCTCGTCAATAGGTTAGTTCCAGAAAATGCATAAATATGACATAAAGTGTGTATAAAACATGTAGGTATTGTCATAAAACTAGCATGGAACATAAGAAATTATAGATACGTTTGAGACGTATCAATGATGCAAGAGCTTAAACATGATCTACTTGAGAGCTCAAAACAATTGCCAAGTATCAAATTATTCAAGACAATATACCAATTACCAAATGAAGCATTTTCTGTTTCCAACCAAATAACAATCAATGCTGAGGCTTTCAGCTTTCGCCATAAACGTAAACAATAAGTGCTGAGGCTTTCAGCTTTCGCCATGAATATTAAAGTAAAACGAAGAACACAAGTATTCAAATGAAAAAGCGGAGCGTGTCTCTCTCCCACATAAGCATGCTAGGATCCGATTTATTCAGAAAACTAATATAACAAAACGAAAATAAAATCACACGGACGCTCCAAGTAAAGCACATAAGATGTGACGGAATTAAAATATAGTTTCACTAGAGGTGACCTGATAAGTTTGATGAAGAAGGGGATGCCTTGGGCATCCCCAAGCTTAGACGCTCGAGTCTTCTTGAAATATGCAGGGATGAACCACGGGGGCATCCCCAAGCTTAAACTTTTCACTCTTCTTGATCATATTATATCATCCTCCTCTCTTGATCCTTGAAAACTTCCTTCACACCAAACTCAAAGCAATCTCATTAGAGGGTTAGTGCATAATCAAAAATTCACATGTTCAGCAAGGACACAATCATTCCCAACACTTCTGGACATTACCCAAGGCTACTGAAATTTAATGGAGCAAAGAAATCCACTCAAACACAGTAAAAGAGGCAATGTGAAATAAAGGCAGAATCTGTCAAAACAGAACAGTCCGTAAAGACGAATTTTTTCGAGGCACTTAACATGCTCAGATGAAAAAGCTCCAGTTGAATGAAAGTTGCGTACATATCTGAGGATTACTCATGAATTTTTTCAGGATTTTACGAGTTTTCTACAGAGAGAAAAGCTCAAATTCGTGACAGCTAAAAATCTGTTTCTGCGCAGAAATTCAAATCTAGTATCAACTTTCTATCAAAGACTTTACTTGGCACACCAATGCAAGAAAATAAAGATACAAAGGTATTGCTACAGAAGTAACAAGCACCTTGACTCAAAACAAAAAGAAAAGCAAAAATAACAGAAAATAAAAACGATGGGTTGTCTCCCATAAGCGCTTTTCTTTAACGCCTTTTAGCTAGGCATAGTGATTTTTATGATGCTCACATAAAGATGAGAGTTGAAAAGAGAGCATCAAGAAGCATATATAAAACATGTTTAAATCTAACACTCTTCCTATGCATAGGAGCCTTGTAAGAAAACAAGTCAATGAAGAACAAAGTGAGTAGCATAGGAAGACAAAACAAGTGTAACTTCAAAAATTTCAACACAAGGAGAGGAGACTTAATATTATTGTGATATATGAAATCGTGTCTCCCTCTCTCATAAGGACCAGTAGGTCTTAAAGTACCCAGCAAATAAAAGCAAATCAAGAGAAAGCTCAAAACATTCATCATAAAGAGAAGAAATTTAGTAACATGAAGATTTCTATACCCATACTTTCCTCTCTCAAAATAATTTTCAGTGGCATCATGAATAAACTCAACAATATAGCTATCACATAAAGCATTCTTATCATGATCCACATGCATAAAAGTATCATTACTCTCCACATAAGCATAATCAATTTTATTAGTAATAGTGGGAGTAAAACTATCACAACCATCATTGTAATCATCATAAATTGCAGGCATGGTATAATCATAATAAACTTTATCCTCCATAGTAGGTGGCACCAAAATACCACTATCATTATAATCATCATAAATGGGAGGCAAAGTATCATCAAAGAAAATTTTCTCCTCAAAACTTGGGGGACTAAAAATATCACAACCAGCTTCCCCAAGCTTAGACTTTTCCATAGCATTAAAAATAATAGTGTTCAAAGAATTCATGCTAAAAACATTGCTACAACTATTTTGCAAAAAAAGTTCCATGGGTTTTTTAATTCTCTCTTCAAACACATCATGTCCTAATTCAAGATAAAGTTCATAAAGATCTCTAATTTTTTTGTTGTTTTCCATTAAGCCTAAATAGTGAAAATAAAAACAAGAGATAAAAAGATAAAATTGCAGAATCTAAAGGAGATACCTTCGAGCACTCACACACCGGCAACAGTGCTAGAAAATAGCTTAGTAGTCGGAGGATGTGAATACATTTTACCTTACCTCCCCGGCAACGGCGCCAGAAAATAGCTTGATGTCTACGTGTGCTTCTATTCTTGTAGACAGTGTTGGGCCTTCAATAGCAGAGGTTTGTAGAACAGCAGCAAGTTTCCTTAAGTGAATCACCCAAGGTTTATCGAACTTAGGGAGGTAGAGGTCAAAGATATCCCTCTCAAGCAACCCTGCAATTAAGATACAAGAAGTCTCTTGTGTCCCCAACACACCTAATACACTTGTCAGATGTATAGGTGCACTAGTTCGGCGAAGAGATAGTGAAATACAAGTAATATGGATGATTATAAGTAGCAATTGCAATCTGAAATAAAAATGGCAGCAAGCGAACATGTAGCAGAACTTGTTGGAAACGGTGTTTCAATGCTTAGAAACAAGGCCTAGGGATCATACTTTCACTAGTGGACACTCTCAACAATGATCACATAATTGAATAAATAAATGCTACTCTCAAACACTCTCTTGTTGGATAACAAACACCATTCATTGTGTAGGGCAAAAGCACACCTCAAGCCGGAGTAAACAAGCTCCACAACGTCATAAAGGAATCACACACGATGCGCACACTGTCACCATCACACCGTGGAGAGTGACTCCGGAGTTCATATTAAAGTAACATCTAGAGTGCATAATAGACAAGAGTAACATCTACATATTCAACTAGATTACAAAGCTCATGATCACATAAAGATCACACCATGGGAGAGATGAACCACATAGCTACCGGTAGAGACCTCAACCTCGGGAGAACTACTCCCTCCTCATCATGGGAGTCAAGCGCGATGAAGATGGCGGTGGTGTCAATGGAGATGACTCCGGGGGCAATTCCCCGTCCCAGCAGCGTGCCGGAACAGAGATTCTGTCCCCCGAAACTTGTCGTCGATGGCGGCGGCGCTGCGAAACTCTTCGTGGAAATTGGCTGGATTCTTTAGGGTTTTCGCGTCTGGGAAAATATATAGGCGAAGGGGCGGCGTCGGTGGAGTCCCGAGGGGCCCACCTCACCTGGCGGCGCGGCAGAGGGTCGCGTCCTCCTATGAGGTGGCCAGCTCGTGGCCCCCTTCGTCTCTCCTTCGGACTCCGTGAAGCTTCGGAAAAATAGGGACGTGGCCTTTGTTTCGCGTAATTCCGAGAATATTCGAAGAAGTAATTTTGAACCAAAAATAGCAGAAAACAGGAACTGGCACTTCGGCATCTTGTTAATAGGTTAGTCCTGGAAAATGCATAAAAATGATATAAAGTGTATATAAAACATGTAGCAATTTGTATAATATAAACATGGAACATCAGAAATTATAGATACGTTGGAGACGTATCAGCTTGCTCAGCAGCTTGGGGTGCGTTTGGTTGCCTGGGCCGAATTCCTGCATAACTGCGCCAGCGAGATGGGAGCACTTGCGCGTCGCGAACGGTCCATGGGCCACTTTTGGCGGGTCGTTTGGTGGTTGTGCGCCTTACGCGCCGGAGAAGGAAGCCACGCCCCATCATTTGGTTACATATGAGCCCTGTTCTAGCCTCACCATTTGTCCACATGGTGACCTTACCTCTCACCTCTTTGGCACGTCGACGATCCCGAAAGCAGACACCACCATGGCACCGCCGTCACGCCAGTCAAAACCATCACCACGTTGCCGACCACGAATACGAAGAGCACCATGACACCGCCGGTCACGCCGGTCACAAGCATGGGCACGTCGCCGACCACGAAGATGAACACCACCATGACATTGTCGGTCACGCCGATCAGAAGCATGCGCACATCGCCGACCACGTAGATGAAGACCACCATGACACCGTCGTTCACGCCGCTAGAAGCATCACCACCTCGCCGACCACGAGGACGAAGACAACCATGACGCCGTCGGTGACGCCGGCCACAAGCATCACCATGTCGTCGACCACGAAGACGAGACCACCATGACACCGCCGGTCACAAGCATCACCACATCGCCGACCACGAAGACAAACACCACCATGACACCACCGTTCACGCCATCATAAGCATAACCATGTCGCCGATGACGAAGCTGAATACCACCATGACACCGGTCATGCCGTCACAAGCATCACCACGTCGTGGACCACGAAGATGAGCATCACCATGCCACCACCACCATGGATTATCAACTCTCACTTCTCACATATCATCACCACGTCGCCGTCCATGAAGATGGCAAGCGAGAAGTTGAGCAAAAGTACTCCAAACTATACTCACACATACCTACACATTACAGATAGTGAGTCATTTATTTATCCGTCTATGTCCACCAAAACGAAAACCTTTCAACATGAAAATCATGCGGAATGGTGAGGTGAACTCATCCCTCAAAGAAAATTTCAAACGGTTGAGCGTGTGCGACGAATTTGGCAAAATTCGCTCAAAACTTCATACACGAAATTGACGATTTACGACTGACGAAACTCGAAACTGATTGTGGGAATTGATTCCTATCATCAACACGCATCTTTTTTATGTACAGCTTATTTCGATTCGGACTATGTTTGTGTTGATTTGAGTAAAGGGTGCATGGAGTAGTGTAAGGGAGAGTGAGCATAATCCAGAGTAGCGCATGCGTTGCCATGAGTTGGAGAATGGACCTGTGCGTGGAGAAACTGTCATTCCGGGCGTTCCTCCGGAGCCTGGCCCGACGCTGCTTTTAAAACTGGTTCATACAAGAACGCGGCTCGGTCCAGGCAACCAAACAGACCGAAAATTGCTTGCCCGATGTGAGGCAAGTGGCTCACAGGCAACCAAACAGGCCCTTGGGCTCCTAGGAGGCAGTGAAGGTTGTGTTGCAGGGTTTTAGATAAAACTGCTAAAATCAGACTTCAATATTTTTGGAAGCTCACCGAAGGACACCACAGAGCCTCCTTAAAATTGCGCCAGCCGCTTAGAAAAGCGACGGTCAGTATTTATTCGAATATCTATGCTGAAACTCGGGATCATATTCCAGCCAACCAGAACAACGGCTGAAAACATCCAAAAAGATGATGGAGACTCCGCATCGGCACCAGCTAAGCATTCGTCAGAGATCTCATCTTGGGCCTGCCCCGGCCCTGTCGGTGGCCATGTTCGGTCAGCTCAACCGAACAGGGGCCCCAAATTCCTGGGCCCCCAAATACCTACGGGCCAGTAACATATGCTCATGCGGCGCATGCCCAGCTAGGTGGTTTCGCTCGTTTTCATCAGGCCAGCGGCGCGACGTATTTTACTGTCCGCGAGCGTCCGTTTGCATCGCGTCGTGGACGCTAAAATATCTGTTTTGTCCGCGTCCGTTTGCTGTTTTAAGTGGTTTCAGCGGCGACGCATTTTTTTACTTGTTTTTTTCCTCTTCTCCATTTAAACATAGTTCCAAATATTATATATTGGAACATGATTTTACACAAGCTAATACATAGTTTGGAACATGGTTTACACAAACTAATACATAGTTTGAACCATAGTTGACACAAATAACACATTTTAAAAAAAGAAACTAGTTGTGTTGATTTCCGTGTATTCGCTGCCAAGAAAGAACATTCGATGGCACACCCAGTCCCAAACTGGAAAATCCAGTGTAACGGTGTTGGTTCTTTCGAGGAAGAACAACAGAAACCTTGACTACTGGCTTCGTGGCCCGTAGCCATATTCGCTGCAAAGAAAGAACACTCTAAGATCTAACTATCGGTGTCCGAGCCGGATTCGCCGGTGTGGTAGTGCTGCGCGGCCGTGTGTCGTCGAACACCTTGACGATCATCTCTCCATCACCCTCGTAGAGGAAGGTGAGCTGGCAGCCGGGCTCGAGCTCGAGATCCCACCCCGTGTGCAGGTACATCTTGCCCTGCCCGTCGAACAAGACCTCCACATTCCACCGGTAGAAGTTGCAGCTGATCTCCCGTAGGCGCAGCTCGCGCCGGCTCGACGCCATCGACGAACTCGGCAAACTTGTCCGGGAGCCACTTGATGCCGAGTGGATCGTCGTCGATGCGGAGGAGGAACTCGAAGCAGCGGTCCTCCTGCGAAGATGAGGAGGGCGCAGGCGACGGCGGCGTGGTGTCGTAGCTGCTCCACCACGGCGGCCCCTGCCCGGCCCCGGGGGCGCCCTTGGCCGCGGCCTCGACCGCCTCGCTGGCCACCAGGTCCCACCATGGACTTCCTCGCGGGCCTGGCTGCGTCGCAGGAAGGGCTAGGCGGCGCTACGGTGGAGCTTGTGGCGGCTAGGGTTTGCTTGGAGGAGTGGATGAGGAAGAAGAACGCGCCCTCTTTATATAGGCCGGAGGCAGGAGACGGCCGCGGGACGCGTGGCGTCGCCATTAACTTCGTTGGCGGAGGTGGGCGGTGGCCGCTCGGCAGCTGAGGCATCACCATTGACGTGGCGCAGACTGCCGAAGCGACGCAGCGGCGCCAGTCGCTGGCGCGCCTGAGAACACACAGCGACCCCGGGTGGTGCCGCCGCGGCTCCCGACGAAACATCCGACAGACGCGAGCGGACACTTTGCGCGTCTGCGTCGCGTCCGCAGAGACGCATCCGAGGCGCATATTTAGACCAGGTTTGCGTCGCCGCGGACGATCCGATCACTTTTTGTCGTCCCGCTGAAGGTGGTACCAGACGCATTTTTCGGCCCGGCGGACGTAAACGATCGCTCAGTGTCCGTTTGCCTTGAGATGGCCTCATGCTCCGGAGACGGATCGATAGCAACTTCGAATTGATTGAGGCTCGCCTTCTGCTTCCGCAGTTTCCGCACAGGCAGTTTTCTAGCAGAGTCGCATCGCGCCGCACCGGCCGTCGCGATTCTTTTCTTTGTATTGTCTTGATTTCTTTCATGCTCCTTGCCGGCAGATCGATCTAGGGGCCATGCACAGCGAGCAGTTGCAGCAGATCAACGTCGATCGAGCCCCTGCTTTGCGGTTCGCCCCATCAAGTTCACGCGGCCACATACGAGACCGACTTTTGTGAACCTGGGTGTATGTGAACCCACTTTTTCAAAAGTGGGTTTGTGATGTCAAAACATGTTTCAAAAATCGAAACACAAAATGATTGCAAAGATGATCTCAAACATGTGCCCTGGACATGAGTTTCGTTCTGAAAAAACATTTTATTTTGCCTCGGCAAAAAAGTGAAATTTTACAGGGCTATATAGCAGTATATATGTGACGTATTTTGTCTTTTTAGATTCTGAAATAAAAAAGTGGTTTCTCCGCGAAAACTTTCTATGCACACGTGGAACATGCATACGTACCCCGATATATTTATTTCAAAAAAAATTCACATTTCGAAAATGCATTTCCAACATGGGTTCACCTGCACCCATGTTCAACTGGGGCTTTTCCAGCCACATACACACTATAGTACCAGACTAACACCGCTGCCTAAGAGTCGTCGATCAAGTCGAGTAGTCATGCAAATTTTGTTCAAATTATTTTCTTGGTTTATTAATTTGTGGAATAGGAGAAATCATCAGAGAAAGGAAAAAAAAAACCCGAGATTAGAAGCAGCAGCGCAGTTTCAGAAGGGTGCTGTAGACAAATTTATCTAGTATAATTTTTTTGGTAGAACATGAGGTTTATTTATTACTTTAATGCTATATCTCTACTGTTAAATTGCAATCCGTGTTCAGACAAACAGGGCGACCGTGGAGCGACCTCGCTACCGAACGGGCCAAGCGGGCCAGGCCTAAAGAAATCTGCCGAAACGGTTCTTTCGCCTCACCTGGCCGGCGTCGCGGGTTGGCAGCCCGGGAGGTCGTCGCGTCCCTGCTGGAGTTCTGTCCGCCCTTTCGTGAGGAGGCGTGCGGCCGTGCGGGATGAGGGGGCGAGGTCAGATGAGAGGGAGGCAGAGTGGCGGGTTCGCGCGGGATGAAGCGTGGTGGCGGGATGGCGGGTAGTGCGTATTGTCGGCGGTGCAGATCGCGTGGACAGAGAGATATGGAGGCAGGTGTGGACAATAGAAAGAAGCACCGCACCGGCCGTTCTGGTGCTGATCGGCAGTCCTAGAGCTACCCGATGACATGTAAATTGGAGGACATGGAAACCATCGCATCCACCTTCCATCGTTGGAGGAGAAGACGTGGAATCCGCCGATTAGGCCACCCGAGGCAGCGACGCGGCCCAAGACCAAGGGTAAGTTGGCAACAGAGCAGCGGCCATCATGGGACGTTGATAGGGCACGCTGCTGCTGCTGATTCTCGCGAGCAAGGTGATGTACGCGTTCGCAGCCACCAGTACAACTTCCTCTTCCGGATGCTAGGGATGCAGATCAGGGGAGCGCTCTCCTGAATATGCGCACTCAGAGTCCTCTCCCCTGCCATCCTCCATCCTACCAACCTTAGTTGGCTCCACGACAGTCGACCGGAAAATACGACGGGATAGCGCCGCCGGCTGCGTCTTCAGCATGGAGGAGGATTGGCCTGAGGAAACCTTAACTTTGTTGTATTGTGATCCAAATTTATATACTAAAGGGAGGCTAACTTCTGACGAGCGGAGCGAGGCCCGTTGCCGGAGGCTTGGGCCGAATCGTTGGCACCGCCTATATATACATCTTGTAAGCCGCCGACTAGGGTTTATCAGATTATAAGATAACCCACGGCGTTTGTAAACACCTCCCGATATAGTGAAGTTTTGCTGGCTGGCGCCCGTGGTTTTTTCCCTTCTGTGTTGGAAGGGGTTTTCCACGTTAAATCTTGTGTCCCCTGCGTGTGTTCTTGTTTCGTTCTTCGTTATTTGCTTGTCGCTTTTATAACAAGTGGTATCAGAGCCCGTGTTTCAATCTAGGGTTTTGCGACATGTCTTCCTTGAAGTTCGATCTACCGCAGCTGGATTATACCACGAGATTTTCTCTGTGGCAAGTGAAGATGAGGGCGATACTTACCCAATCTTCTGATCTGGATGAATGCCATACATCGCAATCCTAGGAATATTGTTGTTGCGAGACATAACAGTTGAATATCATAAGTCATCATTCATTACATATCATAGTCGTCTTACAAATAGATCACATGATCCAATATTACAATAATAGTTGAACTATTGTTTCAACACACATCACAAATACATAGCGGAAGCGTAGATAGAAGGGGACTCTATAGTCCACAGGCCAACGCTTGACGTCAGGAGTAGTCCTAGTTGTCGTAGACGTCCTGCTGTCCATCATCTTCCATTGCTGCTCCTCTTCATAGTCTGGCCATTTGAATAGCCAGGGACACAGCCGTGAGTACTTTAAAGTACTCGCAAACTAATACTAATGTAAGTACTAACATTTCTGGTAAGGGGGTGCTAAGCTCTAGTTTCTTTTGCATAAAGCCAATTTTAGTTCACAAGTATTTGAAATAAAGACTCTTCATGTGCTAACTAACTCAAGTGGGAACATTAGTGTCATTCCCACAACTCAGTTGTGTTTTCAAGTCAAAGTCACCATTTCAAGTTCAAATCACAAGTCACCCTTCACATGTCACATTTTTGAAAATGGTCTGATGACGGAACAGTATGGCCTTTCCAACCGTCCATAACCGTGGACGCGGCTATTCGAATAGTTCTACACTCTGCAGAGGTTGCACACTTGCGCCACAACATTTGATTACATCCCAGGAATAACCCTGAATAATCGTAACTCAGTACGCGGATCATCAACCATAACCTTTCACTTACATATCCTAGTATAGGCACCTCTCCCCATGAGCTTGGCCTCCCAGTGAAGACCAACTGTCAACCTGGGAACTGCACAGGGCTTGGGCCGGACATTCACCTCGTTTCACGTCATTTCTCATCATTTCTTTTGTTGTAGAGGCAGCTTTCGGCATAACCCCGATGACGCTTGTTTAGAGGGAACCCATACTAAAATACATAAACTTCTAGTTAAGCCCTACCCATAATCAGGTATTGTGGGGGTACTTGTAAATTGGAATGGTATCGCATCCGAACCCAACCATCAGTTTTTGTAAAGTTCACCATGTCATTCACCAGTCATATTCACCTTCAAAATCTTTCAATAGAATGAATCATCATTCCAAGGTTTTCAAAGTCATTTTATTTCACCTGTTCCCATCTAGAGTAGTCAATTTTAATTTAGCACTAGCATCTAAGTATGAGGGGTGCTAAGTAATTTGCTTTGCTTCTAGGCTAACATTGATACTCTTGTACTAATCCAATACTAACCCAGTGAATCATGAATCAAAAAGTACTTTGATAAAACAAAAGTAAGTAAAGCTTGTAAAGTAAAACTGGGCAATAGGATCATGAACATAAAGTAAATGGGTAATGCCTTGCTCATGGTGAGCTTGCACTTTGCAAGAGTATTATCTTGCCTTGGTTGGTGTATGGATCAAAATGTTCCTCCTTCTTCTCCGTAGATGTTCTCGTCGTCCCCTTCGTAGCCTTCGGTACTAGCGTCTATAAACGAATACGAGGATACAATCACCACACAAAACTTGCATGCTAGACTAAACACACCAAAGATTCACACAAGCCTATGCTAGCATCACATCTCATTAGCATGGTGATTTACTTTGTTTTATTTTAAAGAAAAATAATTTCCTCTCATTATAATTTGTAAATGATAGTTTCCATTTAGTTTTTGAGGAATAATTTCCTCTCATTGAATCTTCTTAAGATTTAACTTCCTCAAACAATCATACATGAAATCATGTTGACCTAAGTCAACCATTCATCATCATCATTTGAGAAAATAATTTAAATGAGATATAATACCTCATACAATTTAATAATGCCTATTATGATTTAAAATCTCCAAGTATTTCATGTGAGAGTTTTTGACCAGGGGTCCAAACTTCATATGAAGGTACTTGGGACAAGATTTAAATGAAGTGAAACACCTCATATAATTTACACAAATTAAACTAGCATCACACATTACTATTAAGTGGGTAGATGTGTTTTTTTCTTATTTAAGAAAAATAATTTCCTCTCATACTAATTAAGGTGTTACTTTTAATTACTTAGAGAAATAATTTCCTCTCATTATCTTATTAAGATTTAATTTCTCTCATGAATAATATATGACCTAGGTTGACTAAGTCAACCTCTTCATACTCATCATTTAAGAAAATGATTTAAATGAGGTGAAGCACCTCATACAATTTAATCCTAATATGGTAAAGATTTAATATCATCAAACAATTCATATGAGACCTAAATGACCAGAGTCTCTACCTCATTTTGAATTGTGCATGACAAGATTTAAATGAGAGAAACACTCCCATATGATTTATTAATAGTTTTGGACAATATCTTTGACTAGAAATAGCCCTATAGTCCTTTAATTAACCCAGGGCATGATCATACAAAGTGACTGATGGCGTGTAATACACACGTTCGTTGGGAACCCCAAGAGGAAGGTATGATGCGCACAGCAGCAAGTTTTCCTCAGTAAGAAACCAAGGTTTATCGAACCAGTAGGAGCCAAGAAGCACGTTGAAGGTTGATGGCGGTGGGATGTAGTGCGGCGCATACCAGGGATTCCGCCAACGTGGAACCTGCACAACACAACCAAAGTACTTTGCCCCAACGAAACAGTGAGGTTGTCAATCTCACCGGCTTGCTATAACAAAGGATTAGATGTATAGTGTGGATGATGATTGTTTGCGAAGAACAGTAAAACAAGTATTGCAGCAGATTGTATTCAATGTAAAAGAATAGGACCGGGGTCCACAGTTCACTAGAGGTGTCTCTCCCATAAGATAAATAGCATGTTGGGTGAACAAATTACAGTCGGGCAATTGACAAATAGAGAGGGCATGACCATGCACATACATGATATGATGAGTATAGTGAGATTTAATTGGGCATTACGACAAAGTACATAGACCGCTATCCAGCATGCATCTATGCCTAAAAGTCCACCTTCAGGTTATCATCCGAACCCCTTCCAGTATTAAGTTGCAAACAACAGACAATTGCATTACAGTAATTTGACCGAGTCAGAGGTGGGCCGCGATCAAGATGGATTTGAAGAACATACATAGAAGGAATACGTGAATCGGCCTTTTATACCAAGTTGGGCTAAGCTGCCCGTGTATCTGTAACATATTAGATCGCATCTTAGTTTAGAAGATAGAGTTTTACCCGTGCACGGTTAGTGCACGCCCACATTAGAAAGTCCCCTGGACTATAAATATGTATCTAGGGTTTATGGAATAAACAACAACCAACGTTCAACCACAAACAAATCTCGGCGCATCGCCAACTCCTTCGTCTCGAGGGTTTCTACCGGTAAGCACCATGCTGCCTAGATCGCATCTTGCGATCTAGGCAGCGTAATGCCTATCACGTTGTTCATGCGTTGCTCGTACTGAAGCCTTTTTGATGGCGAGCAACGTAGTTATCTTAGACATGTTAGGGTTAGCATTGTTCTTCGTATAATATGCTATCGTAGTGCAACCCTCGCATGTCTAGCCGCCCTTACACCTATCTTAGGTGTAGGGGCGGCACCCCGCTTGATCATGGTTTAGTAGATTCGATCCGTTACGGTTGCTCCTTGATTCTTCAAGGATTAGTTTAATATCTGCAATAGTTAGGCCTTACAAAGGGTTGGAGGATCCAGCGGCGTGTAGGGTGTAGTTTGCTAGCCCTAGACAGGACGTTCCGAGGATCAACCTCGTGTTGGTTTTTAGGCCCCGTCTAGGATCGGCTTACGATCACCGTACGCGAGCGCGAGGCCCAATCGTGAGTAGGATGATCCGATTATGCGGTGAAAACCCTAAATCGTCGTAGATCATATTAACTTTATCTTGATCAAGCAGGACCACCATATATTCGGACACCTTGTCTGAATCATGGGTGGATCGGCTCTTTGAGCCGATTCACAGGATAACCTGAGAGCCGATCGAGGCTCGTATTTAATGTTTACGTGTGTGCCCTGCAGGAAACTAAGCGAGGCATCATCCACACCTTCCTGACCAGGTATAGGTCAGGTGGCACGCCCTTGCGATCAACATCGGACGTGCGACCAGGAGGCTTTGCGGGCCGTCGCTCAGAGGGACTGGGGCCAGCCGCAGCCCTAGTTGTTCCCGGCTCTACGGTGTTGCCCGTCGCTGCCCGCCGGTGGGTTTCTGACGCCAACACATTCTGGCACGCCCGGTGGGACAATCTTCGACATCCACCGCATCGCCATCTACATCCGAGATGGCGGAAAGCACTCCGGTCAAGTATGAGGACCTGACCGACGAGCTCAAGAAGAAGCATGACGAGATCAAGGCAGTCCTCGAAGCCGAACTCATCGGCTCTTTCACAGAACCCGCTCCCATGGCGTCAGGTGGAAGGGGTTCTCACCTGAAGGTGCACTCGATGGAGTAGACCTATCCGCTCCGTCAAGAACGCACCAGGTCGCTGCGTCAGGAGATCAACTACATGGTGGCTCATTCGCTGCACCGCCACTCGAGAGCCTGGTGAACACCTTGGAGCGTGTCGCTCTGCGCGTGGTCCAGGAAATCATGAGCCACCGGTATTCTCCGTCGGGACCAGCTCTGGGGACTTTCACGGGAGAGATGCCACTCCAGTCACATCCACCTCTGTCGCTCGCATGGGCAGCACCAGGAGTGCCGAACCCATTGATGCGCGTGGTTGACGTATTGTCTTTTCGTTCGACACGCGTCCGTTGGGAACCCCAAGAGGAAGGTGTGATGCGCACAGCGGCAAGTTTCCCTCAGTAAGAAACCAAGGTTTAATCGGACCAGTAGGAGTCAAGAAGCACGTTGAAGGTTGATGGCGGCGAGATGTAGTGCGGCGCAACACCGGGGATTCCGGCGCCAACGTGGAACCTGCACAACACAACCAAAGTACTTTGCCCCAACGAAACAGTGAGGTTGTCAATCTCACCGGCTTGCTGTAACAAAGGATTAACCGTATTGTGTGGAAGATGATTGTTTGCAGAAAACAAGAACAAGTATTGCAGAGATTGTATTTCAATAAAGAGAATTGGACCGGGGTCCACAGTTCACTAGAGGTGTCTCTCCCATAAGACGAACAGCATGTTGGGTGAACAAATTACAGTTGGGCAATTGACAAATAAAGAGAGCATGACAATGCACATACATATCATGATGAGTATAGTGAGATTTAATTGGGCATTACGACAAAGTACATAGACCGCCATCCAACTGCATCTATGCCTAAAAAGTCCACCTTCAGGTTATCATCCGAACCCCCTCCAGTATTAAGTTGCAAGCAACAGACAATTGCATTAAGTATGGTGCGTAATGTAATCAACAACTACATCCTTAGACATAGCATCAATGTTTTATCCCTAGTGGCAACAACACAACACAACCTTAGACTTTCCCAGTGTCAATGCAGGCATGAACCCACTATCGAGCATAAGTACTCCCTCTTGGAGTTACAAGCATCTACTTGGCCAGAGCATCTACTAGTAACGGAGAGCATGCAAGATCATAAACAACACATAAGCATAACTTTGATAATCAACATAACAAGTATTCTCTATTCATCGGATCCCAACAAACGCAACATATAGAATTACAGATAGATGATCTTGATCATGATAGGCAGCTCACAAGATCCGACAATGATAGCACAATGGGGAGAAGACAACCATCTAGCTACTGCTATGGACCCATAGTCCAGGGGTAGACTACTCACACATCACACCGGAGGCGACCATGGCGGCGTAGAGTCCTCCGGATGATTCCCTCTCCGGCAGGGTGCCGGAGGCGATCTCCTGGATCCCCCGAGATGGGATCGGCGGCGACGGCGTCTGGAAGGTTTTCCGTATCGTGGCTCTCGGTACTGGGGGTTTTCACGAGGCTTTAAGTAGGCGGAAGGGCAAGTCAAGAGGCGGCACGGGGGCCCACACCATAGGCCGGCGCGGCCAGGGTGGGGCCGCGCCCTAGGGTTTGGCCACCCGTGGCCCTCTCGTCTCGTCTTCGGACTTCTGGAAGCTTCGTGGAAAAATAGGCCCCTGGGCTTTGATTTCGTCCAATTCCGAGAATATTTCCTTACTAGGATTTCTGAAACCAAAAACAGCAGAAAACAGGAACTGGCACTTCGGCATCTTGTTAATAGGTTAGTTCCAAAATGCACGAATATGACATAAAGTGTGCATAAAACATGTAGATAACATCAATAATGTGGCATGGAACATAAGAAATTATCGATACGTCGAGACGTATCAGCATCCCCAAGCTTAGTTCTGCTCGTCCCGAGCAGGTAAAACGATAACACAGATAATTTCTGGAGTGACATGCCATCATAATCTTGATCATACTATTTGTAAAGCATATGTAGTGAATGCAGCGATCAAAACAATGTGTATGACATGAGTAAACAAGTGAATCATAAAGCAAAGACTTTTCATGAATAGCACTTCAAGACAAGCATCAATAAGTCTTGCATAAGAGTTAACTCATAAAGCAATAATTCAAAGTAAAGGTATTGAAGCAACACAAAAGAAGATTAAGTTTCAGCGGTTGCTTTCAACTTGTAACATGTATATCTCATGGATATTGTCAACATAGAGTAATATAATAAGTGCAATAAGCAAGTATGTAGGAATCAATGCACAGTTCACACAAGTGTTTGCTTCTTGAGGTGGATAGAAATAGGTGAACTGACTCAACATTGAAAGTAAAAGAATGGTCCTCATAGAGGAAAAGCATCGATTGCTATATTTGTGCTAGAGCTTTGATTTTGAAAACATGAAACAATTTTGTCAACGGTAGTAATAAAGCATATGCATCATGTAAATTATATCTTATAAGTTGCAAGCCTCATGCATAGTGTACCAATAGTGCCCGCACCTTGTCCTAATTAGCTTGGACTACCTGGATTATCACCGCAATACATATGCTTTAACCAAGTTTCACAAAGGGGTACCTCTATGCCGCCTGTACAAAGGTCTAAGGAGAAAGCTCGCATTTGGATTTCGCTTTTGATTATTCTCAACTTAGACATCCATACCGGGACAACATAGACAACAGATAATGGACTCCTCTTTTAATGCTTTAAGCATTTGACAACAATTAATTCTTTTCTCATTAGAGATTTGAGGATGTTTGTCCAAAACTGAAACTTCCACCATGGATCATGGCTTTAGTTAGCGGCCCAATGTTCTTCTCTCACAATATGCATGCTCAAACCATTCAACTCAGTGTAGATCGCCCTTACTTCAGACAAGACGAACATGCATAGCAACTCACATGAAATTCAACAATGAGTTGATGGCGTTCCCCAGAAACATGGTTATCGCACAACAAGCAACTTCATAAGAGATAAAGTGCATAATTACATATTCAATACCACAATAGTTTTTAAGCTATTTGTCCCATGAGCTATATATTGCAAAGGTGAATGATGGAATTTTAAAGGTAGCACTCAAGCAATTTACTTTGGAATGGCGGAAAAATACCATGTAGTATAGGTAGGTATGGTGGACACAAATGGCATAGTGGTTGGCTCAAGTATTTTGGATGCATGAGAAGTATTCCCTCTCGATACAAGGTTTAGGCTAGCAAGGCTTATTTGAAACAAACACAAGGATGAACCGGTGCAGCAAAACTCACATAAAAGACATATTGAAAACATTATAAGACTCTACACCGTCTTCCTTGTTGTTCAAACTCAATACTAGAAATTATCTAGACCTTAGAGAAACCAAATATGCAAACCAAATTTTAGCATGCTCTATGTATTTCTTCATTAATGGGTGCAAAGCATATGATGCAAGAGCTTAAACATGAGCACAACAATTGCCAAGTATCACATTACCCAAGACATTTATAGCAATTACTACATGTATCATTTTCCAATTCCAACCATATAACAATTTAACGAAGGAGAAACTTCGCCATGAATACTATGAGTAGAAACCAAGGACATACTTGTCCATATGCTACAGCGGAGCGTGTATCTCTCCCATAAAGTGAATGCTAGGATCCATTTTATTCAAACAAAACAAAAACAAAAACAAACCGACGCTCCAAGAAAAAAGCACATAAGATGTGATGGAATAAAAATATAGTTTCAGGGGGAACCTGATAATGTTGTCGATGAAGAAGGGGATGCCTTGGGCATCCCCAAGCTTAGACGCTTGAGTCTTCTTGATATATGCAGGGGTGAACCACCGGGTGCATCCCCAAGCTTAGAGCTTTCACTCTCCTTAATCATGTTGCATCATACTCCTCTCTTGATCCTTGAAAACTTCCTCCACACCAAACTCGAAACAACTCATTAGAGGGTTAGTGCACAATATAAATTGACATATTCAGAGGTGACACAATCATTCTTAACACTTCTGGACATTGCATAATGCTACTGGACATTAGTGGATCAAAGAAATTCATCCAACATAGCGAAAGAGGCAATGCGAAATAAAAGGCAGAATCTGTCAAAACAGAACAGTTCGTATTGACGAATTTTAAAATGGCACCAGACTTGCTCAAATGAAAATGCTCAAATTGAATGAAAGTTGCGTACATTTCTGAGGATCATGCACGTAAATTGGCATAATTTTCTGAGCTACCTACAGGGAGGTGGACCCAGATTCGTGACAGCAAAGAAATCTGAAACTGCGCAGTAATCCAAATCTAGTACTTACTTTTCTATCAACGGCTTAACTTGGCACAAAACACAAAACTAAGATAAGGAGAGGTTGCTACAGTAGTAAACAACTTCCAAGACACAAAATAAAAACAAAGTACTGTAGGTAAAAACATGGGTTGTCTCCCATAAGCGCTTTTCTTTAACGCCTTTCAGCTAGGCGCAGAAAGTGTGTATCAAGTATTATCGAAGGGTGGTACTTCTATCATGAGTTCCCCCATCCGTAGTGGTACTAAGAGCTTTGTCAATTTTAGGCCTATAATAATACTTCTTTGGTCTAGGCACTTTAGAGACATACATAAACTTTTGCTCCTTACCCACATAAGCTTTCTCCTTATATTTAAGAGAAGAAAATGTTGAACCCAAGGTTCCCATAGCTTTTTCAAGTTCGTCAATCCTATTGATTTGATCATCATGGACAGCACAAGTTCCTAGGACACTAATTCTTTCATTAATTCCTCCTAAGGATTTATCAAGTTTATCAGTTTTATCAAGTAACATCTCCAATTTAGTTTCTAGACTCGGAAAATTTTTCTCTATGCTTTCCATTTTTTTCATAACATCTTCAAAAGAGATTTCAATTTTAGTTTCATTAACAGGTGGTGTTCCAAATAAACTCTCAATAATGCAACTAGCTTCTAAAGCGGGAGCGCCTAGAAAGTTACCTCCCGCGAGACAATCAAGAACATATCTATTCCAACTAGAGATACCAACATAAAAATTCCTGAGTAGGATAGTGGTGGAGTGTTTCTTAGTGCACCTATTATGGGCATCACTAATTCTATACCAAGCATCTTTTAAACATTCTCCCCCTTGTTGCTTAAATGAACGAACTTCAACTTCAGGATTACTCATTTTAGCAGTAGTAAATAAAGCAAACTAGATAAAGTAAATGCAAGTAAACTAATTTTTTTGTGTTTTCAATATAGCAAACAAGATAGCAAATAAAGTAAAACTAGCAACTAATTTTTTTGTATTTTGATTTAGTGCAGCAAACAAAGTAGTAAATAAAACTAAGCAAGACAAAAACAAAGTAAAGAGATTGAGATGGAGACTCCCCTTGCAGCGTGTCTTGATCTCCCCACAACGCGCCAGAAATTTGCTTGATGCGCGTGGTTGACGTATTGTCTTTTCGTTCGACACGCGTCCGTTGGGAACCCCAAGAGGAAGGTGTGATGCGCACAGCGCAAGTTTCCCTCAGTAAGAAACCAAGGTTTAATCGGACCAGTAGGAGTCAAGAAGCACGTTGAAGGTTGATGGCGGCGAGATGTAGTGCGGCGCAACACCAGGATTCCGGCGCCAACGTGGAACCTGCACAACACAACCAAAGTACTTTGCCCCAACGAAACAGTGAGGTTGTCAATCTCACCGGCTTGCTGTAACAAAGGATTAACCGTATTGTGTGGAAGATGATTGTTTGCAGAGAAACAAGAAACAAGTATTGCAGAGATTGTATTTCAAGAAAGAGAATTGGACCGGGGTCCACAGTTCACTAGAGGTGTCTCTCCCATAAGACGAACAGCATGTTGGGTGAACAAATTACAGTTGGGCAATTGACAAATAAAGAGAGCATGACAATGCACATACATATCATGATGAGTATAGTGAGATTTAATTGGGCATTACGACAAAGTACATAGACCGCCATCCAACTGCATCTATGCCTAAAAAGTCCACCTTCAGTTATCATCCGAACCCCTCCAGTATTAAGTTGCAAGCAACAGACAATTGCATTAAGTATGGTGCGTAATGTAATCAACAACTACATCCTTAGACATAGCATCAATGTTTTATCCCTAGTGGCAACAGCACAACACAACCTTAGAACTTTCTGTCCCATGTCAATGCATGAACCCACTATCGAGCATAAGTACTCCCTCTTGGAGTTACAAGCATCTACTTGGCCAGAGCATCTACTAGTAACGGAGAGCATGCAAGATCATAAACAACACATAAGCATAACTTTGATAATCAACATAACAAGTATTCTCTATTCATCGGATCCCAACAAACGCAACATATAGAATTACAGATAGATGATCTTGATCATGATAGGCAGCTCACAAGATCCGACAATGATAGCACAATGGGGAGAAGACAACCATCTAGCTACTGCTATGGACCCATAGTCCAGGGGTAGACTACTCACACATCACACCGGAGGCGACCATGGCGGCGTAGAGTCCTCCGGGGATGATTCCCCTCTCCGGCAGGGTGCCGGAGGCGATCTCCCGGATCCCCGAGATGGGATCGGCGACGGCGTCTCGGAAGGTTTTCCGTATCGTGGCTCTCGGTACTGGGGGTTTCGTCACGGAGGCTTTAAGTAGGCGGAAGGGCAAGTCAAGAGGCGGCACGGGGGCCCACACCATGGCCGGCGGCCGGGTGGGCCGCGCCGCCCTAGGGTTTGGCCACCCCGTGGCCCCTCTTCGTCTCGTCTTCGGACTTCTGGAAGCTTCGTGGAAAAATAGGCCCCTGGGCTTTGATTTCGTCCAATTCCGAGAATATTTCCTTACTAGGATTTCTGAAACCAAAAACAGCAGAAAACAGAACTGGCACTTCGGCATCTTGTTAATAGGTTAGTTCCAGAAAATGCACGAATATGACATAAAGTGTGCATAAAACATGTAGATAACATCAATAATGTGGCATGGAACATAAGAAATTATCGATACGTCGGAGACGTATCAGCATCCCCAACGTCGTCTACAAAATTGGTGGTGATCCTAGTGACTACCAATTCCTACCTGAGGCGCCCAAGGAGATCCCGCACGGATACGCGTGCGCATACATACCAGACGGCAGCACCTGGGCACTCTCGAACCAGGCTGCGACAGCAGGGGCCTCTGGAACAGCAGGAGGAACGTCAGGAGCAGATCTTGAGAAGCAAACGTGGTTAGCTAAGTACGCCACTCCGACGAACCTCCAGAGCCCAGCTCTTGCAGTTGGCTCAGAACCGGAAAAACAAGCATGGCTGGCCAAGTATGCCACCCCGGCGAATCTTCAGGGTCCATCGCCTTCGGCCATCACCGCGGATGAGATTTGTACGATCCTAAAAGACCAGTTCGGCATGATGCCGAAAAGGAGGACAATCGGCTATACCAAGCCGTACCCCAACGAGTACGAATTGATTCCGCTACCTCCCAAGTATCGGCTCCCTGACTTTACAAAGTTTAGTGGATCGGATGGTTCCAGCTCCATCGAGCATGTGAGCCGGTATTTGGCACAGCTGGGCACCATCTCAGCATCAGACGAGCTGCGTGTGAGGTTCTTCGCACAGTCCCTCACAGGATCGGCTTTCGGGTGGTACACATCGCTGCCACCGAACTCAGTCCGGACTTGGAAGCAGTTGGAGGAGCAGTTCCACCTTCAGTATCACTCAGAAGCTTCCGAGGCTGGTATAGCCGATCTTGCTCAAGTACGACAGAAGCGCGGGGAAACCGTGGCAGAATACATCCAGCGCTTCAGGACCATTAGGAACCGATGCTTTTCGGTTCACGTAAGCGAAAAAGAAGCAGTCGAGTTGGCGGTGGTGGGTCTCTCATCATCGATCAAGGACGTGGCCTCCCAAGCAGACTACCCTTCGTTGGCGCACATGGTGCAGAAGCTGTCAGCATATGAACAGCGCCACCCAGATGTCTACCAGGACAAATTCAAGCGTGCGGTGGTCCTGGTTGAGGCAGACGAAGATGAAGGTGCCATGGGAGATCAGGAGGTAGCAGTGGCTGAATGGACTCGAGCGGCGGGCCCCGTGTCCTGCAAATGGGTGAAGCCACAAGGCCCTCCAAAAGGGTTCGACTTCGACGTGACCAAGACTGAGCAGATTTTTGATCTCTTACTCACGGAGAAGCATATAAAGGTACCCGAAGGCCACAAGATCCCCACGGCGCAGGAGCTGAACGGAAAGCCATACTGCAAATGGCATAACACGTTCTCCCACACCACCAACGACTGCAGGGTGTGGCGTCAGCAGATCCAAATGGCGATAGAAAAAGGACGGCTAATTTTTAACCAGTACGCCATGAAGGTCGACACACACCCTTTCCCCGCCGTTAACATGGTGGAGTATACTTACCATGAGGAGTGCCAGCCAGATTTCTCGTGCAATATCAACATGGTGGGACCTGGGCACCACTCTGGTAAGGACGAAGATGAGGGCAGCTGCTCTCATAGCAAAGACACAGAGGAAGCCGCTCCACGCGATCGGCTCCGCCAAGATGGCAAGCGCTACGTCACGGAGGGAGAAGTGAAGAACATAAGATATCAGCGACCTCTCTCTGATCACCTCCTCAACAAGTATGTGAGTCAGTATGACCAACGCCGACGATCCAGCGATGATGATGAAAGAGATCGTCTGGCTAGAGAAGCTAGAAGACATCGTCGACATGATCACGATGAGGAGGAGCACGAGCGTCGTGCCAAGGAAAAGTCGAGGGAGCGAGATGACGAGGACAGGCACTGGGACTGTCCCTTCTTCAGACACTGCTGGGATTCAGGAATGAGCCGATTGCCTACAACCGGCAACTGCCCAGAATGCAACCAGAAGAAGAAGGAGGCAGCCAACGTGTCTGTGTTCAAGCACCTAGGGCCTCTCCCGCCACAAAGCAAACGCGCTGAGTACCCTCGTTGGAAGATCTTGAGGATTCGAAGACGAGGGAGAAGAGGAAGAAGACAGGTACCACCGGCCAAGGTGGTGCCCTGATGGACTCAGCCGTTCCCAAAAGCGCAGGGTTCAGCGATTGCGCGGCTGGAAGAAGCCGAAAGGTTATACTTGCATACGCTAAGAAGGCACGACCTGATCTGGCTGCGAAAGTTCAGCGAACCCTGGATGAAGAGGGTCGTCCACAAAGAAAAGAGTGGCGCCCCAAGCAGAGGAAAGCCGATGATGAGACATCGGCTGGCACAAACATGGTGCTCGTTCTTCCGACGAAGCTTAGTGCTCCACGATTACACGATGCACTCGAGGTGGACGACAGCAAGCGCACCAACCTGATAAAGTCAGAGATTGGGCTGGTTTTATCCACCGGCCTGACCAAGTAGCAAGAACAAAACAATGAGCAAGTATGGCGAGGCTGATCCTTGTGATCGGCCCCAAAAGAGTTTATGGAGGAACATTACAAAACCTTCATCGAACAAGCAACGTGGAGGCCGATTCCAGCAATCGGCCAAAATTATCCTCACCATCCGTCCTGCCTTGGTCCAACGCCAATCTAATAGGAGGTGGATTTACGTCGGCTGATGAGCTGGAGGAAGGCCACACTGGTCCTAGCAGAGCCGACGTTCACATGGAGTGCCTTGGCTAATCATAGAGCCGATTTCAGCAGCTACCTGGCAGAATCGGCTCGGGGGGCACCCAGGTGGACAAAACATGAGGATACGAAGGGAGAAGCGTCTTCCTAATACCCAGCAGTTCAAGATAATCTTTGATGGGTATTGAAACACGGGGGCCGATACATAAATCGGCGAATTCAAAAAAAAATTTAAGCATAGCCGATGCAAAAACATCGACTTAAGCGGAGTCTCAAGAGGGATTATGACCAAGAGCATAGGTAGGCAGATCAGGTTAAGGATGGGTCGCTTCAAATCCGCCGAAGAGAAGGAACCGATCTGACTAGCAAGGTGCGAGGAGCGGACTGAAGAAGGTCCTCGCCTCTGGAAAGCCGATTTAGTGCAAATCGGCTGGCTCTGCATGAGAACTCCTTCGACATGATCAAGCCCGGTCCATTCAGCTATTTTGCGTATCCTCGTCTCTGTTTCGCCTTGGCGAGACTCGGGGGCAACAGACCTGGTAGATGCTTTATTGAGGAGCCGATTGGGGTACCATTGGCTGATCTTCAACCTTCTTCACAAGATGATGAGTGCTTACTAGAAGATCGCGGAAGCTGGTGAAATTTAAGGGCTCTTTTGAGGGCTTCACGTTGACCACCAGATCTCGAATTATCGGAGGAGTTGAAGGGTGGATTTGAAAGGGCCGATGCGTTGCTATCGGCTCATCACGCATTGGCTACGGGGTCAAATCGGCAAAATTGAATTAGAGAAATTTCTTCATTAAACGGGATTTCTTACAAAGAAAGAGCCGATTGCTCAGGAAAGGAAGAACAAAAGAAGGGTCTATTGACCAATCTACTACTGCTAGACCTATACTAGTAGACCCTAATCTACGGGCCATCACTGCCCTCGTCGTCATCCTCGGAACTCTCATCGGCACTGCTGCCGATGGGCTCCTCGTCGCTACTCCCGTAGCCCTCTACGGGAGCTTCATTCCCGTCTTCATCGTCGCTGCTGTCGTCGTCCCACCACATGCGGAGGCGTTTCGCCGGCGGGTAGCCCTCGAGGGAGTCGTCGTCGTCGTTATCGTCTTCCTCTTCCTCTTCTTCAGAGGTAGGACATCCGTCCCAGGGGAACCGGTCGTCCTCACTTTCCGACTCCAGTTCCCCGTCGGCGAGGAACTGAAGATCTTCATCCCCGCTGGTCGGGACTGGTCGTCTTCGGACCAGATGGAGGAGGCGTGGTCTTCCAGGTCCCATGCTTCTGGGGCGCGGATGTCCGGCGGCGTCTCGCGGGAGGAGGAGGACCCGTAGGAAAGCTCGGAGAGGAGGAGGAGGAAGACATGGTGGCGCAGGAGGGTTTTTGGGTGCTAATGAAGGGATGAAGAAGCAAAACTGTGAAACGGTTAAATAAAGGGGATATGAGAAGATTCAATGCCACAGCAGTTCAAGGAAGTGGTGCCCGGCGAAAAAATTTCGCAGGCCGCGTGGAAGCGGAAGGGGCAAGGCATCATGATGAAGGATTCTGCGGCGGTTTCTGCTCTGCCACGACATGACCCGACGAAAGAAAAGCATAATGATTTTGGAAATGTCATTTCCAAAACCAGGGGGCATGTGTTATCACCAGAATTTGACCGAGTCAGAGGTGGGCCGCGATCAAGATGGATTTGAAGAACATACATAGAAGGAATACGTGAATCGGCCTTTTATACCAAGTTGGGCTAAGCTGCCCGTGTATCTGTAACATATTAGATCGCATCTTAGTTTAGAAGATAGAGTTTTACCCGTGCACGGTTAGTGCACGCCCACATTAGAAAGTCCCTGGACTATAAATATGTATCTAGGGTTTATGGAATAAACAACAACCAACGTTCAACCACAAACAAATCTCGGCGCATCGCCAACTCCTTCGTCTCGAGGGTTTCTACCGGTAACATGCTGCCTAGATCGCATCTTGCGATCTAGGCAGCGTAATGCCTATCACGTTGTTCATGCGTTGCTCGTACTGAAGCCTTTTTGATGGCGAGCAACGTAGCTATCTTAGACATGTTAGGGTTAGCATTGTTCTTCGTATAATATGCTATCGTAGTGCAACCCTCGCATGTCTAGCCGCCCTTACACCTATCTTAGGTGTAGGGGCGGCACCCCGCTTGATCATGGTTTAGTAGATTCGATCCGTTACGGTTGCTCCTTGATTCTTCAAGGATTAGTTTAATATCTGCAATAGTTAGGCCTTACAAAGGGTTGGAGGATCCAGCGGCGTGTAGGGTGTAGTTTGCTAGCCCTAGACAGGACGTTCCGAGGATCAACCTCGTGTTGGTTTTTAGGCCCCGTCTAGGATCGGCTTACGATCACCGTACGCGAGCGCGAGGCCCAATCGTGAGTAGGATGATCCGATTATGCGGTGAAAACCCTAAATCGTCGTAGATCATATTAGCTTTATCTTGATCAAGCAGGACCACCATATATTCGGACACCTTGTCGAATCATGGGTGGATCGGCTCTTTGAGCCGATTCACGGGATAACCTGAGAGCCGATCGAGGCTCGTATTTAATGTTTACGTGTGTGCCCTGCAGAAACTAAGCGAGGCATCATCCACACCTTCCTGACCAGGTATAGGTCAGGTGGCACGCCCTTGCAATCAACATCGGACGTGCGACCAGGAGGCTTTGCGGGCCGTCGCTCAGAGGGACTGGGGCCAGCCGCAGCCCTAGTTGTTCCCGGCTCTACGTGTTGCCCGTCGCTGCCCGCCGTGGGTTTCTGACGCCAACACATTCTGGCACGCCCGGTGGGACAATCTTCGACATCCACCGCATCGCCATCTACATCTGAGATGGCGGAAAGCACTCCGGTCAAGTATGAGGACCTGACTGACGAGCTCAAGAGGAAGCATGACGAGATCAAGGCGTCCTCGAAGCCGAACTCATCGGCTCTTTCCACGGCCGCTCCCATGGCGTCGTGGAAGGGGTTCTCACCGAAGGTGCACTCGATGGAGTAGACCTATCCGCTCCGTCGAAGAACGCACCAGTCGCCGTCAGGAGATCAACTACATGGTGGCTCATTCGCTGCACCGCCACTCGGTGAACACCTTGGAGCGTGTCGCTCTGCGCGTGGTCCAGGAAATCATGAGCCACCGGTATTCTCCGTCGGGACCAGCTCTGGGGACTTACACGGGAGAGATGCCACTCCAGTCCCATCCACCGCTGCCGCTCGCATGGGCAGCACCAGAAGTGCCGAACTCATCGGCATACGTCGTCTACAAAATTGGTGGTGATCCTAGTGACTACCAATTCCTACCTGAGGCGCCCAAGGAGATCCCGCACGGATACGCGTGCGCATACATACCAGACGGCAGCACCTGGGCACTCTCGAACCAGGCTGCGACAGCAGGGGCCTCTGGAACAGCAGGAGGAACGTCAGGAGCAGATCTTGAGAAGCAAACGTGGTTAGCTAAGTACGCCACTCCGACGAACCTCCAGAGCCCAGCTCTTGCAGTTGGCTCAGAACCGGAAAAACAAGCATGGCTGGCCAAGTATGCCACCCCGGCGAATCTTCAGGGTCCATCGCCTTCGGCCATCACCGCGGATGAGATTTGTACGATCCTAAAAGACCAGTTCGGCATGATGCCGAAAAGGAGGACAATCGGCTATACCAAGCCGTACCCCAACGAGTACGAATTGATTCCGCTACCTCCCAAATATCGGCTCCCTGACTTTACAAAGTTTAGTGGATCGGATGGTTCCAGCTCCATCGAGCATGTGAGCCGGTATTTGGCACAGCTGGGCACGATCTCAGCATCAGACGAGCTGCGTGTGAGGTTCTTCGCACAGTCCCTCACAGGATCGGCTTTCGGGTGGTACACATCGCTGCCACCGAACTCAGTCCGGACTTGGAAGCAGTTGGAAGAGCGTTCCACCTTCAGTATCACTCGAAGCTTCCGAGGCTGGTATAGCCGATCTTGCTCAAGTACGACAGAAGCGCGGGGAAACCGTGGCGGAATACATCCAGCGCTTCAGGACCATTAGGAACCGATGCTTTTCGGTTCACGTAAGCGAAAAGAAGCAGTCGAGTTGGCGGTGGTGGGTCTCTCATCATCGATCAAGGACGTGGCCTCAAGCAGACTACCCTTCGTTGGCGCACATGGTACAGAAGCTGTCAGCATATGAACAGCGCCACCCAGATGTCTACCAGGACAAATTCAAGCGTGCGGTGGTCCTGGTTGAGGCAGACGAAGATGAAGGTGCCATGGGAGATCAGGAGGTAGCAGTGGCTGAATGGACTCGAGCGGCGGGCCCCGTGTCCTGCAAATGGGTGAAGCCACAAGGCCCTCCAAAAGGGTTCGACTTCGACGTGACCAAGACTGAGCAGATTTTTGATCTCTTACTCACGGAGAAGCATATAAAGGTACCCGAAGGCCACAAGATCCCCACGGCGCAGGAGCTGAACGGAAAGCCATACTGCAAATGGCATAACACGTTCTCCCACACCACCAACGACTGCAGGGTGTGGCGTCAGCAGATCCAAATGGCGATAGAAAAAGGACGGCTAATTTTTAACCAGTACGCCATGAAGGTCGACACACACCCTTTCCCCGCCGTTAACATGGTGGAGTATACTTACCATGAGGAGTGCCAGCCAGATTTCTCGTGCAATATCAACATGGTGGGACCTGGGCACCACTCTGGTAAGGACGAAGATGAGGGCAGCTGCTCTCATAGCAAAGACACAGAGGAAGCCGCTCCACGCGATCGGCTCCGCCAAGATGGCAAGCGCTACGTCACAGAGGGAGAAGTGAAGAACATAAGATATCAGCGACCTCTCTCTGATCACCTCCTCAACAAGTATGTGAGTCAGTATGACCAACGCCGACGATCCAGCGATGATGATGAAAGAGATCGTCTGGCTAGAGAAGCTAGAAGACATCGTCGACATGATCACGATGAGGAGGAGCACGAGCGCTGTGCCAAGGAAAAGACAAGGGAGCGAGATGACGAGGACAGGCACTGCCCCTTCTTCAGACACTGCTGGGATTCAGGGATGAGCTGATTGCCCACAATCGGCAATTGCCCAGAATGCAACCGGAAGAAGAAGGAGGCAGCCAACGTGTCCGTGTTCGGCGCTTAGGGCCTCTCCCGCCACAAAGCAAACGTGCGAGTCCCCTCGATGGGAAGATTTCGAGGATTCAGAAGACGAGGGAGAAGAAGAAGACAGGTACCACCGGCCAAGGTGGTGCCCTGATGGACTCAGCCGTTCCCAAAAGCGCAGGGTTCAGCGATTGCGCGGCCTGGAGGAAGCCGAAAGGTTATACTTGCATACGCTAAGGAAGGCACGACCTGATCTGGCTGCGAAAGTTCAGCGAACCCTGGATGAAGAGGGTCGTCCACAAAGAAAAGAGTGGCGCCCCAAACAGGGAAAGCCGATGATGAGACATCGGCTGGCACAAACATGGTGCTCGTTCTTCCGACGAAGCTTAGTGCTCCACGATTACACGATGCACTCGAGGTGGACGACAGCAAGCGCACCAACGTGATAAAGTCAGAGATTGGGCTGGTTTTATCCACCGGCCTGACCGAGTAGCAAGAACAAAACAATGAGCAAGTATGGCGAGGCTGATCCTTGTGATCGGCCCCAAAAGAGTTTATGGAGGAACATTACAAAACCTTCATCGAACAAGCAACGTGGAGGCCGATTCCAGCAATCGGCCAAAATTATCCTCACCATCCGTCCTGCCTTGGTTCAACGCCAATCTAATAGGAGGTGGATTTACGTCGGCTGATGAGCTGGAGGAAGGCCACACTGGTCCTAGCAGAGCCGACGTTCACATAGAGTGCCTTGGCTAATCATAGAGCCGATTTCAGCAGCTACCTGGCAGAATCGGCTCGGGGGGCACCCAGGTGGACAAAACATGAGGATACGAAGGGAGAAGCGTCTTCCTAATACCCAGCAGTTCAAGATAATCTTTGATGGGTATTGAAACACGGGGGCCGATACATAAATCGGCCGAATTCAAAAAAAATTTAAGCATAGCCGATGCAAAACATCGACTTAAGCAGAGTCTCAAGAGGGATTATGACCAAGAGCGCATAGGTAGGCAGATCGTGTTAAGGATGGGTCGCTTCAAATCCGCCAAGAGAAGGAACCGATCTGACTAGCAAGGTGCGAGGAGCGGGACTGAAGAAGGTCCTCGCCTCTAGAAAGCCGATTTAGTGCAAATCGGCTGGCTCTGCATGAGAACTCCTTCGACATGATCAAGCCCGGGTCCATTCAGCTATTTTGATCCTCGTCTCTGTTTCGCCTTGGCTGAGACTGGGGGGCAACAGACCTGGTAGATGCTTTATTGAGGAGCCGATTGGGGTACCATCGGCTGATCTTTCGCTGCAACCTTCTTCACAAGATGATGAGTGCTTACAGAAGAAGATCGCGGAAGCTGGTGGGAGAAATTTTAGGGCTCTTTTGAGGGCTTCATATTGTCCACCAGATCTGGAATTATCGGTGGAGGAGTTGAAGGGTGGATTTGAAAGGGCCGATGCGTTGCTATCGGCTCATCACGCATTGGCTAAGGGGTCAAATCGGCAAAATTGAATTAGAGAATTTCTTCATTAAACGGGATTTCTTACAAAGAAAGAGCCGATTGCTCAGGAAAGGAAGAACAAAAGAAGGGTCTATTGACCAATCTGCTACTACTGCTAGACCTATACTAGTAGACCCTAATCTACGGGCCATCGCTGCCCTCGTCGTCATCCTCGGAACTCTCATCGGCACTGCTGCCGATGGGCTCCTCGTCGCTACTCCCGTAGCCCTCTCATTCCCGCCTTCATCGTCGCTGCTGTCGTCGTCCCACCACATGCGGAGGCGTTTCGCCGGCGGGTAGCCCTCGAGGGAGTCGTCGTCGTCGTCGTCGTCTTCCTCTTCCTCTTCTTCAGAGGTGGGGCAGCCGTCCCAGGGGAACCGGTCGTCCTCGCTTTCCGACTCCAGTTCCCCGACGGCAAGGAACTGAAGATCTTCATCCCCGCTGGTCAGGGACTGGTCGTCTTCGGACCAGATGGAGGAGGCGTGGTCTTCCAGGTCCCATTCTTCTGGGGCGCGGATGTCCGGCGGCGTCTCGCGGGAGGAGGAGGACCCGTAGGAAAGCTCGGAGGAGGAGGAGGAAGAAGACGGGAAGAGGGGTTTTTTGGGTGCTAATGCGAAGGGGATGAAGAAGCAAACTGTTTAGAACGGTTAAATAAAGGGGATATGAGAAGATTCAATGCCACAGCAGTTTCCAAGGAAGTGGTGCCCGACAGAAAAATTTCGCAGCCGCGTGGAAGCAAGGGGCAAGGCATCATGATGAAGGATTCTGCGGCAGGCTCTGCCACGACATGGCCCGACGAAAGAAAAGCATAATGATTTTGGAAATGTCATTTCCAAAACCAGGGGGGCATGTGTTATCACCGGAATTTGACCGAGTCGGAGGTGGGCCGCGATCAAGATGGATTTGAAGAACATACATAGAAGGAATACGTGAATCGGCCTTTTATACCAAGTTGGGCTAAGCTGCCCGTGTATCTGTAACATATTAGATCGCATCTTAGTTTAGAAGATAGAATTTTACCCGTGCACGGTTAGTGCACGCCCACATTAGAAAGTCCCCTGGACTATAAATATGTATCTAGGGTTTATGGAATAAACAACAACCAACGTTCAACCACAAACAAATCTCGGCGCATCGCCAACTCCTTCGTCTCGAGGGTTTCTACCGGTAAGCACCATGCTGCCTAGATCGCATCTTGCGATCTAGGCAGCGTAATGCCTATCACGTTGTTCATGCGTTGCTCGTACTGAAGCCTTTTTGATGGCGAGCAACGTAGCTATCTTAGACATGTTAGGGTTAGCATTGTTCTTCGTATAATATGCTATCGTAGTGCAACCCTCGCATGTCTAGCCGCCCTTACACCTATCTTAGGTGTAGGGGCGGCACCCCGCTTGATCATGGTTTAGTAGATTCGATCCGTTACGGTTGCTCCTTGATTCTTCAAGGATTAGTTTAATATCTGCAATAGTTAGGCCTTACAAAGGGTTGGAGGATCCAGCGGCGTGTAGGGTGTAGTTTGCTAGCCCTAGACAGGACGTTCCGAGGATCAACCTCGTGTTGGTTTTTAGGCCCCGTCTAGGATCGGCTTACGATCACCGTACGCGAGCGAGGCCCAATCGTGAGTAGGATGATCCGATTATGCGGTGAAAACCCTAAATCGTCGTAGATCATATTAACTTTATCTTGATCAAGCAGGACCACCATATATTCGGACACCTTGTCTGAATCATGGGTGGATCGGCTCTTTGAGCCGATTCACAGGATAACCTGAGAGCCGATCGAGGCTCGTATTTAATGTTACGTGTGTGCCCTGCAGGAAACTAAGCGAGGCATCATCCACACCTTCCGACCAGGTATAGGTGGCACGCCCTTGCGATCAACATCGGACGTGCGACCAGGAGGCTTTGCGGGCGTCGCTCGGAGGGACTAGGGCCAGCCGCAGCCCTAGTTGTTCCCGGCTCTCGTGTTGCCCGTCGCTGCCACCGGTGGGTTTCGACGCATGATGGTGTGTAATGTAATCAATAACTACATCCTCGGACATAGCATCAATGTTTTATCCCTAGTGGCAACAGCACATCCACAACCTTAAAACTTTCTGTCACTGTCCAAGATTTAATGGAGGCATGAACCCACTATCGAGCATAAATACTCCCTCTTGGAGTTAAGAGCAAAAACTTGGCCAGAGCCTCTACTAATAACGGAGAGCATGCAAGATCATAAACAACACATAGGTAATAGATTGATAATCAACATAACATAGTATTCTCTATCCATCGGATCCCGACAAACATATAGCATTACAGATAGATGATCTTGATCATGTTAGGCAGCTCACAAGATCCGACAATGAAGCACATAAGGAGAAGACGACCATCTAGCTACGCTATGGACCCATAGTCCAGGGGTGAACTACTCACTCACCACTCCGGAGGCGATCATGGTGGTGAAGAGTCCTCCGGAGATGATTCCCCTCTCGGCAGGGTGCCGGAGGCGATCTCCTGAATCCCCGAGATGGGATTGGCGGCGGCGTCTCGGAAGGTTTTCCGTATCGTGGCTCTCGGTCTGGGGGTTTCGTGACGAAGACTATATGTAGGCGGAAGGGCAGGTCGGGGCCACACGAGGGCCCCACAACAGGCCGGCGCGGCCAAGGCTTGGGCCGCGCCGCCCTAGTGTGGCGGCGCCTCGTGGCCCCACTTCATAATTCCTCCGGTCTTCTGGAAGCTTCGTGGAAAAATAGGCCCCTGGGCGTTGATTTCGTCCAATTCCGAGAATATTTCCTTTGTAGGATTTCTGAAACCAAAAACAGCAGAAAACAGCAACTGGCTCTTCGGCATCTCGTTAATAGGTTAGTGCCGGAAAATGCATAAATATGACATAAAGTATGCATAAAACATGTAGATATCATCAATAATGTGGCATTGAACATAAGAAATTATCGATACGTCGGAGACGTATCAGCATCCCCAAGCTTAGTTCCTGCAAGAAATTATCGATACGTCCCGAGCAGGTAAACGATAACAAAGATAATTTCTGAGTGACATGCCATCATAACCTTGATCATACTATTGTAAGCATATGTAATGAATGCAGCGATCAAAACAATGGTAATGACATGAGTAAACAAATGAATCATAAAGCAAAGACTTTTCATGAATAGTACTTTCAAGACAAGCATCAATAAGTCTTGCATAAGAGTTAACTCATAAAGCAATAAATCAAAGTAAAGGTATTGAAGCAACACAAAGGAAGATTGAGTTTCAGCGGTTGCTTTCAACTTATAACATGTATATCTCATGGATATTGTCAATGTAAAGTAATATAACAAGTGCAATATGCAAGTATGTAGGAATCAATGCACAGTTCACACAAGTGTTTGCTTTTTGAGGTGGAAAGAGATAGGTGAACTGACTCAACATAAAAGTAAAAGAAAGGCCCTTCGCAGAGGGAAGCATTGATTGCTATATTTGTGCTAGAGCTTTGGTTTTGAAAACAAGAAACAATTTTATCAACGGTAGTAATAAAGCATATGTGTTATGTAAATTATATCTTACAAGTTGCAAGCCTCATGCATAGTGTACTAATAGTGCCCGCACCTTGTCCTAATTAGCTTGGATTACCGGGATTATCATCGCAATACACATGTTTTAACCAAGTGTCACAAAGGGGTACCTCTATGCCGCCTGTACAAAGGTCTAAGGAGAAAGCTCGCATTTGGATTTCTCGCTTTTGATTATTCTCAACTTAGACATCCATACCGGGACAACATAGACAACAGATAATGGACTCCTCTTTAATGCATAAGCATGTAGCAACAATTAATGTTCTCATATGAGATTGAGGATGTATGTCCAAAACTGAAACTTCCACCATGATTCATGGCTTTAGTTAGCGGCCCAATGTTCTTCTCTAACAGTATGCATGCTCTAACCATTAAATGAGTGGTAAATCTCCCTTACTTCAGACAAGACGGACATGCATAGCAACTCACATGATATTCAACAAAGAGTAGTTGATGGCGTCCCCAGGAACATGGTTATCGCACAACAAACAACTTAATAAGAGATAAAATGCATAAGTACATATTCAATACCACAATAGTTTTTAAGCTATTTGTCCCATGAGCTATATATTGCAAAGGTAAAGAATGGAAATTTTAAAGGTAGCACTCAAGCAATTTACTTTGGAATGGCGGAGAAATACCATGTAGTAGGTAGGTATGGTGGACACAAATGGCATAGGGGTTGGCTCAAGGATTTTGGATGCATGAGAAGTATTCCCTCTCGATACAAGGTTTAGGCTAGCAAAGTTATTTGAAACAAACACAAGGATGAACCGGTGCAGCAAAACTTACATAAAAGACATATTGTAAACATTATAAGACTCTACACCGTCTTCCTTGTTGTTCAAAACTCAATACTAGAAATTATCTAGACTTTAGAGAGACCAATTATGCAAACCAAATTTTAGCAAGCTCTATGTATTTCTTCATTAATAGGTGCAAAGTATATGATGCAAGAGCTTAAACATGAGCACAACAATTGCCAAGTATCAAATTATTCAAGACATTTTAGAATTACTACATGTAGCATTTCCCGATTCCAACCATATAACAATTTAACGAAGAAGATTCAACCTTCGCCATGAATACTATGAGTAAAGCCTAAGGACATATTTGTCCATATGCAACAGCGGAGCGTGTCTCTCTCCCACACAATGAATGCTAGGATCCATTTTATTCAAACAAAAACAAAAACAAAAACAAACCGACGCTCCAAGCAAAGCACATAAGATGTGACGGAATAAAAATATAGTTTCAGGGGAGGAACCATAATGTTGTCGATGAAGAAGGGGCCCTGGGCATCCCCAAGCTTAGATGCTTGAGTCTTCTTAAAATATGCAGGGGTGAACCGGGGCATCCCCAAGCTTAGAGCTTTCACTCTCCTTGATCATATTGTATCATCTCCCTCTCTTGATCCTTGAAAACTTCCTCCACACCAAACTCGAAACAACTCATTAGAGGGTTAGTGCACAATAAAATTTACATGTTCAGAGGTGACATAATCATTCTTAACACTTCTGGACATTGCACAAAGCTACTGGACATTAATGGAACAAAGAAATTCATCCATCATAGCCAAAGAGGCAATGCGAAATAAAAGGCAGAATCTGTCAAAACAGAACAGTTCGTAAAGATGAATTTTAAAGTGGCACCAGACTTGCTCAAATGAAAATGCCCAAATTGAATGAAAGTTGCGTACATATCTGAGGATCACGCACGTAAATTGGCATAATTTTCTGAGTTACTACAGAGATTAGGCCAGTTCGTGACAGCAAAGAAATCTGTTTCTGCAGGAATCCAAATCTAGTATGAACCTTACTATCAACGACTTTACTTGGCACAACAATGCACAAAACTAAGATAAGGAGAGGTTGCTACAGTAGTAACAACTTCCAAGACTCAAATATAAAATAAAAGTACTGTAGTAAAAACATGGGTTGTCCCCATAAGCGCTTTTCTTTAACGCCTTTCAGCTAGGCGCAGAAAGTGTGTATCAAGTAACATCAAGAGACGAAGCATCAACATCATAAGTTGTTCTAATAATAGAATCATAAGGTAACTTCATTCTCTTTCTAGGGAAGTGTTCCATACCTTTCTTGAGAGGAAATTGATATTTAATATTACCTTCCTTCATATCAATGATAGCACCAACAGTTCGAAGAAAAGGTCTTCCCAATATAATGGGACAAGATGCATTGCATTCAATATCCAAGACAACAAAATCAATGGGGACAAGGTTATTGTTAACCATAATACGAACATTATCAATCCTCCCCAAAGGTTTCTTTATAACATTATCAACAAGATTGACATCCAAATAACAATTCTTCAATGGTGGCAAGTCAAGCATATCATAAATTTTCTTAGGCATAACAGAAATACTTGCACCAAGATCACATAAAGCATTACAATCAAAGTCATTGACCTTCATCTTAATGATGGGCTCCCCACCATCCTCTAGCTTTCTAGGAATAGAAGCTTCACGTTCTAATTTCTCTTCTCTAGCTTTTATGAGAGCATTCATTATGTTTTGTAAAGGCTAAATTTATAGCACTAGCATTGGGACTTTTAGCAAGCTTTTGTAAAAACTTTATGACTTCAGAGATGTGGCAATCATCAAAGTCTAAACCATTATGATCTACAGCAATGGGATCATCATCCCCAATGTTGGAAAAATTTCAGCAGTTTTATCACAGGCAGTTTCAGCAGTTTTAGCAGTTTCAGGCAGTTTTGCAGGCTTTGCATTAGAAGTGGAAACATTGCCAACACCAATCCTTTTACCATTATTAGTAGGAGGTGCAGCAACATGTGGAGCATTAGCATTGCTAGTGGTGGTAATAGTCCAAACTTTGGCTACATTATTCTCTTTAGCTAGTTTTTCATTTTCTTCTCTTTCCCACCTAGCATGCAATTCAGCCATCAATCTAATATTTTCATTAATTCGAACTTGGATGGCATTTGCTGTAGTAACAATTTTATTTTCAATATCCTTATTAGGCATAACTTTCAATTTTAAAAGATCAACATCAGAGGCAAGTCTATCAACCTTAGAAGCAAGAATATCAATTTTATCAAGCTTTTCCTCAACAGATTTGTTAAAAGTAGTTTGTGTACTAATAAATTCTTTAAGCATAGCTTCAAGTCCAGGGGGTGTGTTCCTATTATTGTTGTAAGAATTCCCATAAGAATTACCATAACTATTACCATTAGCAGAAGGATATGGCCTATAGTTATTACTAGAATTGTTCCGATAAGCATTGTTGTTGAAATTATTATTTTTAATGAAGTTTACATCAACATGTTCTTCTTGAGCAACCAATGAAGCTAACGGAACATTATTAGGATCAACATTAGTCCTATCATTCACAAGCATAGACATAATAGCATCAATCTTATCACTCAAGGAAGAGGTTTCTTCGACAGAATTTACCTTCTTACCTTGTGGAGCTCTTTCCGTGTGCCATTCAGAGTAATTAATCATCATATTATCAAGAAGCTTTGTTGCTTCACCAAGAGTGATGGACATAAAGGTACCTCCAGCAGCTGAATCCAATAGGTTCCGCGAAGAAAAGTTCAGTCTGCATAAAAGGTTTGGATGATCATCCAAGTAGTCAGTCCATGGGTAGGGCAATTTTTAACCAAAGATTTCATTCTTTCCCAAGCTTGTGCAACATGCTCATTATCCAATTGTTTAAAATTCATTATGCTACTCCTCAAAGATATAATTTTAGCAGGGGGATAAGATCTACCAATAAAAGCATCCTTGCATTTAGTCCATGAATCAATACTATTTCTAGGCAGAGATAGCAACCAATCTTTAGCTCTTCCTCTTAAAGAGAAAGGAAACAATTTTAATTTTATAATGTCACCATCTACATCCTTATATTTTTTCATTTCACATAGTTCAACGAAATTGAGATGGGCAGGCATCATCAGAACTAACACCATAAAATTGCTCTCGCATAACAAGATTCAATAAGCAGGTTTAATTTCAAAGAATTCTGCTGTAGCAGGTGGAGCAATAGGTGTGCATAAGAAATCATTATTATTTGTGGTTGTGAAATTACACAACTTAGTATTTTTAGGAGTACCCATTTTAGCAGTAGTAAATAAAGCAAACTAGATAAAATAAATACAAGTAACTAATTTTTTTGTGTTTTGATATAGAGAACAAGACAGTAAATAAAGTAAAACTAGCAACTAATTTTTTTGTGTTTTGATATAATGCAGCAAACAAGAAAGTAAATAAAATAAAGCAAGACAAAAACAAAGTAAAGAGATTGGATTGTGGAGACTCCCCTTGCAGCGTGTCTTGATCTCCCGACAACGGCGCCAAAATATGCTTGATGGCGTGTAATACACACGTTCGTTGGGAACCCCAAGAGGAAGGTATGATGCGCACATCAGCAAGTTTTCCATCAGTAAGAAACCAAGGTTTATCAAACCAGTAGGAGCCAAAAAGCACGTTGAAGGTTGATGGCGGCGGGATGTAGTGCGGCGCAACACAAGGGATTCCGGCGCCAACGTGGAACCTGCACAACACAACCAAAGTACTTTGCCCCAACGAAACAGTGAGGTTGTCATCTCACCGGCTTGCTGTAACAAAGGATTAGATGTATAGTATGGATGATGATTGTTTGCAACGTAAAACAAGTATTGCAGCAGATTGTATTCAATGTAAAAGAATAGGACCAGGGTCCACAGTTCACTAGAGGTGTCTCTCCCATAAGATAAATAGCATGTTGGGTGAACAAATTACAGTCGGGCAATTGACAAATAGAGAGGGCATGACCATGCACATACATGATATGATGAGTATAGTGAGATTTAATTGGGCATTACGACAAAGTACATAGACCGCTATCCAGCATGCATCTATGCCTAAAAAGTCCACCTTCAGGTTATCATCCCAACCCCTTCCAGTATTAAGTTGCAAACAACAGACAATTGCATTAAGTATGGTGCGTAATGTAATCAATAACTACATCCTCGGACATAGCATCAATGTTTTATCCCTAGTGGCAACAACACATCCACAACCTTAGAACTTTCTGTCACTGTCCTGATTTAATGGAGGCATGAACCCATTATCGAGCATAAATACTCCTCTTGGAGTTAAGAGCAAAAACTTGGCCAGAGCCTCTACTAATAACGGAGAGCATGCAAGATCATAAACAACACATAGGTAATAGATTGATAATCAACATAACATAGTATTCTCTATCCATCGGATCCCGACAAACACAACATATAGTCAGATAGATGATCTTGATCATGTTAGGCAGCTCACAAGATCCGACAATGAAGCACATAAGGAGAAGACGACCATCTAGCTACGCTATGGACCCATAGTCCAGGGGGTGAACTACTCACTCACCACTCCGGAGGCGATCATGGCGGTGAAGAGTCCTCGGGAGATGATTCCCCCTCTCAGGTGCCGGAGGCGATCTCCTGAATCCCCGAGATGGGATTGCGGCGGCGCGTCTCGAAGGTTTTCTGTATCGTGGCTCTCGATCTGGGGTTTCGCGACGAAGACTATATGTAGGCGGAAGGGCAGGTCGGGGGCCACACGAGGGCCCACAACAGGCCGGCGCGGCCAAGGCTTGGGCCACGCCGCCCTAGTGTGGCGGTGCCTCGTGGCCCCACTTCGTAAGTCTCTCGGTCTGGAAGCTTCGTGGAAAAATAGGCCCCGGGCGTTGATTTCGTCCAATTCCGAATATTTCCTTTGTAGGATTTCTGAAACCAAAAACAACAGAAAATAGCAATGGCTCTTCGGCATCTCGTTAATAGGTTAGTGCCGGAAAATGCATAAATATGACATAAAGTATGCATAAAACATGTAGATATCATCAATAATGTGGCATGGAACATAAGAAATTATCGATACGTCGGAGACGTATCAGCACCCCAAGCTTTGCAGAAACAATTAGTGCAAGTGAAATGTGAATTATAGCAATTGGATTTACTTCAAAATTCAAATTGGTTGATTTTTAAGATTTATTTGAATACTGAAAAGTCTCTGACTTGTTATTTTTGTCACATTAATTCTACAACAGATTTCAAAGAGAGACCAGTGTGGTTGGATAGAGCTTTTCATCAGCTTTCCAACAATATAAAATTTGTTAAATTTGGCCAAGCCAAACAGATTCTATGAATTTTCAAAGTTGGGTTCAGTATTGAATTTGTTTGAATTGAATTAAATCAAATTTGACTAAACGGGCTGGCGGGAAAGAAATTGGGCCGAATCAGTTTGAAATGCAGCAAAGAAGAGTTGGGCCGGCCCAGCTAACGTTGCGGGCTAGCTGACACGGGCCCCACCTATCAGCGAGCTTGCCAGAATCGGTACGCGTGAGTGGTGGCCGTTAGATTAGAAGCTCGATCTACGGCTGAGGTTGTCGTCTCCGTCGAGGGGAGGAGCTTGCGGAGCGGCGGAGGTAGGGGGTCAGCGGCGAGCAGGGACTCCGGCGAGCGGTGGCGTTGACGCGAGGCGAGGTTGTCGTCGACGGCGAGTGCGCTGGTACCGGTGGCGTCGCCGATGGTGCTCCAATTCGTCGACGATGATCTCAGGTCCGCCGCGGGCTCCGGCGATCGATTGGACGGCTCCGGTGAGTAATCGGGTGAGAGGAGTGGACGAGGAGGATCAGAAGAGAGAGGGGAGTGAGTTTGCGGTGAAGAGGATGGCGCGGGGGTGGCTCCTTTTATAGCGTGCAAGGTGGCCGTGAGGTGGGCGGCGAAGGTGACAGCATCGCGGCGGCTCCGGCGAAGGAATGGGGTCGGCGAGGTGGGCGCAAGGTAGCTGAGATCATGGCGGAGCTAGAGAGCTAGAAAACGAGGTGGGGGACGGTCTGGTACGCGCGCGAGAGGGCGAGGTACTAGCGGCAAGATCACGGGAATCCGGCGAGCTGGTCGTCGGCGACAAGCGGCGCGAGAGCACGGGCACGTGTCGGCGGGCGTTGGTCGTCCAGTGGAGCATGCCTGCGAAGAGAGAGGGCGAGAGGGGCCTCGGGTCGACGGTGCACGTGTCCGCTCTGCGGCATCCGTGGCGTGCATGCGTACCCAGGCGCGTCTGGACGTCGTGGGCGCGTCCCGCTCCGGCGGTGGCGGGTCGTCTCACCGACCAGGGCTGGGGTAGGCTTGTTCAAGAGGGTGTGGGGAGCAGGGGGACATGGTGGCAGGTCTGGTGATGAAGGGAGTGAGGGGAGGCTCAGCATGGTGGTGACATGGCCGGCATGGCCATGTCCTTGCTTCCATAGGGTTCCTCCTAGGGTTACTATACATGGAGTAGGGTGAGAGGGGACAGGGGAACATAGGGTCGAGTGGGGCTCAGAGTTGCCAAACATTTCAATAGTGTTTGAGATTTGGGCAATTTTTCTATTTCAATTTCTTGTCAAATTTGGTCAAAGCAAAGTGATTCCAAAATTTGAAAATGGTGCATTTGGATAAGTTGCAAATGACCAGAGACAAATATGTGTGGTGGTGGAATTTTAAAAATCAAAGAAATGCAAATTTGCTCAAAGTGAGATTGTTGCATTTGATAAAAAGTCTCAACTTTGCATGAGCATAGAATTTGATCCAAGATGAATTTGGCATGGTGGTCTTTACCAAAGTTGTTCACCTTGATGTGCTCTTGGATGTGATGCAAAGAATTGGGAAAGTTTAGTTTGAAAAACTTGAAATAGAGAGGCTCAAAGTAGTGACCAGAATATAAATGGCAGATTTGACCATTATTGTATGTGAGCCAATTTTGTGTTTGAATTTGATTTGATTTGTGTTTATTTGATTCCAAAAGTTGTAATAAGTGTTTAGTAACATAATACAACTAATGGTGAAGACCAAATTGGTCTAGGTCAAAGATTTGGAAAAATGGCATAAACCATATATGAGGGTTTTGTGATTTTCTAACTTTTATTCTTTTCTTTTTCTTTGCTTCACTTAAGCAAGTGTGAGGTTTATTTGGTGTTAGATTGAGTTGGGTAAAAGGTTCAAACCATTTTGGGGCAATGTGGGTGCCTAGGTCAAGATTTGATATTTTGGCTAAGTGCCACATATGCCTCTATGCATATGTTTGATTTTATTTTGTTTCTCCCTTGAATTGGTTGGTAAGTACTTTGTTGAGTGTGTTGATGTATTTCAAAACATATACCAAGGTCAACACTCAAAGTTGGAGCATTTGCAAAAAGTAGCCATAGGCTTGCATATGCCTTTTTCTTAACTAAGATCTTTTTTTTTTAAGATTGATGACAAGAGGGATGAGGTTTAGGGTTTAGTAAGTTTTGCAATGGTTCACCACCATTTATCAAAGTAAGAAAGGTAGAGTTCAAAATTTACACATTAGGGCTACATGCCCACATATGTCTTTTTCTTTATTTTAGGTTTCTCAAAATAGATCCAATTTAGTTTTGAGAAGGTTAGGGTTTAGGGTTTTTCTTATTTGATTTCTTTCTCTTTTATTTTATTTGGTTTGTGATCTTCACTTGATCACTTTAGGGTTTTAGGGTTTATCACATAAGCATAATAACACTCATCATGGCAAAACACAAATATTAGGTATGAGCACTATGCATAGTACTTTATATAAGAAAAGTTTTTGTTGGTTCTCATTTTTGGAAAAAGGAAATTCATTTTCTCTTTGTTTTGAAATTTGGGGTGTTACAAACCCTTCCCCCTTAAACAAATCTCGTCCCGAGATTTTAAGAAAAGTTAGGTTCCTAAGAGAGATTGGGCGATATGATTTAACAGGAAAACATACTTGGCATGGCCTGAGGTGCTTCTGGTGCTTCTGTGGCATTCATGCGGTAGTAACGACCGTTGCGGTTGTTTGGGTAGTTTGGGGCAAACTTCCTTCTAGCTGCAAAATGACGCTGTTGTTGGGCAGGTGCAGTGGTGTTGGCGGCAATCTTGGCAAGCTTCTTGGGGCATTCATTGGAGTAATGACCCACAGTTCCACATTCATAGCAGGTTACCGTTGACTTGTCCTTTTGGGCAATGGGTACAGCATTGCTTCCAGTCCTTGGGGCATTGTTGGCGGCTTTCATCGGGCACTTATTAGAGTAATGACCAGTAACACCACATTCATAGCAAGTCACAGTGGACTTGTCTCTGGGGGCATGGTTGGGTATTGGGATGAGCTGCTCCAGTGATGCTATCCTCACGCGGAGGCGAGCAATGAGGTAGTCCTTCTTGGCGTGCTGATGGCGAAGTGCCTTGCGCTCCATTGCAAGGATGTTGATGGTGTCAGTCATCTTGGCGTGCTCAATGTGCATCTGGTTGGCCTGGGCACGGGAGTTGTTGCGGGTAGGAGGGGCCATCTGAACAATGAGGTAGATCATAAGATAAGAGGGAAATTTCTATGGTTTGTTTGGGTTAAGTTTAAAAAGTTCAAAACTTGAAAACTTGAGTAGTGTTGAGGGGGTAAAACCAACAACACTTTTTCATTCATACCAAACATCACACATTACAAAGCTAACACACCGTTGGTTTTAAGAACCATTCATCGCTCTACGATACAAGGGGATCCTGATACAAACTCATACCTACATATGTGCTCAAATGAAACTACTACTCACTATCCACATCTATCGGGGTGTGGTTATCTTCTCCGGCTTCCAGAAACTCGTAGTCTTCCAGGACGTGTTCTCATCTTCCTCCAAGTCCTCGCCATCACTCATGAAGGCTTCTCCTCCCTGAAGGTCTTCATCTTCCTCTTCCATCTCATTCAGCTGGTCCTCTTGCGCCTTGACAGTGGCCTCCAAGGAGACTATCTTTGCGCGGAGGTGCGCAATGGTAGCATCCTTTTGACACGCTGCTTGCGAAGTATCTTGCGCTCATAGGCAAGGATCCTGACGGTATCGTCTTCCGCGCTAGGTGGGCGCGGTACCGGTTGGCGAGACGCGATAGTTGTCCAGCTCCTTCTGGGTGTCGTGCAGCATAGTATCCAGGCTCCACGTGATATTTCAGCTCCGGGTGGGGTGACAGTGCCCTGGGTCCTCCAATGGAGTCATGCCTTGCAAAGTGAGCAAAGCGAGTCCCATAAAGCGCAGTCACATGCTGCCCACACAGACGGGCAAGGGCTTCCTGCATGGCTCTAGCTAGTCCATCTAGCCAGTTGCTTTCCATGACAGAGAAATGGATCCTCATAGAAATAGGAGACTCCTTCACTACTAGGAAAAGGGCTATAGCTGCACGGAACAGTGCCGGCGCACCATCATTGACGCGCGCTGGTGGCAAAATACCGCCGGCGAGCCATGTTAGGCCGCGCCGGCGAAGAACCTATACTGCCGGCGCACAAGAAAATTTAGTGCGCCGGGGATAAAATTCGAAGAGATCTGGCCGGAAGCAAAAATTGGGCACCTTACCCCCGGCGCACCTCTATTGTGGTGCGCCGGTGGTAGACAATTTACCACCAGCGCACCACCATAGAGGTGCGCCGGGGGTAAGTTGCGATTTTTCTCCACCCCCCCGGAATCGCCTTTTCGAAAAAATAATAGAAAATGATAGAAAATTCAAAAAATAAAATCCTTTGAAATGCCCATGTAATATGTGATCTAGTTTTAGTGAAAACTTGAAAATTTGAATTTCGATGTATTATGCAAAATGGCGTCATCTTTCGGTAAAACGGGATTTCTGGTTGCATACGACCTCCGATGAAAAACTTTTTTATATCAAAATCGATCTACTCGAAATTTCCTATTCGAATTCAACGGCCTACGGCCGTTTGGAGAAAAAATGGATTCGTCAAATTCAAAACAGAAACAGGACTTTTTTCAGATTTAAGATTTGGGAGAAAAAAAGAAAAAAATACCCCCGGCGCACCACCCTACTTGGTGCGCCGGCAGTAACCTATGGTATATATATACTCCACACCTGCCTGTGCTCCTCACTTTCACATTTTCCTTCTCTTTTCCTCCTCCTCCTCCTCCTCATCTACTACATCGAGCTACTGCGGCGAGCTACTCCGGCGACCTTTACTGCACCGACGGCCACGATGGCCACCGACGGCCACAACGTCCTCCGGCCTCCTCCAACACCTCCGGCCTCCTCCACCACCTCCGGCCTCCTCCACCACGTCCGGCCTCCGCCACCACGTCCAGCCTCCTCCACCACCTCCGGCCTCCTCCACCAACTCCGGCCACCTCCATCAACTCCGGGCTCTGTAGGATAACGTTGCATAGAAAACAAAAATTTCCTACCGCGAACACGCAATCCAAGCCAAGATGCAATCTAGAAGACGGTAGCAACGAGGGGTTTATCGAGTCTCACCCTTGAAGAGATTCCAAAGCCTACAAGATGAGGCTCTTGTTGCTGCGGTAGACGTTCACTTGCCGCTTGCAAAAGCGCGTAGAAGATCTTGATCACCGGCGCCACGAACGGGCAGCACCTCCGTACTCGGTCACACGTTCGGTTGTTGATGAAGACGACGTCCACCTCCCGTTCCAGCGGGCAGCGGAAGTAGTAGCTCCTCTTGAATCCGACAGCACGACGGCGTGGTGTCGGTGGTGGTGGAGAAATCCGGCGGAGCTTCGCTAAGCGTGCGGGATGTGGTGGAGGAGAGAGGGCCGCTAGGGTTTGGGAGAGGGGGCGCCGGCCACTAAGGGGTGCGGCCACCTTGTGGTCTTGGGTGGCCGGCCCCCTCCCCTTGGCCCCTCATTATATAGGTGGAAGCCCCAAGTGTTGGACTACAAGTCTCCGAATAAGACCCGAACCAAAACCTTCCATGTGATAGGGAAACCTACCCAAGGTGGGAATCCCACTTGGGTGGGATTCCCCCTTCCATGTGGGGGGTGGCCGGCCCCTATGGTGGAGTCCACTTGGGACTCCACCCTCTAGGGTTGGCCGGCCATGGGTGGTGGAGTCCCTTCGGGACTCCGCCTTCCAAAGTGATTTCTTCCGGACTTTTCTAGAACCTTCTAGAACCTTCCATAAATGCACCGGATCATTTTCAAACACATAAAATGACATCCTATATATGAATCTTATTCTCCGGACCATTCCGGAACTCCTCGTGATGTCCGGGATCTCATCCGGGACTTCGAACAAATATTCGAACTCCATTCCATATTCAAGTTCTACCATTTCAACATCCAACTTTAAGTGTGTCACCCTACGGTTCGCGAACTATGCGGACATGGTTGAGTACTTACTCCGACCAATAACTAATAGCGGGATCTGGAGATCCATAATAGCTCCCACATATTCAACGATGACTTTAGTGATCGAATGAACCATTCACGATACCAATTCCCTTTGTCACGCGATATTTTACTTGTCCGAGGTTTGATCATCGGTATCACTCTATACCTTGTTCAACCTCGTCTCCTGACAAGTACTCTTTACTCGTACCGTGGTATGTGGTCTCTTATGAACTTATTCATATGCTTGCAAGACATTAGACGACATTCCACCGAGAGGGCCCAGAGTATATCTATCCGTCATCGGGATGGACAAATCCCACTGTTGATCCATATGCCTCAACTCATACTTTCCGGATACTTAATCCCACCTTTATAACCACCCATTTACGCAGTGGCGTTTGGTGTAATCAAAGTACCTTTCCGGTATAAGTGATTTACATGATCTCATGGTCATAAGGACTAGGTAACTATGTATCGAAAGCTTATAGCAAATAACTTAATGACGAGATCTTATGCTACGCTTAATTGGGTGTGTCCATTACATCATTCATATAATGATATAACCTTGTTATTAATAACATCCAATGTTCATGATTATGAAACTAATCATCCATTAATCAACAAGCTAGTTAAGAGGCATACTAGGGACTCTTTGTTGTTTACATATCACACATGTACTAATGTTTCGGTTAATACAATTATAGCATGACATATAAACATTTATCATAAACATAAAGATATATAATAACCACTTTTATTATTGCCTCTTGGGCATATCTCCTTCAGTCTCCCACTTGCACTAGAGTCAATAATCTAGATTACATTGTAATATACCTAACACCCATGGCATTCTGGTGTTGGTCATGCTTTGCCCTAGGGAGAGCTTTAGTCAACGGATCTGCTACATTCAGATCAGTGTGTACTTTGCAAATCTTTACTTCTCCATCTTCGATGTATTCGCGAATCGAGTGGTAACGCAGCTTGATATGCTTCAGCCTCTTGTGTGACCTTGGCTCTTGTGCATTGGCGATGGCACCCATGTTATCACAGTAGATGATTAATGGGTCCAATGCACTAGGAACCACACCGAGCTCTACAATGAACCTCTTCATCCATACCGCTTCTGATGAAGCCTCTGAAGCCGCTATGTACTCTGATTCTGTTGAAGACTTCGCTACCGTGCACTGCTTCGAGCTTGCCCAGCTTACTGCAGCACCATTCAATATAAACACGTACCCAGACTGTGACTTAGAGTCATCAGGATCAGTGTTCCAACTTGCATCGGTGTAACTTGTTACAAGGAGCTCTTGGTCACCTCCATAACAAAGAAACATATCCTTAGTTCTTTTCAAGTACTTCAGGATATTCTTGACCGCTGTCCAGTGTTCCATTCCTGGATCACTTTGATATCTGCTAGTCAAACTAACAGCATGCGCTATATCCGGTCTTGTACATAGCATGGCATACATGATAGAGCCTACTGCCGAGGCATAGGGGATCTGACTCATCCTTTCTCTTTCTTCTGCCGTAGCCGGACCTTGAGTCTTACTCAAGACCTTGCCTGGTAACATAGGTAAGAATCCTTTCTTACTTTCGTCCATTCTAAACTTCTTTAGAATCTTGTCCAGGTATGTACTCTGTGATAGCCCTATTAGACGTCTTGATCTATCTCTATAAATCTTGATGCCTAATATATACGATGCTTCACCAAGGTCTTTCATTGAAAAACTATTATTCAAATAACCCTTTACACTGCTTAATAGTTCTATATCATTCCCAATCAATAATATGTCATCTACATATAATATCAGGAATGCTACAGAGCTCCCACTCACTTTCTTGTAAATACAGGCCTCTCCATGACACTGTATAAACCCGAAGTCTTTGATCACCTTATCAAAACGTCGGTTCCAACTTCTCGATGCTTGCTTCAGTCCATAGATTGAACGCTGAAGTTTGCATACTTTGTCAGCATTTTTAGGATCGACAAAACCTTTGGGTTGTACCATATACAACTCTTCCTCAATGTCTCCATTAAGGAACGCCGTTTTGACATCCATCTGCCAAATCTCATAATCGAAAAATGCAGCTATTGCTAACAAAATCCTCACAGATTTTAGCTTCGCTACAGGTGAGAAAGTCTCATCGTAGTCAACACCTTGAATTTGTCGGAAACCCTTTGCGACAAGTCGAGCTTTATAGACAGTAATATTACCATCAGCATCTGTTTTTCTCTTGAAGATCCATTTATTCTCGACAGCCTTTCGGCTATCAGGTAAGTCTACCAAAGTCCACACTTTGTTATCATACATGGATCCCATTTCGGATTTCATGGCTTCTTGCCATTTGTTGGAATCTGGGCTCATCATCGCTTCTTCATACGTCGCAGGGTCTTGATACGTCTCCGACGTATCGATAATTTCTTATGTCCCATGCCACATTATTGATGATATCTACATGTTTTATGCACACTTTATGTCATATTCGTGCATTTTAGAACTAACCTATTAACAAGATGCCGAAGAGCCAGTTGCTGTTTTCTGTTTTTGGTTTCAGAAATCCTAGTAACGAAATATTCTCGGAATTGGACGAAATCAACGCCCGGGGTCCTATTTTGCCACGAAGCTTCCAAGACCGAAGAGTAGTCGAAGTGGGGCCACGAGGTGGCGACACCAGGCGCGGCGCGGCCCGGGCCCTGGCCGCGCCGACCTATGGTGTGGGCCCCTCGTCGCCTCTTGACCTGCCCTTCCGCCTACAAATAGCCTCCATCGCGAAACCCCCAGAGAGGCCACGATACGGAAAACCTTCTGAGACGCCGCCGCCAATCCCATCTCGGGGATTCAGATCGCCTCCGGCACCTGCCGGAGAGGGGATTCATCTCCCGGAGGACTCTACACCACCATGGTCGCCTCCGGAGTGATGAGTGAGTAGTTCACCCCGGACTATGGGTCCATAGCGGTAGCTAGATGGTTGTCTTCTCCTAATTGTGCTTCATTGTTGGATCTTGTGAGCTGCCTAACATGATCAAGATCATCTATGTAATACTATATGTTGTGTTTGTCGGGATCCGATGGATAGAGAATACTATGTTATGTTAATTATCAAGTTATTACCTATGTGTTGTTTATGATCTTGCATGCTCTCCGTTATTAGTAGAGGCTCTGGCCAAGTTTTTGCTCTTAACTCCAAGAGGGAGTATTTATGCTCGATAGTGGGTTCATGCCTTCATTGATACCTGGGATAGTGACAGAAAGTTCTAAGGTTGTGTTGTGCTGTTGCCACTAGGGATAAAAACATTGATGCTATGTCCGAGGATGTAGTTGTTGATAACATTACGCACCATACTTAATGCAATTGTCTGTTGCTTTGCAACTTAATACTGGAAGGGGTTCGGATGATAACCGAAGGTGGACTTTTAGGCATAGATGCAGTTGGATGGCGGTCTATGTACTTTGTCGTAATGCCCAATTAAATCTCATTGTACTTATCATGACATGTATGTGCATTGTTATGCCCTCTCTATTTGTCAATTGCCCGACTGTAATTTGTTCACCCAACATGCTTTTATCTTATGGGAGAGACACCTCTAGTGAGCTGTGGACCCCGGTCCATTCTTTTATACTGAAATACAAATCTGCTGCAATACTTGTTTTCCTGTTTTCTTGCAAACAATCATCTTCCACACAATACGGTTAATCCTTTGTTACAGCAAGCCGGTGAGATTGACAACCTCACTGTTTTGTTGGGGCAAAGTACTTTATTGTGTTGTGCAGGTTCCACGTTGGCGCCGGAATCTGGTGTTGCGCCGCACTACATTCCGCCGCCATCAACCTTCAACGTGCTTCTTGACTCCTACTGGTTCGATAAACCTTGGTTTCTTACTGAGGGAAACTTGCTGCTGTACGCATCACACCTTCCACTTGGGGTTCCCAATGAGCGTGTGCTTTACGCGTCATCAAGCTAAATTTCTGGCGCCGTTGCCGGGGAGATCAAGACACGCTGCAAGGGGAGTCTCCACTTCTCAATCTCTTTACTTTGTTTTTGTCTTGCTTTATTTTATTTACTACTTTGTTTGTTGCATTATATTAAAACACAAAAAAATTAGTTGCTAGTTTTATTTTACTTACTGTCTTACTCTCTATATCAAAAACACAAAAAAAATTAGTTACTTGCATTTAGTTTACTTTTGTTATCATGTCTAGCTCTGTACCTGTTACTTCTTCACCTGAGGAATTAGTTTTTACTTTTAAACAAGGGGATGAGGAAAGTTTTAAAGATGCTTGGTCCAGGATTTTTATCGTAAAACTGAACCACAAATGACCCTAAGTTTGCTCCTTAGTAATTTTTATTTTGGTCTTATGATTCGCTATAGATATGCTTTGGATGCTCTAGTGGGAGGAGATTTCCTTCATTGTAATGGGGATCAAGCTTTTAATGCTATAAAGAAGTTGGTTGCATCACATGATTCAGCTAATAACTTTGATTCAGCCCTTATTAGCATTTATAATAGATTAAACACTCTTGAAACAAGTGCATCTCGCCTAAATGAAAATTATGGATATATTCGTAACCGTCTTGATCAAGTTTTAGTGAACTCTGAACCTTCATTGTGGGATCCTACTATTAAAATTGTCATAGGTGACCAAACTCTTCATGCTAATTGTGATATTATGACTGAATTTTGCCTAATGCCTAAGAGTATTCATAAATCTTTGAAACTTTGGGAATTCGCTGAAGGGGGAGAAGGAATAACTCTTATTGATAACTCTGTTATAATTCCTAAAGGGATAGCTGCGGGTGTGCATACAACTATTCTTGGGAGAACAATATCCATTGATTACCTTGTCATTGAATGCGCAGGAACAGGACAAATCACACTCGGAAGATCCCTGCTGAAACTATTGGGAGCAGTCATAGACGTGAGAGAAGGCACCTTAAAATTCACCTCTACACCCGGGTGTAGCCATATATTCCCTAAGCCAAAGAGTAAGAAAAAGGACAAGAAAGGTAAGGGTAAAGCCCAAGGTAATGTCGATGCTTCATCTTTTGAAAATACTTGATATACACTTTCTGCGCCTAGCTGAAAGTCGTTAAAGAAAAGCGCTTATGGGAGACAACCCATGTTTTTACTACAGTACTTTGTTTTATATTTGAGTCTTGGAAGTTGTTTACTACTGTAGCAACCTCTCCTTATCATGTTTTTGTGCCAAGTAAAGTCTCTATAGTAAGGTTCATACTAGATTTGGATTACTGCACAGAGACAGATTTCTTTGCTGTCACGAATCTGGGCCTAATTCTCTGTAGGTAACTCAGAAAATTATGCCAATTTACGTGAGTGATCCTCAGATATGTACGCAACTTTCATTAGTTTTGAGTTTTTCCATTTGAGCAAGTCTGGTGCCATTTTAAAATTCGTCTTTACGAACTGTTCTGTTTTGACAGATTCTGCCTTTTATTTCGCATTGCCTCTTTTGCTATATTGGATGAATTTCTTTGATCCATTAATGTCCAGTAGCTTTATGCAATGTCCAGAAGTGTTAAGAATGATTGTGTCACCTCTGAACATGTAAATTTTTATTTGTGCACTAACCCTCTAATGAGTTTGCTTGAAGTTTGGTGTGAAGGAAGTTTTCAAGGGTCAAGAGAGGAGTATGATATACTATGATCAAGAGGAGTGAAAGCTCTAAGCTTGGGGATGCCCCGTGGTTCACCCCTGCATATTCTAAGAAGACTCAAGCGTCTAAGCTTGGGGATGCCCAAGGCATCCCCTTCTTCATCGACAACATCATCAGGTTCCTCCCCTGATTTAAGTCCAGATGCCTATTATGCCATACATCGCAATCCCAGGAATATTGTTGTTGCGAGACATAACAGTTGAATATCATAAGTCATCATTCATTACATACCATAGTCGTCTTACAAATAGGGATCACCTGATCCAATATTACACAAATGGTTGATCTATTGATCAACATACACAAAGTTCATAGTTTCATAGCGGAAGCGTAAATAGAAGGGACTCTCTAGTCCACAGGCCAACGTCTGACGTCAGGAGTAGTCCTAGTTGTCGTAGACGTCCTGCTGTCCATCATCTTTATACTGCTGCTCCTCTTCATAGTCTGGCCATTTGAATAGCCAGGGACAAAGCCGTGAGTACTTCAAAGTACTCGCAAACTAATACTAATGTAAGTACTAACATTTCTAGTAAGGGGGATGCTAAGCTCTAGTTTCTTTTGCATAAAGCCAATTTTAGTTCACAAACATTTTAGTAAACAACTCTTCATGTGCTAACTAACTCAAGTGGGAACATTAGTGTCATTCCCACAACTCAAGTTGTGATTCAAAAACAAGTCACCAATTCACCATTCATTTCATCAACATTTTCAAGAATCTGACACTGGTAACAGTATGGCCTTTCCAACCGTCCGTAACCGTGGACGCGGCTATTCGAATAGATTTACACTCTGCAGAGGTCGTACACTTGTGCCACAACATTTGCAATAATCCGTCAGGGTTAACTGGCCCTGATTTATCACACTCCGTGTGCGGACTACCAACCATAACCTTTCACTTACATACCCTAGTATAGGCACCTCTCCCCATGAGCTTGGCCTCCCAGTGAAGACCAACTGTCAACCTGGGAACTGCACAGGGCTTGGGCCGGACATTCACCTCGTTCACGTCATTTCTCATCATTTCTTTTGTGGTAGAGGCAGCTTTCGGCATAACCCCGATGACGCTTGTTTAGAGGGAACCCATACTAAGACACATAAACTTCTAGTTAAGCCCTACCCATATCAGGTATTGTGGGGGTACACAAAAATTGGAAAGGTATCGCATCCAAACCAACATCATTGTTTTTCAAAAATCACCATCTTCTCTTGTTCATGTTCACCTTCAAAAATCATTCAATGGAATGCATCATCATTCCAAGGTTTCAAATTCCTTTCAAATTCATATTGTTCCCATCTAGAGTAGTCAGGTTTTAATTCATTAGCACTAGCTCTAATCCATGAGGGGTGCTATCTTGCTTTGCTTGAGGGAAACTACTTCACTACTCTAGTAACCAACTTGTACTTTGACCAAAGTTAACTATAAAAGTAACTTATTGAGAAAACAAGTAAAAGCTTGCAAAGTAAAAACTTGGGATAGGCTTATGTAAGAAAAGGTAAGATTCATGGTGCCTTGCCCCAAGGGGCTTTGCACTTTGCAAGAATATTAGCTTGCAACATTATAACTTGCAATAGTCTAGCTTGCATAGGTGTTAGCTTGCATTGGTAATAGCTTGCCTTGGTTGGTTGAGGTGATCAAAGTGGTCTTCTCCTCCTTGAAAGTAGACTTCCTCCTCCTCTTGATACTCCTCGGTACTAGCGTCTAAAATACGAATACGAGGATACAATCACCCAACAATTCATTGGCTATTCCAAACATCACATATATTCACACAAACTATTCCAATCACATAATTAATATAATTAGGGTGCATTGGTTGTGTGGCTTGAGGAAAGTAATTTCTTCTCATTACATATGTAAATGATAGTTTCCATATAGTTCTGGAGAAATAATTTCCTCTCATTGAAATCTTCTTAAGATTTAATTTCTCAAACAATAGTACATGATATCATGTTGACCTAAGTCAACCATTCATCACCATTATTTGAGAAAAAGATTTAAATGAGGTAGAATACCTCATACCATTTAATAATGCCTATTATGATTTAAAATCTCCAAGTATTTCATGTGAGAGTATTTGACCAGGGGTCAATACTTCATATGAAAGTATTTGGGACAAGCTTTAAATGAAGTATAACACTTCATACAATTTACACAACTTAAACTAGCATCACACATTACTATGGAGTGGGTAGATGTGTTTTTCTTATTTAAGGAAAATAATTTCCTCTCATACTAACTTAGGTGTTACTTTCAATTACTTAGAGAAATAATTTCCTCTCATTATCTTATTAAGATTTAATTTCTCTCATGAACAATATATGACCTAGGTTGACCAAAGTCAACCTCTTCATACTCATCCTTTGAGAAAATGATTTAAATGAGGTTCCATACCTCGTGCAATTTAATCCTAACATGGTAGTGATTTAATGTCACCAAATAACTCAATATGAGATTATATAGACCATGGTCACTACCTCATGTTGAATTACTTGAGAACAAGATTTAAATGAGAGGAAAACCCCTCATATGATTTAACACATAGTTGTAAATAAGTGAACAACTACCATTGAGGTGATTTAACATCATCAACAATTCATTGGTTATTCTAAACATTACTTGTATTTACACCAACTATTCTATTCACACAATTACTATAATTGGGGTGCATTGGTTGTGTTGCTTGAGGAAAATAATTTCCTCTCCTTACATATGTAAATGATAATTTCCATATGGTGCTTGAGAAATACTTTTCTCTCTTTGAAATCTTCTTAAGATTTAATTTCTCAAACAATCATACATGAAATCATGTTGACCCAAGTCAACCATTCATCATCATCATTTGAGAAATTGATTTAAATGAGGTGGATCATCTCATATCATTTAGTATCACTACATATGATTTAAATCTCAAATAATTCATATAAGAGAGTTTGAGACCAGGGGTCCAAACTTCACATGAATTCATTTGAGACAAAGTTTAAATGAAGTATAGGACTTCATAAAAATTACTTAATAGTTTTGGACAATATCCACTAGTTAAACTAGCCATATTATCCATTCATTAAACTATGGCATGATCATACAAAGTGACCACACCATTTTATTTCATAAACAATTAGTGTAAGTCAAATGTGAGCTATTAGAGTTGGAATTAACTTAATATCTATTTTGGTTGATTTTTAAGAATTATTTGAAGGCAGAAAAGTCCCTGTCTTGTTATTTATGTCACATTAATTCTACACAAAATCTTGAGGTGGGACCAGTGGCATATTGTAGATCTTTTTCATAGCTTTCTACCAATATAAAATTTGTTAAAGTTGGCCAAGCCAAACAGATTGTATTGAAATTCAAAGTGGGGTTCAGTATTGAAATTGTTTGAATTGAATTTAATTCAAATTGACTAGGCGGGCTGGCGGGAAAGAAACTGGGCCGAAACTGTTTGAAATGCAGTAAGAAGAGTTGGGCCGGCCCAGCTAATGCTGCGGGCCAGCTGACAGCAGGCCCCACTCGTCAGCGGGTGAGACTTACCGAATCGGTACGGGGCGCTGAGGACCGTCGGATCAGAAGCGATCGGCGGGCGTCGTCGTCGTCGTCGACGAGAGGGGAGGTGCTGGCGGCTCGGCAGGGGGTCGGCGGCGAGCTGGAGCTCCGGCGAGGATCAGCGACGGTGCCGGACGACGTTGTCGAGGACGAGGAAGCAGATGGCGCAGACGACGGCTCGAATGGTGGCCTAAATCGACGGCGGCGATCTCAGGTCCGCCGCGGGCTCCGGCGAGAAATTGGAGGGCTCCGGTGAGCAATTGAGGGAGAGAGATGGTCGAGGAGGATCAGAAGAGAGAGGGAAGCAAGCGAGTGTGAAGAAATCGTCCAGGGTTGCTCTCTTTTTATAGCGGCGCGAGGTGCTGCGGGGGTGAGCTCGGGTCGACCGTGGCGCGGCTGTTCCGGTGAGCGAAGGGGCAAGGTGAGGGCAGGGCTAGGTAGGTGACATCCAGGCGAGGCTAACGCGCGTGATGGCGAGGTGGGGGACGGTCTGGCGACGCGCGCGCGTCGGGGTCTGGCGGCACGACGCGGGGATCCGGCGACTGTCGTCGGCGACAGGGCTCGCGCGGGCAAGGGACCGTGTCTGGCGGGTTCGCGGTGCGGCGCTGATGCTCAGGGAGAAGAGAGGGGGGCCAGGGGTGGCGCAGAGCGTCGGGGCGACGGGTGGCCGTGTCGCGCGCTGGCAGACACGCGAGAGCGTGGCCATGCCGCTCCTGTCGCACCAGTGCGTCGTGGGCGCGTGCTGGCCTGGGCTCTGTGGTCCACCTTTCGACTAATGGCGCGTATGAGCTTGCTCAGGGGACCAAGGGGAGGCAGTAGGGCAAGGTGGTCGGTGCTAGAGTGGAGAGAAGAGAGGGAGAGCAAGAGGGCATGTCCATGGCCGGCATGGTTAGGTCTTGGCTAGCTAGCCTCCCCCTCCTAGGGTTTCTGTGGTGGTGTGAGGCAGAGAGGGGGCAAGGGAACATGTAGGGTTAGTTTGGGTAGGTTAGAGTTAGGATAGATCACTATTTCTAATAGTGTCACATAGTTCCATAGTTGAATTTTGTGAAATTTGTCCAAATTTGATTAAATTCAAATGGTTGACCAATTTGAATTGTGTGTGTTTAGTTGAGTTAGAAAAGGCCAGAGATGATGAGAGGTGGTGGTGGAATGGTTGAATGCAAAGAATTGCAAAATTTGCAAAGTGAGATTGTTGTTCATATTAAAAAGTCTCCACTTTGCATGAGCATAGCATTTGATCTAAAAAGAATTTGGCATGGTGGTCTTTACAAAAAGTGTTCACCTTGATGTTGTCTTGGATGAGGTGCAAAGAGTTAGCAAGGTTTAGTTTGAAAATTTTGAATGGCAAGGGCTCAAAGTAGTGATCAGGCTATAATTGTCAATTTTGACCATTATTGTATGTGAGCCAAATTTGAATTTGAAATTCATTTGAATTGTGTTTCTTTGATTCCAAAAGTTGTAATAAGTGTTTAGTATCATTATTCAACTCTTGGTGAAGGCCAAATTGGTCTAGGTCAAATATTTGGAAAAATGGCATAAACCATATGTAAGGGTTTTGGGATTTTCTAGCTTTTATTCTTTTATTCCTCTTTGCTTCATTTTGAGAAGAGTGAGGTTTATTTGGTGTTAGATTGATTTAGGTGAAAGGTTCAAACCATTTTGAGGCAATGGAGGTGGCTAGGTCAAGATTTGATGATTTGGCTAAATGTGTATGTGAGTGAAAATGGAATTTTCTCACTATTTGATTTCTCTCCATTTGATTTGACTTTTCTTGACTCTAATGTGATTCTTATTAGTTTAGAAACATTTTCAAACCATTGAAACTATTTCAAATGGTCTTGTTCAAAGATTTGCAAAAGTGGCCATAACACATAAGAGGTGATGTGTCAAATTTCATTAAACTTGTAAATGGTTCCCATTGCTTTACTTGGGCATGGGTTAGGGTCAATTTAGTGTTATATTAGGTTGAGAGATGGTTTCACATCATTTGGGTAAGGTTTAAAGTCATAGGGCAAGAATTGAGTATTATGGCTATGTGCCACATATGCCTCTATGCATATGTTGCATTTGATTTTTAGTTTGACTAGGCTTGACCCAATTGATGTTGTTGAGTGTTGAAATGGTATATAGGAGTGATCCAACCATTCACTACAAGTCTTAGGGTCAAGATCCTTAATTTCACAAATTTGATATTTTGCTCTCATATGCCTCTATGGCATTATTACTTTCTTTTCAAAATCTTTTGTTTCACTTTGGATTGTGTTTGAGAAGTACTAGATAAGGTTTGTGAAGGTTTTCCAATCCTCTAAATAAAGTAGAAAGGCCTAGGGTAAAGTTTTACAAAAATAGCCATAGGCACATATGCTTCTATGCATATGTTTGATTTTATTTTGTTTCACACTTGAATTGGTTGGTAAGTGCTTTGTTGAGTGTGTTGAGGTATTTCAATTCATCTACTCAAGGTAGACAAGGCAAAGCTCATCATTTTCAGCAAGTATCCATAGGCTTGCATATGCCCTTTTTTCTTAATATCATTTCTTTTTATTTTGTTTTAAATAGATGGTGATAATGAAGATGAGGTTTAGGTCTTAGTGGGGTTTACCATGGTTCATCACTATTTAGAGAAGAAAGAATGGTAGAGTTCAAAACTTATATATTAGAGCTATAGGCCCACATATGTATTTTTCTTCTATTTTGGTTTCTCAAAATAGATCCAAAATATTTTTGAGAGGGTTAGGGTTTTGGGTTTTTCTTATTTGATTTGTTTCTCTTTTATTTTATTTGGTTTGTGATCTTCACTTGATCACATTAGGGTTTTAGGGTTTATCACATAAGCATAATAACACTCATCATGGCAAAACACAAGTAATAGGTAGGAGCACTAAGCATAGCACCCTATATAAGAAAAGTTTTTGTTGGTTCTCATTTTTGGAAAAAGGAAATTCATTTTCTCTTTGTTTTGAAATTTGGGGTGTTACAAACCCTTCCCCTTAAACAAATCTCGTCCCGAGATTTTAAGAAAAGTTAGGTTCCTAAGAGGGATTGGGTGATATGATTTAGCAGGGGACATACTTGGCATGTTCTGAGGTGCTTCTTGAGCTTCGGTGGCCATCATGTTGTAGTAGCGACCGTTGTTGTTGTTCTGGTTCCTTCTAGCTACGAAGCGGCGCTGTTGCTGAACAGGTGCGGCGGTGTTGGTGGCAATCTTGGCGAGTCTCTTGGGGCACTCATTGGAGTAGATGATAAGATAAGAGGGAAATTTCTATGGTTTGTTTGAGTTAAAGTTCAAGAAGTTTCAAAAGTTCAAAACTTGAAAATTTGAGTAGTGTTGAAGGGGTAAAACCAACAACACTTTTTCATTCATACCAAACATCATACATTACAAATCTAACACACCGTTGGTTTGAAGAACCATTCATTCGCTCTACGATACAAGGGGATCCTGATACAACTCACACCTACTTAAGTGCTGGAGTGATACTACTCTTCTGGGTGGATTCTTCGGCTTCACAGTGATGTGCTTGGCGAGAGGCAAGGGCGTGGTCCAAATCCCTGCGGGTTTTGTACTGCCTGAAGTCCTGGTGTGCTACGTAGGGGTTCATCTCCGTGGGTGGGGGCATGGTCATCGGTCTTCCCATGGAGTCATGTCTTGGGTAGTAGATGAAGCGAGTGTTCCGGATCTTGTTCTCATTTTGTCCGCACAGACGGGCAATGGCTTCTTGCATAGCACTGACTAGTCCTTCCTTCCAAGTGTTTCCCGTTACAGAAAACCAGATGGTTTCCCATACCGGGGCTCCAATCTTTCTTCGTAGATCAGTTGAAACTTCCCACCGAGGTGGTTCTCCGGAGTGGTTGTTGAGGGGTATTCCGAAGAACTCGGGATACGGGTGTCCTAGATATTCCACTAGTTGCTTCAAATCCTTTTCGAACTTTAGGTCGCCTTCGTGACCAAGCTGATAGACCTCCCATTGGTACTCCATCTGTGAGCAATTAGGATGAGTAAGTTAAAGAAGTAGTCAAGTGTGCAAAATTTTATGTAGGCTTGCAAAGAAAAGTAGAGCATAGATTTCTCATTTTTGAAAAAGATCTCAAGGATAAGAGTGAGAATAAGTTTTCACAATTATTCATTTCATTGGTTTTTGAAACTAAGTTTTTCAGACGTCCATTCTAACTAGGGTCTCCTAAGGTCAAACAATGGCTCTGATACCAACTTGTCAACACCCTTTTTAAGTCCAGATGCATTATGCCATACATCGCAATCCCAGGAATATTGTTGTTGCGAGACATAACAGTTGAATATCATAAGTCATCATTCATTACATACCATAGTCGTCTTACAAATAGGGATCACCTGATCCAATATTACACAAATGGTTGATCTATTGATCAACATACACAAAGTTCATAGTTTCATAGCGGAAGCGTAAATAGAAGGGACTCTCTAGTCCACAGGCCAACGTCTGACGTCAGGAGTAGTCCTAGTTGTCGTAGACGTCCTGCTGTCCATCATCTTTACTGCTGCTCCTCTTCATAGTCTGGCCATTTGAATAGCCAGGGACAAAGCCGTGAGTACTTCAAAGTACTCGCAAACTAATACTAATGTAAGTACTAACATTTCTAGTAAGGGGGATGCTAAGCTCTAGTTTCTTTTGCATAAAGCCAATTTTAGTTCACAAACATTTTAGTAACCAACTCTTCATGTGCTAACTAACTCAAGTGGGAACATTAGTGTCATTCCCACAACTCAAGTTGTGATTCAAAAACAAGTCACCAATTCACCATTCATTTCATCAACATTTTCAAGAACCTGACACTGGTAACAGTATGGCCTTTCCAACCGTCCGTAACCGTGGACGCGGCTATTCGAATAGATTTACACTCTGCAGAGGTCGTACACTTGTGCCACAACATTTGCAATAATCCGTCAGGGTTAACTGGCCCTGATTTATCACACTCCGTGTGCGGACTACCAACCATAACCTTTCACTTACATACCCTAGTATAGGCACCTCTCCCCATGAGCTTGGCCTCCAGTGAAGACCAACTGTCAACCTGGGAACTGCACAGGGCTTGGGCCGGACATTCACCTCGTTCACGTCATTTCTCATCATTTCTTTTGTGGTAGAGGCAGCTTTCGGCATAACCCCGATGACGCTTGTTTAGAGGGAACCCATACTAAGACACATAAACTTCTAGTTAAGCCCTACCCATATCAGGTATTGTGGGGGTACACAAAAATTGGAAAGGTATCGCATCCAAACCAACATCATTGTTTTTCAAAAATCACCATCTTCTCTTGTTCATGTTCACCTTCAAAAATCATTCAATGGAATGCATCATCATTCCAAGGTTTCAAATTCCTTTCAAATTCATATTGTTCCCATCTAGAGTAGTCAGGTTTTAATTCATTAGCACTAGCTCTAATCCATGAGGGGTGCTATCTTGCTTTGCTTGAGGAAAACTACTTCACTACTCTAGTAACCAACTTGTACTTTGACCCAAGTTAACTATAAAAGTAACTTATTGAGAAAACAAGTAAAAGCTTGCAAAGTAAAAACTTGGGATAGGCTTATGTAAGAAAAGGTAAGATTCATGGTGCCTTGCCCCAAGGGGCTTTGCACTTTGCAAGAATATTAGCTTGCAACATTATAACTTGCAATAGTCTAGCTTGCATAGGTGTTAGCTTGCATTGGTAATAGCTTGCCTTGGTTGGTTGAGGTGATCAAAGTGGTCTTCTTCTCCTTGAAAGTAGACTTCCTCCTCCTCTTGATACTCCTCGGTACTAGCGTCTAAAATACGAATACGAGGATACAATCACCAAACAATTCATTGGCTATTCCAAACATCACATATATTCACACAAACTATTCCAAGCACATAATTAATATCATTAGGGTGCATTGGTTGTGTGGCTTGAGGAAAGTAATTTCTTCTCATTACATATGTAAATGATAGTTTCCATATAGTTCTGGAGAAATAATTTCCTCTCATTGAAATCTTCTTAAGATTTAATTTCTCAAACAATAGTACATGATATCATGTTGACCTAAGTCAACCATTCATCACCATTATTTGAGAAAAAGATTTAAATGAGGTAGAATACCTCATACCATTTAATAATGCCTATTATGATTTAAAATCTCCAAGTATTTCATGTGAGAGTATTTGACCAGGGGTCAATACTTCATATGAAAGTATTTGGGACAAGCTTTAAATGAAGTATAACACTTCATACAATTTACACAACTTAAACTAGCATCACACATTACTATGGAGTGGGTAGATGTGTTTTTCTTATTTAAGGAAAATAATTTCCTCTCATACTAACTTAGGTGTTACTTTCAATTACTTAGAGAAATAATTTCCTCTCATTATCTTATTAAGATTTAATTTCTCTCATGAACAATATATGACCTAGGTTGACCAAAGTCAACCTCTTCATACTCATCCTTTGAGAAAATGATTTAAATGAGGTTCCATACCTCGTGCAATTTAATCCTAACATGGTAGTGATTTAATGTCACCAAATAACTCAATATGAGATTATATAGACCATGGTCACTACCTCATGTTGAATTACTTGAGAACAAGATTTAAATGAGAGGAAAACCCCTCATATGATTTAACACATAGTTGTAACTAGGTTAACAACTACCATTGAGGTGATTTAACATCATCAACAATTCATTGGTTATTCTAACATTACTTGTATTTACACCAACTATTCTATTCACACAATTACTACAATTGGGGTGCATTGGTTGTGTTGCTTGAGGAAAATAATTTCCTCTCCTTACATATGTAAATGATAATTTCCATATGGTTCTTGAGAAATACTTTTCTCTCATTGAAATCTTCTTAAGATTTAATTTCTCAAACAATCATACATGAAATCATGTTGACCCAAGTCAACCATTCATCATCATCATTTGAGAAATTGATTTAAATGAGGTGGATCATCTCATATCATTTAGTATCACTACATATGATTTAAATCTCAAATAATTCATATAAGAGAGTTTGAGACCAGGGGTCCAAACTTCACATGAATTCATTTGAGACAAAGTTTAAATGAAGTATAGGACTTCATAAAAATTACTTAATAGTTTTGGACAATATCCACTAGTTAAACTAGCCATATTATCCATTCATTAAACTATGGCATGATCATACAAAGTGACCACACCATTTTATTTCATAAACAATTAGTGTAAGTCAAATGTGAGCTATTAGAGTTGGAATTAACTTAATATCTATTTTGGTTGATTTTTAAGAATTATTTGAAGGCAGAAAAGTCCCTGTCTTGTTATTTATGTCACATTAATTCTACACAAAATCTTGAGGTGGGACCAGTGGCATATTGTAGATCTTTTTCATAGCTTTCTACCAATATAAAATTTGTTAAAGTTGGCCAAGCCAAACAGATTGTATTGAAATTCAAAGTGGGGTTCAGTATTGAAATTGTTTGAATTGAATTTAATTCAAATTGACTAGGCGGGCTGGCGGGAAAGAAACTGGGCCGAAACTGTTTGAAATGCAGGAAGAGTTGGGCCGGCCCAGCTAACGCTGCGGGCCAGCTGACAGCAGGCCCCACTCGTCAGCGGGTGAAACTTACCGAATCGGTACGGGGCGCTGAGGAGCGTCGGATCAGAACGCGATCGTGCGACTGGGCGTCGTCGTCGTCGTCGACGAGAGGGGAGGTGCTGGCGGCTACGGCAGGGGGTCGGCGGCGAGCTGGAGCTCCGGCGAGGATCAGCGACGGTGCCGGACGACGTTGTCGAGGACGAGGAAGCAGATGGCGCAGACGACGGCTCGAATGGTGGCCTAAATCGACGGCGGCGATCTCAGGTCCGCCGCGGGCTCCGGCGAGAAATTGGAGGGCTCCGGTGAGCAATTGAGGGAGAGAGATGGTCGAGGAGGATCAGAAGAGAGAGGGAAGCAAGCGAGTGTGAAGAAATCGTCCAGGGTTGCTCTCTTTTTATAGCGGCGCGAGGTGCTGCGGGGGTGAGCTCGGGTCGACCGTGGCGCGGATGTTCCGGTGAGCGAAGGGGCAAGGTGAGGGCAGGGCTAGGTAGGTGACATCTAGGCGAGGCTAGCGCGCGTGGGAGCGAGGTGGGGGCGGTCGTGGCGCGACGGTGGCGTCACGCGGCACGGGGCGGCGGGTGCGTCTGGCGACAGGGCTCGCGGGGCAAGGGCCGTGTCCGGCGGATTCGCGGTGCGGCGCTGATGCTCAGGGAGAAGAGAGGGGGCCAGGGGTGGCGCGGGGCGTCGAGGCGATGGTTGGCCGTGTGCGCGCTGGCAGACACGCGAGAGCGTGGCCATGCCGCTCCTGTCGCACCAGTGCGTCGTGGGCGCGTGCTGGCCTGGGCTCTGTGGTCCACCTTTCGACTAATGGCGCGTATGAGCTTGCTCAGGGGACCAAGGGGAGGCAGTAGGGCAAGGTGGTCGGTGCTAGAGTGAAGAGAAGAGAGGGGGAGCAAGAGGGCATGTCCATGGCCGGCATGGCATGGCTCTTGGCTAGCTAGCCTCCCCCTCCTAGGGTTTCTGTGGTGGTGTGAGGCAGAGAGGGGGCAAGGGAACATGTAGGGTTAGTTTGGGTAGGTTAGAGTTAGGATAGATCACTATTTCGAATAGTGTCACATAGTGCCATAATTGAATTTTGTGAACTTTGTCCAAATTTGATTAAATTCAAATGGTTGACCAATTTGAATTGTGTGTGTTTAGTTGAGTTAGAAAAGGCCAGAGATGATGAGAGGTGGTGGTGGAATGGTTGAATGCAAAGAATTGCAAAATTTGATATGTGGGAGATTGTTACACTTGTTAAAATGTTCCAACTTTGCATGAGCATAGCTATTGATCATGCAAGAATTTGGCATGGTGGTCTTTACAAAAAGTGTTCACCTTGATGTTGTCTTGGATGAGTTGCAAAGAGTTAGCAAGGTTTAGTTTGAAAATTTTGAATGGCAAGGGCTCAAAGTAGTGATCAGGCTATAATTGTCAATTTTGACCATTATTGTATGTGAGCCAAATTTGAATTTGAAATTCATTTGAATTGTGTTTCTTTGATTCCAAAAGTTGTAATAAGTGTTTAGTATCATTATTCAACTCTTGGTGAAGGCCAAATTGGTCTAGGTCAAATATTTGGAAAAATGGCATAAACCATATGTAAGGGTTTTGGGATTTTCTAGCTTTTATTCTTTTATTCCTCTTTGCTTCATTTTGAGAAGAGTGAGGTTTATTTGGTGTTAGATTGATTTAGGTGAAAGGTTCAAACCATTTTGAGGCAATGGAGGTGGCTAGGTCAAGATTTGATGATTTGGCTAAATGTGTATGTGAGTGAAAATGGAATTTTCTCACTATTTGATTTCTCTCCATTTGATTTGACTTTTCTTGACTCTAATGTGATTCTTATTAGTTTAGAAACATTTTCAAACCATTGAAACTATTTCAAATGGTCTTGTTCAAAGATTTGCAAAAGTGGCCATAACACATAAGAGGTGATGTGTCAAATTTCATTAAACTTGTAAATTGTTCCCATTGCTTTACTTGGGCATGGGTTAGGGTCAATTTAGTGTTATATTAGGTTGAGAGATGGTTTCACATCATTTGGGTAAGGTTTAAAGTCATAGGGCAAGAATTGAGTATTATGGCTATGTGCCACATATGCCTCTATGCATATGTTGCATTTGATTTTTAGTTTGACTAGGCTTGACCCAATTGATGTTGTTGAGTGTTGAAATGGTATATAGGAGTGATCCAACCATTCACTACAAGTCTTAGGGTCAAGATCCTTAATTTCACAAATTTGATATTTTGCTCTCATATGCCTCTATGGCATTATTACTTTCTTTTCAAAATCTTTTGTTTCACTTTGGATTGTGTTTGAGAAGTACTAGATAAGGTTTGTGAAGGTTTTCCAATCCTCTAAATAAAGTAGAAAGGCCTAGGGTAAAGTTTTACAAAAATAGCCATAGGCACATATGCTTCTATGCATATGTTTGATTTTATTTTGTTTCACACTTGAATTGGTTGGTAAATGCTTTGTTGAGTGTGTTGAGGTATTTCAATTCATCTACTCAAGGTAGACAAGGCAAAGCTCATCATTTTCAGCAAGTATCCATAGGCTTGCATATGCCTTTTTCTTAAATATCATTTCTTTTTATTTTGTTTTAAATAGATGGTGATAATGAAGATGAGGTTTAGGTCTTAGTGGGGTTTACCATGGTTCATCACTATTTAGAGAAGAAAGAATGGTAGAGTTCAAAACTTATATATTAGAGCTATAGGCCCACATATGTATTTTTCTTCTATTTTGGTTTCTCAAAATAGATCCAAAATATTTTTGAGAGGGTTAGGGTTTTGGGTTTTTCTTATTTGATTTGTTTCTCTTTTATTTTATTTGGTTTGTGATCTTCACTTGATCACATTAGGGTTTTAGGGTTTATCATATAAGCATAATAACACTCATCATGGCAAAACACAAGTAATAGGTAGGAGCACTAAGCATAGCACCCTATATAAGAAAAGTTTTTGTTGGTTCTCATTTTTGGAAAAAGGAAATTCATTTTCTCTTTGTTTTGAAATTTGGGGTGTTACAGGTTCCTCCCCTGAAACTATATTTTTATTCAGTCACATCTTATGCACTTTGCTTGGAGCGTCGGTTTGTTTTTGTTTTTTGTTTTGTTTGAATAAAGTTGGATCCTAGCATTCACTGTATGGGAGAGAGACACGCTCCGCTGTTGCATATGGACAAATATGTCCTTAGGCTTTACTCATAATATTCATGGCGAAGTTTCTTCGTTAAATTGTTATATGGTTGGAATTGGAAAATGCTACATGTAGTAATTCTAAAATGTCTTGGATAATTTGATACTTGGCAATTGTTGTGCTCATGTTTAAGCTCTTGCATCATATACTTTGCACCCATTAATGAAGAAACACTTAGAGCTTGCAAATTTGGTTTGCATATTTGGTTTCTCTAGAGTCTAGATAATATCTAGTATTGAGTTTTGAACAACAAGGAAGACGGTGTAGAGTCTTATAATGTTTACAATATGTCTTTTATGTGAGTTTTGCTGCACCGTTCATCCTTGTGTTTGTTTCAAATAACCTTGCTAGCCTAAACCTTGTATCGAGAGGGAATACTTCTCATGCATCCAAAATCCTTGAGCCAACCACTATGCCATTTGTGTCCACCATACCTACCTACTACATGGTATTTCTCCGCCATTCCAAAGTAAATTGCTTGAGTGCTACCTTTAAAATTCCATCATTCGCCTTTGCAATATATAGCTCATGGGACAAATAGCTTAAAAACTATTGTGGTATTGAATATGTACTTATGCACTTTATCTCTTATTAAGTTGCTTGTTGTGCGATAACCATGTTTCTGGGGACGCCATCAACTATTCTTTGTTGAATATCATGTGAGTTGCTATGCATGTCCGTCTTGTCTGAAGTAAGAGAGATCTACCACCTTAATGGTTGGAGCATGCATATTGTTAGAGAAGAACATTGGGCCGCCAACTAAAGCCATGAATCATGGTGGAAGTTTCAGTTTTGGACACATATCCTCAACCTCATATGAGAATAATAATTGTTGCTACATGCTTATGCATTAAAGAGGAGTCCATTATCTGTTGTCCATGTTGTCCCGGTATGGGTGTCTAAGTTGAAGAATGATCAAAAGCGAGAAATCCAATGCGAACTTTCTCCTTAGACCCTTGTACAGGCGGCATGGAGGTACCCCATTGTGACACTTGGTTAAAACATGTGCATTGCGATGATCCGGTAGTCCAAGCTAATTAGGACAAGGTGCGGGCACTATTAGTATACTATGCATGAGGCTTGCAACTTGTAAGATATAATTTACATAACTCATATGCTTTATTACTACCGTTGACAAAATTGTTTCATGTTTTCAAAATAAAATCTCTAGCACAAATATAGCAATCGATGCTTTCCTCTTTGAAGGACCATTCTTTTACTTTTATGTTGAGTCAGTTCACCTATCTCTCTCCACCTCAAGAAGCAAACACTTGTGTGAACTGTGCATTGATTCCTACATACTTGCATATTGCACTTGTTATATTACTCTATGTTGACAATTATCCATGAGATATACATGTTATAAGTTGAAAGCAACCGCTGAAACTTAATCTTCCTTTGTGTTGCTTCGATACCTTTACTTTGATTTATTGCTTTATGAGTTAACTCTTATGCAAGACTTATTGATGCTTGTCTTGAAGTACTATTCATGAAAAGTCTTTGCTTTATGATTCACTTGTTTACTCATGTCATTACCATTGTTTTGATCACTGCATTCATTACATATGTTTACAAATAGTATGATCAAGGTTATGATGGCATGTCACTTCAAAAATTATCTTTGTTATCGTTTTACCTGCTCGGGACGAGCAGAACTAAGCTTGGGGATGCTGATACGTCTCCGACGTATCGATAATTTCTTATGTTCCATGCCACATTATTGATGATATCTACATGTTTTATGCACACTTTATGTCATATTCGTGCATTTTCTGGAACTAACCTATTAACAAGATGCCGAAGAGCCGTTGCTGTTTTCTGCTGTTTTTGGTTTCAGAAATCCTAGTAACGAAATATTCTCGGAATTGGACGAAATCAACGCCCAGGGTCCTATTTTGCCACGAAGCTTCCAGAAGACCGAAGAGTAGTCGAAGTGGGGCCATGAGGTGGCGACACCAGGGGCGGCGCGGCCCAGGCCCGGCCGCGCCGACCTATGGTGTGGGCCTCGTGCCGCCTCTTGACCTGCCCTTCCGCCTACAAATAGCCTCCGTCGCGAAACCCCCGGCACCGAGAGCCACGATACGAAAACCTTACCGAGACGCCGCCGCCAATCCCATCTCGGGGATTCGGAGATCGCCTCCGGCACCTGCCGGAGAGGGGATTCATCTCCCGGAGGACTCTACACCGCCATGGTCGCCTCGGAGTGATGAGTGAGTAGTTCACCCCTGGACTATGGGTCCATAGCAGTAGCTAGATGGTTGTCTTCTCCTAATTGTGCTTCATTGTTGGATCTTGTGAGCTGCCTAACATGATCAAGATCATCTATCTATAATACTATATGTTGTGTTTGTCGGGATCCGATGGATAGAGAATACTATGTTATGTTAATTATCAAGTTATTACCTATGTGTTGTTTATGATCTTGCATGCTCTCCGTTATTAGTAGAGGCTCTGGCCAAGTTTTTGCTCTTAACTCCAAGAGGGAGTAGTTATGCTCGATAGTGGGTTCATGCCTTCATTGATACCTGGGACAGTGACAGAAGTTCTAAGGTTGTGTTGTGCTGTTGCCACTAGGGATAAAACATTGATGCTATGTCCGAGGATGTAGTTGTTGATTACATTACGCACCATACTTAATGCAATTGTCTGTTTCTTTGCAACTTAATACTGGAAGGGTTCGGATGATAACCTGAAGGTGGACTTTTTAGGCATAGATGCAGTTGGATGGCGGTCTATGTACTTTGTCGTAATGCCCAATTAAATCTCACTATACTTATCATGACATGTATGTGCATTGTTATGCCCTCTCTATTTGTCAATTGCCCGACTGTAATTTGTTCACCCAACATGCTTTTATCTTATGGGAGAGACACCTCTAGTGAACTGTGGACCCCGGTCCATTCTTTTATACTGAAAATACAAATCTGCTGCAATACTTGTTTTCTGTTTTGTTGCAAACAATCATCTTCCACACAATACGGTTAATCCTTTGTTACAGCAAGCCGGTGAGATTGACAACCTCACTGTTTCGTTGGGGCAAAGTACATTGGTTGTGTTGTGCAGGTTCCACGTTGGCGCCGGAATCTCTGGTGTTGCGCCGCACTACATTCCGCCGCCATCAACCTTCAACGTGCTTCTTGGCTCCTACTGGTTCGATAAACCTTGGTTTCTTACTGAGGGAAACTTGCTGCTGTACGCATCACACCTTCCACTTGGGGTTCCCAACGAGCGTGTGCTTTACGCGTCATCAGGTCTTCATCATTGTTGTCCACAATCATGACATTTAGACAAGGATCATACCAATCTGGAGTGGCACGTTCCCTTGTCGATCTGCGAGGTTCAGTAGCTATCTCATTTGAAGTTTCATGATCATTATCATTAGCTTCCTCTGTTGTCGGTGTAGGCGGTACAGGTACAACTTCCGGCACTGCGCTACTCTGATCAATGAGTATAGATTCATCAATCTCATCGAGTTCTACTTTTCTTCCAGTCACTTCTTTAGTGAGAAATTCTTTCTCAAGAAAGGTTCCGTTCTTAGCAACAAAGATTTTGCCTTCGGATCTGTGATAGAAAGTGTACCCTATAGTTTCCTTAGGGTATCCTATGAAGACGCATTTCTCCGCTTTGGGTTCTAGCTTGTCCGATTGTAACTTTTTTACATAGGCTTCGCAACCCCAAACTTTAAGGAACGACAGCTTAGGTTTCTTATTAAACCATAATTCATACGGTGTCGTTTCTACGGATTTTGATGGTGCTCTATTTAAAGTGAATGCAGCTGTCTCTAATGCATAACTCCAAAATGATAAAGGCAAATCAGTAAGAGACATCATAGAACGAACCATATCTAAGAGAGTTCGATTACGACGTTCGGACACACCGTTTCGTTGTGGTGTTCCCGGTGGTGTCAATTGTGAAAGTATTCCGCATTTCTTTAAATGCATGCCAAACTCATAACTCAGATATTCACCTCCGCGATCAGATCGTAGAAATTTAATCTTCTTGTTACGTTGATTTTCTACTTCACTTTGGAATTCCTTAAACTTCTCAAAAGTTTCGGATTTATGTTTCATGAAATAGATATACCCATATCTACTCAGATCATCTGTGAAGGTTAGAACATAACGATAACCACCGCGCGATGCTACACTCATTGGTCCGCACACATCGGTATGTATGATTTCCAATAAGTCTGTAGCTCGCTCCATAATACCAGAGAATGGAGTCTTAGTCATTTTTCCCATTAGACATGCTTTGCATCTATCAAGTGACTCAAAGTCAAGTGATTCAAGTAATCCATCGGTATGGAGTTTCTTCATGCGTTTCACTCCAATATGACCAAGACGACAGTGCCACATATAAGTAGAATTATCATTCAATTTAATTCGCTTAGCATCAATGTTATGTATATGTGTATCACTACTATCGAGATCTAACAGAAATAAGCCATTCTTTTCAGGTGCTCGACCATAAAAGATATTATTCATAAAAATAGAACAACCATTATTCTCAGACTTGAATGAATAACCGTCTTGCATTAAACAAGATCCAGATATAATGTTCATGCTCAACGCGGGTACAAAATAACAATTATTGAGGCTTAAAACTAATCCCGAAGGTAGATGTAGAGGAAGTGTGCCGACAGCGATCACATCGACTTTGGATCCATTTCCAACGCGCATGGTCACTTCATCCTTTAGTAGTCTTCGTTTATTCTTTAGTTCCTGTTTCGAGTTACATATATGAGCAACCGAACCAGTATCAAATACCCAGGTACTAGTACGAGAACCAGTAAGATAAACATCTATAACATGTATATCGATATACCTTCTTTCTTCTTCTTGACAAGGCCGCTCTTCAGATCCGCCAAATACTTGGAGCAATTACGCTTCCAGTGTCCCTTCTCCTTGCAGTAATAGCACTCAGCATCAGGCTTAGGGCCAGCCTTAGGTTTCACAGGAGGCGTGGCAGCTTTCTTGCCACTCTTCTTGTTCTTGCCTTTAGACTTGCCCTGTTTCTTGAAGCTGGTGGTCTTGTTGACCATCAACACTTGGTGCTCTTTCTTAATTTCAATCTCAGCAGATTTTAGCATGGCGAAGAGTTCAGGTAACTCTTTGTTCATGTTCTGCATATTGTAATTCATCACAAAGTTCTTGTAACTAGGTGGCAGTGATTGAAGGACACGATTAATCCCCAGTCTGTTAGGAATCACTATTCCCAAGTCACTGAGTTTCTTCGCATGCCCGGTCATGGCGAGCATGTGCTCACTAACGGAGCTGCCTTCTTCCATCATGCAGCTGAAGAAGTGTTTCGATGCTTCATAGCATTCCACGGCCGCATGAGTTTCAAATATAGCTTTCAGCTCATTGACCAACTCATGAGGATCGTGGTGCTCAAAACGTTTTTGAAGATCGGCTTCCAGACTGCACAGGAGGGCACACTGAACTTGAGAGTACCGAGTTTTCCGAGTCTCGTAAACAGCTTTTACTTCATCGGTTTCAATTTCTGCAGGAGGGTCACCTAGCGGTGCATCAAGCACAAATTGCAGATTTCCGCCAGAGAGGAAGATCCTCACATGACGGAACCAGTCGGTGAAGTTGCTACCGTTGCTCTTAAGCTTTTCTTTCTCTAGGAACTGGTTAAAATTGATTGGGGACGCCATCTCTACAACATATATTTGCAAAAGTTTAGACTAAGTTTATGACAAATTGAGTTCAAATTTTAATTCAATCATAATTAAAAATCTAGGTGAACTCCCACTCAAAACAATATCCCTCGCATTGTCTTAGTGATCACACGAACCAAATCCACCGCACCTAAGTCCGATCATCACGAGACAAGGTGTGATTTCAATGGCGAACACTCAAAGTGTTCATCATATCAACCATATGATTCATGCTCTACCTTTCGGTATCACGTGTTCCGAGACCATGTCTGTACATGCTAGGCTCGTCAAGGCCACCTTAGTATCCGCATGTGCAAAACTGTCTTGCACCCGTTGTATGCACTTGTTGATTCTATCACACCCGATCATCACGAGATGCTTCGAAACGACAAGTCTTGGCAACGGTGCTACTAAGGATGAACACTTTATTATCTTGAGATTTTAGTGAGGGATCATCTTATAATGCTACCGTCGCGATCTAAGCAAAATAAGATGCATAAAAGGATTAACATCACATGCAGTTCATATGTGATATGATATGGCCCTTTTGTCTTTGCGCCTTTGATCTTCATCTCCAAAGCACGGACATGATCTCCATCATCTTCGGGCATGATCTCCATCATCGTCGGCGTAGCGTCAAGGTCAATGGCGCCGTCTTCATGATTGTCCTCCATGTAGCAACTATTACAACTACTTTGAAATACTACTCAACATGAAATTTAAAGACAACCATAAGGCTCCTGCCGGTTGCCACAATACAATAATGATCATCTCATACATATTCATCATCACATTATGGCCATATCACATCACCAAACCCTGCAAAAACAAGTTAGACGTCTCTAATTTGGTTTGCATATTTTACGTGGTTTAGGGTTTTCGAGAGAGATCTAATCTACCTACGAACATGAACCACAACGTTGATACTAATGTTGTCAATAGAAGAGTAAATTGAATCTTTACTATAGTAGGAGAGACAGACACCCGCAAAGCCTCTTATGCAATACAAGTTGCATGTCGAACGAGGAACAAGTCTCATGAACGCGGTCATGTAAAGTTAGTCCGAGCCGCTTCATCCTACTATGCCATAAAGATGCAAAGTACTCAACTAAAGATAACAAGAGCATCAATGCCCACAAAACCATTGTGTTCTACTCGTGCAACTATCTATGCATAGACACGGCTCTGATACCACTGTAGGATAACGTTGCATAGAAAACAAAAATTTCCTACCGCGAACACGCAATCCAAGCCAAGATGCAATCTAGAAGACGGTAGCAACGAGGGGTTTATCGAGTCTCACCCTTGAAGAGATTCCAAAGCCTACAAGATGAGGCTCTTGTTGCTGCGGTAGACGTTCACTTGCCGCTTGCAAAAGCGCGTAGAAGATCTTGATCACCGGCGCCACGAACGGGCAGCACCTCCGTACTCGGTCACACGTTCGGTTGTTGATGAAGACGACGTCCACCTCCCGTTCCAGCGGGCAGCGGAAGTAGTAGCTCCTCTTGAATCCGACAGCACGACGGCGTGGTGTCGGTGGTGGTGGAGAAATCCGGCGGAGCTTCGCTAAGCGTGCGGGATGTGGTGGAGGAGAGAGGCCGCTAGGGTTTGGGAGAGGGGGCGCCGGCCACTAGGGGGTGCGGCCACCTTGTGGTCTTGGGGTGGTCGGCCCCCTCCCCTTGGCCCCTCATTATATAGGTGGAAGCCCCAAGTGTTGGACTACAAGTCTCCGAATAAGACCCGAACCAAAAACCTTCCATGTGATAGGGAAACCTACCCAAGGTGGGAATCCCACTTGGGTGGGATTCCCTGTGGGGGGTGGCCGGCCCCCTATGGTGGAGTCCACTTGGGACTCCACCCCCTAGGGTTGGCCGGCCATGGGTGGTGGAGTCCCTTCGGGACTCCGCCTTCCAAAGTGATTTCTTCCGGACTTTTCTAGAACCTTCTAGAACCTTCCATAAATGCACCGGATCATTTTCAAACACATAAAATGACATCCTATATATGAATCTTATTCTCCGGACCATTCCGGAACTCATCGTGATGTCCGGGATCTCATCCGGGACTCCGAACAAATATTCGAACTCCATTCCATATTCAAGTTCTACCATTTCAACATCCAACTTTAAGTGTGTCACCCTACGGTTCGCGAACTATGCGGACATGGTTGAGTACTTACTCCGACCAATAACTAATAGCGGGATCTGGAGATCCATAATAGCTCCCACATATTCAACGATGACTTTAGTGATCGAATGAACCATTCACATACGATACCAATTCCCTTTGTCACGCGATATTTTACTTGTCCGAGGTTTGATCATCGGTATCACTCTATACCTTGTTCAACCTCGTCTCCTGACAAGTACTCTTTACTCGTACCGTGGTATGTGGTCTCTTATGAACTTATTCATATGCTTGCAAGACATTAGACGACATTCCACCGAGAGGGCCCAGAGTATATCTATCCGTCATCGGGATGGACAAATCCCACTGTTGATCCATATGCCTCAACTCATACTTTCCGGATACTTAATCCCACCTTTATAACCACCCATTTACGCAGTGGCGTTTGGTGTAATCAAAGTACCTTTCCGGTATAAGTGATTTACATGATCTCATGGTCATAAGGACTAGGTAACTATGTATCGAAAGCTTATAGCAAATAACTTAATGACGAGATCTTATGCTACGCTTAATTGGGTGTGTCCATTACATCATTCATATAGTGATATAACCTTGTTATTAATAACATCCAATGTTCATGATTATGAAACTAATCATCCATTAATCAACAAGCCAGTTAAGAGGCATACTAGGGACTCTTTGTTGTTTACATATCACACATGTACTAATGTTTCGGTTAATACAATTATAGCATGACATATAAACATTTATCATAAACATAAAGATATATAATAACCACTTTTATTATTGCCTCTTGGGCATATCTCCTTCACCCCCACCTACTCCGGGCTCCTCCACCTCCGGCCTACTCCTCCTCCTCCTACACCGACGCGATGACCTCGGGAGCTTCCGCCATCATCCTGCACCTCCTGTACCTCCTACACCGGCGCAGAGACGACAACCACTGATTAGCTAGATCTAGATTTGAATTTTTTTTTGTTTTCTTGTATAACCTACCGCCGGCGAACAAGACAGGTGCGCCGGGGATAACGCGAGTTACCACCGGCGCACCGCCTGGTGCGCCGGCAGTGGCCAGTTATCACCGGCCCGTTCGCACCGGCGGGCTCGTGGTGGTGCAAGGGCCTGGTTCCTCGGTAGGCCTAGGAGAGTCCTTCTTGCTTCTGAGATCCGCAGTGATAACCCACTGCAGTTCCCTTCCGGGCTGGTGGTCCATTTGAGTTCCAAGGAACTCCGGGTGCGGGCGTCCGAGATACTCAGACAAAGCGTCTAAGTCCTGCTCGAAGCGCATGTTGCCACCATTCCCCAACCGGTAAAACTTGGTGTTGTGGGGCAACGCCATCTGAAAGAGAATTGGCTGAGTAAGTTAGAGATGTGAACAAGGGTGACAAAATTTTATGTAGATTCATAAGGAAGAGCATGGCTTCTTATTTTGAAAAGATCTCAAAGCTAAGAGTGAGAATAAGTTTTCATAAATATTCCCTTCATTTGTTTTGGAAACTAAGTTTTTCAGACGTCCATTCTAACTAGGGTCTCCTAAGGTCAAACAATGGCTCTGATACCAACTTGTCAACACCCGGATTTTTAAGTCCAGATGCCTGTTATGCCATACATCGCAATCCCAGGAATATTGTTGTTGCGAGACATAACAGTTGAATATCATAAGTCATCATTCATTACATATCATAGTTGTCTTACAAATAGATCACATGATCCAATATTACAATAATAGTTGAACTATTGTTTCAACACACATCACAAATACATAGCGGAAGCGTAGATAGAAGGGGACTCTATAGTCCACAGGCCAACGCTTGACGTCAGGAGTAGTCCTAGTTGTCGTAGACGTCCTGCTGTCCATCATCTTCATACTGCTGCTCCTCTTCATAGTCTGGCCATTTGAATAGCCGGGGACACAGCCATGAGTACTTTAAAGTACTCGCAAACTAATACTAATGTAAGTACTAACATTTCTGGTAAGGGGTGCTAAGCTCTAGTTTCTTTTGCATAAAGCCAATTTTAGTTCACAAGTATTTGAAATAAAGACTCTTCATGTGCTAACTAACTCAAGTGGGAACATTAGTGTCATTCCCACAACTCGGTTGTGTTTTCAAGTCAAAGTCACCATTTCAAGTTCAAATCACAAGTCACCCTTCACATGTCACATTTTTTAAAATGGTCTGATGACGGAACAGTATGGCCTTTCCAACCGTCCATAACCGTGGACGCGGCTATTCGAATAGTTCTACACTCTGCAGAGGTTGCACACTTGTGCCACAACATTTGATTACATCCGTCAGGAATAACCCTGAATAATCGTAACTCAGTACGCGGATCATCAACCATAACCTTTCACTTACATATCCTAGTATAGGCACCTCTCCCCATGAGCTTGGCCTCCCAGTGAAGACCAACCTGGGAACTGCACAGGGCTTGGGCCGGACATTCACCTCGTTTTACGTCATTTCTCATCATTTCTTTTGTTGTAGAGGCAGCTTTCGGCATAACCCCGATGACGCTTGTTTAGAGGGAACCCATACTAAAATACATAAACTTCTAGTTAAGCCCTACCCATAATCAGGTATTGTGGGGGTACTTGTAAATTGGAATGGTATCGCATCCGAACCCAACCATCAGTTTTTGTAAAGTTCACCATGTCATTCACCAGTCATATTCACCTTGAAAATCTTTCAATAGAATGAATCATCATTCCAAGGTTTTCAAAGTCATTTTATTTCACCTGTTCCCATCTAGAGTAGTCAATTTTAATTTAGCACTAGCATCTAAGTATGAGGGGGCTAAGTAATTTGCTTTGCTTCTAGGCTAACATTGATACTCTTGTACTAATCCAATACTAACCAAGTGAATCATGAATCAAAAAGTACTTTGATAAAACAAAAGTAAGTAAAGCTGGTAAAGTAAAACTGGGCAATAGGATCATGAACATAAAGTAAATGGGTAATGCCTTGCTCATGGTGAGCTTGCACTTTGCAAGAGTATTATCTTGCCTTGGTTGGTGTATGGATCAAAATGTTCCTCCTTCTTCTCCGTAGATGTTCTCGTCGTCTCCTTCGTAGCCTTCGGTACTAGCGTCTATAAACGAATACGAGGATACAATCACCACACAAAACTTGCATGCTAGACTAAACACACCAAAGATTCACACAAGCCTATGCTAGCATCACATCTCATTAGCATGGTGATTTACTTTGTTTTATTTTAAAGAAAAATAATTTCCTCTCATTATAATTTGTAAATGATAGTTTCCATTTAGTTTTTGAGGAATAATTTCCTCTCATTGAATCTTCTTAAGATTTAACTTCCTCAAACAATCATACATGAAATCATGTTGACCTAAGTCAACCATTCATCATCATCATTTGAGAAAATAATTTAAATGAGATATAATACCTCATACAATTTAATAATGCCTATTATGATTTAAAATCTCCAAGTATTTCATGTGAGAGTTTTTGACCAGGGGTTCAAACTTCATATGAAATTACTTGGGACAAGATTTAAATGAAGTGAAACCCTCATATAATTTACACAAATTAAACTAGCATCACACATTACTATTAAGTGGGTAGATGTGTTTTTTTTCTTATTTAAGAAAAATAATTTACTCTCATACTAATTAAGGTGTTACTTTTAATTACTTAGAGAAATAATTTCCTCTCATTATCTTATTAAGATTTAATTTCTCTCATGAATAATATATGACCTAGGTTGACTAAGTCAACCTCTTCATACTCATCATTTAAGGAAATGATTTAAATGAGGTGAAGCACCTCATACAATTTAATCCTAATATGGTAAAGATTTAATATCATCAAACAATTCATATGAGACCTAAATGACCAGAGTCTCTACCTCATTTTGAATTGTTCATGACAAGCTTTAAATGAGAGAAACACTCCCATATGATTTATTAATAGTTTTGGACAATATCTTTGACTAGAAATAGCCCTATCGTCCTTTAATTAACCCAGGGCATGATCATACAAAGTGACCACACCATTTTATTGCAGAAACAATTAGTGTAAGTGAAATGTGAATTATAGCAATTGGATTTACTTCAAAATTCAAATTGGTAGATTTTTAAGATTTATTTGAATACTGAAAAGTCTCTGACTTGTTATTTTTGTCACATTAATTCTACAACAGATTTCAAAGAGAGACCAATGTGGTTGGATAGAGCTTTTCATCAGCTTTCCAACAATATAAAATTTGTTAAATTTGGCCAAGCCCAACAGATTCTATGAATTTTCAAAGTTGGGTTCAGTATTGAATTTGTTTGAATTGAATTAAATCAAATTTGACTAAACGGGCTGGCGGGAATGAAATTGGGTCGAATCAGTTTGAAACGCAGCAAAGAAGAGTTGGGCCGGCCCAGCTAACGTTGAATGCCAGCTGACAGCAGGCCCCACCTATCAGCGAGCCAGGCTTACCGAATCGGTACACGTGAGTGGTGGCCGTTAGATTAGAAGCTCGATCTACGGTTGAGGTTCGTCGTCTCCGTCGAGGGGAGGAGCTTGCTGGAGCGGCGGAGGTAGGGGGTCGGCGGCGAGCAGGGACTCCGGCGAGCGGTGGCGTTGACGCGAGGCGAGGTTGTCGTCGACGGCGAGTGCGCTGGTACCAGTGGCGTCGCCGATGGTGCTCCAATTCGTCGACGATGATCTCAGGTCCGCCGCGGGCTCCGGCGATCGATTGGACGGCTCCGGTGAGTAATCGGGTGAGAGGAGTGGACGAGGAGGATCAGAAGAGAGAGGGGAGTGAGTTTGCGGTGAAGAGGATGGCGCGGGGGTGGCTCCTTTTATAGCGTGCAAGGTGGTCGTGAGGTGGGCGGCGAAGGTGACAGCATCGCGGCGGCTCCGGCGAAGGAATGGGGTCGGCGAGGTGGGCGCAAGGTAGCTGAGATCATGGCGGTGCTAGAGAGCTAGAAAACGAGGTGGGGGACGGTCTGGTACGCGCGCGAGAGGGCGAGGTACTGGCGGCAAGATCACGGGAATCCGGCGAGCTGGTCGTCGGCGACAAGCGGCGCGAGAGCACGGGCGCGTGTCTGGCGGGCGTTGGTCGTCCAGTGGAGCATGCCTGCGAAGAGAGAGGGCGAGAGGGGCCTCGGGTCGACGGAGCACGTGTCCGCTCTGCGGCGTCCAGGGCGTGCCGATGCGTACCCTGGCGCGTTCTGGACGTCGTGGGCGCGTCCCGTTCCCGGCGGTGGCGGGTCGTTCACCGACCAGGGCTGGGGTAGGCTTGTTCAGTAGGGTGTGAGGGAGCAGGAGGACATGGTGGCAGGTCTGGTGATGAAGGGAGTGAGGGGAGGCTCGGCATGGTGGTGACATGGCCGGCATGGCCATGTCCTTGCCTCCATAGGGGTCCTCCTAGGGTTACTATGCATGGAGTAGGGTGAGAGGGGACAGGGGAACATGTAGGGTCGAGTGGGGCTCAGAGTTGGGGCCAAACACTATTTAGAATAGTGTTTGAGATTTGGGCAATTTTTCTATTTCAATTTCTTGTCAAATTTGGTCAAAGCAAAGTGATTCCAAAATTTGAAAATGGTGCATTTGGATAAGTTGCAAATGACCAGAGACAAATATGTGTGGTGGTGGAATTTTAAAAATCAAAGAAATGCAAATTTGCTCAAAGTGAGATTGTTGCATTTGATAAAAAGTCTCAACTTTGCATGAGTATAGAATTTGATCCAAGATGAATTTGGCATGGTGGTCTTTACCAAAGTTGTTCACCTTGATGTGCTCTTGGATGTGATGCAAAGAATTGGGAAAGTTTAGTTTGAAAAACTTGAAATAGAGGGGCTCAAAGTAGTGACCAGAATATAAATGGCAGATTTGACCATTATTGTATGTGAGCCAATTTTGAGTTTGAATTTGATTTGATTTGTGTTTATTTGATTCCAAAAGTTGTAATAAGTGTTTAGTAACATAATACAACTAATGGTGAAGACCAAATTGGTCTAGGTCAAAGATTTGGAAAAATGGCATAAGCCATATGTGAGAGTTTTGTGATTTTCTAACTTTTATTCTTTTCTTTTTCTTTGCTTCACTTAAGCAAGTGTGAGGTTTATTTGGTGTTAGATTGAGTTGGGTAAAAGGTTCAAACCATTTTGGGGCAATGTGGGTGCCTAGGTCAAGATTTGATATTTTGGCTAAGTGTCACATATGCCTCTATGCATATGTTTGATTTTATTTTGTTTCTCCCTTGAATTGGTTGGTAAGTACTTTGTTGAGTGTGTTGATGTATTTCAAAACATATACCAAGGTCAACACTCAAAGTTGGAGCATTTGCAAAAAGTAGCCATAGGCTTGCATATGCCTTTTCTTAACTAAGATCTTTTCTTTTTATTTTGTTTTTTTTTAAGATTGATGACAAGAGGGATGAGGTTTAGGGTTTAGTAAGTTTTGCAATGGTTCACCACCATTTATCAAAGTAAGAAAGGTAGAGTTCAAAATTTACACATTAGGGCTACATGCCCACATATGTTTTTTTTATTTTAGGTTTCAAAAAAGATCAAATTGATTTTTGAGAAGGTTAGGGTTTAGGGTTTTTCTTATTGATTTCTTTCTCTTTTCTTTTATTTGGTTTGTGATCTTCACTTGATCACTTTAGGGTTTTAGGGTTTATCACATAAGCATAATAACACTCATCATGGCAAAACACAAATATTAGGTATGAGCACTATGCATAGTACTTTATATAAGAAAAGTTTTTGTTGGTTCTCATTTTTGGAAAAAGGAAATTCATTTTCTCTTTGTTTTGAAATTTGGGGTGTTACAGATACTTACCCAATCTTCTGATCTGGATGAAGCTCTTGATGGTTTTGGCAAGAAAGATGCCAAGACCTGGACCGACGATGAAAAGAGGAAAGACCGTAAGGCTTTTTCATTAATTCAGCTTCATCTATCCAACAATATCTTGCAGGAAGTGCTGGCTGAGAAATCTGCAGCGGCGCTGTGGTTGAAACTGGAATCGATCTGCATGTCCAAAGATCTAACCAGTAAGATGCACATGAAGATGAAGTTGTTCTCGCACAAGCTGCAAGAAGGTGCGTCAATGATGAATCACCTATCGATCTTTAAAGAGATCGTTTCTGATTTGTTGTCCATGGAGGTAAAATATGATGATGAGGATCTAGCTCTTATATTATTAGTCTCGTTGCCTAATTCTTTTGCGAATTTTCGAGACACCTTGTTATACAGTCGTGATGAACTAACCCTTGCCGAAGTTTATGAGGCCCTCCAGCAGAGGGAAAAGATGAAATCTATGGTGCAGGCAGAGGGTTCGTCATCTAAGGCAGAAGCACTGCAGGTCCGAGGCAGGACCGAGAACAGAAACAACAACTACAACAACTACAACAGAGAGATAAGAGCAAGACCGATAGAGGTCGCTCAAAGTCCAAGGGACGAGATGGTAAGTTCTGCAAGTATTGTAAGAAAACTAGCCACAATATTGATGATTGCTGGAAGTTGCAGAACAAAGAGAAAAGAAACGGTACTTACCAACCGAAAAACAAATCTGAGGGTGATGGTAAGGCTGTTGTTGTTTCCAGTGATAATTCTGAAGGCGATTGCCTAGTTGTGTTTGCTGGTTGTGTTTCTGGTAATGATGAGTGGATCCTTGATTCTGCATGTTCGTTTCATATTTGTTGTAACAAAGACTGGTTCAGTTCTTATGAGTTTGTGCAGAGTGGAGATGTTGTGCGTATGGGAGATAACAATCCACGTGAGATCGTGGGCATTGGCTCCGTTCAGATCAAGATGCATGATGGCATGACACGCACTCTGATAGATGTGAGACACATACCTGGCATGGCCAGAAATCTGATCTCTCTCAGTACCCTTGATGTTGACGGGTACAAACACTCCGGTTCTCGCGGAGTTCTGAAGGTATCAAATGGTTATCTCGTTCACATGATTGGTGACATGAATTCTGCAAAATTATATGTTCTTAGAGGTAGCACTTTGTCTGGTATTGCTGCTACTGTTATTCCTGATGAACCTGGTAAAACTAATCTGTGGCATATGTGTCTTGGACATATGAGTGAACATGGCATGGCAGAATTGCACAGGAGAGACCTGCTAGATGGCTGCAATTTGAGTAAGTTTGAGTTCTGTGAGCACTGCATTTTTTGTAAGCATAAAAGAGTTAAATTCAATGCTTCCGTTCATACCACTAAAGGGATTCTAGATTATGTGCATGCTGATGTGTGGGGACCTTCCCGCAAGACTTCTCTTGGTGGTGCAAATTACATGCTTACTATCATAGATGATTACTCCAGAAAAGTGTGGCCGTTCTTTCTGAAACATAAACCGATGTGTTTGATGCTTTTAGAAAGTGGAAAGTTATGGTAGAGAAGCAAATCAAAAAGAAAGTTAAATTGCTTCGTACTGACAATGGCATGGAGTTTTGTTCTACTGTTTTCAATGATTATTGCAGCGACGAAGGCATTGTCAGGCACCACACCATCCCATATACTCCTCAACAGAATGGTGTGGCGGAGAGGATGAACAGAACCATCATCTCCAAGGCTCGCTGCATGTTGTCCAATGCTGGTATGCATAGATGTTTCTGGGCTGAAGCAGCCTCCACCGCCTGTTACTTGATAAACAGGTCACCTTGTATTCCGCTTGATAAGAAAACTCCTATTGAGGTATGGTCTGGTTCACCTGCTGATTATTCACAGTTGAGAGTTTTCGGTTGCACTGCTTATGCTCATGTTGATAATGGAAAGCTAGAGCCTAGGGCTGTTAAGTGTGTGTTTCTTGGTTATGGTTCAGGAGTTAAGGCATACAAGTTATGGAATCCTGAAACTAAGAAAGTTTTGCATAGCAGGAATGTAGTCTTTAATGAGGCTGTCATGTTTTATAAGAGTTCATCTACAGATGTTACTGATGTTGTTGATTTTTCTGATAATTCTGATGATGAGCAACAGAGGATTAGCGTGCAGGTGGAGCACGTGGAGGAGAAAGAAAATGATGTTGCTGAAAATGATAACACTGTTGTTCAACACTCACCACCTGTTTTGCAGCAAACAAATAGTTCCATTGTTGCTGATAGACCGAGGCGTAACAAAGGTCCACGTCCTCGTTTAATTGAAGAATGTAATCTTGTTCATCATGCTTTGAGTTGTGCTGAACAGGTGGAGCATGATACTGAACCTGCTACATATACTGAGGCCGTTGCATCCATTGACCGCGTGAAGTGGATTTCTGCTATGCAAGAGGAGATGCAATCGCTTGACAAGAATGGCACATGAGATGTTGTGCCCTTGCCTAAACAAAAGAAGGTTGTCCGCTGTAAGTGGATATTTAAAAGAAAGGAAGGTTTGTCTCCTAATGAGCCTCCGAGGTATAAGGCAAGGTTAGTAGCAAAAGGTTTCAGCCAAATTCCAGGTATTGATTATAATGATGTATTCTCTCCGGTTGTGAAGCATAGTTCCATTCGTGCATTCTTTGGTATTGTGGCTATGCATGATCTTGAGCTTGAGCAGCTAGATGTAAAGACTACTTTTCTGCATGGTGAGCTTGAGGAGGAGATATACATGGACCAACCTGAAGGCTTTGTTGTGCCTGGTAAGGAGGATCTTGTTTGCAAGTTGAAGAGGTCCCTTTATGGTTTGAAACAGTCTCCAAGACAGTGGTATAAAATGTTTGATTCGTTTATGCTTGCACATGAGTTTAAGAGATCTAAGTATGATAGTTGTGTTTATATCAAGTTTGTTAATGGATCACCAATATACTTGCTGTTATATGTTGATGATATATTGATTGTTGCCAAGAGCAAGAAAGAGATCACTACTTTAAAATCACAGTTAAGTAGTGAGTTTGAGATGAAGGATCTTGGTGCTGCTAAGAAAATACTAGGTATGGAAATTACAAGAGACAGAAAATCTAGTGTGTTAATTCTTAGTCAGCAAAATTACATTCAGAAAGTTCCTCATCGTTTTAATATGCATGATGCAAAGTCTGTTAGTACACCAATTGCTTCTCACTTCAAATTGTCAGCATTGCAATGTCCTAGTACTGATGAAGATATTGAGTACATGTCACGAGTTCCATATTCTAGTGCTGTTGGTTCCTTGATGTATGTCATGGTTTGTTCTTGTCCTGATTTATCATATGCTATGAGTTTGGTCAGTCGATATCTGGCTGATCCTGGTAAATAACATTGGAGAGATGTTCAGTGGATTTTCGGGTACCTTCGTGGCACATCCAAAGCTTGCTTAAAGTTTGGCAAGACCGGTGAGGGACTCGTAGGCTATGTGGATTCAGATTTTGCTGCCGATTTGGATAAGAGAAGATCCCTCACAGGTTATGTGTTCACTGTTGGTGGATGTGCTGTGACTTGAAGGCAACGTTACAATCTGTTGTTGCCCAATTTACGACCGAAGCAGAATATATAGCAATTAATGAAGCTTGCAAAGAGTCTGTTTAGTTGAAAGGTTTGTATGCTGAGCTTTGTGGAGATGATTCTTGCATTAACTTGTTTTCTGATAGTCAAAGTGCAATATACCTTACTAAAGATCAAATGTTCCATGAGAAGACAAAGCACATTGATATCAAGTACCATTATGTTCGCGACATTGTTGCTAAAGGTAAACTGAAGGTATGCAAGATAAATACTCATGATAATCCTGCTGATATGATGACAAAGCCAGTTCTGTTTCCAAGTTTGAGCTTTGCTCGAGCTTGGTTGGTATAACTGTTTAGCCCAAGTGGATGTTGGCGCCAGCAAGTGTTTTTTCTTTGTTGTTCAGGAGATTGTTGAAATTCATGCTACAAGATGAAATTTGTCTCAAGGTGAAATTTGTTGTATTGTGATCCAAATTCATATACTAAAAGGAGGCTAACTTCTGACAAGCGGAGCGAGGCCCATCGCCGGAGGCTTGGGCCGATTAGTGTGTACTCTCCATTTTAATAACGCCCACTTCTCAAGAATATATGAGCAACACACTACGGAGAGTATATCTCATCGGATTTACATTAAAAGAAGTTGCCAGTTTTATAATTTAGTCGCATATAATTCACATTTTATTGATCAAATGAATGGTCGTAGTTTTCGTTAAAATACCTTTGGGCTTCATAAACCCAAATGGAGGATTAGACATAACTAGATTTGTATGCAAATACACTTTCACATGATCGCGACTTTGTAAAATTGTATGAAAGTCAAGCTCAAATGCAGAGAGTTAAAATGCTGCTACTATTTTGGACAAGAGGCAATACTATCCATCATTTTTGATATACCAGCCTTTATTTTTAACTTAACGTAGAGTGACCCTGTATTGGATATTTTTGATTTTGGGTGACGACAGTGCGAGGCAAATATTTTCCTGCGGCATGTTTTACAGTAGGGACAGAGCAATATGGACCGTCCAGCCAGCAATATTTGATGGACTGGATTAACTAATACTTGTGACCAAAAGGAGTAGTATATTTTCAAGAAAAGCCAAATATGGTAGGCGATTAAAACAAATCTGGCACTACATTAAACAGAAAATCACAAGGAAGGACAATTTTAGGAGCGAAAATTGCTTCACGTATGACTTTCCCGTCCAAAATTGTACGATCTTCATGCATGAAGCAATTTGTTGGACGCCATGGTTGCAGTAGCGGCGCCGGCGACTAAGGACAGCGGTGCCGGCGGCAGCAGGGGAGGACGTTCTAGCAGGGGCTCCGACGACCAAGTGGCAGCAGCGAAGAACGTCATGGTTGCTGCAGAGACGCCGGCGAACAAGCAGCAACAGCAGCGGAGGACGCCATGGTTGTAGATCAGCAGCTGCGCCGGCGACCAACTTGCTGCACCGGTACATGCTAGCTTGCTCGTCGATTTGCTTTCACGCGTTTGTTGTGTTTCCAGTCGGCGACGTGCAGTTTGTGCTTGCTAAAATGATCCACCTATGTGCATGTTCTTGGTTGCTTATCTTAGTTTGTAACGTGTGCATCGCAGGCTCGCAGCGGGGTTTCAGCTAACAACGCCCAGGACACAGCGGTGATAGTAGCATGAACACAGCAGATAAATTATGCTCTAATCATGGATCAAATTGCACTTAGAAAAATAGAAATAATATGGAAATAGACAAAGTTAATTGCCTAAATTACCCTTGCAATTAATTTGGATATTGACGCAATACTACTAGCCCAAACGACTAGTAATCCCTACCGTAAAACACCTCTTTCCTGCACGACAAGACGCGCGGTCGTCGTCTGTTTGTTGGGTCGTCCACTAGCTGATATATTTCTCTTTGTGGCCTGTCTATTTCATGGCAAAGTTGTTAGTACTAGCCTTGACTAACCATGGAAAAATGAGCCAGTCTTGTCTGACCAGTGACCACCATTATCTGCAGCGGGGAAATGCACAAACGGACAGCTGCCAAACCCTACAGGCTACACCCTTGTGCGCACACAAAAATGCAAGCCTGATCCCTATACACCTCGAATGTTATTGGCCGTAGAAACTGAGGGGCCAATGTGATGTTTTTCCCCATGAGGCTAATCAATGTCTATAAATACGGCCATCCGGCAAGCGCATCAGGATATACAGAGAGTAGAAACTAGAAATTCGCTAGTGAGCTAGCCAGACTGAGCTCGGATGGGGTCCTTGGCCAGAGCTGCGCGTTTCCTGGTACTCCTCCAGATCGCTCTGTTCATCTTCTCCGCGGTGATCATGAGCCGCTCCGTGGCAGTTGCCCGCGACATTAGTGGTTAGTGCTTCCCAACTGTTCTTTCATCCTCTCCGTCGTGGTCTCCCACCTTTGAAATATTCCAACTGAATATTCATGGATCCTCGTACGTATGTACTTCCTTGCAGCTGGTGGTGGTGCTCTGGATCCTAACCGTCCTGGGTGCATCGACGGACCGTGCCCAACACCTGGTGGTTCCTACACTCGACCATGCCGCAACAAGTACATGCCCTGGTGCCGGCCACCGGCTGGTGGTCAGCCCTAATACCTGCAGACCTCCTCTTACAAATAATGGAAGGCTATATGCTCAGCTGATGCATGCCTCCATGCCGCTACATTCTACAAGTACATGTGCCCACCGGCTGGTGCTGCCACCACCTTATACTCAACCGATGATAGTAGTATCGCCTCTACGCGTACTTACATCTTACTAATACTACGAATAAAACTGTATGGATGGCACTGATACTAATATGGTTGTGTGAACATGAAAGTTAATTCGTTTCAGAATCTACAAAATTGTGACACTGTTGACTGCGTGCAATGTGTTGTTAAGGCTCTCCTTGATCGTGCTACATATTGCACACTAGGTATGAAGCTGCAGGCCGATGCCTGCCCGCAGATTAAGCTTCGTGTCTCTTCCACTACAGGAATGGGAGGCTATGCCGAGGGCCAGGCTATACGCCGACGGCCAAAAGTCGGGGCCGTCGGCGTATGGCCCGGCCAGGCCAGCCTGCCCTTTCAACACTCGGCGAAACGTGGCCGTCGGCGTAGCGACCTCTACGCCGAGGGCAGCCCTCGGCATACCTTTGGCCCTAGGCGTAGACAGGGCTACGCCGACGGCCACCCTTGGCGTAGGCTATTTTTCAAATTTGTCTAATTTTGTAAAAATCATAACTAATTCATAGGATGTCAGAAAAATGCGTATGAGGTATCAAAATGTTCAGAAAAACATCCTCTATCCGTTTATGTCAAAATCATGCATATTTGAATCATGTAGAATAACATGTTAACATAGAAACAATTCAATCACTTTCTTATATGTTCTCAGGTTCCCGTTTTAGCTAGATGGCAATTTAAACGAAGTCAGAAAATCTCGCGGAGCCGCATGGCATCATTTTATGTGTCCTAGTAACCACTCCAAAAGATGGAATTGGGATACGACAATTATTTTGGAAAACCCTTCACGAACAGGGCTATCAAGTCCGGATTTCTATGGCTTTTAGGGCAATGAGTAGGAAACGGCCCGTGACACCGCATAGTTTGTCGGAACGAGACCATATTTGGCACGTGCGTGGTCCCTGGGATGGGAAGCAAGGCCCCGGAGCAAATTTCCAATCTGACCTATGGGCGATGGTTTTTTCATTTTCGGGGTGCCAAAACAGGTTTTTTTGTGAAGGAACTACATGGGGCGTATTTTAGTATTGCGCGAGACCTCGCGTAGTGGTAGGACACCGCCTTCGCACCCCATATCACATGCCATATGTGCGCGCTAGCTATCTGGGAATCCATGCGGCTTCCCGCCGAATCCGCTGGAAAGTGACCGGATTTGAACTAGGGCTACACTTTCTTTCGCTCAATAAATTCCGCAAAAATTGTTTTTAGGTCTATGACATATCAGTTTATGTGCTAATTTTTGTCCGTTTAGCGCGATGGTAAATGGGTGCACCAGCGCGCCCGGTACGGCCATACCGCATCTCCGTGGGGGCCCCTTTTGGCCAAATGACAATTTAAACAAAGTCACAAAATCCCGCGGAGCCGCATGGCGTCATTTTATGTGTCCTAGTAACCACTCCAAAAGTCGGAATTAGGATACGGCAATTATTTTGGAAAACCCTTCATAAACAGGGCTATCACGTCCGGAGTTCTATGGCTTTTAGGGCAAATGAGTAGGAAACGACCCGTGACACCGCATAGTTTGTCGGAACGAGGCCATATTTGCACGTGCGTGGTCCCTGGGATGGCAAGGCCCCGGGAGCGGATTTCCAATCCGACCCATGGGCGATGGTTTTTTCATTTTCGGTGCCAAAACGGGTTTTTTTTGTGAAGAAACTACATAAGGCGCATTTTAGTATTGCGCGAGACCTCTGTAGTGGTAGGACACCGCCTTCGCACCACATATCACATTCCATATGTGCGCGCTAGCTATCTGGGAATCCATGCGGCTTCCTGCGGTGTCCCGCTGAATCCGCCGGAAAGTGACCGGATTTGAACTAGGGCTACACTTTCCGTCGCTCAATAAATTCCGCAAAAATGTTTTTAGGTCTATGACATATCAGTTTATGTGCCAATTTTTGTCCGTTTAGCGCGATGGTAAACGGGTGCACCAGCGCGCCCGGTACGGACATACGCATCTCCGTGGGGGCCCGTTTTGGCCAAATGACAATTTAAACAAAGTCGAAAATCCCGCGGAGCCGCGTGGCGTCATTTTATGTGTCCTAGTAACCACTCCAAAAGTCGGAATTAGGATACGGCAATTATTTTGGAAAACCCTTCACAAACAGGGCTATCACGTCCGGAGTTCTATGCCTTTTAGGGCAAATGAGTAGGAAACGGTCCGTGACACCGCATAGTTTGTCGGAACGAGGCCATATTAGGCATGTGCGTGGTCCCTGGGATGGGAAGCAAGGCCTCGGGAGCGGATTTCCAATCCGACCGATGGGCGATGGTTTTTTCATTTTTGGGTGCCAAAACGGGTTTATTTTGTGCAGCTACATGGGGCGTATTTTAGTATTGCGCGAGACCTCCGCGTAGTGGTAGGACACCGCCTTCGCACCACATATCACATGCCATATGTGCGCGCTAGCTATCTGGGAATCCATGCAGCTTCCTGCGGTGTCCCGCCGAATCCACTGGAAACTGACCGGATTTGAACTAGGGTATACTTTCCGTCACTCAATAAATTCCGCAAAAAATGTTTTTATGTCTATAACACATCACTTTATGTGCTAATTTTTGTCCGTTTAGCGTGTTGGCGAACGGTGCACCAGCCCGCCCGATACGGCCATTTCGCATCTCGCGAGGTTTTGGCCACATGGCAAATTGGGCGTCATATTTGGATTCCTCAAATTTTTAGGTTCAAATGATGATATGTATATTATATTTAGATTCCTCTCATTTTTCTGATCGATTTAGACATATTATTTGTGGAATTTTGATTTTCCGATTTAAAGATATTAATTATTCAATATTAAATAGAAAAAAGACCAAAAAATAAAATCATTTTATTTTTATTTGAATTCAATATTATTATTACTTATATATATTCATTGTTGTCTACTTAAGTAATTGTTTGGGATTCAAAAATAAAGAAGTGTGCATCACGGTTCAAGGGTTAATAGGGTTGATATGCTATTATTATCAGCAAGAGGTGTCAATTCTATAATGGAAGCTCATCCGAATGGAACCAAGAAGTTAAGCGTGCTGAGGCTAGAGTAGTGTGAGGATGGGTGACCGACTGGGAAGTTTAACCATGATTGTAATTTGACATAAGATTAAGTGTAGTTAGAATTAAAAGTGTATTGGGTGAAAGATAAACAAGTAAAAAAAAAATTGTGTAAAAGAAATTAAAATTTTAAATTTTTAAATGTCTATGCCTAGGGTTTTGCCGTCGGCATATAGAAAAAATATTTTTTTTCGAATTTTTTTTTTTTTTTTTGGAAACGAAAATTTGAATTTTTTAAAAGTCTATGCCGAGGGTTTTGCCGTCGGCGTAGCGTGCTACGCCGAGGGCCGGGCTACGCCGACGGCGATAGTGCCTTTGCCGAGGGACTTACACGCCGAGGAGCTACGCCGAGGGTTCCCGACCCTCGGCATATAGCTCCATTCCTGTAGTGTTCAAACGGAAACTCAAACCGAATTGGACATGTTTGACAGAGTTAGATCATGTATGTGTGATTGCTTTGGCTAATATCACATACGAATTTCAATAATACATCACTACACGAAAACAGATAAAATCCCGAGTGCCAAAATGCTTGCCGAGGGTTATTTATCGGGGCCGTCGGCATATGCACTACATAAAAACGTTAAGGTGGCCGACGGTCAAAACCTGTGCCGACGGTTTTTATCAGGGCCATAGGCACTGCTCCCGAACAAGGCAGGCCGCGAAGCAGCCCGTTGGCACAGCAAAGCCGTCGGCACAGAAAGACACAGGCTCGGCCTAGCCGTCAGCACAGAAAATCCATCGACACAGGGGTCTCCGCCGTGACGGTGAGACGACGCCGTGATTTTTTCCGCTCTAGACATATGTCGACGGCCAAGCCGTTCGCACAAGCCCTGCCTTTTTCCCCTCCATGCAAACCCCCACGGCCCAATCGCCTTTTTATGTTTCAAATGACTTGAAGGAAATGATAAAAATTTAAAAAATAAAATATTTTGAGATTCTTGTATGTTACGCAACCTACTATTAGGAGAAATTAACAAATTTGAATTTTGACTTTAAAAAAATGTTTATTTCTCGGTAAAATGGCATTATCTTTTGCATACGACGTCGGAATTTTTTTTACTATTTTTTTGAAAGGTAATTTTGTTTACTATTGCGGCTTGGAAATTTTTAAGACTGTCAAGATTTTAAAGGAAAATATGAAAGCACGAAGATTTTAGCTATTGCCAGAAATTCTTTTTTTATATTTTTTATTTTTAAAAAATTAAATTAATAATTGAATTATGCATAAAGATTATTATTACTTAATCGATGTTTACTTAAATAATTTTTTAAAACTCAAAATAATAAAGAGTTTTGATATCACGTCTAAGGGTTAATAGGATTGATATGGTGGTATTATCAACAAGGTTTCGTTTCTTTCATAGATGCTCAACCGGAAGGAACGGAGAAATTAAATATGCTAGGGCTAGAATAGTGTGAGGATGGGTGACCAATTGAGAAGTTTGACCATGATTGCAATTTGACCTAAGATTAGTTGTAGTTAGAGTTAAAATGATCCATGTGATAGATTTTAAAAAGTTTGAAAAAAATTGAAAAATTTGAGCCATAATTACCAAATGACCATTAGTTCTATGCTGACGGCCAGGATTCTATGCCGACGGCCAGCCTGTGCCGAGGCCATATTGTGCCGACGGCGAGGTGCCGACGGTGGCCGTCGCACAACCTATGCCGACGGCCAAATTGGACTGTGCCGACGGCTTCACCTTGAATAGTTCTCGTAGTGATGCATGTGTATGCCGAGGGTAGAAAAATGGTAGTCGTCAACACTAAATCTTCAGGATACAGCTAGCTATGCTGAGGGTTTTCTGGCAAGGCCCATTGGCAAAGGAGGGCCTTCGGCATACACAGCACAATGCCGAGGGTGTGGCCGTCAGCAACAATGTTACCGCCACCATAAGTGAATGCAATGTGGCCTAGCCGTTCCGCCAACAAACAGTTGCGAGAAGGCAGCTCTAGCTAAATTTTGTTATGAAGAATAAGTGTACCATCAATTCATATTAGAAAAAATATAAATTTTGTTCTGAATAATGTATTTAATGTGAGCTATATTTTGTTCTTAAAATTGTATACTTGTGCAATGGGGCATTTAGGAATTTTTTGCAAAGTCTCCTAAAATATTTTTAGTGCATTTTAGTGCTTATAAGTGTTATAGGGCCTTGTTCCAATGTTTCGTAATATATTTTTGGGGAATTTTTCCTTAGTTCCTCTTATTTTATTGGGGTATTTTCTCAAAGTGCTTATTAGGGGTATTTTCTCAAAGTGCTTATTAGGTTTTTGGTGGATTTCTACTTAGTGCTTCAAATATTATATCTTATATCTTATATTTACTAATTGGAGGCACCAAACAAGACACCACATTAATTCACACTAGCAAAATACCCGTGCGTTGCTACGGTATATTAATACATGATAAATACTTGTACGAAAATATTAAAATATTTAACTGGTGATATTGCAGGATCATTGTTTATTTTAAAATATTTAGCGACATACTTTGCCTCCGCTCCACCACCCGTATAAATAGCTGTTCCAGTTTACACTTGGCGCCTTTGCCTCCTACCATCTCCTAGTCGCCTACCCTATCCATTGCATCCTTGACAAAGTTCAAAAATTAGAAATCCTTGATGCATTAAATCATCATCAACGCCAATGGTCAGTTGGACATGAAGACGACGGTGGAGATGTCGCCCACTGCGAGAACCATCGTCTTTAGCCCTTACTCAGCCCCCAACACGACCTTCCTGCTACTAAGAGAGTTTTAGTTGGTACTTACATTTGTGCACATCTCTGCAGAAAATACATATATACCATATATTCAACCTCGATGTCTCGGCGTTGAGACTCTCCTCCCATATGTTTCTCTACCGCCGTGAGCCTACATGGCTAATTAAGATCTGCTGACGTGGTGGCAACGCCAGCCCGCTAAGGACATGGCTTTACCTCTACTTGCCTGGCGTATCAATACCATCAGAAGTCGGAACTCACTTCAGAAACACTCATCTCTGATCTAAGAGTAAATTTTATGGCAAATAGTCCAGGCCGGCCCGTCCGTGGCGTCGGTTGGCACGCATCCTTGCCGGCCGTACCGGCGGATGGCATGAGGCTCCGGCAGGCAGCTCCTCGACGAGCACATGTGTCCGTCCGGTCCCTCTTTTTTTTTAGAATGTCATGGCGTTGGCAAGATCCTCTGGTCACCTCCTTGGCGCCATCACTGCTGTGCTCATAGCCCCCGACGTCCAAGTCCAAGTGGTGGCCTTGTGCATGTCAGGTGCGGCGTCCACCACCAAGCCTCAAACATGTGCTCATTAGGCCTACCTATGGCCGAAAGGCGGTAGCCCGAGCTGAGCTGCGCCAGCCGTGAAGATCACCTGCGCCCAACTCACGCTCATATTGAAGGCTAAGATCTGGACGACGACGTCCTCCATGAACCCACGCCGATTGATAAAGTAGCTCCTCCTTCCGATATTCTTCACTTGTTGGCGGCGGCCATGACCTCCTAGTCGGCCCCAGAGATCCCTCCGCTCCGACGATAGATATGCACACTTGCGGCGTCGAGCTCCTACCTAGGTCGGCGGCTGCTCGTGCGTGAGGAAGAGGTCGCGCGTGTAGTTGCGATATGATGGTAGTTACATGACGGCAGGCTCTAGTGAGTTCGAGACGGACTCTGCTGGACCTGCACGCGTCGTTGGGATACCTGCTGGACGGGGTGAACGTTCTGTTCGCGTACGTGGGGCTGACTGATTTCTTTAGCGATGGAAGGAAACTAAAAACGTACGAACGAACCAAAGAAACCGGTTCTTTTAGCGATTGGAGTCATGGTTTTTTTGACGGACGAAAATTTGTCCGGTTTTTTTACCTACCAACACCACCAATCCGTAACTTATTAGTAGAGATAAGCAAAATTAATTAAGCGGTTAGATATTGGTGTTGCGGCTAGGATTAACCGTGCGGAATAAAGACCTGTAGTGCGGTACAAATAACCTGACACAGTAGCTAGACATCCAATCGTGCTTGGGAAAACAAATGATGCGGTGACAATCTGGAATCTTTGAATTTTAAGATTAGGTTGTTAGATGTTGGATAGGCCGGTAGTATCTAGATTTGCGTCCTTTTTTCTACCGGCCTCCACCTAATCTTCCGAGGCGTGACTCCTTGATCTCCTTCCTCTTCCATCCCAAATATAGACGAGAGACTTCAACATCCATAGACCTACAGATTTATCTCTCTTTGCACGGAAATAGAAAGGAAAAGCAACCGGCGGCTTGGCCTTGATCGATCAATTGGTTGGCGCTGATTTTAAATCTATTGCACAGAGCTTATCATTGTGGTCTATGGCGCATGCAAGTATGCAGCTTGGCATGTATGTGCAGCCTCACCCTCGATGGATTTTTTTATTGCACATAGCTAGCTTCTCATCGTGGTTTATGGCACATGCAAGTACGCAGCGAGACGGACAACCAATTGATCTTTAGGTGGAGTCTGTGTCCACACACGATCGAGATTGATTCATTAATACTAGCAACCAGAGTTCTCGATTGAATGGCCGGTAAACTAGCATGCTTCCACGCATCAGGTATCACAAATTCTTTCGTAATCTTTACGTCTCCTGCTTCCTCATGGTATATTTTCAGTGAACATCTCCAACTTCCATATGAATAGCGACGACCGAATATTGTGCCTCCCCACTGTCACTACAGGAAAATGGTACGGTGCCGACGGTTATTGCCGTCGGCGTAGCAACTAAAACCGTCGGCGTAGGTCTATTACTTCGTGTTGTGTTAGGTCATAGGAATATGTAGTACCAATAATTAGGCCATCCTACCTCAATATTCCCCCCGGTAGACGAAACCCTAATCCGGGAGCCCTGTAGATCAACCCCTTTGACCGGCCTCCAATGATATATAGTTGACCAAATGGCCTTTTGTAGGTACTATGTCACATAAAATGATGTGTACTAGTTAAACCATATCTCTAGATTAACTCTAGTGCTCAGGGTAAAACAACATATAAAGTAATCGTGCATGCAAACATTACTAAGTACATAGAAAATAAAACCAAGCAAAAAGTTCCATTAAGTATCATGCATACAAAAATTACTAAGAAAAAACCAAACCCTTGAACTAGCCAAAACTATGCAAAATAAAAAAGCCCAGCCTACGCCGACGGTATAACCGTCGGCATATCCTGGAGCTGCTAGACTAGGACGGACCCTAACGACGTAGCTCTGGGACCAAACGGCGAGCCGACCGCAGACGCAAACGCGCGTCGAATCCCGACGGCGGAAGCTGCGGCGATGGTGACCGTCAGCGTACCTGTAGCTATGCCGACGGTTAAGTGGTGCCGACGGTGACCCTCGGCATAGGTGGAGCTATGCCGACGGTGTTTCGACAGCCCTCGGCGTCCGTGGACTACGCCGACGGCCCCAACCTTTGGCCGTTGGCATAGGTCCACACCGTCGGCACAGTGCCGTTTTCTTGTAGTGTGTCAAGTTTGCGCAGGTATATATCTCTCGGAGCATTGAGCGGGCGTTTTTTTCTTAGCTGCGAAACGGGTGCTACATGCTCTCATCTTCCAAGCATCGGCAGATTACATCAGATTTGTATATCTATTTCCACGATGATTGTAAGGAAAGTCAGGGCACCATGCATTGCGATGATGGTCATATGGGAGATTCGGCAGCATTATTATTTTTCTATAATATACAGTTGTCAGTATGCCTGCAATGTAAGCAGCAAATACCCAGATAGGGACTTCTACCGACTCCTCTACAATCATCTAAGTACGTCTAAATATAATTCTTATATTACGCTGAGTTGTGGTGTGCTAGCGATGACGACGTGCTTTGATACAGGGCAAGCTAAGGCGGTGGCGATATTGTCAGCAAGTAGCGTAACTACTCGCTAGCTCTCCTTTTCAATTGTTCAGATACTACTAATAATAATTAATTTCTCAGTTATACTCTATTGTTGAATCAATCTTACTGGGACTGAGAAATGATTATCTCTTTCCCAACTGTGAATCAACCTGCACAGCGAGAGCTCACCATCTGACCTCCTACCGTCCGTCTTCTTGCAGCGTCGAATAACCGGCGTCCAGCCGATCGAGCACGAGCTTGACCGGGAGTGTTTTCTCAGAATCCGACACCTCCCCAGCTCTTCGTCGCTGACCTGAATGCCATCGAGGGGACCCAAACGGGGCTACCACCAACAGCAACGAGCACCTAGGTGCTAGCGTCAAATGTCATCTGCGCATTGCCAAGGATTAAAATATCTTCTTAGTTTGGTCAAAAAATGATGTATACAGATCCGTCCCAACATATACGGGTAATGTACATGATTCCACAATGCTACCCTGCATAGTGAGATATACTCCGTATTAGTTAGTCACCCATGAGTCTCTATGTAAACTCTATTTGATGGCGATCAATTAGCGAATAAGTTTCTAATACCAGAGATAAGTTAATTAGTTGGACTAGCAAAATACCCGTGCGTTGCTACGGTATATTAATACATGATAAATACTTGTACGAAAATATTAAAATATTTAACTGGTGATATTGCAGGATCATTGTTTATTTTAAAATATTTAGCGACATACTTTGCCTCCGCTCCACCACCCGTATAAATAGCTGTTCCAGTTTACACTTGGCGCCTTTGCCTCCTACCATCTCCTAGTCTCGCCTACCCTATCCATTGCATCCTTGACAAAGTTCAAAAATTAGAAATCCTTGATGCATTAAATCATCATCAACGCCAATGGTCAGTTGGACATGAAGACGACGGTGGAGATGTCGCCCACTGCGAGAACCATCGTCTTTAGCCCTTACTCAGCCCCCAACACGACCTTCCTGCTACTAAGAGAGTTTTAGTTGGTACTTACATTTGTGCACATCTCTGCAGAAAATACATATATACCATATATTCAACCTCGATGTCTCGGCGTTGAGACTCTCCTCCCATATGTTTCTCTACCGCCGTGAGCCTACATGGCTAATTAAGATCTGCTGACGTGGTGGCAACGCCAGCCCGCTAAGGACATGGCTTTACCTCTACTTGCCTGGCGTATCAATACCATCAGAAGTCGGAACTCACTTCAGAAACACTCATCTCTGATCTAAGAGTAAATTTTATGGCAAATAGTCCAGGCCGGCCCGTCCGTGGCGTCGGTTTGCACGCATCCTTGCCGGCCGTACCGGCGGATGGCATGAGGCTCCGGCAGGCAGCTCCTCGACGAGCACATGTGTCCGTCCGGTCCCTCTTTTTTTTTAGAATGTCATGGCGTTGGCAAGATCCTCTGGTCACCTCCTTGGCGCCATCACTGCTGTGCTCATAGCCCCCGACGTCCAAGTCCAAGTGGTGGCCTTGTGCATGTCAGGTGCGGCGTCCACTACCAAGCCTCAAACATGTGCTCATTAGGCCTACCTATGGCCGAAAGGCGGTAGCCCGAGCTGAGCTGCGCCAGCCGTGAAGATCACCTGCGCCCAACTCACGCTCATATTGAAGGCTAAGATCTGGACGACGACGTCCTCCATGAACCCACGCCGATTGATAAAGTAGCTCCTCCTTCCGATATTCTTCACTTGTTGGCGGCGGCCATGACCTCCTAGTCGGCCCCAGAGATCCCTCCGCTCCGACGATAGATATGCACACTTGCGGCGTCGAGCTCCTACCTAGGTCGGCGGCTGCTCGTGCGTGAGGAAGAGGTCGCGCGTGTAGTTGCGATATGATGGTAGTTACATGACGGCAGGCTCTAGTGAGTTCGAGACGGACTCTGCTGGACCTGCACGCGTCGTTGGGATACCTGCTGGACGGGGTGAACGTTCTGTTCGCGTACGTGGGGCTGACTGATTTCTTTAGCGATGGAAGGAAACTAAAAACGTACGAACGAACCAAAGAAACCGGTTCTTTTAGCGATTGGAGTCATGGTTTTTTTTACGGACGAAAATTTGTCCGGTTTTTTTGACCTACCAACACCACCAATCCGTAACTTATTAGTAGAGATTAGATTTCCTTGCATTTATGAAATTGGATATTTCAGCCACTACAGGAAAATCAGGCGCTGCCGTGCGGCATATCATTGCCGTGAGGCACCGCACGGCAAAGACTTCTTTGCCGTGGGCCGAAAGTGGCACGCACGGCAAACAATGTGCGCACGGTAAAGTTACAGCGTGGCGCACGGCAAAGTTAAAGTGCACGGCAAAGTCACCAGTGCCGCACGGCAACGTCTCCTCGCACGGCAAAGTCCATCAAACGCGCATGGCAAAGAAGCCAGGACGGCAAAGGCAATAAACGCCGCACGGCAAAGAAAATATGGTCGGCAAAGGGCTGGGACGTTGCCGTGGGCCACCCTTTGCCGTGCGGCCTGAAAGAGTGCACGGCAAAGCCGCCTTTGCCGTGCGACTCCTTCTTTGCCGTGCGCCATACTTCATTTTATTTGTTTTTCTTTCTATTTTATTTCATCTAATACTTATATTTATTTTTTTATTAGTTTCACTTTTTGATGAATATTTATTAGTGTTAATTAAGACAATGTGCAATACAAAATTACTCTCCATGTTCATCCCCCACATATATCAGGGTTTCGGAGCAATTAATATGCGCTTCGGAAAATCTGCTAAGAGTTATCGCCCAAATGTGAGGAAGGTCACACCGGGGAGCTACTTTTGCACAATTACACATTGCAACACACTTTGACACATAGCATAGGCCCACATGCAAGATTTGGTGGGGTTCCGGTGTTCCGGCGGTCGTTCTCCCCCCAAAACAGCGGAACGCGTGCCCCGGCGGGTCTACCCCCCTAGATTTCTCCGCGCGAGGGTGCACCAATGTACATTTTCATTCTTTTAGGTTTGTTTAGGACATATACACATGGAGAACCAAGATTGGGACCCTTACGCACATATACCCGCAGCTAGAGCCATTATGACACGATCGAGGGTGTGCCTGATCTACTGGTTAGGGTTAGGTGTAGGGTTAGGGCTAGAGTTTAGGGGTAGGGCTAGGGTTTAGGTTAAAGGTAAGTATTTATGGTTAGGTATAGGTTTAGGGTTTAGGGTTAGGGTTAGGGTTTATGATGCATGGTTCTGCAGCTCCGGTGTCGTGGTTTAGGGTTTTAGAGGCGTTTAGTGCTCGAAGCCTAGGGCTTAGGGTTTAGGGTTTAGGGGAGCTACTTTTGCACCATTAGACCTTGCACCACACTTTGACACATAGCATAGGCCCACATGCAAGATTTGGTGGGGTTCGGTGCTCCGGCGGTCGTTCTCCCCCTCCCCCCCAAAACAGCGGAACGTGTGCCCGGCGGGTCTACCCCCCTTTCTCGCGAGGGTGCACCAATGTACATTTTCATTATTTTAGGTTTGTTTAGGACATATACACATGGAGAACCAAGATTGGGACCCTTACGCACATATACCCGCAGCTAGAGCCATTATGACACGATCGAGGGTGTGCCTGATGTACTGGTTAGGGTTAGGTGTAGGGTTAGGGCTAGGGTTTAGGGGTAGGGCTAGGGTTTAGGTTAAAGGTAAGTATTTATGGTTAGGTATAGGTTTAGGGTTTAGGGTTAGGGTTAGGGTTTATGATGCATGGTTCTGCAGCTCCGGTGTCGTGGTTTAGGGTTTTAGAGGGGTTTAGTGCTCGAAGCCTCCCTTAGGGTTTAGGGTTTAGGGGAGCTACTTTTGCACCATTAGACCTTGCACCACACTTTGACACATAGCATAGGCCCACATGCAAGATTTGGTGGGGTTCCGGTGCTCCGCGGTCGTTCTCCCCCTCCTCCCAAAACAGCGGAACGTGTGCCCCGGCGGGTCTACCCCCCTAGATTTCTCCGCGCGAGGGTGCACCAATGTACATTTTCATTATTTTAGGTTTGTTTAGGACATATACACATGGAGAACCAAGATTGGGACCCTTTGGCACATATACCCGCAGCTAGAGCCATTATGACACGATCGAGGGTGTGCCTGATGTACTGGTTAGGGTTAGGTGTAGGGTTAGGGCTAGGGTTTAGGGGGTAGGGCTAGGGTTTAGGTTAAAGGTAAGTATTTATGGTTAGGTATAGGTTTAGGGTTTAGGGTTAGGGTTAGGGTTTATGATGCATGGTTCTGCTCCTGTCGTGGTTTAGGGTTTTAGAGGGGTTTAGTGCTCGAAGCCTCCTTTAGGGTTTAGGGTTTAGGGGAGCTACTTTTGCACCATTAGACCTTGCACCACACTTTGACACATATCATAGGCCCACATGCAAGATTTGGTGGGGTTCGGTGCTCCGGCGGTCGTTCTCCCCCTCCCCAAAACGGCGGAACGTGTGCCCCGGCGGGTCTACCCCTAGATTTCTCCGCGAGGGTGCACCAATGTAACTTTTCATTCTTTTAGGTTTGTTTAGGACATATACACATGGAGAACCAAGATTGGGACCCTTTGGCACATATACCCGCAGCTAGAGCCATTATCACACGATCGAGGGTGTGCCTGATCTACTGGTTAGGGTTTGGTGTAGGGTTAGGGCTAGGGTCTAGGGTTTAGGGGAGCTACTTTTGCACCAACCTTGAACCACACTTTGACACATATCATAGGTCCACATGCAAGGTTTGGTGGGGTTCCGGTGCTCCGGCGGTCGTTCTCCCCCTCCTCCCCAAGCGGAACGTGTGCCCCGGCGGGTCTACCCCCTAGATTTCTCCGCGCGAGGGTGCACCAACGTAACTTTTCATTCTTTTAGGTTTGTTTAGGACATATACACATGGAGAACCAAGATTGGGACCCTTTGGCACATATACCCGCAGGCGGTATGTGTGCCCCGGCGGGTCTACCCCCCCAAAGCTGTATTTACAAATGCATACTAAATCAACTCAAATATTTGAAATGCTAATTTTTTTTTAAATTGAAAGCATGATACATACATTATTAAATAATACACATGTTGAAAAAAACAGGTTTAATATAATGTAGAAATAGAAACGAATGTTGTTGACAATTAAAATGAAAAAAATATAAAAAAACATCTTTGCCGTGCGCAGGCTCACGGCAAAGAAACCTGCCGCACGGCAAAGGCGCTTTGCCGCACGGCAAAGACCTTTGGATAAGCACCTGGTCGGGACAGCCTGAGCCACAAACAGCCTATCCACCGAGCCGCCTCGCCCTCGATCTGCGTCCACCGCGCCGCCTCGCCCATCCACCTCGCCCGCCCACCGCCTCGCCCGCCGCCACGCGCGTCCGCCTCGCCCTGCGCCGCCGCCTCCCGCTACCAGCCACGCCGGCCGCCACCACCCACGCCGGCCCGCGCCGCCGCCACCACCTACGCCGACGCGTCGCCGCGCAGCCACCGCGCAGCCGTGGCCCGCATGCGTCGCCGCGCAGCCGCCGCCACCGGGCCCTCCCCTAGCTGCTGCTGCTGCTCCACGACGCCGCCCCTGCCTCCCTGCCCTGCACCCTGCCGCCCCCTCCTCCACCCGACCCGAGCGGCGCCCCCATCTCCTCCACCCGAGCGGCGCCCTCTTCCCCTCCACCGAATCAGGTAGCTCGATTATTTGTTGTAGTAATTTTAGTGGTGAAGATTATTTGTTGTAGTAATTTAGTGGCTAATTAATTTTAGTGTATTTAGGGTAGTTCAAATAAATATGCATGCTAATTGTTGTAGTATTTAAGGTAGTTAAAATAAATATAAAATAAATATTATTTTTCCGCATTTGCAGATGATGTTTTGAGGTGGACACAGGGGCCGGCGTTGTCGGGGTGCTTGAGGAGCGTTGCTCAAGGGGACCATTTTACCGGAGGGGATTTTGCCGGAGGGTCGTTGGTCTTCTTCACCGGCAGTCGATCACGCTTCGAGGGTGAGAATCCGTTCGCCTCTCTTGTACCTAGGTTTTTCTTTGTGTCTAGATCACCAAGTCTGTCGCGATGCCTAGGCGTCTCTTCCCGACCGTAAGGGTTACGCGGATAAATATGCATTAGTGGTCTCGCATATTATGAACCGTAACTCTTACGGCATTTATCGGGACAGCCGGCGGATGCGTAGTTGGGTACGTTCTCCGTGCTCTACCCCGATCCGAGACAGATTTCGGTAGCGCCTCCCCCTTGTTCTCCGGATGCACACCCCTCTCGGCTTTTTGCCGAGACGTGTATCGGGAGAGCAGCGGGGAGGTGCTGCCGAAATTCCTCGGGGTAGAGCTGGGAGAACGTACTCAATCTACGGATCCGGCGGCTGCTAGGAGCCCACCTAGTAGAGTTTCAGGTTGATGCACGCGTAAAAAAATATATGATGCATTTATTTCCTATTTGATATATAAATGCTATGTTCGTCTGTTTTGTTGCTGATTAGAGGATGGATAATCGTGGCTGGATGTACGATGGCAGAATCAGTCAGTGGAACTATACTGATGAATGGGGAGAAAAGACCGAGCAGTTTGTGGATAGGGCGTTTGCCATCCCTAGCAGACCTATAAGTGTTTGGTGCCCTTGTAGTAAGTGCGCTAACCGAAAGGCACAGGACAAGGAAACTATGAGTATGCACCTGATCAGGTTTGGGTTCACACCGTCCTACAGGATTTGGACTTACCATGGAGAAAAGACAAAGAAACGTGCTAGGAAGGAGGTGCGGAAGATTCAACCTAGGGGGAATATGACACTGGTTTTGATAGGTGCTTAGAAAACTTGGCTAATGGTAATGTGCCTGAAAGCCCTCATGTAGAGGTGGAGACACCTTAGGATGCGGAGACAAGTGAGGACCCGGAGGAAAACACAAAGGAGTATTATGAGGCTCTGTTTGTTTCGCAGAAACCCCTACATGAAAATACAGAGGTTACCCAACTAGATGCCATCGCTCGCCTTATGGCCTTGAAGTGCCATAGGAATTTGTGCAGAGATGGGTTCGATGAACTTCTGGTCATTGTAGGCAGCCTTCTGCCGAAAGGGCACCTCTTGCCGCAAAACTTCTACTATTCGACCAAATTGCTCAGTGACCTTAAGATGTCATCTCAGCAGATACACGCTTGTCCAAAGGGATGCATGCTATTCAGAGAGGAGCACGCCGACACAAATTATTGCATCAAATGTAATTCCTCTAGGTACTTTGAGGTAGACCGCAATGGTGATGGTCAGAAGAGGCAGACCACGGTTGCCAAGAATATCCTCCGCTATCTTCCAGTTCTACCGAGGATCCAGCGGCTCTTCATGACCGAGGATACTGCCCAGCAGATGAGGTGGGCCGTGAAAGGAAACAGATACACCGACAAGATGATACATCCGTCGGATGGTACTGCATGGAAGAACTTTGTCAAGAAATTTCCACTGAAAGCAGGTGACCCGAGGAGCGTAGCAGTTGCGATATCAACCGATGGGTTCAATCCATATGGTATGTCGGCTGCAGTATACAGTTGTTGGCCAGTGTTTGTTATTCCCATGAACCTTCCCCCTGGCGTCTGCATGAGATCAGAGAACATGTTTGTGTCGATGATAATCCCAGGGCCCAAATACCCGGGTAAGAACATGAATGTGTACCTGGAACCGCTGGTGGATGACTTGGTTCGTGGCTGGGAAGGTCGCGGGATCCGAACATATGACGCATCAAAGAAGGAGTACTTCGATATGTATGTGTGGTACCACACGTCCCTGCATGACCTGCCAGCACGTGCTTTGTTCTGCGGGTGGTGTACACATGGGAAGTGGCCTTGCCCACAGTGCAGGCAGGCCGTGACTTTCTTCTGGCTAAACAAGGGAGGCAAGTATTCATGCTTTGATGAAGCTCGACAGTTCCTTGAGCGGAGGCATGCATACAGGAGTGATGTAAAGAGTTTCAAGAAAGGCCGTGTTGTCCGTGGCCCGAAGCCAATTCCGAAGACCGGAACGGAAATCAAGGCAGAGTTAGATGCTCTTCAGCCTAGCCCTGATGGGAATGGTTTCTTGGGATATGGGGAGACACACCAATGGACTCACAAGCCGTGCTTATGGAAGCTCCCTTACTTTGAGTTTCTCGAGCTCCCGCATAACATTGATGTAATGCACACCGAGAAGAATATTAGTGAAGCCATTTGGAGCATGATTGTGGACACCGAGAAGACGAAGGATAACATAAAGGCTCGAATTGATCAAGAAATGTGGTGCGATAGGCCGGAGTTGAACATGCAGCCACCTCATGGTGCCAAAAAACTTGGACTAAGCCACACGCTCCGTTCTGCCTCACAAAGGCCCAAAAAAGGGAGGTCTTCCAATGGATGAAGGACTCCTTGTTTTTCCCTGATGGGTTCGCAGCCAACTGGATGAGGGGTCTGAACATTGAAACGTTGCGAGTACAAGGACTGAAGAGTCATGACTACCACATATGGCTTGAGCGGATAATGCCGGTGATGATTCGAGGCTATGTCCCTGAGAAGACTTGGCGAGTGCTAGCGAGGTTGAGTTTTTTCTTCCGCCAGATTTGTGCTAGGGAGTTAGACACTAAAGTGATTGAGAAGCTGGATGAAGAGGCACCCGTGTTGCTTTGCGATCTAGAGAAGATCTTTCCTCCAGGGTTCTTTAATCCGATGCAACATATGATCCTGCACCTCGCGGAGGAATGCTTAAAGGGGGGCCGAATTGGGGCCGTTGGCAGTTTGGTCCCGAGAGAGAAACACAAAAGCTTCGTCAAATGACTGGCAATAAATGCAAGATCGAAGCATCCATAGCCGAGGCAGTCCTGAACGTGGAGGTGGCAAACTTCACCACTAAGCACTATGATCCCAACATTCCCACAAAGCACTAATTAATGTTCATCCTTTTGCATTATTGTTGCTTTCATTAATGCTCATCTACTTATATTTCTGTTGCTTTCACTAATATTTATCTCTTTACAATATTGCGTACTAATAAACCACTCTCTTCATTTGTGTTTGCAGGTGATTGAAGCATGCCGCCAAAAAAAGGGGTGGCGGTCTTAAAAAGAAGCTCAAGGACTTGGTAGGTGTAGGGACTTCGAGGCGGGGCCGAGCTACTACCCCCTCCTAGCCCCCCTCCTGTCGCTCCCACAGGGCGGCCGCGTAGGAAGAATGCGACGCGGGTACTCACTCCTAGTCCTAGCCCCCTCCCGCAGCCGATGATGATGATGAGGAGGAGGACCAGGAGCACCACGGGGGTGGGGAGGACCAGGAGGAGGAGGGGGGTGGGGAGGACCAGGAGGAGGAGGGGGTGGGGAGGACCAGGAGGAGGAGGGGGACGAGGAGGACCTCTCGGAGGATGAGGGGTTGGGGAACTTAGTGTTCGATCCTGATCAAAGCCTACATTGGCAAGCGCCGGAGGATTACCAGTACGTTCCAGCTGTGGAGAAGCTGAGGCCACGTGATAGGAAGCCATATCGGCGTGGGATAACACAGCTCCCCGCGCTGAAGGACTGGTGCTACAGGCATGTTGTTCTAGAGCCCTATGGAAGGAGGTACATGTTAATTTTTGGCATTTCGTTATCGCAATTTTGTCATTATCAAAATTATTATCACATACATATTGATGTTATCGTTTCATGGTGCAGCTCGTTCAAGTATGAAGACCTGTCGCAGAGACCGCCACGTGGGTACTCGAACATCCTTGGGGGCCTACTTAGATGGTATTTCCCTGGGATAGTCAATCTCCCTACTGGTGGCTGCGACGTAGCTTGGAGGTGGGCGCACTACAGCCTCGCGGAAGATCCTCTTGGCCGCGGCACCGCGGCGGATTTGGTTGTTGCCAAATTCTGGGTACGTGACTTTTGACTTCTTACCATTCATACACTCTCCTTGGTTCACAATAATTGCACTAATGCCCCTTGTTTTACCTATGTGCATGGTTGCAGAAATACTTCAAGAGGGCCGAGGGCAAGGAGAATGCGTGCGATGATGTCCTACACCAGCTTGCAAGGAAGAGGGTGACTGGCATGCACTACGAGGCACGTGTTCAATGCGTCCGCGACTGGCACGCCGACCGCTTCGTCCACATGACTAAGGAGGACGCTCGCGACACGCTCATGCAGCCGTGGCAGTACTTGCAGGTATTTGCATTTATGTGTTATTGATTTCTTTATCGCCATGTAGTTTATTTTACCATAATGGGTTTATCTTGTGCATGTAGAACCCTCCTCAGTACGTCGGCAACGACGAGAGGTGCATTCTTGCGATGGTCATGTGGTGGACATGCCCCCAGTACCTCAAGAAGCACGAGGAGGGCAAGAAGAAGCGGGTAGAGATGCGAGGTGGATCGCATATCCAAGGCAGCATCCCCCTCTCTCTTCACCTGCAGAAGGAGGTGAACAAATTAATGGTTCCTTCATTCTTTGAATTCATGTTATACATTTGTTAACTCCGCAAGGGTGTGCCAGTTCACTCAATTACATGTTCTCTTTTGCAGGAAGTCAGGACAGGAGCGAAGCCTAACGTCTTTGCCGTGCTAAAGAAGATGAAGCAAAGGAAGACGCCTGATCCTGAGACGGGGTCCGTGTGGGTTAACCCGCAATCCGAGACCCAGTGCACGTCGTATGTCTCCAAGTTCAAGCAGGAGTACGGCGAGGACGCCAACCCAGAGGCCGAGGACTTTGACCCTGAGGTCGCGGTGCTTGCGGGAGAAGGCTTGAAGCATGGCCGCCTATGGTTTGGTGACGGGTGCGTCGACCCAGCGAAGGTTCCCTCTCTCCGCCAGATCCGTCGTGGTCGTAAGAGCGGCCAGCCTGAGGTAGAGCCCCGGCCACGGGCTTCGGATCTAGCTGTCGAGCGGTTACGGGTATGTTCTTCCTCGCGCCTCTACATTTCCTTTACATGCTTTCCATTGAAATGTTAATGACATCGCGACAACACAACGTAGGAGGAGATGGCAGCGAAGGAGCAGGCGGCCCAGGAGCAAAGGGTGCAGATGGAGCAGCAGATTCTGGAGTACCAGCAGCAGCAGACACAGATGATGCAGCAGATGCAACAGCAGCAGCAGATGATGCAGCAGCAGCAGGCACAGATGAGCTGGTTGATGAGCCAGACGGTTCTGACTTCTCCACCGGGGAGTCTTCCTGCTCCTCCACCTTACTCCATGCCGTGGATGCCGCCACCGCCCACTCAGACCCCGGGGACACCTATCACCGTCAACAACATGAACATCATCCGGAGCATGAACCGCGGTGAGTCCTCCTACACTTGTGCCCAACCCGCTACTTGTGCAAATGCAAATGTTCATTCCATCAACCTTATAGATTTTACGTCACAAGGCAATGACGATGAGGCCGGCGGAAGCAATGGAGGAGGACAAGGTTGATGGCATGGTCTTCGTGCACTTTGTCGGATTGTATGCTTGTAATGGATTGTAATAATGGATATTGCACTATGGACTCTATGTAACTTGTGTGGATGGACTATGGACTCTATGTAATGGATTGTATGCATGAACTATGTGTTGCTCGGCGCATTTGTGGTGTTGTTGATGTGTTTGGTGATCATATGTTGATATATATGCTATATTTGTGAAATGCAATATTTGAACTGCAGGGATAAATGAAAAACAGCAAAAAAATGAAAAAATCAGGCCCCTTTGCCGTGTGTGTGCACACGGCAAAGGACTTTTGGTCACTTTGCCGTGTGCACACGCACGGCAAAGGGGCCACGTGGCGCTCACCTGTGCGCCTGGGAGCTCCGAGGAGGCCTGCTGGAACTGTCTTTGCCGTGCGGGCTGGCCTGCTGCCGCACGGCAAAGCCAACGGCACGGCACAGCGTGCGCGCACGGCAACGTTGCCACGCACGGCAAAGGTGGCGCCGCACGGCAATGTCACCATGCACGGCAAAGATGAGGACGCACGGCAACGCTCTGCCGCACGGCAAAGAAACGCACGCACGGCAAAGATTAGGACGCACGGCAATGGCCTTTGCCGTGCAGATCGGCGACGCGCACGGCAACGTTGGCTTTGCCGTCGGTGTCTTTGCCATGCAGCCGTTGCCGTGCGTGCACGCACGGCAAAGCCTTTGCCGTGCATATATCAGCCTTTGCCGTGCAAAGTGCCGCACGGCAACGGCCTTTTCTCCCGTAGTGAGCTTCGGTGTAAAGTTGTATTGAAATAATCATAGAAAATAGACGAACAGACACTGAACACTTTTAGATTGGTGTAACGCCTGTATAATCTATTGCCCTGTTAGTAGAGTATTATTTCATTACTCCGGTTCTTACAATTTGTATAATCTGGGAACCAATAAAATCAAACTTTCGATCATTTCCCTAATAATTTCTTTTAAACAATTAGATTAGATTAGACGTCTAAAATAATATTCAGATCATTATTCTGGAATAATGTCTCCAGAAAGAAATTAGATTACACTGTTAAATAATATATATGTACATTACCTTGAAAAATAATTTTTATAATACTCCCATGGCCCCGAAAAAAGATGTTGCAGATTTATCTAAATTCAGATGTAGAAACTTTTTAAATTATGTTAGGTTTCATACAAAAATTAGTGTGTGAAGTATTCCAAAGCCAATGATGATGGCCAAAATGGCAGCTTCTAAAAACACAGGCAATATAATATCGTAGCCTCGAAGGCTCCATTTGAACCTTACAAACAAATACCCATATACATAACATTTTCCATCAAATGAATCAATGACCAAATAAGCTATATATATTAGACCATTTATATTATGGCACAATGTACCGGTTAGAAGTTGGACGTGGAAGTACAAAATTTCTGAAATAGTTACCAGGATAAAAAAATACAAATTAGCAATTTTCATATGCAACAATAGTTGGACAATAATTGATACAACATTGTAAATGAAAGCATAATTTGCCTAGCCCGTGCAAGATGCACGGGATGAAGACTAGTGTTTATTAGTGCATTTTCTCAAAGTTTCCAATTAGATATTTTGTGGTACTTATACCAATGCCTCTAATATGTAAACTATTAGGGAACTTTTTTTAAGATTGTCCTAAAAAAATTTAGAGACCCGAGTAAAATTGGAAATTTTTAAGTTCCCTAATAGGTAATTCGGGACACCTTTTTACACATATTAGGGCACTTTAGATTGCCCTTATAGCTCCGCCCTGACGTAGTGCTACTTGCCTACAACACCGATTTAGAGGACAGATTTGTTGGTCCCACGAGACAAGAAAAGGGTTGGATTTTTCATTTCTATCGTCGTCACTAACATGGAAAATTGGTGAGTCCCACACATCAAGAAATAAAGGTCCGAACTACCGGCAATTGACGTTAACTTCGACCATGGATATAGAAGGAATGACATCGCCAAAGTTGCCACATCCACCCAATTCAGAGATTAGCTCGTATATCTGCCCCATTTATGTTATTTTTCACCACAACAATTTTATTTATTATTCATCTTTATTTTTTTATGGAATCGATAAAAGCTAGGTCATTGTTTAAAAAAATCGTTCATAAAAACTCTTTGAACAAGAAAATGTCAAAATATGTAGTATTGTACTTGGTTTGGCTGTACACCACTCTTTTCTTTTCTTTAAACTTATGCGTGGCATACGTACTGGCTATAAGGCGTCAAGATACATGCATTTTAGGAGAAAAAACTAAAATGCCCCACAATTGTGAACAAAGATGAAATACTCGTTTTGGCTGTAAGCAACTTTTTCCATTTCTTTAAACGTAGGAGTGCATTCTCGCTATACTGTAATAATTGTGGTGTGGCAGCTAGCGCGACGCCGGTGAATTGGATATTTTCTACCTACCGAGACGACCTGAGAGGCGGAGACTAGGTTGGTTTACCGGGAAGTCGTCGTCGTCGTCGCTTAATTTGCTGCGTCGTCGTCCGCTAGCTGATCCATTTCTCCTGTGGCTGTCTCTTGCATAGCCAATTAGTGGCTAGGCTTGACTAATCGAAGAAAAATGAATCATTCACGTCTGTCCACTGGAAGAAAGCGCCAACACACTACGATTATCTTCGGAAGCGAAATGCAACAACGCACTACCAGCTAGAGGAAAAAGTATATCGAAATTTAGGGACCAACATGTTCATTTTCCAAGCGGGATCGATGTCTATAAATACGGCCCTTCAGAAAGCAGCACTGCAGCAGGACATACACACAACTCAAACTCATCCGAGGGTTAGCTAGTATCTAAGCTAGCCGAACTGAGCTTGGATATGGGGTCCTTTGCTAGAGCTGCCCGTTTCCTGGTGCTCCTCCAGATCGCCTTGTTCGTCATCTCCGCCGTGATCATAAGCAGCTCCGTCTGCCACGGAGCCCGCGGCGGCATCGCCTTCAATCCTCTTGACCCTCACCGTCCTGTGTGCAATGGAGGGACGTGCCCATCGCCTGGTAAACCATACACCGGCCGTGGGTGCCGCGGAGAGTACAATTGCCCACCGGCAGCGGCAGGTCAACCCTAGCAACTGCAGACCCTCTCTCCGGAGCCAATGTCGCCGACTGCAGACCCTCTCTCCGGAGCCTCCCTCTAAAAGTGCAAATTATTACCACGGACTTGTACTGAATAATAGTATACTATCGTCTCCCAGAGTTAAATTTTAGTAGTAGTACTTCGAATAAATCTGGATGTCGCCCTGATATGAATATGCTTGTGTGAACATAAATGTTTGGCTCATAATTAATAAAGATGGTCAGTGATGAGCGAGCACGCTGTATACTTACGTTACGGATGTGTACGTTCGACAAATGGGATAAGAGCAACTCTAGCATATACGGCAAATAGCAGACTGCAAAAACGCGAGTATTGGCCACTGAAAATACATCTGTTGGCTCAAGAAGTCCTTGCACAGTTCAGAACCCGTACTCGAAACTGAATAATTCGAAAAACTATGTTCGCGAGAGAATTGAGGACAGACGCAAAATCAACCACGAACACAAAATAAAAACCAAAACGAGCCTATAGGCTATAGCTACACTACACTTACCAAAATTTGTCCTTAGGATACCTCTTACCAGGCCTGTGGCCGCGGCAGCGGACAATGGCCGACACGGCGAGCTCCTCCTACTAGAGCTTGATGAGCTCCGTATTCACGTGGCGGATGCATGGTGGGCTCCCGCTGGAACTCCTCGCAGGCGCGCACCTGATGGACGACCCACAAAGCGTCCTCCTCCTTGCGCTGGCGCGCCTCAACAGCCTACCACTCCGAAATGTGGCAGAGCTTCACGAAGGCTACAACATCGGCTTCGTCGTTGTCGATGAAGTCCACGTCCTCGAAAATCTTGACCGGCAGGGCGCCAACTCCTCTTTGGCCTCCATGCCCCAATCACCGTTGGCGGGGGTGGGGTAGCAACAACGAAGTCACGAGGAGGAAGGATCGCCTTCCTCCCCGCCATACGTGTACATGCGGAGCCATGGTGGAGGCGTCAACCCGTGGTTGGTTGTGGCACCCCAAAACCGGTACTATGCGGATTCAACCGTTCCTGTCAAGATCTGCACAATATTGATTTTAGGAGATGCACCACCAAGTGGCTCATGTGTGTCGAAGCATGCACGCGCTGTGGGTGGGATCAACAAAAGTAGTAATCATTACAACAAGTCATGACAGAGCCCACAAGAGGACATATATAAATAAATGATGACCCACAAGTATAGGGGGTGTATCGTAGTACTTTCGATAAATAAGAGTGTCGAACCCAGGGCAGAAGGTGTTGACAAGCAGTTTCGATGAAGGAGTCACTGTAAATGCTCACAGACAAGTTTTCAGGAGGTTTTGATATAGCAAATAAATAAAATACAAGTAAGTAAAATGCGAGAATAATAATTGCAGCAAGTGGTCCAATCCTTTTTAGCAAGACAAGCCGGTTTGTTTACTTATGATGACCAAACGTTCTTGAGGACACACGGGAATTTAGTCTAGTGCTTTCGCTTCATATAGTTGATTAATCTTCATTGTTTTGATAAGTGTTGTGTGGGTGAACCTATGCTAATGCACCGCCCTTCCTAGGACTAATACATACTTGTGATTAAACCCCTTTCAAGCATCCGCAAATACAAGAAAGTAATTAAGATAAATCTAACCACAGCCTTAAATTCTGAGATCCTGCTATCCCTCATGCATCGATATACCAACGGGGTTCAGGTTGCTGTCACTCCGGCAACCCACAATTAGCAAACGAATACAAGATGCATTCCCCTAGGCCCATAAAGGTGAAGTGTCATGTAGTCGACGTTCACATGACACCACTAGAAGAATAACACCACAACTTAAATATCAAACCATTAAATATTACTCAACATAGTTCACTACTAACATTTAGACTTCACCCATGTCCTCAAGAACTAAACGAACTACTCACAAGACATCATATGGAACATGATCAGAGGTGATATGATGATGGATAACAATCTGAACATAAACCTTGATTCAACGGTTTCACTCAATAGCATCAATAACAAGGAGTAATCAACACCGGGAGAGTTTCCCCTATGAAATACTCAAGATTCAACCCTAGATGTTACAGCGGAGACGAGGTGCAGCGGTGGAGATGACGGTGTCGGTGGTGGAGATGATGATGATGATGATCCCAATGAAGTCCAGCTCGATGACGGTGACGATGGCGACGATTTCCCCCCTCCGGGAGGGAATTTCCCCGGCAGATTTCTGCCTGCCGGAGAGCTCTTTTCTCTCTGGTGTTTTCCGCCTCGAGGAGGCGGCGATGACTATCCTCGATGTTTTCCCGCACCTTAGGGTTTCTGGGAGATGAAGTACGTGAAAGGGCGATGGCCGGGGGTCGTGGGCCCCCTCCCCACGTGGCGGCGCGCCGCATTGGTGGCTGCGCCCGCCCATGGGGAGGGCCCATGGCGGCCCTCCTCGGCCTCCCCTTTTGGCTGGCTCTGTCATGTGGAAAAATAGGAGCTTCGGTATATTTTCCGTCAATTGTTGATCTTCAGAAATATTGTATCCTGACGGTGCTTTTTCTAGCAGAATTCTGACTCCGGTGAGTAATTCTCCAATAATCATGAAACATGCAAAATAGGTGAAATAACATAAGTATCATCTCTAAATATGAAATATATCAATGAATAACAGTAAATTATGATATAAAATAGTGATGCAAAATGGACGTATCAACTCCCCCCAAGCTTAGACCTCGCTTGTCCCCAAGCGAAACTGAGCTCGATAAACAAGACCACATGTTTATGGAGTGAAGAGTCGATAAATAAAATTCGGACAAGAAGCATCACATTTATTAATCCACACAAGACATTCTAGTAAACAACTTCCTCATATAACTCAACTTGAAACAAGTAAAGGAAATCACAAATAAAGGTGCATAGGAAATCATAATTGGTGATGGCAAACTTCGTTCTTGGTCAAAGAACAATTAACATATTGTACTTATCTTTCGAGCAGAGCCTTTATATTAGAGCTTATATGGCAGAACTTACATGCTCAATCATAACAATCTCCTCATAATCATTGATAACCTTCAAAGTCATATTCATTCAGATAAAATTTGTACTAAACAAGGAAGAATAAAAGATATGATTAAATAGATCACAATATAAATGGTTGGATCACAACAACTCAACATAAAAGTAAAAGATAGGCCCTTCGCAGAGGGAAGCAGGGATTAAATCATGTGCTAGAGCTTTTTAAGTTTTGAAATCATAAAGAGAGCATAAAAATAAAGTTTTGAGAGGTGTTTGTTGTTGTCAACGAATGGTAGTGGGCACTCTAACCCCCTTGTCAAACAGACTTTCAAAGAGCGGCTCCCATGAAGGACGTTATCTCTACCAGCAAGGTAGATCATCCCTCTTCTCTTTTGTTTGCACATGTACTTTAGTTTTATTTATGGATGACACTCCTCCAAACCTTTGCTTTCACAAGCCATGGCTAACCGAATCCTCGGTGCCTTCCAACATTTCACATACCATGGAGGAGTGTCTATTGCAAAATTAAGTTGCTTACTAATAAATCAGGGCAAAACATGTGAAGAGAATTATTAATGAAAGTTATTAATTGGGGCTGGGCACCCCGTTGCCAGCTCTTTTTTATAAGCGGATGTATATGCCACTAGTCCATTGGTGAAAGTCTGTCCAACAAGATTGAAAGATAAAACACCACATACTTCCTCATGAGCTATAAAACATTGACACAAATAAGAGATAATAACTTTTAAATTGTTTAAAGGTAGCACATGAAATATTTACTTGAAGTGGCGCAAAATACCACATAATAGGTAGTTATGGTGGACACAAATGGCATGGGTTTGGTTTAAGGTTTTGGATGCACGAGAAGCATTCCCTCTCAGTACAGGTCTTTGGCTAGCAAGGTTGGTTAGTGATACGTCTCCAATGTATCTATAATTTCTGATGTTCCATGCTAGTTTTATGACAATACCTGCATGTTTTGCTCACACTTTATAATGATTTTATGCATTTTCCGAAACTAACCTATTAACAAGATGCCGAGGTGCCAGTTCTGTTTTCTTGTTTGGTTCCAGAAAGGCTGTTTGGGCAATATTCTCGGAATTCGACGAAACAAAAGCCAAACATCTTATTTCACCGAGACGGACCAGAACACCGAAGGGGAGCCGGAGAGGAGGCTGATGACGCGTAAAGCACACGCTCGTTGGGAACCCCAAGTGGAAGGTGTGATGCGTACAGCAGCAAGTTTCCCTCAGTAAGAAACCAAGGTTTATCGAACCAGGGAGCCAAGAAGCACGTTGAAGGTTGATGGCGGCGGGATGTAGTGCGGCGCAACACCAGAGATTCGGCGCCAACGTGGAACTGCACAACACAACCAAAGTACTTTGCCCCAACGAAACAGTGAGGTTGTCAATCTCACCGGCTTGTTGTAACAAAGGATTAACCGTATTGTGTGGAAGATGATTGTTTGCAAGAAAACAGTAAAACAAGTATTGCAGCAGATTTGTATTTTAGTATAAAAGAATGGACCGGGGTCCACAGTTCACTAGAGGTGTCTCTCCCACAAGATAAAAGCATGTTGGGTGAACAAATTACAGTCGGGCAATTGACAAATAGAGAGGGCATAACAATGCACATACATGTCATGATAAGTACAGTGAGATTTAATTGGGCATTACGACAAAGTACATAGACCGCCATCCAACTGCATCTATGCCTAAAAAGTCCACCTTCAGGTTATCATCCGAACCCCTTCCAGTATTAAGTTGCAAAGCAACAGACAATTGCATTAAGTATGGTGCGTAATGTAATCAACAACTACATCCTCGGACATAGCATCAATGTTTTATCCCTAGTGGCAACAACACAACACAACCTTAGAACTTTCTGTCACATGTATCAATGAAGGCATGAACCCACTATCGAGCATAAATACTCCCTCTTGGAGTTAAGAGCAAAAACTTGGCGAGCCTCTACTAATAACGGAGAGCATGCAAGATCATAAACAACACATAGGTAATAACTTGATAATTAACATAACATAGTATTCTCTATCCATCGGATCCCGACAAACACAACATATAGTATTACAGATAGATGATCTTGATCATGTTAGGCAGCTCACAAGATCCAACAATGAAGCACAATTAGGAGAAGACAACCATCTAGCTACTGCTATGGACCCATAGTCCAGGGTGAACTACTCACTCATCACTCCGGAGGCGACCATGGCGGTGTAGAGTCCTCCGGGAGATGAATCCCCTCTCCGGCCGGGTGCCGGAGGCGATCTCCTGAATTCCCCGAGATGGGATTGGCGGCGGCGGCGTCTCAAGGTTTTCCGTATCGTGGCTCTCGGTACTGGGGGTTTCGCGACGGAGGCTATTTGTAGGCGGAAGGGCAGGTCAAGAGGCGGCACGAGGGCCCACACCATAGGTCGGCGCGGCCAGGGCCTGGGCCGCGCCGCCTGTGGTGTCGCCACCTCGTGGCCTCGACTACTCTTCGGTCTTGGAAGCTTCGTGGAAAAATAGGACCCTGGGCGTTGATTTCGTCCAATTAGAGAATATTTCGTTACTAGGATTTCTGAAACCAAAAACAGCAGAAAACAGAACTGCTCTTCGGCATCTTGTTAATAGGTTAGTTCCAGAAAATGCACGAATATGACATAAAGTGTGCATAAAACATGTAGATATCATCAATAATGTGGCATGGAACATAAGAAATTATCGATACGTCGGAGACGTATCAGCATCCCCAAGCTTAGTTCTGCTCGTCCCGAGCAGGTAAAACGATAACAAAGATAATTTCTGAAGTGACATGCCATCATAACCTTGATCATACTATTTGTAAACATATGTAATGAATGCAGCGATCAAAACAATGGTAATGACATGAGTAAACAAGTGAATCATAAAGCAAAGACTTTTCATGAATAGTACTTCAAGACAAGCATCAATAAGTCTTGCATAAAGTTAACTCATAAAGCAATAAATCAAAGTAAAGGTATTGAAGCAACACAAAGGAAGATTAAGTTTCAGCGGTTGCTTTCAACTTGTAACATGTATATCTCATGGATAATTGTCAACATAGAGTAATATAACAAGTGCAATATGCAAGTATGTAGGAATCAATGCACAGTTCACACAAGTGTTTGCTTCTTGAGGTGGAGAGAGATAGGTGAACTGACTCAACATAAAAGTAAAAGAATGGTCCTTCAAAGAGGAAAGCATCGATTGCTATATTTGTGCTAGAGCTTTTATTTTGAAAACATGAAACAATTTTGTCAACGGTAGTAATAAAGCATATGAGTTATGTAAATTATATCTTACAAGTTGCAAGCCTCATGCATAGTATACTAATAGTGCCCGCACCTTGTCCTAATTAGCTTGGACTACCGGATCATCGCAATGCACATGTTTTAACCAAGTGTCACAATGGGGTACCTCCATGCCGCTGTACAAGGGTCTAAGGAGAAAGTTCGCATTGGATTTCTCGCTTTTGATCATTCTTCAACTTAGACACCCATACCGGGACAACATGGACAACAGATAATGGACTCCTCTTTAATGCATAAGCATGTAGCAACAATTATTATTCTCATATGAGGTTGAGGATATGTGTCCAAAACTGAAACTTCCACCATGATTCATGGCTTTAGTTGGCGGTCCAATGTTCTTCTCTAACAATATGCATGCTCCAACCATTAAGGTGGTAGATCTCTCTTACTTCGGACAAGACGGACATGCATAGGAACTCACATGATATTCAACAAGGAATAGTTGATGGCGTCCCCGAAACATGGTTATCGCACAACAAGCAACTTAATAAGAGATAAAGTGCATAAGTACATATTCAATACCACAATAGTTTTTAAGCTATTTGTCCCATGAGCTATATATTGCAAAGGCGAATGATGGAATTTTAAAGGTAGCACTCAAGCAATTTACTTTAGAATGGCGGAGAAATACCATGTAGTAGGTAGGTATGGTGGACACAAATGGCATAGTGGTTGGCTCAATAACAAGAGTATAATTCATAGGCATTTCATTGCATCTGGAGATATTACCAACCCTTTGACATTCATCACAAGATAAAATAAACTTCCTTGCATCTTTGAAGAGAGTTGGCCAATAAAAACCTGATTGTACAACCTTTTGCGCAGTTCTATCTCCGGCGTGATGTCCTCCATAAGCACTACCATGACATTTACTCAATATCTCTTGTTGTTCATATTAGAACACACCTTCGCAGAATACCATCCACTCCTTCTTTATATAAGTGTGGGTCATCCCAAAAATAATGCCTCAAGTCATAAAGAATTTCCTCCTTTGCTGAGCTGAAAAGGATGGAGGCAAGTACTTGGAAACAATAAAGTTAGCATAATATGCATACCAAGGACTGTCTCGCGAGCTCACCTTTATTACAGCCAATTGCTCATTTGGAAAACTATCATTAACGGGAACAGGATCATAAGCAATATTTTCCAATCTAGACAAATTATCAGCAACAGGATTATCAACACCTTTCCTATCTACAATATGTAAATCAAATTCTTGCAAAAGAAGTACCCATCTAATAAGCCTCGGCTTAGCATCTTTCTTTCTCATAAGGTATCTAATTGCAGCATGATCAGTATGAGAAGTAACTTTTGAATCAACGATATAAGATCTAAACTTATCACAAGCAAAGACTACAGCTAACAATTCTTTTTCAGTAGTAGCATAATTTCTTTGAGCAGCATCAAGAGTTTTACTAGCATAATGAATAACATTCAGTTTTTTATCTACTCGCTGTCCAAGAACAGCGCCTACAGCAAAATCACTAGCATCACACATAATTTCAAATGGTAAGTTCCAATCAGGAGGTTCAACTATAGGGGCAGTTGTTAAGGCTTTCTTTAGAGTTTCAAAAGCTTCCTTACAATCATCATCAAAAACAAAAGGTACATCTTTTTGAAGAAGATTAGTAAGAGGCTTTGAAATCTTAGAGAAGTCTTTAATAAATCTCCTATAAAACCCAGCATGACCAAGAACACTACGAATACCTTTAACATCCCTTGGATAGGGCATCTTCTCAATGGCTTCAACTTTAGCTCTATCAACTTCAATACCTCTCTCGGAAATTTTATGTCCCAATACAATCCCTTCATTAACCATAAAGTGGCATTTCTCCCAATTAAGAACAAGGTTAGTTTCTTCACATCTCTGCAAAACTTTATCAAGGTTCCGCAAGCAACTATCAAAAGAATTCCCATAGACAGAAAAATCATCCATGAATACCTCTACAATACTCTCACAAAATCCATGAAAAATAGCAGACATGCATCTTTGAAAAGTAGCAGGAGCATTACATAAACCAAAAGGCATACGTCTATAAGCATAAGTTCCATAGGGACAAGTGAAAGTGGTTTTCTCTTGATCTTTAGTTTTAACACAATTTGTGAAAACCCAGAATAACCATCAAGAAAGCAAAAATGAGTATTTTTAGATAACCTTTCTAACATTTGATCAATAAAAGGCAAAGGGTAATGATCTTTCTTAGTAACCTTATTAACTTTTCGATAATCAATGCACATTCTATACCCTACAACTACTCTTTGAGGTATGAGCTCATCATTATCATTAGGCACAAAAGTCATTCCTCCTTTCTTAGGAACACAATGCACAGGACTAACCCATCTACTATAAGCAATAGGATATATAATACCAGCTTCAAGGAGTCTTAATACCTCATTTCTTACCACATCCTTCATCTTAGGAATTAGACGACGCTGAGGTTCAACAACAGGCTTCGCATCATCTTCCATATTAATGGCGTTTTGGCAAATAGAGGGAGAAATCCCCTTCAAGTCATCAAGAGTGTAGCCAATAGCACCTCGGTGTTTCTTCAGTATTTCCAATAACCTTTCTTCTTCAAACTCTGAAAGCTTAGAACTAATAATAACAGGATATATTTTCTTATCATCAATATGAGCATATTTAATATTATCAGGCAATGGTTTTAAATCAAAGACAGGATCTTCCTTTGGTGGTGGTGTTGTACCCAGATCTTCCACCGGTAAATCATGCTTAAGAATGGGTTGACGAAGGAAAATTTCATCAAGCTCATCTCTTTCTTCCCTAAAAACTTCACTCTCACTATTCTCCAAATGTTGCTGCAAAGGATTACTAGGAGCAAGAGCAATAGATGCACACTGTTCAACTTTAAAATCACTATTAGGCGAATCAATTTTATAAGGAGTTTTGGTAAATTTAGAGAAGTTAAACTCATAAGATTCACCAGCAAATTTAGTCAAAATTTTCTCTTTCTTACAATCTATAATAGCTCCACAAGTATTTAGAAAAGGTCTACCAAAAATGATAGGACAATATTTACTAGCAGCAGAACAAAAGTACCAAAAAGTCAGCAGGATATTTAATCTTACCACATAGAACTTCCACATCTCGAATAATACCAATAGGAGAGATAGTTTCTCTATTAGCCAGCCGAATAACCACATCAATATCTTCAAGTTCACAAGAACCAATTTCATGCATGATCTTCGTGTAAAGCTCATAAGGAATAGCACTAATACTTGCACCAATATCACATAAACCATAATAACAATGATCACCAATTCTAACAGATAGCATAGGAACACTAGCTTTCCTAGACTTATTAGGATGCGAAACAATATTAGAGGCATCTTCACAGAAAATAATATGACCATCCTCCACATTTTCAGTCACAAGATCTTTAACAATTGCAACAGCAGGTTCAACTTTTATTTGTTCTTCAGGTTCTATAGGTTTCTTTTCACTTTTATGAACCACACTATTTATAACAGAGTACTCCTTCATTTTAGCAGGGAAAGGAGTTTTTTCAATATAAGCTTCAGGAATAACATGATCAACATTTTCAATTACAACACATTTATTTATAGATGAATCAATTTTATCTTTATACGGTTCATGATACTTATCAAAGTTCTTCTTAGGCAATTCATAATGAGAAGCAAAAGCTTTATAAAGATTTGCAGCAACTTGAGAATCAAGACCATAAGTAGCACTCATATTACGAAATTTATCGCCCATAAAAGCTTCAATGCATTTATAATCATAATTTATACCTGATTCTCTATCCTTGTCATTCTCCCATCCTTCAGTGTAAATGATCCAGAACAAGAAGTATCCAGCAAGGTCTTGTCTTGAAAAGAAAGTCTTGCATAGAAATTATCAATAATAATATTACCAGGAAGCTCATGAATGGGGCATTTGAGCATTAAAGACTTCAATCTCCCCCACGCTTGGGCAATACTCTCTCCTTCATGAGGCCAAAAATTATATATGCGATTCCGATCTTTGTGAATCTCACTTGGAGGATAGAACTTAGAATAAAACCGGGGCACAATATCATTCCATTCAAGAGAATCCCCATTATCCAATAATTTATACCAATGCGCCGCTTTACCAGACAGCGATATAGAGAATAGTTTCTTCCTCACTTCATCATAGCAATACCTGCACACTTGAATAAACCGCATAATTCATGTAAGAACAGTAAATGATCTCCAGGGTGGACAGTTCCATCCCCTGTATAACGGTTACCCACTACACGTTCAATAATTTTCATAGGTATTTTGTATGGTATTTCTTCCTTACCTGGCGCCTCATCCACTACCTTTGCAGTAGTAGTAGATTTCCCAAATAAACACTCAAGAGAAGATCTCTCCATAATGAGTTATAGCAACAGGCGGAAATAAAATCAGCACAAACAGTAGAAATTTCCCTTACCAATTCCACTTACCAATAGCGCTTCCCTCCCCGGCAACGGCGCCATAAAATAGTCTTGATGACCCACAAGTATAGGGGGTGTATCGTAGTATCTTCGATAAGTAAGAATGTCGATCCCAACGAGGAGCAGAAGGTGTTGACAAGCAGTTTTGATGAAGGATTCACTGTAAATGCTCACAGACAAGTATTCAGGGGGTTTTGATGTAACAGATGAATAAAGTACGAGTAAGTAAAGTGCGAGAGTAACAATTGCAGCGAGTGGCCCAATCCTTTTTAGCACAAAGGACAAGCCGGTTTGTTTACTTATAATGACCAAACGTTCTTGAGGACACACGAGATTTTAGTCTAGTGCTTTCGCTACATACAGCTGATTAATCTTCATTGTTTTGATAAGTGTTGTGTGGGTGAACCTATGCTAATGTACCGCCCTTCCTAGGACTAATACATACTTGTGATTATACCCCTTGCAAGCATCCGCAACTACAAGAAAGTAATTAAGATAAATCTAACCACAGCCTTAAACTCTGAGATCCTGCTATCCCTCCTGCATCGATATACCAACGGGGGCTCAGGTTTCTGTCACTCCGGCAACCCCGCAATTGGCAAACGAGTACAAGATGCATTCCCCTAGGCCCATAAAGGTGAAGTGTCGTGTAGTCGACGTTCACACGACACCACTAGAAGAATAACACCACAACTTAAATATCATAACATTGAATATTACTCAACCATACTTCACTACTAACATTTAGACTTCACCCATGTTCTCAAGAACTAAACGAACTACTCACGAGACATCATATGGAACATGATCAGAGGTGATATGATAATGAATAACAATCTGAACATAAACCTTGGTTCAACGGTTTCACTCAATAGCATCAATAACAAGTAGAAATCAACACCGGGAGAGTTTCCCCTATCAAACAAACAAGATCAAACCCAAATTGTTACAGCGGTGACGAGGTGCAGCGGTGGAGATGGCGGTGATGATGATGATGATGATGGTGATGATGATGGAGATGATGTCCAGCTCGATGACGATGACGATGGCGATTTCCCCCTCCGGGAGGGAATTTCCCGGCGGATTCCTGCCCGCGGGAGAGCTCTTTTCTCTCGGTGTTCTCCGCCCGCAGAGGTGGTGTGACTCTTCGCGACTATCCTCGGGGCTTAGGTTTTCGGGACGAAGGCGTACGCGAAGAAAAGGAGGCGAGAGAGGGCTGCGGGCCCCCGCCTCACGGGGGTGGCGCGGGCAGGCCTTGGGCCGCGCGGCCTATGAGGTGGGCCACCTCGGGTCCCCTCGGCTCCCCCTTTGGCTCCCTTCGTCCTCTGGAAAAATAGGATTTTTCATATAATTTCCGTCAACTGTTGATCTTCCGAAATATTGCATTCTGACGGTGCTTTTTCCAGTAGAATCCTGGCTCCGGTGCGCGATCCCCAAATAATCATGAAACATGCAAAATAGATGAAATAACATAAGTATCATCTCTAAATATGAAATATATCAATGAATAACAGCAAATTATGATATAAAATAGTGATGCAAATTGGACGTATCATTCATCTGACGGATCAGGTACTAGTTAACTGCTCTAGTGGCAATCCGCAAAAACCTACTTCAAGATCACGTTGGACATGATCTCGGAATACTTCGATAGGTGCCGCTTAAGGTCTTACCATTCTGTCGAGTCCCAGTCGTATTTTATCGGGTACCTAACGCGTCCGTTAGGATTTTTTCTTCGTATCTGTTGATACGGAAAAAATGAGAAACGACGTCAGACGGCGCACGCCGCTCGAACGGATCTGGGGTCTTACCCAGCAAAGTTTGCGGCATTCAGAGATTATTCGCTACTTTGGCGCTCTGAGAATATATTGTCGAGTGCTTTTGTGGAATAGCACATTTTATTGAGTCAACGGATGACTTATTTTGCCTTCCGGATGGGAGTATATGTAGAGTTATTTGTATAAGTCGGAATCTGCTCACTTCCTCTTTTTTCTTCTCTCTCTTTCTTTCTTTCTTCTCTCTTTTGTGTATAATTTCATCGGGCACGCGAACAGCGTTCCCGATGGGAGTAGCCCCCGAGGCTACAGCCAAGGACTTGTGCTTGGGTGTAGGCTCAACGCCTTATTCTATATTTTCCTTCTGTCTCGAAGTTTTCATATCTATCGGGTGCGCGGACAGCGCTCCCGATGGGAGAGCCCCGAGGCTATGAACAAATGCTTGCGTTTGATCATAGGCTCTCGCCATTTCTATTTTGTCATTTATTTTTTTCAAAGTAGCCCCCGAGCATTTGGGTAAAAACTTGTATTTGATCAAAGTCTCTCGAAATAATCAATAATCTTCTGCTGTCGCCATTCTTATGAAGCTTCATAGTCAAGTTTTTCTCTTGCCAATGTGACATCATTGCTGACGATAGCCACGATCACTGTATCGGGAAAATGCGAGAACTTCTCTATCTCGTGGGCCCAAATTTCCTATCAAGTTGACACGTCGTGCAAGTGGGGGACACACGTCCTCCACTTTTCCTGGCGCACGTACTGTAACTCCTGTCCTTTCTCGTCTGGCTAAAATTACTTTTTACCCCTTGTCCACGTGTACACCATCTATTCCGCAATTTCTTCATCCAACGGTGCGTCGATTCACCGCACCCCTATATAAAGTCATCGTCTTCCTCCGCTAGTACTTTCGCTTGCGCCGCACCTCTGCTTCTCCTCTGCAAAATCCTCCACTGCTCCCATTGCTTCAAGCGCTCAACCACGCTCACACCTTTCTCCTCCACTCTCTTTTAGCTTGTCGAGTTTGTCCAGGAATCTTGTATGTTGTAAACATAATCTATATTGTAAAGCCAGTAATTTTTTTTATTTTTCCTCATCAAGCCCCCGAGCGTTTTGATGACAATTTTCTCTATTGTGTGTGCGAGGTTGAACCAAGGCAAGAACAATGAACTATATTGATTGTACTAATTTTGCGAGTATGAGCCCCCGAGCTTTTTTGTTGATCACTATTTTGTACTATCTCTTTTTTTATTTGGCGAGGTGTTTTGCACCAAGGCGAAATATTTTGTGCGTTTTTCGTCGTTGTATATATATATATTGAGACTGGGCGCCCCCCGCATGTCGAAGGAAAAGATGTATATCTCCACTATCTTTATTATATTGCAGCACCGCGAGTCCGCCTCATTAAAAACCTTTTCTAGCCCCACTCGGTGCCCTGAAAGAGGAAAAGAGTGCGTCTGAAAACTCGCGGGCGTTTCAGACATTGTAGCTTTACAAGGAGGACTATTTTCAACTCTAGGCGTAGAAACGCCTGAGGTGTGCCACGTTCCAAGGATTTGGCTCGACAGCTCCTGACTTCTTGTCTTTTATCCTGTATGCACCTCCCTCGATTACTTCTGTGATGATGTAAGGTCCAAGCCACGACGACTCGAGTTTTTCATGGCTTTTTTGATTCAGCGCAGAACTAGGTCTCCAACCTGAAAAGATCTCGGTCGCAAACGTCGACTGTGGTAGTTTTTCAGATCTTGCTGGTACTTAGCGACTCGTGATAACACTTCGTCCCGAGCTTCATCAAGTGCGTCGACATCGTCTTCCAATGCTCTCCTGGAAACTTGTTCGTTGTATTCCGTGACTCTCGGAGAGTCATGCTCTATTTCTATCGACTACCTCTGCTCCATGAACCAGAAAAAACGGAGTCTCCTGTGTCGCTGTATTTGGTGTTGTTCGAATACTCCATAACACACTCGCAGCTCCTCGGCCAAGTATGTCGAGCTTTTTCCAATGGTCCTAACAAGCGTTCTTGATACCATTACAGATGATACCATTGGCTTTTTCGAGTTGCCCGTTAGTCTGCGGGTGCTGAAAGTGCAATTTAATGCCCACCTCTGCAGACGACTTGAATTCCTTGGATGTGAAATTACTGCCATTGTCCGTGACGATGCTATGAGGTACTCCAAATCGAAAGACAATGCTTTTCACGAACTTGATTGCCGACGCTCCGTCTGGTGAATTTATCGGCTTTGCTTCTATCCACTTGGTGAATTTGTCGACAGCGAGCATATACTTGTATCTCCTGGCGAGGCCTTGTGGTTTTCCACACCATCGAGACCCCATTGAGCAAAGGGCCAAGACAGCGGTATTGGCATCAGCTCTGCTGCCGGAGAATGAGGCCCGGCAAATCTCCGGCACGCATCGCAAATCGCACTATTTCCTTCGCATCCTCGATTGCTGTCAACCAGTAAAACCCCGCTCTGAAAACCTTGGCCGCGATAGCTCGGCTGCTTGCGTGATGACCGCATACTCCTTCGTGTACTTTTTAGAATTACCTTCCTTCTTCGGGTGTGACGCGCCTTTGCAACACACAGAAATACTTCGCTTGTACAACTCTCCTTTGACCACAGATGAAAGCTTTTGAACGTCTAATAACTCGCTTGCTTCAAGCTGGATCGTCGGGTATTGTTTTCCTTAGGATGTATGATATGTATTTGCATCCATGGGATTTGCACCATCATTACTAGATCCTGTTCTCCTCTTCTTCTAGTGCTTCTTCCGTAGCCCCCGAGGGTTTCTCATCCTTCTCCTTCTTTTTTGGTTTCTTCGGCTTTGTAGATCTCTCTGTTATTTCCTCCCAGAACACAGTGGAATCGCGAGACACTGTGACCCGATGTTTGCAAGAACATCGGCTTCATCATTACTTTGCTGATGTGGTTTACCTCGCATCCGTCAAACAGTTTCTCCAGCTCGTTATACATTTCCTTGTATGCTATCATACTTTCATTGACTGCATCACATTGATTCATGACTTGCTGAGCCACCAATTGTGAGTCGCCAAAGATTTTTAGTCGGGTTGCACCACAAGCTTTCTCCATCTTCATCCCGTGTATGAGAGCTTCATATTCTGCCTCATTGTTCGACGCGTTTGGGAACGTCATCCGTAAGACATACTTTAATTTGTCGCCTTCAGGTGATATTAGTATCACGCCTGCTCCAGCTCCCTCTAACCTTTTGGACCCGTTCATAGTCCAGGTTCTCGATAAATCTGGGGTCCCGTATTTGTAGCTCCATCCACTCTGCGATGAAGTCTGGAAGAATTTGCGACTTTATTGCTTTTCTTTTTCATACATGATGTCCCGAGGGGAAAGCTCTATTCCCCAAAGGGAGACACGACCCGTAGCTTCTGGATTGTTTAATATATTTGATAAAGGTGCCTCATTGACCACTATTATCGGATGCTAGTGGCAACTTTCTTGCTGTTGTAAACACCCCATATGCTAACTTCTGGCGGGTACCGCTGTTTTGAAGGCGATAATATTTCTGATGAAATATACTGGCCTCTGTCTCCATGAAGTTTTCCTTCTCCTCCCTTTCGACTACAAGAGCTGTGCTGACCACCGAGGTGTGGCTGCGATGTAAAGCAAGAGGAGTTCTTTTCTTTAGCGCCACCAAGATTGGTGGTGTCAGATTGTGCGCTAGATCTCAAAAGCTTTGTGCCTCTTCGTTCCACTGAAACTTCTCCCTTGCTTAATCAAAGCGTAGAACGGCAACGCCTTCTCTCCTAGCCTGGCGACGAATCTGCTTAATGCTGCGACAGTTAACTGTTGTATTTCTTTTAACTTTGTCGGCTTCCGCATTGTTACGATGGCTTGGATTTTTTCTGGATTAGCCTCGATCCCTTTTGCTGATACTAGGAACCCGATAAGTTCTCCTGCAGGGACGCCGAAAGAACACTTCGTCGGGTTCAGCTTAAGGCAGAACTTGTCAAGGTTGTCGAAAGTTTCCTTCAAATCCTCTATCAATGTTGTCCCTTTTTTGATGTTATGACGACATCATCAATGTAGACTTGTATGTTTTTCCCAATCTGTGTTGCCAAGCACTTCTGCATCATCCGCTGATACGTTGCTCCCGCGTTTTTCAAACCAAAAGGCATTGTTCTGTAACAAAACACGCCATAAGGTGTTATGAATGCTGTCTTTACTTCATCATCTTCTTTTAATCTGATCTGGTTATAACCAGAATATGCGTCCAGGAAGGAAAGACGTTCGCATCCTGCCGTGGAGTCGATGATTTGATCGATCCTTGGGAGGGGAAAGTGATCCTTTGGACAGTGTTTATTGAGACACGTAAAGCACACACATGCGAAGGACTTTCGTGTTTTTCTTCGGGACCAGCATTGGTTTGCTACCCACGTGGCTTCTGTATGTATCTCTTTGATAAAACCAGCTTCTCTGAGTCGATCAATCTCCGACAGCATAGCTTTGCGGTTTGGTTCCGAAAAACGCTTGTTTGATTGGTCTCGCTATTGGATCCAAGTTTAGGTGGTGCTCGGCAAGTTCCTGGGTACTCTGGCATGTCAGCTGGACACCATGCAAAGATTTTCCAGTGCTCACGGAGGAACTCGACGCGCTTTCCTATGCGAGGTCCATATTTGTTGCAATGGACGTCGTTTCTTTAATCTGTCGGGTGAATTTGCACCTCCTTGGAATCCTTAGTAGTATTGAAGGTTGGCTCCCGAGTGATCTTCCCGCATCTGGTAGCACATCATAATCGGTTGTGAGCCGTGACGCCATATATTCTGCTTGCATCCCGAAAGTTTCCAGTCGATGAAAATCCTTGTCGCATTTATCAGCTAACGCAAAACTTCCTTTGATTGTGATTGGTCCCTTAGGTCCGGGTAACCTCCACAACAGGTACGTGTAGTGTGGTACCGCCATAAACAGCATATGCTGGTCGTCCCAATAAGGCATGATATTGCGACGGGAAATCCACGACTTCGAACTCCAACCTTTCTATCCTGTAGTTTTCTCGGGTCTCAAATGAACGTCGAGATTGATTCTTCCCAACGGATAACTCGGCTTTCTGGTGTGATTCCATGGAACCGTGTGTCGGTTGGTTTAGATTTGCCAGGATATGTTCATCTTCCTTAGTGTATCCACGTACATAAGGTTTAGCCTCCATCTATGAAAACGCGAGATACGTCGAATCCTGCGATCACTTGGTAAGATAAGTGTTGGCTGCCCTGGTCGAGGAACTTGCTGCGGGTGATCCGCAATTGTGAACCAATGTCTTGCCCTGCCAATTTAAGTACTCTATCGTTAGTGGGGGCATTTTCTCTACCATGCAACACTTGTCGCGAGATTACTTTCAGCCCTATTAGATGGCCTAGCTTTGAATCATCGAGACCGCGCCATTGGAATTAGATCAACATATGGAGGTGGTTGTGGTGCTGCCGCTATTCTAGCTGGTGTCGATTTTCGTCCGTGATCGCGGGAGGAGGTGGAGGTGGATCTCACTCCTGGGCCCCTGGGGGTTTCTATTTATTGCTTGAGCATTGGCTAGCCCTGCAACCCGCAACATTGCTTGAAAATTGCGACAGTCCTTCTGCAGATGTCCTGACTGCCTCTTCCCATTGTTGTCGAGATAGAAATGCATCTGGCATGGCCCGTTCATCATATCCTCAGGAGTTATAAAAGGTCTCTGAAACCTTGACCCACTATTTTGCATGTTGTTTCGAGAGTCATCTCTACTGTCGCCTCGCTGCTCGTTACTCCTTTGATGTTCATCTCTATTGTTTCCTCCAGTGTTTCCCCGAAAACCAGCCGATATTTGTCCAGGAGCATCATAACTCGAGAATTGTCGAGAAAATCGTCTTCTATTTTGAAAATTTCGGCTACGGTCCTCTTCCGGTGACCTGTGCCGCTTATTATGAATAGCATCTTCTCTGTCTGCCCATCTATTTGCGATCTCCATCAATGCTGACACTGTCCTTGGGTTGGTTCTCCCCAAGTCTTCGACAAAATCTCCTCATCGAATTCCTGCCACGAACGCATCTATTGCTCTCGTCAGATATATTTTCTGCGAGTTTTTGATGATGTTCCACCTTTGGATGTATTTTCTCATTGATTCATCATGCTTTTGTCGACACGACCTCAACTCTTCTAGTGATGCCAGTTTTTTGCAGGTTGATCGGAAGTTTTTGACAAACACATCCTCAAACTATCCCAGCTGTCGATGGATCCTGGGGAAGTTTCTTGATCCAAGATCTTGCGGCTCCGCTCAAGTGTATTTGGATACTTTGCATGGCTGTTGCTCTGGTGCCGCCTATTAGTTTCACCATCTCAAGGTAATCGACTAGCCAATCCTCGGGATCTTGCAGGCCATCGAATTTTTTGAAACTGTCTGGTAACTTGAATCCTAACGGGACTCGAGTTTTTCGAACCCGTTGCGTAAAACACAGGAGTCCACACATATCTTCTTCAGCAAGTTCTGGTGACTGCCAATGTTCCCTTCTATCTTGTCATGCTCTATCCACCCTGGCCTGAGTCACTGTATCTCTGACTCCACTTGCTCTTGGTGGATCTTGCACCGCTGCAGCAGGTCGCGGACTATTTTGCCTTGCGGTTCCTTCGGGAGGTGTAGCCGCGAACGCTGCTCCCATGGCTCCACATCCTGCCATGGCCATGTTATACAACGCTTCTCTTGGATCTCCAGGAGGTGGCTCGACGCGAGGATGAAAGCTTGCGTTGCCATGTATCCAGCTTCCGGTGTTTTAGGGGTAATATTTCCCCTCGTGTCGATTGACATGAAAGACATGTCGAGGTTTTGAACTAAATTCTCCCTCTCTGCCAGGTATATTTTGCAGTCGAGATCTTGCTCTCCTTCGAGCTTCTCTGTGACTATCTCCCGAGTTTCTGATTGTCGACTGAGTTCTGCTCTTCGCCTGCTTGACGCGGAGGCTGCCTCGTCTTCTATTTAATGCAGCTGTCTGTTTTTCTAACTCCCTGCTAACTCGAGCGAGTCTATATTGATAAGCTTGCAATTCTTCCGCTGTAGCAGTTGTGGTCATTGGTTCTGTGCCATCCATGGCTCTTGCGGCTCTATCCCATGCTTCTTGCGGGAGTTGAACCCTTAGACGTGGTGTAGGCCCGACATACTTAGTGCCTAAACCTCGCCTAAGGTCAGCGGGATCAACATATGGGTTTCCCACATTGTCGAAAGCCTCTGACGTCTCTGGCTCTGCTCGGTTTGTTTCTTCAATTGCATAGATCTGATGATATTTTGAATTTTGATTTTTGTCAGGATTGGTGACACCATCATATAGATTGGCGAAGACCTTTCCAATAACAACAGATCTGTCGATGAAGTTGAAGCTGTCGACGCTGTCTGAGTCGCTGCTTATATCGAGTCAGACGACTCGAAGGACATGTCGCTGAAGATCTTGGCGAGCTTTTCGCTTGCCGTGGAGCTGATGAGGCGTGGCGACGAAATCTCCCCTTCGCCTGATGAAAGGTTGGAGTCGACCGCTGACGATCCCGACGAAATCGGAACTTCGATACTATACGACCCTTCTTTCTTGACGCAGAATCGGAATTTTCAGACCGTCATCTCCATGGGCTCCTCCAGATACTCATATGCATCCAAACGGGAGGGCGGGTGAGGAATAAAATCGACTAGACCAGTTTTGATCTGTTTACCTCTGTCCATGGCGTTGCTTGCTACCGAAAGGAAGTCGCTTGATCTTGAACGTGCTCGAGATCAGCTCCTTGTCGCCTCTAGATCCCACGACGGCGCCAATTGACAAGGTATGAACTTGTTAATGCCTACGTATTGTAGACTAGGGTTTAGTTGGATGTAGAGGGCAAGTAGATCTCGAAGGTTTCAGTCGAAAAGTACTCGACGATTATGTAACTAGGGTTGTGTTGACGGTAGATTCGATCCTTTCTTGTCCCTCGACTCCCCCATAGGAGGTGGAGCCGAGGGTTCGTAACACAAGTTACGAGAGTCCGGGAGGGTTTCCGTACCCATCCCGCAAGATTACAAGTTATATTTCCTAATACAACTCTAGCTTTCCTTGATAATATCTTGGGTTTCCAAATCTTCTTATTCTTCGGTCATGGGCTTTCAGTAAACCATGGGTACCATCTTTGGAGCCCATTGGGGATGCCTATGTCAATCCCCCGTGGTTCATCCCTGCATATTTCAAGAAGACTCAAGCATCTAAGCTTGGGGATGCCCAAGGCATCCCCTTCTTCATCGACAACTTATCAAGTCACCTCTAGTGAAACTATATTTTTATTCCGTCACATCTTATGTACTTTACTTGGAGCGTCTGTGTGCTTTTATTTTCGTTTTGTTATTTTCATTCTCTGAATAAATTCATGCTTATGTGGGAGAGAGACACGCTCCGCTCCTTCATATGAACACTAGTGTTCTTCGCTTTTACTTTTAATGTTCAATGGCGAAAGTTGATCGCTTCACTTATTGCTATTTGGTTGGAAACAGAAAATGCTTCATGTGGTAAATGGTATATCGTCTTGAATAATTTGATACTTGGCAATTGTTTTAAGCTCTCATAGATCATGTTTAAGCTCTTGCATCATGTAGTTTAAACCTATTAGTGGAGAACTACTGTAGAGCTTGTTGAAATTTGGTTTGCATGATTGGTCTCTCTAAGGTCTAGATATTTTTCGGTAAAAGTGTTTGAGCAACAAGGAAGACAGTGTAGAGTCTTATAATGCTTGCAATATGTTCTTATGTAAGTTTTGCACAGGTTCATACTTGTGTTTGCTTCAAACAACCTTGCTAGCCAAAGCCTTGTACTGAGAGGGAATGCTTCTCGTGCATCCAAAACCTTGAGCCAAAACCTATGCCATTTGTGTCCACCATATCTACCTACTATGTGGTATTCTCTGCCATTCCAAAGTAAATTGCTTGAGTGCTACCTTTAAAATTTCATTCCTTGTCTTTGCAATATATAGCTCATGGGAAAATAGCCTTAAAAACTATTGTGGTAAAGAATATGTAGCTTATGTATCTTATTTCTTATAAGTTGCTTGTTGAGCGGTAACCATGTTTCTGGGGACGCCATCAACTATTACACTGTTGAATATCATGTGGGTTGCTATGCATGTTCGTCTTGTCTGAAGTAAGGGTGATTTATCATGATCAAATGGTTTGAGTATGCATATTGTTAGAGAAGAACATTGGGCCGCTAACCAAGCCATGTATCATGGTGAAAGTTTCAGTTTGGACATTAATCCTAAATCTCTTATGAGAATATTATCTGTTGTTGAATGCTATGCATTAAAGATGAGTCCATTATCTGTTTTCTATGTTGTCCCTATGGATGTCCTTAGTTGAGATCTATCAAAAAAGAAATCAAATGCGATCTATCTCCTTGGACCTTTGTACAGGCGGCATAGAGGTACCCCTTTGTGACACTTGGTTGAAACATATGTAATGCAATCATAATCCATGTAAATCCAAGCTAATTAGGACAAGGTGCGAGCACTATTGGTATTCTATGCATGAGGCTTGCAACTTATAGGATGTCTTATGCATAACACATATGAATTATTACTACCGTTGACAAAATTGTTTCTATGTTTTCAAAATAAAAGCTCTAGCACAAAAATAGTAATCCATGCTTCCTCTGCGAAGGGCCATTATTTTACTTTATGTTGAGTCAGTTTACCTACTTCCTTCTATCTTAGAAGCAAACACTTGTGTCAACTGTGTGCATTGATTCTACATACTTGCTTATTTGCACTCATCATATTACTTTGTGTTGACAATTATCCATGAGATATATGTTGAAGTTGAAAGCAACTGCTGAAACTTATATCTTCCTTTGTGTTGTTTCAAAACTTTCTACTAAGAATTTATTGCTTTATGAGTTAACTCATGCAAGTCTTATTGATGCTTGTCTTGAAAGTACTATTCATGAAAGTCTTTGATATATGATTCACTTGTTTAGTCATTATCTTTACCATTGCTTGAATCACTTCATTCATCTCATATGCTTTACAATAGTATTGATCAAGATTATGATAGTAGCATGTCACTTCAGAAATTATCCTTGTTATCGTTTACCTACTCGAGGGGGAGTAGGAACTAAGCTTGGGGATGCTTGATACGCTCCAACGTATCTATAATTTCCGATGTTCCATGCTAGTTTTATGACAATACCTACATGTTTTGCTCACACTTTATAATGATTTTATGCATTTCCGGAACTAACCTATTAACAAGATGCCGAGGTGCCGTCTGTTTTGCTGTTTTGGTTCCAGAAAGCTGCTCGGGCAATATTCTCGAATTGACGAAACAAAAGCCAAACATCTTATTTCACCGAGACGGACCAGAACACCGAAGGGGAGCGGAGAGGAGGCCCAGGCCCCACACCACACCGGGGCGCGGCCTAGGAGAAGCGCGCGCCGCCCTATGGGGTGGGCCCCCAGTCCTCTGCGCCGCCTCTTCGCTATATAATCTCTCGTGACGTGAAAACCCTACAACAATTGAAACTCGAGAAAGACTCCGGGGCCGCCGCCATCGCGAAACTCCGTTTCGGGGGACAGAAGTCTCTGTTCGCACGCTCCACGGGGAATTGCTCCCTGAGTCATCTCCATCACATCACCGCCATCTTCATTGCCGCTTACTGTCTCCCATGATGAGGAGGGAGTAGTTCTTCCCCGAGGCTGAGGGCTCTACCGGTAGCTATGTGGTTCATCTCTCCCATGATGTGATCTTTATGTGATCATGAGCTTTGTATCACTATTAATCTATGTGCTACTCTAGTGATGTTATTAAAGTAGTCTATTCCTCCTCCATGATGTAATGTTGACAGTGTGTGCATCATGTAGTACTTGGCGTAAGCTATGATTGTAATCTCTTGTAGATTATGAAGCTAACTATTACATGATAGTATTGATGCGATCTATTCCCCTTTCATAGCTATTGTTGATAGTGTGTATGCTATGTTAGTACTCGGTCTAAATTGCAACGGTCTATTATGCACTCTAGAGGTTACTCTAATATGAACTCCGGATGTTGTGGAGCTTGTTTACTCCGGCTTGAGGTGTGCTTTTGTAGCCCTACACAATGAATGGTGTTTTTTATCCAACAAGAGAGTGTAGAAAGTAGGATTTATTTATCAGTTATGTGATCAATGTTGAGAGTGTCCACTAGTGAAAGTATGATCCCTAGGCCTTGTTTATAAGCATTGAAACACCGTTTCCAACAAGTTCTGCTACATGTTCGCTTGCTGCCATTTTATTTCAGATTGCAATTACTACTTATAATCATCCATATTACATATTTCACTATCTCTTCGCCGAACTAGTGCACCTATACATCTGACAAGTGTATTAGGTGTGTTGGGGACACAAGAGACTTCTTGGTTCTTAATTGCAGGATTGCTTGAGAGGAATATCTTTGACCTCTACCTCCCTGAGTTTGATAAACCTTGGGTGATTCACTTAAGGGAAACTTGCTGCTGTCACAAACCTCTCTCTTGGAGGCCCAACATCGTACGGAATAGAAGCTGTGAGACACTGGTTAGCAACATAAGAGTTGAGGGAAACAAACAAATATACATGTGATAGAAACAATCATGCATCTTCCTTGTAAGCACAAACAATTTTAACTTCAGAATAAAGATCATTAGCTAACAAGAAAGAAAGATAATGAAATAATATATCTACATGTACTTCCTCTTTTCTATTTAAACTCAAAGTATTGTTGCTATTGACCAATGCTAAGTTTGCCAAAACCAAATAGATTTACTGATGCTCCCAAAGTGATACCAATACTAACAACAAGAGCAATCATATAACAGAAATTGCAAACTAAAATAAGGTGTGCAAAACGTAAATGATAAAACTTCTCATTAATATTCCATAACTAACTCACACCAAGGGATACATAGATAACCAACTAAAGAGATACTTCCACACTGCAAACCATCTTATATGATAACTTCCTCCCGACTCATGATATGACACTACTTGACAAAAAAGGTAAAAGATAGTGATGATGTGATACTGTGGCACTCCCCCAAGCTTGGAACAAGCCAAGGGGATGCCAATACCAATGATGAATTACTCCTTCGGTGATGGTGGTGAATTCATCAGACTTCCAAGGAAGAGGCTCTCCATCAACAAACGACGTCTTGGTCTCGGAAACAGGCGGCACATAGCTTATGTGTTTAAACCTGTTTTCATACTCACAGTTTTGATTCTGAACATCATAAAGTTGCGCTTGTTGGTAGTGTTGGAGCGAGAGGATATCGTCACAGCCTTGTAGTTCCTTCTTGTGTTCATCAATAAGTTCAACACAATTTTGTGGAAGATGTCCACTTCACGCTCAACCATCTTCTTGTAGGTGAAGACCTCTTGTGCTAGTTCTCCATCCTGCTCCAAACTCCTTCTCTTTGGACCCCGAACATCTTCTATCCGCAACTCTCCATCTCGAGCAGCGATTCCTTGGGATGCATCTTCAGCTCGTTCATGCACTTAATGACGTTCTCAAGAAGCTACCAGTCTCCAACGAAGACATGGTGGCTCTGATCTGAAAACAATATCTGGCAAAAACAGCTCGAAGCAACGACGAGAAGACGATATACGGACCTCGGGGGATCCGGGGGATTATATAAAAAAAAATTCACGACAAAAGGAAAGTACCAGGTCGAACCCGAGTGGGAGAGGGACTCCGAGGAGCCATCCCCATATGGCGGCGCGGCCAGGGTGGGGCCCGCGCCACCACGTGGGGACGTGCCCTCGTGCGTCTCCTCCACTCCGATTCGATCTCGTAATTTTTCATATTTTCTAAAAATAGCAAAAATATTGTTCGGAAAGTTAAACGCGAACTTTTTACTACCAAAATAGTACCTATTCGAAGTCGAACTCGCAGAACTATCAATTTGATCTTTGATGAAAGTTTCCGGAGTCACCACTGAATAACATCAACATCTTCATTATAAGAATCTCCGTAAATATAATGTTTGAGTCTTTGTCCATTCACCACTTGTGGCATCATCTTTCACCAATTTTTATTGCCCCTGAACGATACACCTCCACAATGACATATGGTCCTTCCCATTTAGAGTAATTTTCCTGCAAAAAATCTGAGAAGAGACCGATACAATAGGACTTTATCTCCAACATTAAATTCTCTTTTAATAATTCTTCTATCATGCCATTTCTTAACTTTCTCCTTAAAAATTCTAGCATTTTCATAAGCTTCATTTCTCCACTCATCTAAAGAACTCAATTGTAGCAACCTTTTCTTACCGGCAAGTTTAAAATCTTTATTAAGTTCTCTTACAGCCCAATAAGCTTTGTGCTCTAGTTCTAAAGGTAAATGACAAGCTTTTCCATAAACCATTTTATAAGGAGACATACCCATAGGATTTTTATAAGCAGTTCTATAAGCCCACAACACTTCCTTCAACTTACTAGCCCAATTTTTCCTAGATTTATTAACAGTCTTTTGCAAGATAGATTTAATTTCTCTATTTGATAATTCTACTTGCCCACTAGTTTGAGGATGATAAGCTGAAGCAATTCTATGATTAATACCATATTTAGCAAGAGTTTTTCTAAAACGACCATGAATAAAATGAGAACCTTCATCAGTCATAAGATATCTAGGTACTCCAAACCTAGGAAAAATAACATCTAAAAGCATTTTTAAAGAGGTCTCACCATCAGCACTTTTTGTGGGTATGGCTTCCACCCATTTAGTAACATAATCAACAGCAACAAGTATATGAGTGTTACCTTCTGAAGAAGGGAAAGGACCCATGAAGTCAAATCCCCAACAATCAAATGGTTCAATAACAAGAGTATAATTCATAGGCATTTCATTGCGTGTAGAGATATTACCAACTCTTTGACATTCATCACAAGATAAAATAAACTTTCTTGCATCTTTAAAGAGAGTTGGCCAATAAAATGATTGTAGAACCTTTTGTGCGGTGTGATGTCCTCCATAAACACTACCATGACACTTACTCAATATCTCTTGTTGTTCATATTCGGGGACAAATCTTCGCATAATACCATCCACTCCTTCTTTATATAAGTGTGGGTCATCCCAAAAATAATGCCTCAAGTCATAAAAGAATTTCCTCCTTTGCCTGAGCTGAAAAGGTTGGAGGCAAGTACTTGGAAACAATAAAGTTAGCATAATCAACATACCAAGGACTATCTCGCGAGCTCACCTTTATTACAGCCAATTGTTCATTTGGAAAACTATCATTAACAGGAACAGGATCATAAGCAATATTTTCCAATCTAGACAAATTATCAACAACAGGATTATCAGCACCTTTCCTATCTACAATATGTAAATCAAGTTCTTGCAAAAGAAGCACCCATCTAATAAGTCTTGGCTTAGCATCTTTATTTTCCATAAGGTACCTAATTGCAACATGATCAGTATGCTATGACTTTTGAATCAACAATATAGGTCTAAACTTGTCACAAGCAAAAACTACAGCTAATAACTCTTTTTCAGTTTTAAGCATATTTCTTTGAGCAGCATCAAGAGTCTTACTAGCATAATTAATAACATTCAATTTTTTATCTACAAATTCCAAGAACAGCACCTACAGCAAAATCACTAGCATCACACATAATTTCAAAAGGTAAATTCCAATCAGGAGGTTCAACTACAGGAGCAGTTGTTAAGGCTTAGAGTCTAAAAGCTTCCTTACAATCATCATCAAAAACAAAATGTACATCTTTTTGAAGAAGATTAGTAAGAGGCTTTGAAATTTTAGAGAAATCTTTAATAAACCTATAAAAACCAGCATGACCAAGAATACTACGAATACCTTTAACATCCCTAGGATAGGGCATCTTCTCAATTGCTTCAACTTTAGCTCTATCAACTTCAATACTTTTCTCAGAAATTTTATGTCCCAATACAATTCCTTCATTAACCATAAAGTGGCATTTCTCCAATTAAGAACAAGGTTAGTTTCTTCACATCTCCGCAAAACTTTATCAAGGTTTCGTAAACAATTATCGAAAGAATTCCCATAGACAGAAAAATCATCCATGAATACCTCTACAATCTTTTCACAAAAGCCATGAAAATAGCAGACATGCATCTTTGAAAAGTAGCAGAGCATTACATAAACCAAAAGGCATACGCCTATAAGCATAAGTTCCATAGGGACAAGTGAAAGTGGTTTTCTCTTGATCTTTAGCTCTAACAACAATTTGTGAAAACCAGAATAACCATCAAGAAAGCAGAAATGAGTATTTTTAGATAACCTTTCTAGCATTTGATCAATAAAAGGTAAAGGGTAATGATCTTTCTTAGTAACTTTATTAACCTTTCGAAAATCAATGCACATTCTATACCCTACAACTACTCTTTGAGGGATGAGCTCATCATTATCATTAGGTACAACAGTTATTCCTCCTTTCTTAGGAACACAATGCACAGGACTAACCCATCTACTATCAGCAATAGGATATATAATACCAGCTTCAAGAAGTTTCAATACCTCATTCCTTACCACATCCTTCATCTTAGGAATTAGACGACGCTGATGTTCAACAACAAGCTTTGCATCATCTTCCATGTTGATGGCATGTTGGCAAATAGAGGAAGAAATCCCCTTCAAGTCATCAAGAGTGTAGCCAATAGCTCCTCGGTGTTTCTTCAATATTTCCAATAATCTTTTGATGTCTACGCACGCTTCTATTCCTGTAGACAGTGTTGGGCCTCCAAGAGCAGAGGTTCGTAGAACAGCAGCAAGTTTCCCTTAAGTGAATCACCCAAGGTTTATAGAACTCAGGAGGAGTGAGGTCAAAGATATCCCTCTCAAGCAACCTGCAATTAAGATACAAAGTCTCTTATGTCCCCAACACACCTAATACACTTGTCGAGATGTATAGGTGCACTAGTTGTGAAGAGATAGTGAAATATAAATAATATGGATGATTATAAGTAGCAATTGCAATCTGAAATAAAAATGGCAGCAAGCGAACATGTAGCAAGAACTTGTTGGAAACGGTGTTTCAATGCTTAGAAACAAGGCCTAGGGATCATACTTTCACTGGTGGACACTCTCAACAATGATCACATAATTGAATAAATAAATGCTACTCTTAAACACTCTCTTGTTGGATAACAAACACCATTCATTGTGTAGGGCTGCAAGAGCACACCTCAAGCCGGAGTAAACAATCTCCACAACATCATAAAGGAATCACACACGATGCGCACACTGTCACCATCACACCGCGGAGAGTGACTCCGGAGTTCATATTAAAGTAACCTCTAGAGTGGATAATAGACAAGAGTAACATCTACATATTCAACTAGATTACAAATCTCATGATCACATAAAGATCACATCATGGGAGAGAGAGATGAACCACATAGCTACCGGTAGAGCCCTCAGCCTCGGGGAGAACTACTCCCTCCTCATCATGGGAGACAGCAACAACGATGAAGATGGCGATGGAGTCGATGGAGATGGCTCCGGGGGCAATTCCCCGTCCCGGCAGGGTGCCGAAACAGAGACTTCTGTCCCCCGAATTAGGGTTTTTGGTGGCGGCGGAGCTACGGAACTCTTCTCGAGAAATCGTCGATCCCCTTAGGGTTTTCAGGGCAGGAGCTTAATATAGGCGAAAGGGCGGCGCGAGGGGGTGCCCGAGGGGCCCACCCCATAGGGCGGCGCCGCCCCCCTCCTGGCCGCGCCAGTGGATGGGGAGGAGGCCGTGGGCCTCCTCTCCGTCTCTCCTCCGTGAGTCTTCCAGCGAAATAGAATTTCTGTAATTTTTCTGGATTTTTCCAGAGCACTTTGGTTTTTGGGCCTTTTACGCAATAAACAGACATAATAACCAACTAGCACTATGGCATCTTGTTAATTGGTTAGTCAATAAATGCCATAATATGATATAAAGTGCATATAAAACATGTAGCTATTGGCATAAAACTAGCATGGAACATAGGAAATTATAGATACGGTGGAGACGTATCAAGCATCCCAAGCTTAGTTCTACTGGGTCACTCAGGTATTAAATGCTTGATAACAAAAATAATTTACAGTGACATGCTACCAACAATCTTGATCAATACTATTGTAAAGCATATGAGATGAATGAAGTGACTCAAAAGCAATGGTCTATAGTTTGCTAACAAATAGATAATAACTAAACAACTGAATCATATAGCAAAAACTTTTCATGAATAGTACTTTCGAGACAAGCATCAAAAAGTCTTGCATAAGAGTTAACTCATAAAGCAATAGATTCTTAATAAAAGGTTTTGAAGCAACAACAAAGGAAGATTTAAGTTCCAGCAATTGCTTTCAACTTTTAACATGTATATCTCATGGATAATTGTCAAAACAAAGTAATATGATGAGTGCAATAAGCAAGCATGTAAGAATCGTGCACACAGTTGACACAAGTATTTGCTTCTAAAAGATAGAAAGAAGTAAGGTAGCTTGACTCAACATAAGTAAAAAGATAGGCCCTTCGCAGAGGGAAGCAGGGGTTAAATCATGTGCTAGAGCTTTTAAGTTTTGAAATCATAAGAGAGCATAAAAATAAAGTTTTGAGAGGTGTTTGTTGTTGTCAGCGAAATGGTAGTGGGCCCTCTAACCCCCTTGTCAAGCAGACTTTCAAAAGACGGCTCCCAAGAAAATGCGTTATCTCTACCAAACAAGGTAGATCATCCTCTTCTCTTTTGTTTACACATGTATTTTAGTTTTATTTATAGATCACACTCCTCCCCAACCTTTTGCTTTCTGAAAGCCATGGCTACTTAGAATCCTCGGTGCATTCCAACATTTCACATACCATGGAGGAGTGTCTATTTCAAAATTAAGTTGCTTACTGATAAATCAGGGCAAAACATGTGAAGAGAATTATTAAAAGTTAATTAATTGGGGCTGGGAACCCCGTTGCAAGCTCTTTTTGCAAAATTATTGGATAAGCGGATGTGTATGCCACTAGTCCATTGGTGAAAGTCTGCCCAACAAGATTGAAAGATAAAACACCACATACTTCCTCATGAGCTATAAAACATTGACACAAATAAGTAGTAATAAAGTTTTGAATTGTTTAAAGGTAGCAATTGAAGTATTTACTTGGAATGGCAGAAAAATACCACCTAGTAGGTAGTTATGGTGGACACAAATGGTATAGGTTTTGGCTCAAGGTTTTGGATGCCCGAGAAGCATTCCCTCTCAGTTCAAGGCTTTGGCTAGCAAGGTTGTTTGAAGCAAACACAAGTATAAACCGGTACAGCAAAACTTACATAAGAACATATTGCAAGCATTATAGAGACTCTACACTGTCTTCCTTGTTGCTCAAACACTTTTACCAGAAAATATTTAGACCTTAGAACAATCATGCAAACCAAATTTTAACAAGCTCTACGGTAGTTCTCCACTAATAGGTTTAAAATACATGATGCAAGAGCTTAAACATGATCTACTTGAGATCTCAAAACAATTACCAAGTATCAAATTATTCAAGACAATATACCAACTACCACATGAAGCATTTTGTTTCCAACCAAATAACAATCAATGCTGAGGCTTTCAGCTTTCGCCATAAACATAAATAATAAGTGCTGAGACTTTCAGCTTTCGCCATGAACATGAAAAATAAATGTTGAGGCTTTCAGCTTTCGCCATGAATATTAAAGTAAAAAAGAAGAACACAAGTGTTCAAATGAAAAACGGAGCGTGTCCTCTCTCCCACACAAGCATGCTAGGATCCGATTTATTCAGATAATGAAAATAACAAAACAAAAATAAAACACCACGAACGCTCCAAGTAAAATTGCACCAAAGATGCTTGACGGAATTAAAATGTGGATTTCACTAGAGATGACTGATAAATTGTCGATGAAGGGGATGCCTTGGGCATCTGTTAGACGCTTGAGTCTTCTTGGAATATATGGGGATGACCCACGGGGGCATCCCCAAGCCTAGAGATTTCACTCTTCTTGATCATATTGTATCATCCTCCTCATAACGATCGAAAACTTCCTTCACACCAAACTCAAAACAATCTCATTAGAGGGTTAGTGCATAATCAAAAATTCACATGTTCAGCAAGGACACAATCATCCCCAAGGCTACTGAAATTTAATGGAGCAAAGAAATCCACTCAACACAGTAAAAGGGGCAATGCGAAATAAAAGGCAGAATATGTCAAAACAGAACAGTCTAAAGACGAATTTTTTCGAGGTACTTAACATGCTCAGATGGAAAAGCTCTAGTTGAATGAAAGTTGCGTACATATCTGAGATCACGCTGAATTTTAGAATTTTCAGATTTTTATACAGAGAAAAGCAAATTCGTGATAGCTAAAAATCTGTTTCTGCGTAGCGCAGAAATCCAAATGTAGTATCAACTTTCTATCAAAAGACTTTACTTGGCACAACAATGCAAGAAAATAAGATACAAAGATATTGCTACAGTAGTAGGCAGTACCTTGACTCAAAAATAAAACAAAAATTGCAGAAATAAAACAATGGGTTGTCTCCCA